>OW240914.1:307364166-307491359 GCA_933207985.1 Pelobates cultripes
GTCCCAAAAACAACCTCACAGATGGCCAACTTGCCTTCCATCACTAAACAAAGTTTTCAGATCTGGAAGGCCCAAGTCCGTTTGATCCATATGTTTCTTGGCACTTCCTCAAGATGCTATAAGGGGGGCAATGGTGATGGATCCCTAATTCACATCTGGTGCTCTTATCCCCTTATTCATTGACAGTGGGAGATACTTTAAGCTAGTGGAAGAAAATAATGCTCCTAAAACAGGACATTTATAAACCACCTTCTGATTTGTAGTGAATTAAAAAGGAGTTTTCACCCACAAAATTCTTGATAACTGGAAATATTCTTTTCACCATTCTCTGTAAACTCTAGAAAATCCCAGGAATTCAGCATTTTTTTAGATACCACGTTGGCCATCAACAATCATTCTATGGTCACTTAAATCACATTTCTTTCCTATTCTAATATTTGGTTAGAACAACTGAATCACTTGACATTATCTCCTTGCTTTTAGGCATTGAGTTTCTTCTGAATATGCACGCGCACAAACACCTACTCTATACAAAATTTTTAAACATAAGGCATATACGATATAGGAAAATTGTATTTCATGCTTTAATGATGTCTGAAGCCAATTAGGCTTCTTATCAAACACAACGAAATTATGTATCTCTAAGCCTTATCGTGCACTCTTTAATAATTAACTGCATTTGCTTTCCAAAAATATGATATTTTAATCAAGTAATTTTTTTCATTTTCACTTGTATTATTTTATGGCAAAATAAATGAACCACTTCATTTTGCAGTAAGTGTTCATATACATGGGCACACAGATTTTATAACAGTGCCAGATGATAATACAAAATATGGAATGTTTTAAAGCACATATCCAAATATAACACCTAAATATGAATCTATTAAACCCAAATCCAACAGACATGTGGCTGAATGTTATACAACTTTCCATACGCTGTCAAAACAGACCATCAAACAATATTAAAACCAATAAATGAAAGCCTTTGTGCCAGTGCTTTTGTGTTATTTCAAATAAACTGTTTTAACTCTGTTTCCATTTTGAGGGTTTTGGACCACAAAGTGCTTAGATTTCAATCACCTACCTTGCTTTTTCAAAAAATATTTTATAATTCTCCATTATTAAACCTGCAGTTTAGCAAGTTGCAGCACTGCATAGCCAGCACGCATTGTTCACCTATAATATTAAACAATCAGTAACTTCTTCTATCTTTATCACGTTGTGTGGTCATGGTCCTAATTAGAACTACACTTAAAGGACAACTGTTACCTCAGAACTATTTTTTTTATATAATAATCCTTTGATATCAAATATTGTTTTCTTTAAATGAAGTATATGTAAAAGAATGAGAAATGTTCACTTGCCCCACCCCCCCTGCATTTTTCAGCTTGTTCTGCTAATCTTCGTGTGAGATTGAAAATACAGTGCAATACTGTGTATGGAGAGACAGGGATAGGAAGCTGCATCTTATCCCTGCTTCTCTCTGACTAAATCCGCAGGGGAGCAACACATGCAGCCAGCAGAGACAGCCTACAGATCAGGGAAGTGAGGCATGGGGGGGGGGGCAGAGATAGCCTACAGATCAGGGAAGTAAGGCATGGGGGAGCAGAAGACCAATACAGATCAAGTAGAGAGCATGGGGGGAGACTTGAGGCATGGGGGGGGGCAGAGATAGCCTACAGATCAGGGAAGTGAGGCACATGGGGGGCAGAGAGAGCCTACAGATCAGGGAAGTGAGGCATATGGGGGGGCAGAGATAGCCTACAGATCAGGTAGGTGAGGGATGGAGTGGGGAGACAGCCTATAGATCAGCTAAGTGAGGGATAGGTGAGGTAAAGTAAGAGAAGGAGCAGTAAGGAGAAGGAAGGAGCAGAAAGGAGAAGGAATAGAAATGAGCAGAAAGCGGCAGCAAAGATCTGGAGGGCCAGCAAGGAGCACAACAGGTAAAGTAGGAGAAGGAAGGGTCTGCACAAAGGAACACAAATGAGCAAGAAGGGGCAGCAAGGAGCAGGAAGGGTCTGCAAGGAGCACGAAGGGTCAACAAGGAGAAGGAAGGGTCTGCAAGAGCAGGAAGGGTCTGCAAGGAGCACGAAGGGTCAACAAGGAGCAGGAAGAGTCAGCAAGGAGCTGAAAGCTAAAGCAGCACAAAGGTAAAGTAGAAGGAGCAGAAATTAGCAGGGAGGGTCTGCAAGGAGCAGGAAGGGTCTGCAAGGGGCAGCAAGGAGTAGGAAGGGTCTGCAAGGAGAAGGAAGGGTCTGCAAAGAGCAGAAAGGGACAGAAGGAGAACAAAGGTAAAGGAGCAGAAAGAATCAGAAGGAGCACAAAGGTAAAGTAGGAGAAGGAGCAGAAAAGGATAGCAAGGAGCAGAAAGGGACAGCAAGGAGCACAAAGGTAAAGGTAAAGAAGGAGAAGGACCAGAAAGGGTCTGCAAGGAGCAGAAAGATCAGAGAGAGACATGAACAGAAGGGGGAGCACAAGAAGCAGAAAGGTGAAGGAGCCAAGGAGAGAAGACAGTGTCAGAAGAAAAAGAAGACTGTATCAAATGAAGGAGAAGAAAAGGAAATTGGAGCAGAAAGGACAAGTGAAGTGAACCCTGGACACTGGACACCACATCATAAGGCTTTGGTACCTGGGCCTGGCAGGGAAACTTTGGACCTTCTCACCTCCCCAGGTAAAAAAAAATATCAGTGTTAATGTGTTCACTTTTATTTACTGAGTGTCAGGAAGCACAGAGGGCCGCTGGGGAGGGATGTTGCTGATTGGCTAGAGCGGTCAGCTGGCACTCTAAGCCAATCAGTAGCTCCCCATTCATAAAAAAGTAAAACATTTTCAGAAGCTGAATACCACTGAGCGACCTGGAAATCTGGAGCTGGAGGAAGCCTTTGGGGTTAAACCACTTAAAGGAAAGAGAGCACCCAGGGGCTTCTTGGCATTATAGCATTTTCCTGTGGACGCCCATGCATATATTTGCTCAAAATATGGCATGGCAGTATGGAACTACAGGACGACAATTTATCAATTTATAATACTATCTTAATGCTAAATTCCAGAGTGTTGAATCCTCATTAGTCACATTATAGAGAGATTATGGACAAAGAGAATATTGTCCCTGAGGCTACTTAACCTTTTCTCCTGCTTAATTCTGATTCTGTTGTCACTTTACAAATGTGTCGTTGTTGAAATTATATTAAATAATTATTTATTTGCTTTATATCGTCTAGGACATTGTGCCAAGGCTAGTCAAAACCATACCTCCAGAAGCTAAAATATTACAACTCCCATTAATCTTTGGTAGTAACTTACCATGTTTTCGTATTTGAGAAGTATATGAGCTAATTTTAAAAAAAGAGTTGTAGTGTTTGACTTACCCAAGTCTATATTAAAGGACCACTCTAGGCACCCAGACCACTTCAGCTTAATGAAGTGGTCTGGGTGCCAGGTCCTTCTAGGGTTAACCCATTTTTTCATAATTATAGCAGTTTCAGAGAAACTGCTATAATTATGAATGGGTTAAGCCTTCCCCCTAATCCTCTAGTGGCTGTCTCATTGACAGCCACTAGAGGCGCTTGCGTGCTTCTCACTGTGATTTTCACAGTGAGAGCACGCAAGCGTCCATAGGAAAGCATTGTAAATGCTTTCCTATGCGACGGCTGAATGCGCGCGCAGCTCTTGCCGCGCGTGCGCATTCAGCAGCGAACGGAGGCGGAGAGGAGGGAGGAGAGCTCTCCGCCCAGCGCTGGAAAAAAGGTAAGTTTACCCCTTTTCCCCCTTCCAGAGCCGGGCGGGAGGGGGACCCTGAGGGTGGGGGCACCCTCAGGGCACTATAGTGCCAGGAAAACGAGTATGTTTTCCTGGCACTATAGTGGTCCTTTAACTTGTGTTGGTATATTGCATCTCTGCATTTGTGCAAAGACCATACCTGGAAACATACTGGTTCATTGTGCCTTAGTCTCCCTCTGTTCCTGTCATGTAGCATTAGTAAGGTGTGAAGCGAGACATCAAGTGTGCAGGAAGTACAAGAGCCAAACTCTACCCTCTGCAACTGCCAATATGAAAACTGATGTAAACTTAGAATTAGAGTCAGAAAAAAGTTTCCCAGGGCCCTAGACAGGGGGCCACAAGGTCTCGAGCCCTGGACTTTGTTCTTGTGAGTGGTCTGTGAGAGCATGTGTAGTGGATGAATGTTGTTTGTATGCATTTCGGATTGAATATGTCTTAGTCTTTGGTATTGTGTACCTTTGTATGTGTTTGTGAGTGTGTGCAATTCTGACTGAGTGTGTCTGTGCCTCGGGCATTGTGCACTTGTATATGTGCTTTACTTGTGTGTGAATATGTGTGTCTGTGAGCGTCTGTGTGTGGGGTATTTGGTTGCATTGTGTGTAAAGGAGGCTGCTTGTGGCCTTTGTGTGCTGTGTTTATGGTGAGGCTGTGTTTCATATTTTGGGGGTGACTGTCTTCAGGGACAACTGTGATAGGGTGAGTAGGAGGGTTCTATGATAGGGTGAGGGGCGTGAGTGTGGCAGGATGAGGGGGGTGAGTGTAACAGGGTTTAGTAGGTAGGTGTGACAGGATGAGGGTGATGAGTATGACAAGGTTGGGGGCTGACTGAGAGTGTGATCATGTATGGGTGCTGAGTTGGTGTGGAGGAATAACTGTGTATGGGGAGGATGTGGTAAACACAGTCTCCCCACATAGTCATCCCATTTATTTTTTACTACACGTGCCCTCCTCCAGCTTACCTCATGTGGAGCAGGGAAGAAAAACATTTTGGGGGTAGACCAAAGGGCTCCTGGTGCAGCCTGGTGCAGTCTTACAGTTTGGCGCTTTGACTGCGAAACCTGGCGTCTGTGCTCTGACTGCCTTACAGAGCTTCGGAAACCTAAGGGGACAGGAACTATACCACGAACAATCAAGGAATGATTTCTAAGGGGCCATGCATGCATCTTTTGGTCTCGGTCAGGTTAAGGAGAGAGGGGCCCGCTCAGAGCCAAAGCTCCTGGTCAGACAAAGATCCCATGCCACGTGTCTGAGCTCAGACCCTAGACAGCCACCATGCTCACGTGGTAATCTGGCTCTACTTAGTATACTTAAATTCACTAAGACCCCATATATTCCATAAAAAATAGCAATGGTCCAGTTCCAACTATTGCCAGGCTAAATATATTTTCTAATTCAGGTATATAATATGTACTAAGTGCTAAGGAAGGCATGAACCATTAGGATGCTCATTCATTCAGTAATTCTTGTGTTTCCATTGTGTCATGACCTGTGAGTGTGAAGTCTGATTTGTTTTCAAGCTTCATCTATCAAATGATTTATTTTGGGAGGGCATTTCTCTTACAAGGTATCCAACTATTTAATTTAGCATTTTAGGCCCATCCTATCAGATTTTCCTCATATCAAAACCTTTTCAAAAAATCCAGGGAAACCAACTTCTTAAGAGACTCTTGACAACTAAATAATTAGTGATTCTTCTAACAGCAGGATAACCCCTGCCTCACCTCACACACTGAATCCTTTTGCTCCCTGTTCTAACCTTGCTGCATCTCTCATTTTACAGTTACCATATATGCCACACAAATAACATATGCAGATGGATACATATTTTATACCTGACAATTTACCTTCCCATCTGGATACACTGCATACCATCTGTTGACATTACAGAGTGTACTGTATAAAATTAAACAAAAATGAATTAAGTCAGCTTAAAACTAATCAGGGCATATGTCATTTTCTAATTAAATCATGGAATATAGATCATTATAAAAACATTACATTTAAATTTATACAGTTTATTTAGAATAATTTTATTTATTTTATTATTTTATTCAGGAACATTCAAAGTTGGAGAAAACTTTATTTATGAAGTCAGCTTAGGGGTTGAAACCGGCAACATGTATCATGAGTACACCCACCAGTCTATTGTATATTGATGACATTAAAGGGACACTATAGTCATGAAAACAACTTTAGCTTAATGAAGCAGTTTTTGTATATAGATCATCAGGGCCGGCAGTCAGACACACTCAGTTACAGGCAGACAGTCTCACACACACACACACACACACACACACTTACAGGCAAACAGTCACACATGCTTAGTTGCAGGCACACAGTCACACACACAATTACAGGCAGACAGTCACACACACAGTCACAAGCAGACAGTCACACATATTCCATTACAAGCAGACAGTCATACTCACTCGGTTACAGGCATGCAGACACTCACGCACACTGATAGGCACACACACACTCAGTTAAAGGCAGATAGTCACACATACAGGCACACACAACGGCACAGCTACAGTGATACAGACAATTGGAGTCACACACAGGCAGACAGTCACACACAGGCAGACTGTCCTACACAGGCAGAAAGTCACACACACAGACAGACAGTCACACACACACACACACACGCAGACATTCACACACAGACAGTCACACAAATATGCAAATAAGGAAGTGTGAACATTAGATGACTCTTTACAGGAAGTGTTTAGGATGACTGTGTAAGTCACAGGCAGGGAAGTGTAGCTAGGGCTGCATAAACAAAGTGATTTACTCCTAAATGGCAGAGAATTGAGCAGTAAGACCGCATGGTATATACACCAAAAATGCTTCTTTAAGCTAAAGTTGTTTTGGTGACTGTAGTGTCCCTTTTTTATCTAACATTAAAAGTGTGTTAATATTACTTGTGTGTTCCAGGCTTTTGACCAGTGCCATTCAGGAGTAGTGAGTCCAAAGGCAATGACTGTTTTCAGGGCCTCACATATCACCAAGATGACCCCCCACTGCCCCCTGCTATTTTTGTTATGGTAGGGGGAGATTCTTATTTGATGATCCGTCGTGTGTTGGATATCAGAGATAATAATGTAACTTCTTTTTTGTTTTGTTTCTGTTTGTGCTTATGAATACTGGAGACATTACTGCCGCCCAAGGGTAGTGGGGGTTTGAGCGTAAGGCTTAATTTTGTGTGTTTGTTTATTGCTTCTGTATTACACAGCCATGTTACCATGTACTACAGCCATTTACTGTTGCTATCTTACCATCCCTCCATCTGTCCTGGGAACCAGATACATGAACTTTTCTGCTGCATGGAACCTATGAAGCTGGTAAAATGTTACATAGACTGCTCTCTGGTACCCGTGCTGGCCTGCTTCACCTCTTAGAATAACAGATTTATATCACATGCACTTGTAGAAATAGAATATACAAGCCCTCCCCATTTGCTCCTCCTAATACCACAACCCTTTTCCTATGATACCTGTCCTCTCCTGATCTCTCCCCGTCCCTCTTGACTAGAGTTTCTGACTGCCTCTCTGCTGTTTCTAACTGGATGGCTGCCAACTTCCTTAAACTAAACTTGACCAAAACTGAAATTCTGGTCTTTCCTCCCTCAAGTGTTGTTACTCCTGTGTCTGTCAACAGTGCTACCATCAGCTCCACCACGCAGGCTCGCTGCCTAGGTGTTCTCTTTGACTCTGACCTCTCCTTCAAGCCTCATGTTCAATCTATCGCCAAATCCTGTCATTTCCATCTCAAAAAAAAAACATTGCGCGCATCTGCCCCTACTTAACGCCAGATGCGACTAAGGTGTTGGTCCATTCCACTGTCCTTTCTCGCCTTGACTACTGTAATCCGCTTCTCAGTGGACTTACGTGCTCCCAACTTGCGCCGTTACAGTCCATAATGAATGCGGTGGCGAGGCTCATCTTCCTGTCCGCCTGCACTTCCTATGCCTCACCCTTCTGTCAGTCCCTACATTGGCTTCCTATAAAATGTAGAGCTCAATTTAAAATTCTGGTTCTTGCTTTCAAATCTCTACATTATGCTGCTCCCACCTATCTATCCTCCCTTATACACAAGTATGTCCCGTCTAGGCCCTTACGATCTGCTGAAGACTTACGTCTATCTTCTGTCCGTACTCCCACCTCTGATGCTCGCCTTCAAGATATCTCGAGGGCTGCACCGTTCCTGTGGAACTCGCTTCCCTCCTCCGTTAGATGCTCACCCAGTCTCCACTCCTTCAAAAAATTGTTAAAAACCCACTTCTTCATAAAAACGTATAAATTAAACTGTTAATAGCTCCTGACTGATTCCTCTTCTGCAGCTGTCACTAGTCTAATACTATCCTTACCTTTTTGTGTAATTTTACCCCACTCCCTCTAGCATGTAAGCTCATTGAGCATGGCCCTCAACCCCTCTGTTCCTGTGTGTCCAACTTGTCTGGTTACAACTACATGTCTGTTCGTCCACCCATTGTAAAGCCCTGCGGAATTTGGCGGCGCTCTATAAATATCATAATAATAATAATAATAATAATAATAATAATACGATTTAACAAATTGCATATTCCTCTAGGTAGGGAAGCCAAATTAACCCTTCCAGTACTGTAATCAGCCATGCCATCTCTAATGACTAACCATTTCCTGAATCTACTACACATCCATTGATTAACACTATTTTTCTTCTATCTAACGATGTATTTCTGGTGAGATAGCTCAGTGGGCTAATGCATCATCAGTAAAAGCTGTTCACCCCTTGGGGGTTGCAGGTTCCATTCCTAGTAGTGTTGAATCAGTCTTTCCTCCTTCTGAGGTACATAACATGAGTACCATTAAACTTGGCAAAGGTAACATCCCCAGGAAATCAGTGAATATCTGAATGTTCTTTTCCTGGTTAAATACTTTGCTATTATTATTCTGTGTCTGTTTTTAGCAGGGTGTAGTGTCACGTGTTTGTATTGTGTCTATTTGTCTAGCAGTGTGTATTCTATGCCTAACTGTGTGTGTATTGTTTATGTAAAACAGTGAGTTTGTAAACTATGTGCATACTGTGTCTAATTGAGTGTGTGTAACATGTCTGAATGGGTGTGTATTTACTGTGTCTAAGTGTGTATGTAGCATTTTCAACCACTGTGTGTGAGTGTGTTTGTAGCAATGTCTGCCGGTGTGTACTATGTCTGAGTGCTAGGGGCTATATCTGCCACGTATAATACAATTTAATACTGGCTCCATTTCTCTCGCTCTTTACTTTCTCAAAAATAAGTAAAGCGTGTACAGTGGATACAATAAATAGTCAGTGATGACCTCCACAATAGTAAACAATCAAGGTTAAATACTCTCCTTACACAGTTGTGAGAATACTCAATCACAATATTTATATCTGGAAATCACTAGCTTTATATCAGGAATAAAACAAAATGATAGTGCAGACTATAAAATTATAGTCACCTCCACATACTTGCTCTCTCAATACAGTATCAGGGTGCTTGGGTAATCACAGGCAAGCAACTGGGACTCTCCAGCAGAATTAATTTGTATTGCTCAAAAAAAATATTAAAAAACTAAATAGCAATAAGGGCTGCAGTAAACAGTAAGAGAGAACCTAAGGTGAAAACAACATAGAGTACATACAATATTTCACACCTCTGGCAATCCCCACTTAAAAACACAACACATTTCACCCACAGTCTTCTTCAGGTGCATACACTAACAAGTGAACTTCATTGGCATGGGACACTAGGTACTATACACATATTGTTTGTTGCATGTGAAAAACCGCAGCAGCATTGAATAACGTACCATGTCATGCTGTATGCTTAACACCAAGTAGAGAGTTCAGTGTGGTTTCACTCACATAAATATTCAACTATTTAGCAAAGAGGATACTGACCTCACTAACAACGCTGGCAAAATTATACAGCTTGGTAGTTAACGAGCAGTGAAATGATGCATAAATTAGCAGAAACGATTGTAACATTGTGTTAATGGGGTTTTAAGAGCCAATAAACTTTTAAACAGCTTATTTTATTGAAACACAAATTATTTTTAAATGCACTGAAAAGTTGACAATATGCTTTTTTTTTTATTTATCTTGGACCACACTGAGGTTGGTACTGTCAGTATCTTAGTAATCCCTTTGGGGAACCTATTTTAGGCAGTTTAAGTACCATAACCACAACAGTGCACTGTAGTTTTTATGTTGCCAAAAGTCCCCTAGCTTAATCCCTTGGTAAGTAATCAGTTTTTGAATAGTTTGACACTAGCGTGGATTCTTCAAGGCTCATAAGCCTTTGAATATAGCTAAAATTAAAGTTCCCCTTTCACATCAGATATATCAATTTTGCTCCTATTTGGACGGAATTGATTGACTGAGAGCATCAACTGTCATTCATAATATTTAGTCACATCTGAAGAGGGGGCAGACCCCAGATCCAGATCAAGGGTAACCAGGGAACACAGGTAAGTTCCAATTCATTTGAAACAGGTCCAAGAAAGTGGCTATGGTGCTTAGAGTACCTCTGCAGGTAGAGCTCTATGTTTACACTATATTTCTAATGCTGCTTAAGGTAGCTTTACTAAGGGAAACTTTAGTCAATTTTCCCTGTAAGCAGGAATAAGCTATTAAACTAATCTTTAAAACAATTTCAACAACATTTTTTAATAGGAGTGATTTATACTCCATGCCAAGTGCATGCTGCTGTTTTGAAGACTCCTTGTAAAGTGAGCTGTGGGTTTACAAGCATCATAGAATTGTTAAATTCAGGCACAACATTATGGGATAATGATGCCCAAGTGTACATGCCACATCGTGGACAGATAACATGTGGCATTGACTTGGATGCCATAAAATGCAGCCACAAGCTTGTTTAATGTTGTGAGGGGTGCCCCACCTTGATCTGCGACTAGTGAGATCCTCCACATTTTTTCATTTATAATTATTAACGCAAACAAATATTTACAATCTGCACCATTTTAAGTTTAACATTTGCATCTTACAAGAAAAATAAAATGTAGGGGTTGCTACCCATAACTTTTTTCTTTGTTTTTTCTTATCTTTTTAAATATTTCTTTATTGCTATATAATATAAATAGCAATAAAAGAAATATAAATATAGCAAAAATATCAAAATATTTTAAAAAAATATTAACTAATTTTAAAAGCTTATCCAAAAATTTTAATTGAGGCCATGGTGAAAAAAAAACATTTATATATAAACATACATAGAATTAAAAACAGGCAACCATGATAACACACCAAACATATAATACAACATGCGGAAAAAGCAGATAACCAGATATACAGTATCTCACAAAAATGAGTACACCCCTCACATTTTTGTAAAGATTTTGTTATATCTTTTCATGTGACAACACTGAAGAAATGACACTCTGCTTCAATGTAAATTAGTAAGTGTACAGCCTGTATAACAGTGTAAATTTGCTCTTCCTTCAAAATAACTCAGCACACATCCTTTAATGTGTAAACCGTTGGCAACAAAAGTGAGTACATCCCTAAGTGGAAATGTCCAAATTGGGCCCGTAGTGTCAATATTTTGTGTGGCCACCATTATTTTCCAGCACTGCCTGGACATGGGCATGGAGTTCAGAAGAGCTTCATAGGTTACCACTGGAGTCCTCTTCCACTCCTCCATAACGACATCACGGAGCTGGTGGATGTTAGAGACCTTGCGCTCCCCCACCTTTCGTTTGAGGATACCCCACAGATGCTCAATAGGGTTTAGTTCTGGAGACATGCTTGGCCAGTCCATCAACTTTACCTTCAGATTCGGACATTTCCACTTAGGGGTGTACTCACTTTTGTTGCCGACTGTTTAGACATTAAAGGCTGTGTGTTATTTTGAAGGGACAGCAAATTTACACTGTTCTACAGGCTGTACATTTTCTCTCCTTACAGTTGGAACCTTGTGGGTTCTAACCCAATGAGTAAAATTGTATCTCATATATTGTTAAAGAATATCTTTTAAGTACATTGCTATCTTAAAATTCAAAGAGCATTTGTTTCAATTAACTCTTTTTAATAGTTTAATTCCATTCTGATGTTAAGATAGTACATGCCTTCTTCTAAAGAGTGAGGTATAACTCTGTAAGGATGGCATAGAACGTCGGTTTTGGTGTGAGCAGAGTTAAATCCATCCATACACCAGGGGGTCCCAGATATCAATCAAAGGATCAACAGTTGCAAAAAGTTGTGTGTATTTATATCTGTTGTATAGAAAGTGCTCTATATGATTCTGTGCCTGTGGTTTGTCATTTTCAACATCTCAGTGTATCTATTAGTTGTGAAGAAGACAGAAATCATTAATTGCTCGATAGAAATAGATTTAATCAAAGGTCTCTCAATTAAGGCAGTCTTAAATTAATCTGATGAAATTCATTCCTTGAACAAAAACTGCTGCATAATTATGTATTTTATATTCATTACCCAATGTGCACTAAATACAATATTTAACCAATGGTATTAGTTGGTAATTAGACCTCTAAATTCAAGACTAAATATACATTTTAAGACCTCTCACAAACATCTGTTTATTTGCACAAACACTTTTTTTTTTTTTTTTACCAAATATCACTAACAATAATTATAAGATGTAATATCAACAAGTAAATTAGTTATAGAGACCAATTGAAAACCTTTTTGTTGTTAAAGTGTCAAAGATACACTTATGGGAGCAGCATGTGTCAGTCTGTTTCGGGGGCAGTCTGTGTGTGTGTATTGGTAAGTCTGTGTGGGGGTTCAGTCTGTGTGTGTATAGGTCAGTCTGTGTGTGTGTATAGGTCAGTCTGCATTTATGTATCGGTCTGTCTGTGTGTATCGGTCTGTCTGTGTGTGTGTGTATGGGTCAGTCTGTGTGTCGGGGGGTCAGTCTGTGTGTGTGTATGGGTCAGTCTGTGTGAGGGGGGGGTCATTCTGTGTGTGTGTATGGGTCAGTCTTTGTGTGGGAGGGTCAGTCTGTGTGTGTATGGATCAATCTGTGTAGGGGAGTCAGTCTATGTGGGGGGGTCAGTCTGTGTGTATATGGGTCAGTCTGTGTGTGGGGGCAGTCTCTGTGTGTGTGTGTGTATGGGTCAGTCTGTGTATGTATGGGGCCATTGTGTATAGATAAATCTGTGTGTGGGGAGGAGGCAGTCTGTGTGTGTATTGATATGCCACACCTGTGAGGTGGATGGATTATCTCGGCAAAGGAGAAGTGCTCACTAACACAGATTTACACAGATTTGTGAACACACACATATATATTCATGTTTTACAACTGCCCCCCTACTTTTGTACCTGGCCCCTCATGTGCCCCCCTAAACATGAATCCTGGAGATGCAACTGGTTATCCCAGTCCCCACCTGGGCACTCTACCTGTTCACAGGCTCCCACGTCGCACCCACTGCTCGATTTTGGACAGCATCTAACCTACTTAAGATAGCGACTGCTTACATCTCATGTGGCACATACAAGGCAAAACCCAGGAAACAAATCTCTGACCTGGTTGACAGGTTTCTCCAATGACTGGATGTCACATTTCACTACTTCTGGGCAACTTTAGAGGTACGGCTGGCTACCTTCTTCAACCAACCTCAAAAGGGTCCAGGGAGTGGAGAATTGCAGAAGGGAAGACCCCCTCCAGGCAATCCAGAGCCTCCAATATCAAAATCCCCTACTTCAAGCCTGCCTGGGTCGAGGGCCAATAAGGGTGTGATCCCTCTGCATCACCGACACAGACAGGAGACCATTCGCTTACAGTGGCAGCACAACAACTGGGCCTAATGTGATATCTTAACTTTGCAATTGCAATCAATCCTATTCTAGCAGCATTTAACCTTAAATGACCACTATAGTGCCAGGAAAACATACTCGTTTTCCTGGCACTATAGTGCCCTGAGGGTGCCCCCACCCTCAGGGACCCCCTCCCACCGGGCTCTGAGGAGAGGAAAGGGGTTAAAACGTACCTTTCTCCAGCGCCGGGCGGGGAGCTCTACGCCTCCGATCCTCCTCCTCTCCTCCCTTTCGGCTGAATGCGCACGCGTGGCAAGAGCTGCGCGCGCATTAAGCCGGTCTCATAGGAAAGCATTCATAATGCTTTCCTATGGACGCTTGCGTGTTCTCACTGTGATTTTCACAGTGAGAATCACGCAAGCGCCTCTAGCGGCTGTCAATGAGACAGCCACTAGAGGATTTGAGGGCTGGATTTACCATTTATAAACATAGCAGTTTCTCTGAAACTGCTATGTTTATAAAAAAAATGGGTTAACCCTAGCTGGACCTGGCACCCAGACCACTTCATTAAGCTGAAGTGGTCTGGGTGCCAACAGTGGTCCTTTAACTTGGTCAGATAAATTAGGGTGTTATATATTGTGACCCAGTGACTCTTATCACCAGCAATCCTCATGCCTACAAGCTACCCATCACGTATCCCAGCATATACAGTTCATTGATGTGCCATGTAGGCTTTTGGTTTACCCCAATTTATTTCCTTTAAAAAATGTGCAGTGTTGTCGATGCCACACTATTGTTGTATTATGTCTCAAGATCGGTTTGCACCAGCTGCACCAGCTGTTTGTTTAACCTATGCACAAATGAAATGAAGAATTTAAAAAAGAAAAAGATACACTTACCCCTAGAAAACTTGTAAAAGAGAGAACAAAATAAAAATATGTTCACTAGCATTCATAAAGTATCAGGTTAAACACGTGTTAACTGTTTTAAATTCTAAAGTGAAAGAAATAAATTTGGTCTCATTAAATGAAATATTGGCAGCCATCCCTGGTAATAATAGCGGACTGTTCTGGCACGCATGACAATTGTTTGACAGCAGCTATGCCAAGCATTTAACTGGTTATGTTTTAATTTGCACGGGTGAATTAGAAGATAAGTATGAAAGTATGCATACATTTAACATACATAACTGTAAAAATATGCAGAGATGTGTATGTGCTGATATTAGTTAAATTTATTTTCTATTCAATTTAAAAAAAAAAAAATAAGCGTACAAATAATCTTATTATTTGGGGTAGTGTACAGAGGGTGGAAGTGGCAAATTATTTCTCAGTTGTATTGTACCATAAAAAAAAGTTGTTCATTAACAAAAACTATATCTCTAATTAGAAGCAAAGACTAGAGTAGCACTTTAATGCCTCAGAATGAGACAATTATTTTATCATCCACAAACCTTATAGCTGATCAGTTTAGAAACATAGCATGGGAAAAAAAATGCTATTTTTATACTTGTCAGAACTTCCATAGAGGGAGTCCCTAAAAGTGGAAAAGGTAATTATGTCTACAGTACTTTGCAATACCTAATCCTCTGGTTTTTTATATTAACATAATATGGGTGGTGATTGGATAAAGCATAGTCTGACTGCCACAAGTATACTCTCCAATATGACTAGTACAAGAGATTCGTGTTTCCCATTCCCAATGGTACTAAGTAAATAATAGTATTACATTTACTGAGAAATATTTCTCTCCTAACATTATATATATCCTTTATAGCACGGATCTGAAAGAACTGAGCAGGGCTTACCTCATTGGTTAAAGGGATACTATAGTGCCAGGAAAACAAAGCTCTTTTCCTGGTACTTTAGGTTTAATAGGTCCCCCCTCCCTCATACCCCCTCCGCCCCCCCCTGCACAGCTGAAGGGGTTAAAACCCCTTCAGCCACTTACCTGAATGCAGAGCCGACGTCCCTTGGCACTGGGTCAGGCTACGCCCAAGCTCCTCCTCCGTTGACGTTTGCCGGCGGGGGAGACATAATGCGCATGCAGACAGTGGCTGTATGATAGAAACATAGAATAGACAGTCACTGAGGGCAGACTTAGAGCCGCCATTTAAACAGTGCAGTTCTCTGGAATTGCAATGTTTTACATTGCAGCACTAAGTGCAAAAGGGACAAATCACCCAGACCACTTCAATGAGCTGAAGTGGTCTGTGTGCCTACAGTGTACATTTAAGAGTAAATAGAATAGAATGGTGACATTCTTTGGATGATATGTTATATCGAAGGAGATCATTTGTACTGTGATAAATTATATTTTAGATGGAATGCTAAATGTGCTACTGTCCACACACATTTGTCAAGAATCCATGCAACATACAATTCTACATTAATTACAAAACAACACTTTTTTTGTCAGTAGTTGCTGCCTTCTTAGAATATCTCTGCTATAAGATACTGGTATGGTCCAGTCTTAATTTGACAATTACATTTTGTAATACTGCCACCACAAGTTTGTGTTTGCATTAGAAAAATACTCAAAAAGTCATGGAAGTGTAACTGCTTCTACTACTTTTTGCTATATGTAATATTGTACATTGTACCAAATTATTTTAAGTATTTTCAGTTTAATACCCTTCCATAACATTTTAACAGACGTGCCCAAATGAGGGTTTCCTAGGTCCTCCACACTGAGAATTATACAATTCCATTCAACAGTTTCTTTGGAGAAGGTGCAGTTTTGGCATCTTTGCTTTTTAACTTTTTTATTCTCTTTTTGGAGGTGGTTTTGACAGTCACATAACGGGATCGGTTCAGTGAGCTAATCAAGCAAATAATTAAACAATTCCAAAAAAATTAGAGGGTCGGGTTTTCTCCCTTGGCCTGTTTTTATGAGGAATGGAACATTTAATTCTGAAGAATGATTTCAATATACAGAGGGTAGCTCATAGTAGATGATTGGTTTCTTGATTTTATTTTGCCAGGCTAGACATTTGTTGGTTTAACCTGAAAGACCACATTTGGAATACCGTTAAAGGTTGAACTAGAGAGGACTTGTACCAGAGCTATACATTAAACAGGGGCTTAGATATATGTTAACACATCACAGGTTTAGTGCAACAGCTGGTCTGAGTTATTACCAAATACTTTGAAGCCCTTTATACAATTATCTGCACATAAATTTTTCTGTAGACAACTATATACTTAATCATACTTGCCATATGAGAAGAATAATTAAAAAACTACAGAGTGTGATTATTTGAAGGCAGTGCGTAATGTACTATATGATCATAATTTTTAATTATTGAATGATCTGTTGAGTTTAAGTACTTTTTTCAAATAATGAAATCATCTATAATATATGTCCATGCCAACTTAGTCACATCGTAATATTACATTGTAATCAAGATTTTATATCAAAGAAACTCAAACTGTTTTACAGCTCCTCGATTCAGAAAACTTGCATAATTCTCCATTGGTGTGAAACTATTAGGAGATGTATGCATGTATTTATCAAAGAAAACTATGGAGCAAATATTTGGACCAATTACAGACCTGTTCTATTTGTTGCTATGGTGATTGCACCACGTTTAGCACGTCACTAAAGATTGCTCTTGTTGAATAGAGCTCATCTGTAATAATTTACAGTTTCTATACTTATAGCTCCACAATTATTATTATTTTGATATAGCGCCAACAAATTCCATAGTGCTTTACAATGGGTGGACTAACAAACATGTAATTGTAACCAGACAAGTTTGATGCACAGAAACAGAGGGGTTGAGGGCCCTGCTCAATGAGCTTACATGCTTCAGGGAGTGGGGTAAAGTGACACAAAAGGTAAGGGAAGTATTAGGGAAGTAGATTGGTAGACTAGTATTCAATGAAGATTTAGTGTGGGGTTTTTTCTGGAGCCATTAACAGTTTAATTGATATGCTTTTGTGAAAAAGGGAGGTTTTAATGATTTTTTTGAAGGAGTAGAGACTGGGTGATCGTCTAACGGAGAAGGGAAGGGAGTTCCACAGGAACGGTGCAGCTCTAGAGAAATCTTGAAGGCGCACATCTGAGGTGGGAGTACGAACAGTGGATAGACATAGGTCTTCGGCAGAGCTTAGTGGCCTAGATGGGACATGTTTGTGTATTAGGGAGGATAGATAGGTGGGAGAAGCATCATGTAGAGATTTGAAAGCAAGAACCAGAATTTTATATTGAGTCCTATATCTTATGGGAAGCCAATGCAGGACTGACAGAGGGGTGAGGCATGGGAGGTGTGGGTCGATAGGAAGATAAGCCTCGCTGCTGCATTCATTATAGACTGCAATGGGGCAATGGTGACTGGACATGAGGGGGGAATGAGAGGTCAGAGTCAGAGAGAACACCTAGGCAGCGAGCCTGCATGGTGGAGCTGATGATAGCACCATTAACATGGAAGGAGACAGAGATGGGAATAGCAACACTTGAGGGAAGAAAGACCAGAAGTTCTGTTTTGGACAAGTTAAGTTTAAGGAAGTGGGCAGCCATCCAGTTAGAAATAGCAGAGAGGCAGTCCGAGGCACTAGTCAAGAGGGCCGGAGAGATATTAGAGGAGGACAGATAGATTTGCGTGTCATCGGCACATAAGTGATATTGAAAGCCAAAGGAGCTGTTGAGTTTACCAAGGGAGGCAGTATAGATTGAGAACAATAGGGGACCAAGGACTGAACCTTGGGGGACACCAACAGAGAGAGGTTTGGAGGAAGAGGCAGAGCCAGAGAAAGAAACACTAAGAGAGCGCTGGGTGAGTTAGGAGGAGCACTAGGAGAGAGCAATATCTTGTAGACCGAGATTACGGAGAATGAGAAGAAGCTGTTGATGATCAACAGTTTCGAAAGCAGTGGAAAGGTCAAGGAGAATTAGGATAGAGTAGTGACCATGAGATTTTGCAGCGAGTACCGTATATACTCGTGTATAAGTCGATCTCATGTATAAGTCGAGTGCAGTTTTGTGACCAACAATTGTGAAATATGCTATGCCTCGTGGATAAGTCGAGGGTAAAACTTGGGGCTATGAAATTCTGTGATTTTTATAATTTTATACACACACACTCATACAAACACACACTCTGTATTATATACACACACACTCAAACACACACTCTGCATTATATACACACACTCTGTGTATATAATGCAGAGTGTGTGTTTGTGTAGTGTGTGTGAACAGGGTGGGGGGAGGGCATTTTTATTATTTTAATTTTTTTTATTTTAATATTATTTTTTTATTATTTTAATTTTTTTTGTCCCCCCCTCCCTGCTTGTTAACTGGTCAGGCAGGGGGGCTATTTTAATCCCTGGTGGTCCAGTGGCATGGGCTGTGAAGTGGGGGGGCCAGCAGGAGGCATTTACTTATCTTTCCTGCAGCTCCTGTCAGCTCCCTTCTCCTCCGTTTCGGTCAGCTCCGCTGTAAGTCTCGCGGTCTGGTTGCCGCGCGGATCGTTGCCATGGCTCTGACGGCCGCGGCTCTCTAAGTTGCCATAATACAGACAGTGACTCGAGTATAAGTCGAGTGGGGGTTTTTAAGCACAAAAAATGTGCTGAAAAACTAGACTTATACTCGAGTATATACTGTAGATCATTTGATTAATCATTCTTTTTTTAAAATATTTTGAGAGCAATAGCATAACACTTTGCATTTCAATTTTGCTATTTTTCTTTCTTCTTATTTTGACTCTTTACTGCATAAGAACCAAAATAAATAATGCTCATTGCATGAATTATGGTACAATATGTTTCTCTGTCATTGAGTCCCCGAGTGGTAATAATTATGTGCTTTCTCACTCTGACATCAAAGGAAAATTATTTACTTTGCTGTCTAAATCTGCCCAAATTGTGCATGCAGTTTGTATAATGTAGAAGCCTCTGTATTCTCTCTACAGTTATTGTGGTGAACCCTAACTTCACATAGGTAGTTGGTGTTTCGGTAGAATGTTGTGCACAACCACAGTCACGAAAAAAGTAAACAAATTTTTCAATAAACTGATAACAGTTGCAGAATAGTTATTATCAATGTATCCAGCAATTCTACTCATCAGATCTAGATCTTCTTAAATCTAACCTTTTCTGATTTGCTCCCTATTTAACATTTCATTTTTGTAGCAGTTTCAAGTACTTTGAAGTGGTCATGGTGGTCATGGTGCTTGATTCATGCCTTTGCAGTGGTTCACTAAGAAACACTGCACGTACAAAATTATAGCATCTTGCTGCCAGAGGTGTAATTTCACCTCTGACAACGTTCTTAGTCTGCCTGGAATAAGAATTCTATGTTGGCTGCTGTTAACTCTGTCCATATTGGACATCTGTTGTCAGCATGCATAACATGTTGATGACTGATGACCAATAGCAACACAGCTCCATACCGCCCAAGTATTCCCTTCAACCGGTCCTTCTTTAGTTGGAGTATCCCTTTAATGATATTGCAGTCCTTGAACACAGCTTGAACATTGCATCACCCTGTCTATTTGGACATAAATAAACTGGAACTTTAGCCTTTCCCAGACACTATTACTGATCCCCTGCCACATCTTGTATCAGACTACCTACCTATATGCTGTATTGCACGATAGCTCACTGATACATGCTTCTAATATTCCGTTACTAAATATACTATACTGCACCACTTAATGACTTGTTTGGGTTGACTAATAGTTTCATAAATAACATAAGGCCGGAACTGATACTTTTGATGATCCTTATATATCACAATAGATATCAAGAAAAACCTTAAAAAAACCTTTGTCAAAAAATATGTGTTACTGTTGTTACATTAAAGGGACATTATAGTCACCAGAACAACTACAGCTTATTGTAGTTGTTCTGGTGACTATAGTCAGTCTCTGCGGGCATTTTGCTGTAAACACTGTCTTTTCAGTGGCCACTCCTCTGGTGACTACTAGAGGTGCTTCCTGGGGCAATGCTGCACGATGTAAGGTAAGATTTTATTTTATTAGGGAGCCCAGCAGGGTCTAGATAGTATTTTTAACACCATCGGGTCAGGAATACATGTTTGACCCTATAGTGTTCCTTTAAGTCAATGTATTGTAATATAAACACAATATCCTAAATTACATTTTTTACAAATTTACATTGCATTCACATACAGTCTGATTCTGTTTAGGTTGCAAGTCACATTAGTTGGTATAATAATATTATGAACTGTTCTTTAAAAGTCATTCTTATATAGTTTTCAAAAACAAATTGCTTAGGCATGGTTATAATTGTGTTTTGTACACTGGCAATATTTCAGTCTCATTCATTAAACTGTTTCCCTTTCTCATTGTTTTGCTATTAATACATCTCACAAACAGGTATAAAAATGCAGCTGTTGCATTATGCAAAATCTGTTTGGTAGAAATTAACCTGGGTTAATTGCTGCCAATTATTCATGCTAAAGTTTAAGCACTGATCATGGTAATTAGAAAGCATCTTGCGCTATAATTGAGATTCTGCGAGTTCTTTGGAAAAGCCACTAAACTAGTACTAGATGCCAGTATCTGTTGCATGGTGACATCATGTCTTGTTTTATAAATTTCCTGAGACTGGGCAGCTTTCCTTTACAAGTGTACAGCGAGCTGAAGAACAGAGCTGTGAATTAGTCAGGGCTATCAGATATATTCTAAACTACAGGATGCTTGTTCCCCAAAAGCTTCTTATTTCATATGAAAGCGTAGTAAGAAACGTGGGAGGGAGATCTGTTTTTGTAAAGGAGGGCATAGATGAATAAGTGTATTTAAATAAAGAAAATGCAGATTTGTTAAAATTAACATTCAAGAAGCCACAGGCACTAAGCACTGTGGTATATATGTATGGTGGCAATGAAGGAGTTAATCTGTTTTGTCTAGGATTTGAATGTGAGGAATTTTGAATCTTGTGGCAGTTGGTCAGTTAGACAGGTATCTGGGCATAATTGATGACACAGCTGTTTCTGGGGGCTGGAGCTGGCCTGGGATTGGTTGAAAGTTGCAAGCAGAAAAAGAGCGGGAAACTGGAACAGTATAAAAGGAAGCAGCACAAGTTTAATCCTGTCAGAGTGGACTGAAGCAGGAACGGTGAGGACGGACCCCATCCTCCCTCCCTTTACTTTAATTGTATTGTTGTGGTGTTATGAAGCATTGGGGCAAAAGTGATTCTCAGGCTCAAGTTCTGAGGAAGGATATGGTGGTAAATGGTTTTAAATTAAAGGCGGTCAGGTTAGTTATAACTGACTGGCAATATGATAGTTAATAAAGTTGTAAGTTTTACGTAAAATGCGGTCAAGTTAGTTATGGCTGACTGGCTATTTGGTGGTTAATAAAGTTAAAAGTTTTGAAAGTTGGTGAACCATATGTTATGTGGTATGGTTTTGGTTGCAAAGTTATAGTTACAAAGTTATGGTTGTATGCCCCTTGAGCTTTGCATAAATACCACGACCAAGCCCATTGAAAAGTAATTAAACGTTGTCTGTGGTTATTTTGTGGTCTCGTTTTATTTATACGATTATTGCCTACCATACATATAGCATTTAGTTTGAACCATTTTTAAAGAACGTTAGAAAGTTATGGGAGACAGAGTTCACAACATCTGGAGTGCAATTGATTGTCTACCCCTGGTTTAGAGGAAGATATAAGGGTCACAGTGATATGAACTGAATCCCTGACATTTATGTCTTTTATATCAGCAATCTGGGGAAGTTGATTTAGTTTTTTTACCGAAATGTGTCATCCCTGATCCTTATTGTGCATCAATAAAGCTGTGTGTTATTTATCTATCACGGTTGAGAATTGAAAGTGAATTCAGCTAGAAGCATAATTGGTCATTTATAGAATATTCCCAGTTTGGCTATTTTTATATAAAATTTAAAGATTTGCTTTAATTTTACTTTGAATTCGCACTTTAGTAAATAACCCTGAATGAGTGGAACTTTTGGACATCAATTTATTTAGACACAATCAGTCCAGACACAAGTGGCTCCGGCACTTCTCCATAACCACTATGGTTGCTTTGTGACTGACATCCATGTGATTTGTAGCATTTAATCTGTGCTAATGTTGGAAGGGTGGTTCCAAATAACCTGTTGTAACAAAAATTTTCTTTGCACCACAATGTTACACTATGTACCTGTGAATAGATCTTTGCAAATGCACCTTGCATAAGTTTTATTTTCTTAAAGTATGATTTTCATTTACGTATAATTTACAATGACATGGCCCATTTACCAACACACTCCTCAATAATTTCATTCGCAATAGATAGCACCTAGAAACTGATCTGTATCTCAAGGTGTTGCCTTTTATCGCTGAGTGTGGAATGATGCCAAATTTGTTTCTCCGATCTCTGTTTTTGGAACCCATCCACTATACTTGCTATAACTGACACATTAGTTCTTTACCATTGAATTTTTACCCTAATTTAGCATGATACATCAAAGCAAATGGGGTTTCCTGAAATGCATAGATTTTATTTAATCTATTTTCACATCCCTCATCGTTTCTTATCTTCTTACATATCTTCAACTTCTCCCCTTTCTCCTACATTTCCTGTTATTCCCTGTTCCTTACCCTCCACCCCCAACTCCCCACTCCTTTTATTCCTTTCTTTGTCAATGCTCCACCACTTGGTCTTCTACGTATGCCTATTGCTCTTACTCATTAGACTGCCTTACTCCCATCTTTTAATTTTTTTTTTACCAACTTGCCTTATTTACTGTACCCTAATCTCAGTTACTGGGCAATCTGATAATTAAGGCTATTCAGGCCACAGGCATTCCTGAGTCATTACTCATTTTCACCGAAGTTAAAACATCCATAGCATTTGTTATAACTTCCACCTACATTCAAGAACTTGAACAATGACAAAGCATAGCTGGAGAGAGCATATAGTCATTTGAAGACCAAGTACCATAATCTCAATCAACAATGATAACTCTTCAAAACAAGGCTCAGGACCTAGAAAATAGAATGCTTCAGAATTATCTAAAATTTTTGGATATTCCTAAAAGTTGAAACTCTTGTAATCATCTGTTCAAACTCGAGGAGTAACTTCAACAAGCCTTGCATCTACCTTGGCATCCTTACTACTTCAATGGAGACAGAATAACGCAGGTGTACTGTCTCCAGTAGGGGACTGCTACTCATTATCAAATCAAGTAGAGTAGCAGTGGTCCTCCAAAAAAGCCTTCAGTATCAATTCTACGTTATTATGCTTGTCATTACCATTAATTAAATATATTACTACCCTATCAATCTATACGGGTCCACTTTTCCTTGTCTAAACAATCCTTTCAGTGACATCTAATGTACTTTATGAATGATGCTTTTCTTCACTCTTTAGAACTGGCAAGGGCTAATAATATTTGACATCTTATTGATTAATCTAGGTCAGGGGCAGGCAACCTTTGGCACACCAGATGTTGTGGACAGCATCTCCCATACTGCTTTGCCAGCAGAATGGCTGTAAGATCAGTATGGGAGATGTAGTCCACAAAATCTTGAGATGCTGAAGGTTGCCTACCCCTGGTGACTACCTACCACATAGCTTCAGTAGTAAATCTTAATAACAACACTAAAACTCTTTTAAATAAACTCTGCTCAAGATAAATGATTATCTAAATTGTTCATCACTTAAAAACCCCAAGTAAAGAGTATTAATTTAGCAATACAAAACAGGCAAATAACTTACTAAGCTAAAACTCATCTTACACAACACCCCATTACACTTGTACGTCATTGTGAACTTACTCTGCCTTCTGTGAATATTTTAGAATGTACGTCAATATACAGTGCTCAAAAAAATAAAGGGGACACTTAAACAACACAATGTAACTCTAAGTCAATCACACTTCTGTGAAATCAAACTGTCCACTTAGGAAGCAACACTGAGTGACAATCAATTTCACATGCTGTTGTGCATATGGGATGGACAACAGGTGGAAATTATAGGCAATTAGCAAGACAGCCCCAATAAAGGAGTAGTTCTGCAGGTGGTGACCACAGACCACTTCTCAGTTCCTATGCTTCCTGGCTGATGTTTTGGTCACTTCTGAATGCTGGCGGTGCTTTCACTCGAGTGGTAGCATGAGATGGAGTCTACAACCCACACAAGTGGCTCAGGTAGTGCAGCTCATCCAGGATGGCACATTAATGTGAGCTGTGGCAAAAAGGTTTGCTGTGTCTGTCAGCGTAGTGTCCAGAGCATGGAGGCGCTACCAGGAGACAGGCCAGTACATCAGGAAATGTGGAGGAGGCCGTAGGAGGGCAACAACCCAGCAGCAAGACCGCTACCTCTGCCTTTGTGCAAGGAGGAACAAGAGGAGCACTGCCAGAGCCCTGCAAAATGACCTCCAGCAGGCCACAAAAGTGCATGTGTCTGCTCAAACGGTCAGAAACAGACTCCATGAGGGTGGTATGAGGGCCAGACGTCCACAGTTGGGGGTTGTGCTTACAGCCCAACACCGTGCAGAACATTTGACATTTGCCAGAGAACACCAAGATTGGCAAATTCGCCACTGGCGCCCTGTGTTCACACTGAGCATATGTGACAGACATGACAGAGTCTGGAGACGCCGTGGAGAACGTTCTGCTGCCTGCAACATTCTCCAGCATGACCGGTTTGGCAGTGGGCCTGCCCGTTCCCCAGACCTGAATCCAATTGAGCACATCTGGGACATCATGTCTCGCTCCATCCACCAACGTCACGTTGCACCTCAGACTGTCCAGGAGTTGGCAGATGCTTTAGTCTAGGTCTGGGAGGAGATCCCTCAGGAGACCATCCGCCACCTCATCAGGAGCATGCACAGGCGTTGTAGGGAGGTCATACAGGCACGTGAAGGCCACACACACTACTGAGCCTCATTTTGACTTGTTTTAAGGACATTACATCACAGTTGGATCAGCCTGTAGTGTGTTTTTCCACTTTATCTTTGAGTGTGACTCCAAATCCAGACCTCCATGGGTTGAAAAATTTGATTTCCATTTTTTAATTTTGTGTGATTTTGTTGTCAGCACATTCAACTATGTAAAGAACAAAGTATTTCAGAAGAATATTTAATTCATTCAGATCTAGGATGTGTTATTTTTGTGTTCCCTTTATTTTTTTGAGCAGTGTACTTCAATATACCTTAGAAGTGAAACATATTTTAAAAAATCCAAACTGCAGCAATTACCTCTAAAGTAATGCAAAATAACTAGATTGGAGCTGCCACTTCCCAGAATGTTTAATATTATGTCTGTATATCCTTATTAACAAAAATGCATTTTTGAGGTGTGAAAAACTAAATTAAATATTATAATGTACATGTTTTTTCTCAACTGGATTGGGATGTATTTTCCTAAATCCATATTAATTATTATTATTTTTTTTTAAAAGCATCACCTGAAAATAAAAGCTTAAAACAACATAAAGGCTTTTTTTCAATTGTTTATTCAATAGTGTAATTAAATATAAATTGCAGTTCCCCTAAAAGTTGGAGTTTTGGCCGTTAACTTCAAAACTCTAAAAGAGGAGAAACTACAGGGCCTGTTGTGACCACACATTCTTAAATCTTGACTCTGTCTTCAGTGCCATTACCCTTCATAATCACCCCCTAATATCTTTGATGTCACCCAGGATGTTTCTGTTACCCAAATCAAAAAAAGACCTAACTCAAACCTTACATACCCAACTCCTTGCTAAGCCAAGCTTTAGTATATTTCAGACTGAGGCATATTATGTTTAGGGACTGGGATTTAGAAAAAAAAAATATTTTTTTTTTAACAGAAGACAAAATTCAACAGCATAATTTATCACAATCATAGTTTGCATGTAGCTGGACACATCTCTTATGGTTATTAATTTACAGACCTGTTTCCATATTATTGAAAATATCTGTGATTAATTTTCCTGCCTTGGGTAATGTTATTTTTTATGCTACACTGTAGAGCTAATGCCAAGGAAATTGCAGGTCTTACGTATGTTACATGCTTCCTGCGGCAGCTGGCCCCCGTCTCACTTTTTAATTTACACCTTGGAGTCACTTTTGAAACCCCCACTTACATTTTGGACGTATCAGGTAATATCTCTGCTTCCATCAGCACCATCGGTTATCGTATCATCTGATCCTCTTATCATAAATGTCAACTATAGAAATGTAAGTCTTGACTCTAGAACTAAAACTAATTCTCTTTTTCCTATATATTCACCATGACAAAATGATATCTCCATCTGCCTACAGCGTTACCTAGAAACTGTAAAATTAGATGCTTGAAGCTAAAACAACACCTGCAAAAACAAGATCAGATCTGGCAACATTTGTTCTTTGATATTGTTTCTGTATGTTAGACATCACATTTGCTCATACACAGTTCGGCGATAGTTTAAGAGAAATCTATGGAGCTGTGTAGACTTATGCAAACAATCTGCATTTGTCAGCAATAGCTGTCATTTGTAGTGCAACAGCAAATATTTCATAGCATGTATAATCTGGTGAAAATCAGAGAACAGTTTAAATCTGATGGATAATTGCCAAAGCTTTGCTAGATCACTGCTGTGTAGACAGCGATGGGTTGCAGTTGGAGAATAAGCTGTTATATGTGTGATCTTATTTTCTTGCACAAAAGTCAGTTTTCTGATAGATTTGAGCAGTTTGTATTTCTTTTTTAACATGATCTGATTCATACATATTTTTATTATTATTATTTTAAAATGGACACCCATGGACACACCAGGGTTATTCACTAAAACAATGGATTTTGTCATGCATGTGTGTATGTGTGTGAGTCAGTGAGAGTATGTGCGCAGGGCCGCTGCAAGACTATCTTGTGCCCTAGGCAAAACCAGCTACTTGCACCACCCAAAACAAAAATTGCCAACTTTGTGTGTCTCTTTCTTCCCCCAGCCCCATTGTGTGTCTCTTTCTCCCCAACCTCTTTGTGTGTCTCTTTTTCCACTTTCCAACTCCCTGTGTGCCTTTTCCCCCAGAACCTTTGTGGGTCTCTTTCTCCCCCCAGATTGTATGTGTCTCTCTTTCTCCTCCATCCCCTTTTTGTGCTCATTTCTCCCCAGCAGTCCCTCTGTGCGTCTCTTTGTTAACCCACCACCTTTGTGTGTCTCTTTGTCCCACAAGGCCTTTGTGTGTCTCTTATTCTGCTTCCACTGCCCCTCTGTGTGTCTCCCCCCAGCACCTTTGTGGGTCTCTTTCTCACCCCAGTCCTTCTGTGTGTCTCTTTGTCCCCTAACCCCTTTGTGTGTCTCAGTTCCACGTTCCACAGCCCCTCTGTGTGTCTCTTCCCTTTGTGTGTCTCTTATTCTACTTCCACAGCGCCTCTGTGTGTCTCTTCCCTTTGTGTGTCTCTTATTCTACTTCCACAGCCTCTCTGTGTGTCTCCCTCACAGCATCTTTGTGGGTCTCCTTCTCCCTCCAAGACCGTCTGTGTGTCTTTCCCCCCTCAGCCCCTTTGTGTCTCTTTCTCCCCCAGCCCTTTTTAGCCTCTCTCTTATTCCCCCAGCCTCTCTATGTGTCTCTTTGTCCCTCCCAACCCCTCTGTGTGTCTCTTTGTCCCCCCAGCCCTTTTTATCCTCTCTCTTATTCCCCTAACCTCTCTGTGTGTCTCTTTGTCCCTCCCAACCCCTCTGTGTGTCTCTTTGTCCCCCAGCTCCCAGTGTATGTCTTTGGTATACACAGTGATCGGCAAGAGGGAAGCAATGTGTGCACTTACCTTCTGATGGTCACCCAGAGACTGCTCTGCCTGTAACAGTTAGCAAAAGCAATGTATAATTATAATAACATAATAATAATAATATTAATAATAATAACAATAATATACAGTGGACATTTCAGATTTCTCTTTTCATTAACAAACATTGAATTAATGGGGCTGAAACATTGCTTGCATGCTTTTGCATACTTGCATACAATAAAGCAGTCGTTTAGTTTTTTTGAAGTGTTCCAATATTATTATTTTTTTATACCTGTTAATCTGCACCATGTGACAACATACATTATAGAGCTGGTAGTAAAAAAATTCCAATGCTGCTTTTTATTCCGAGTCCAGTCCTGGTAGGAGACAGGAGCGGTGCACAGAGAATGTGACATCTGCTACTGAGGCTGGGCTGACCACACAAATTTAGCTGTAAAAGTGTAGGCAACACTTTAAATTTCCCCAAAATTGTCACGTTGGCAACTAAGAAACCTCTTTAAGCAAGGGGTCAATGCTGCCTGCTAGCTTCACATTGGAGATTGTTTTTTAATATGGCCTGTTTGTTACAAGCCACTGTCTACACATGATAAATCACTATTAGAATAGGTATGAGAGGAAAACAAATAAAACATAAATCAATATTTACCTACATTATGGGAAAACTGTGCATCATTTTGGTCTATAATGATCTTTCACAACAGGTCTCAGAATTTAGACAAATATATATATTCTGTAACAAAATTGACTCCATTTAACATGTCAACCAACAAGCTGCCTTTATGTGCGTGTATACAATTATACTACCTTACGGTTAAATCATACAACCATGCTGTCTCTTGTTACTGCACATTACTCCCCATTTGATCAAACCTATTATAAAGCTTTTTTTTAAATTATTTTAAATGTACATACATAGTTAAAATGTAGAATGAATTTCTATAACTCTCACATGTTCAATACATGGACAAACGGACGGACACACAGATACACAGACACACAGACATATTTTGTCTTTGTGTTTTAGTATCAAGCATAAAATATAATTATGAAGCATGCTCTGTACGGAGACTATCAGCTTCCATTTTACTGCTTTACAGGTCTCCTGTGAAGATCTCTTAAACTTCTGAAAGAATTCTGGGAAATCCTTCCATATTAGTCTATGTTTTGCCATCAGCTATAGTAAATTTCTGATATCCTGTTGAGTGAGCCATATGTTTTGGGTTTGAAACACAGCATGTATCCATACAGTTTGCTTTTCTCCCTACATACACAGGTTTTCGTAAGGCATATACTGTTTTTAATAGAAATAATAATCCTACTGGAAAGTCAAACTGTATTGTTTTTCAGATCAGAATGTTATCATTAACGTCTATTCCCTGCACATTGATTTTGGTGCGTTGTGAATTGCAAAATTTAAACTAATTTATCAGAATTCATATTTCCAGCTATTTTAACTGAATTGTGCCATTTGGATTTCAACTCTTTACAATTTGGACTTAAATGAATAAGCCTCAATGTATTACCCAATGCTGGGGTAAATATTACTGTCATTTTTTTTCTCGCTTTGTGACTTTATTTAAGTCTATCCAAGACAGCCTTAAAACACATGGTTTGATTCCATCTGATATATTAAATCATATTTTATTGGTCTCACTGAGTTGGCTGTGGGCAATACTGATTGGCTGAGAGTCAGTGTGCTAACCCACCCACAGAACTCTCGGCCAATCACCACTGTACAGCTCAAAGAAAATTGAAATTCTTAACATGAAAATGTTAATTCCACGTCATCAATATGGCCAAACAGTAGGGGGTCTCCAAGAAGAGCTTAAGTTTATGTGGAAGCTTTCTTAAGTAATTTGACATCAAACTGAGCATCAGCGCCAAACACTATAGGCAAAGGCAACAAAGACACTACAGAATGTGAGCTGATTTCAGAAATAAGTATAGCTTGGGAAGCAATTGCTATCTAACCTCTAGCATTATGGGGGCCCTTAAAACCCCCAAATATTTTAATAATTAATTTGGCACAGTGCCTTCATTGCATCAAGGTTGTACTGAACCGTTAAAAGAAAGCGTAGCTTTTTTAAATTTAATTTAATTTTAAAAGTATTGCACATCCAGCGTCCATTTTTACTAGTTATTAACATCTGGCATGTTCTTTTTTTTCCTGGTAAATGACTGTAAATATTCTCTGTATAAAGGAGGCAAAATGTTATTGACATTTTTTTTAGTGTCTGTATATAGCTAACTCTTAAAGGACAAATGACTGTCTAAATCAATATAACATTCAGGTCTTCACAAATACTTTTTTAAAATGGAATGTCCCACCCATTTATCGGGACCAGGTGCTGTGTAATTTTGTCAGTGGCAGCCAGGGCATACATTGCTGAAATATAGTCTTTTTAGACTAAATTGTTTAACTCTTTCACTTACAGGAACTTAAAAAATATTAACATAGAGTTTATTTAAAACATTTAGTGCATAGCTAAAAAAAAACATACATTTTGTGTATAAATTGCTCATGAAAAAATATACAAAAATTTAAATGTGCACATTGACACAATCTAATTTTTATGAATGCAAACATTACAGAAATATTATATATGGTATCTAATTGTATGTATATTATTGTATATGGTATCTGTTTGTCTTGCTATATTTCACACATGGTTGGAAATATTAACATACAAGCAAGAGTGGTTGGTGTTTTTTAGTGGCGGAGAATAAGTAGCAAAAAGGATTGAAATGCTTAAGCCACCATCTGAACTTATAAACTTGTGTTAATATCTGGGTAAGTAAAGGGACACTCCAGTGGTGAAAATTATTCAACATAGATATTCTGTTAAAGATACTTATAAACAAAATTAAGGGGGGCCGGGGCCTGACTGCCATGCTGAGCAGTCACACTTTGTTTGAGCTCAATGCAGCGTCATGTAAATTATCTACTTTATTGTCTCTCAACTCTATAGGCCTGAAAGCACTGCAAGGTTCTTGCTGCTAATAAGCACAGCATTGCTCTCTTGAATACAAGAATAACTGCAGTGGAAGTTCCAGCTGCCTTCCTGGTGGTGGAAGTGTTGAGAAACGGCCAATTTCTCAGTCTCTGACCTTCCTGAAGGCAAAATCTCAGTGGTTGAGCCCCATTGTTCCACCCGCCCACCCACTGGTGGGGGTTATCTCAGAACACATCTGCCTTGGGTCCAATTGCAGCATCGTTGGATGCATTGTTAGGCATCCCACCTAATATGGCAGCTATGGCATGTCAACAATATATATGTTGATGGTGTCAACAATATATATGTTGATAGCTATGTTGATGGTGTCCCCTCTCCTCGGCTTCACCAGCTACCTCGAAACTGGCACTCTAATTGACCACACCCGGTCAGCCATCGAAGCATCACTCTTGCATCGAACAGGGACCATGCCTGTGAGATCGACTAAATCAGGGCCGCATTGAGGGGGGAAGCAAGATGGCCTGCAGGGCCATGAGTTGGAATCATGTAAGCCTCAGACCATTCTGTTGTATTCTGCTTTGCTAGTAAGGGGTGGTCACTTTTTCGGGAGATACTGTTTTTCCACCTAATGCAGGTCCCAGTATCTTTTCTCTGTTAAAATACATGCTTTGCCATTATTACTTTATTTATATCTTTCCCTTCTTGAGTTTATTTTCCTATTTACTTTCCATTTTATTTTATTCTTAAACGGCACATTATATTGTCCAAGTACTATATCAGCTATCTTAGCTCTGTTTTTGGTTAATGGACCACTCTTATAATATGCTCTGAAAATGCTCATAAATGTCCTCACCAGGCTACTAGCTACTTTTGTTCTTGTGTTTCTGTTATCTACAGTGAATTCCTATGTGCATGTTATATTCTGAAGTCGCCCATGTTTCTTCTTATTTATATATTTTTTAAAATAAATAAATTAATTTTATTTTACTTTGTATTTTTCTATGGGTGTGCATAAGCGCATTTATGATAGAAAAGCTCCAGCCTGTTCCTATTTTGTATAGGTACCATACTGCATTCAGTCTTATCGTCTTTCACTCAGTGTATTGCTCTTGTGTTTCTTTTATACTTTTCTTGTATTTAAAATTGTGCTATCGTTTCCGTGCCACGATTATGCATTGCTATGTAGGACAATATTGTGCTTGCTTTAGCTGTCGTGGCATCACAAGCTGTTCTGTAATCATATACACAACAAAAAGAAAGAATTTCAAAATAATAAAATTAAAAAAGGAAAAGAAAAAAAATATTAAAATATTCCTTTTGTGATAAACTTTGTGTATTTAAAAATAGAAGCAAAGAAAGTATTTATTGTGGATGTTTCATGTCATTATTTTCCGAAGCCGGAATTCATAGTTTTGGGATTTTTTTAAAATGTATTTACATTTTTTGATTTATGTCCATGCGGTTTCTTTTATGTCTACATATCTTTTATATATATTTTTATTTTTTTGCTTTTTTCATACTTACAAGCTGTTGTTATATACACATTGACGTCCTGCTCCTCTCTTCTGGCTACGTGTCACAAGGGCATTTATAGGGTTGAGCTCAAGTTACCTTATTCATTTATTGCTGTTGAGGTAGCTCAGTTGGTAAATTCCCTGACTATAAAGCCTGTTCAAAATGCAAGATCACCGGCTTAAATCCTGGCAGGGTCAACTCAGCCCTTCATCCTTCCGAGGTCGATAAAATGAGTACCATCAATTGGATACTAATAACATCTATTACTATTCAACTGCCGATTTGGTTAATAACGAGAGCCTGTGCTGAAAAGCGCTTTGAGTCCCACTGGGAGAAAGGCGCTATATACATTTTTTATTTATCTTTTATTACCAGCCCAGACTATCTTATATTTTCTCATCTTTTATGCCGTTATATTTGGTTTTTCATGTCTGCAACCTTATTATGTCTCTATGCCACTGTGTAACTGTTTTTCTTTAAATTTACCTTTTTTAACTTTTTGCCACTTTTGTATGTGTGTCTCTATGGCTTACTTTACATGCTCATTATTACACTTTCCTTTTGGAACCCGGTTGCCATGGAACCGCACCCACTCTCTCTGGAACTCTCCGTAGTTTGCATTCACTGATCTTTATGTCAGCTACCCTGCTTCAGCCAGCCACAGTTACCCAGGTCTCCCTCTTCTCCACGGATAAGTGTGGGACTTGGCTGCTTTCATGAGCGATCTTTCCCTACATGAATTGCTCAGTTTCTGTGTATAGTACCATATTATGATTTCCGTGTCACTATCGTCTGTACCCACGTTTCTTCTCTACTATACTACAATTGTCCGTTCTGCACAATACTTTTAGGCATGTGTTCTATTAATGTTTCTGTATTCTATTTATTGTGTTATTTGTTTGTATTTCCTTTTAATATTGTTGCATCTTTGATTGCCATGGTTACCTGTTTTTGACGGGCTGAAAAGCTCTTTTGCCCAGTTTCTTTTATGTTTAATACTGTATTTGGTGCGCATTGCTTTTCCTTTTTTGGCCTACATACTATTCTTTGTATTCATAATTTCCTATTTTTATATATTATTTTTCAATGTCATTGGCCATTGTTTATTTTGTGATTTGTTGTCCTTTGTTTCCAAGGTGACTCCAGGACATTGCTGGGAATTATCAAATGTTTTCTCATTAATGATGTCATCAAATGTGTTACTTGACTGTGATTTATATACACAATTAAGCTCTCACAGCTGAAATGTTGTATACTTTTTTTCTCCTTTTATCCATAATAAATACTGTTTGCTTTTACCCTACGTTATGACTCCTGTGGACTTCTATAAATATATAATAATAATAATAATAGTAATTCAACTTTACAGAACCTAAGGCTAATGTTGCACGTGTGCCGGCACATGTCTGCATCAGACGGCTCCTCGCAGACTAGAAAGATGCTCAACCAATCCGGAAATGTTTGCTTTTATTTAAAAGTGCAACAAAGCTCAAACAATCTGTAACTTCACAATTGGGTGTGATTGTCAAGGTTTATAGAAAATGTACTTTGCCACAAAGCTATGTTACACTCAACAGTGCAAATTAACTACACGTAGTGGTACCCATGTTTGTTTATTTTATTTTATTTACAACCAAATTTACAGTTTTGTGTATCAACATTTTCACAGTTATAGCCCACGCTGCTGAACTTGCATGCACAAAGTTGAGGCTCAAGCTCACTCTGAGTGTGAGAGGGGGTACGGAAGACAATCTTAGTAGGGGTTTAAACTAAGTCACTATAGAAACAGTGCCATTTTTTGCAAAGCCCTATAGTTCAAATCCACTGTGTGCAGGGACACAGTAACAGATTGTTATCCTTAAGAATAGAGAAATACAACGACAAACGGGTGCACACGCCCACACTATCTGGGAGAAAATATGTATTAACCAGCGTTTACCCATGTCATGTAGGCCACTCTTCATGTGTTAGACTACACACCACTGCCAGACGCTACACCTGCGAAACAGTGGGAACATGAACAAATATATGAACACAGCTTTAACAACATATGCCCCCTTAACAAGATGACCTTAGCAGCCTGGAGGGCTTGGGACACATGGAGATTGGCACAGCCTAAATAAGTGCTTTGTACCCCATACTGTACGGATGTCTGTAGTTCTCTATAAGAGGTATAATTGGAAGTGCCTACTGTGCCCATGAAGTGAAAAATCGATGCACTGCCGGTACTTGCTGTGGATCTTATACTTCTGACAATACTTGACCCACTCCCCCCCCTTAACACCTCCCTTCTTTCTTCTGTACCCTCTCCCCACCTGTTGTGTAATTGTAAGAAAAACAATAAAAATGTTAAAAAAAAATTTTTTTTTTAAAAAGAGAAATAATAAAAAAATGTTTTATTAAAATTCTATGTTTTCTCTTTTTCCTGCTTCTGCAAAATATGAACAATTTACAAAGAGGTAAAAAAAAAAAAAAACACAACAACAACAGCTATTTCTATTATTAAAAATAGTAATTTGGCACTAATGGCTATTTCTGATGGAACATGACCACCGTAAATATACATGTGCACAGTCAGTCTCAAATAAAAATGACTTTTGTTCCAAGGACATGACACAGGAAGTTTTTTATTTCGCCACCTTTCTTCAACATAAGTTATAATGGGATCATTATTTTGCCTTCCCCTAGACAAATTCTTTAAACCAATTGCTGCACATAAGAGCTTCACTTGGCTTGTTCCTAACTGTCTGTGGTAAAATTCCTTGCAATTCAAGCTACACAGCAGGGGAAACGAGAGACAAAATGACAGCAAGTATTGTACTTGACAGTTTGATTTAACACTGACTTCATCAGCATCTAGACCTGTTCCTGTTGCAATAAAAGGTCATAGATTTAAACCAGAAGTCGAGCAGGGTTTCAAGGGATCACTTCTCAAAGAACACTTTCTGAGCCCTCATTAAAGGCAGGGAGACTGGAGTCAAACACTTGTCAGTATTCTGCTCTGTATCTCAGCGCTTTTTGATAATTTTGCAGTTGCTGAATTTTTTTTCTTTTCATTACACAATATTGCTTCACTTGATGCCATGGCAGTATATCCTCTATAATTCCTATGATGGTGACATTGTCATGTATTTCATTTCTTTAGCTTTTATGACGATTGCTAATACATAGATTCTATGGGACAATGCCAGAATTCTTTTCTTCTTTCTTTAAATATATATTTTTATGTAACCGCTCTCGGTTTACAGATGAGATACGTTCTACAAAACCTCTTCATAATACAGCATTTTCAATATGTTCCTTTTAAAGGGATTACGGAACATGATCTTGTGTTGCTTTGATAGAGGAAATACAATAAACATGTGTAATTGTATGATTTGGAGAAAGGGAATCGTTCGAAAGCCTTTAATGTAATCCTACAGGTCATTGTAAATTTCAATTCCAAAACAGGTTTAATACAAAATACACAAATAGTATTAAAAATCAAGAATGTCTCCAGAAAAAACGAAAATTAATCTTATGCTTGATTCTTAAAAAAAAAAAATTACTCACACACTAAAGCGATCTTCCATATGTCTAGAGGATCATGGAGTAAGAGGCAAAGTTCCAATCACACATACCATTTATATAGTGCTTTTAAAGATGCTGCATAAATATACGTCTGGTGGCCTGAAGGAGGTAGTGGAAACAAAAAGTAATGTACATTTATGTAACCGTTTTTACTATATCAGTAAAAAAAATATAGACAAGTCGAAAAATAAATAAATAAATATATATATATATAAATATAATTTGCTTAATATCAAACTCTTTCCTGATTACAGACATACTAAAAGTAATGATAAACTCCCTGTTTGGGAATATCTGGACATTTTTACTTTTAGAATGCTCCCAGCATGTGTGTCTGCAGCTGCTGGAGACATTGGACAGAAATATCCAAATTGCTTCATCTGCCATAACTGGAATTTTGTACCAGCTAGTAAAGAAATCATAGCTTTTGTCATTTATGGAAGAAATCATTAGTATTCTTTGTATGTCTGGACTGTTTGTTGTAATTTTAAATAGAAATAAAATTAAATAGAAATATAGTCTTCCTTGCCATATATTTTGTATTTGTTTAAGGTAGATAGATAGAAAAAGAGAGTGTGTGTATATATATATATATATATATATATATATAGAGAGAGAGAGAGAGAGAGAGAGAGAGAGAGAGAGAGAGAGATGATTGATAGATATTAAGATACATAGAAAGAAAGAGAAAAAGAAAGAACGAAAGAGATAGATCAATAGATAATAGAAAGATAGATAGATGATAAATAACAAATAGATAGATCAGTAGATAGTTAGATATATAGATAGATAGATAGATAGATAATAGATAGATCAATAGATGATAGATAGGTGATAGATACATACATACTTACATACATACATATCTAAAATAGTATTATTTATTATTTATAAAGTGCCAACGAATTCTACAGAGCAGTATAATAGGTGGACTAACAAACAAATATTTGCAACAAAACGAGTTGGCCGTACAGGAACAGATTGAGCTGAGGCCCCTGTTCAAAAAACTTACATTCTAAGGGAGTGGGGAGAGATAAGGGTAAGATGTAAGATAAGGGTAAGATGTAAGATAAGGTTAAGATGTATTTCATGTATGGCAAAATAAGGCTGCTAGAAGAGTTTGTAAACTGCAGGCTTAGTTTTTTGGATGACTCAGTTGCAGGAGAGGACATGAGGTGAGGTAATGGGGATGGGGGTGGGGGTGTTAGAATTTTAAATTGAACCCTGTATCTGAAGGGAAACCAATGTAATGAGTGACAGATGGGGGAAGCATGGGAAGTTAGGTAGACGAGCTTGCTACAGCATTTCTTAGAATGTAGTGGGGCGAGCTGTGAGTGGGTAAGACCAGTGAGATGCAGATTGCAGTAGTCAAAGCGAGTGATGATCGTGGCATGGATGAGCACCTTTGCTGCATCCAGTGATGGGTAGGAGCAGATGCGAGCTATGTTTTTCAGATGAAAGCAACAGAATTTGATGATTGGCTGGATGTGAGAGGTGAAGGAGAGGTTAGAATCAAAGAGAACTCCCCAGCAGCAAGCCTATGAGGTAGAGCTAATGGTAGTGCTGTTGACTTGGAAGGAGATATTGATGGTAGTAGTCGTGTTTGGAGGCAGAAAGAAGAAATGTTCTATTTTTATAGTTGTGGAAACATGATTTCTTAAGTTTTTGTGGTCCTGGAAAACTTCTCCTCCCAACTTGAGATATGCAGGTGATGCACAACAGCAAATTTGTATAGTTTAATTATCGCTGTGCTCTATATTTTAATTATTTGTTATGTAAAGGCTGACACTTTTTGGCTACAGTATTTAAAAAGAAAAAAATTAATGCTAGGAAATATTTGTGGTCATGCATTTTCCAGTTTGATATAACTCAGTGACATTTGGAAAAAAAATGTAAAATCATTAATAGTAACGAAAATAATATGTGAAACTTTTTAATGAGGCTGTTATTTTTAATTGGTGGATATTTTCATTCTGTTTTAAGCACTGGTGTTGTTCATACTCAAGAATGTGAAACAAGCAAAACCGAGGCAACATGTAAAACATACAAAAAAAAGTTTTAGGACGGGGCCCTTGAAAACAAGCTCTGCCTATATTTTCTCTATTAAATAACATTTTGTAAAGCTACGTACAGTTTTAATGTTGTGGTTTTTTTTTTTGCACTACATACGTGAATAGTTTTAATAACCGTAACCTTTTCATCTTTTCATGGTATATTTCACAGTATCTCTTTTACTGAGTGCCTAGGATGTCAATATCGTGAATTTAAAGTTGAATAATGAAATAATGTACTAAAGACACAATTTGGCTAAAATATAAATTAAGAGAAGGCGCTACTCAAGCATGCTTACAATCTATGAGGAAGGGGTAAAGACACATAAGAGAATTAACAAAATGTCAGAGGGGTGGAGGTATTGATGGATGAGATGCCTGTATTGAAATAAGCTAGTCAACGTGGTGTGTGGAACAAGCGAAGAGTGGATGAAGGGACAGTGGAGTGAGCAACTAGAAGAGCAATTACATCAGGTCTACCCTGGCTGCTGCCTGCCACCTGTCTCCTCACCAGTATATTTCAGCAGAATATGCACATACCGTCCGTGTAAGTTGGTGTATTGCCAAAGAGCTCTATTTTGGTGTCATCTGACCATTTGAAGTTCCAGTAGTGTCTAGCAAACTGAAGATGCCCGAGTTTGTTTTGGGATGAGAGTAGAGGCTTTTATCTTGAAACCCTTCCAAACAACTTGTGCTGATTTAGATGATGTCAGATTGTACGTTTGGAGAATTTCTGACCCCAAGATGCAACTAACTTCTGCAATTCTCCAGCTGTAATCCTTAGAGATGTTTTTTCCACCCAAACCATCCTCTTTACAGTGTATTGAAACAATATAGACACATGTCCTCTTCCAGGTTGATTCATTACATTTCCAGTTGACTGGAACTTCTTCATTATTGCCCTGATGGTGGACATTTTAAATGCTTTAGCTATATTCGTATAGCCGGATCCCATTCTGTGAAGCTCAACAACCTTTTGCTGCACATAACAGTTATATACCTTGGTTTTACCTATTGTGATGAATGGCTAAGGGAATTTGGTCTATGTGTTACATTTATTTTCTCGTAAAACAGGAAGTCAGGGTTAAACTATTTCCTGTTCCTAGTCACCCAAGTGTACTGAAAAAAATTACAATATCAATTGGAATACACTTCAAATATATTTTTTCTCATCTGAATTCATAGGGGTGCCAATAATTGTGCCACACATATATTTAACACATATTTTTATTTTTTGGGAGAATCCTGTGTAATGTATGTGTGTGTATTTTTTTAAACAAAAGATCAAAAGGTTTAACAGTAATTACAATTTTTTTATCTGTCTGTCTGTGTCTCTATCTGGAACAAGAAACAGAGGAGGTAAAGAATGGGCAAAAGAGACATTTAGAGTCAAATGTTTTTGTAACATAGTGTCTATATATGAATTAAACAAACATTTTTTAAATGTTTCCTTTTAAAGAAGAAAATTTGAAAACCCTGTTTTTTCATCACATAGTTGCTCTTTCATTCACAATTATACAAGAATGCGTGATTTTTTTTTTATTATTATTATTCTTTTTAAACATTTTAGACATTGTTGATGGTGCCTAAAAATCAACAAACACAATTGAAAGGCCTGAAAGTCTTTTTCCCATGGAAGTCATCACTATTTTTTACAGAGCTGATATACACACAGCCTAAAAACAATAAGAAATATTAAATTGTACTCGGATATAAAATTTAAGCTACAGCACACATCAATAACTCCATAAACTAACTGGATTGGAATTCAAGAGTTCTACAAAGCATATAACATTCGCCTACTAGATATTTGTATTGGCTTAACCAGGAAAAAGTTGTAATGCCATATGCCCACGAGACTAAGATTTTGTTATAAATATAAAGCAGTATTATGAATTGGCAATATAAAGAAATGCAGAACAAAATGTTTTACACTCATATATAGAAAAATAAATAGTGGCTAGGGGATACCATTAAATGTTTGGAAAACACAGCAACAGCTGCGATATATAGCAGTCCCAAAATCGAAAGAAGGGATATGTCTATCATCAGAAAAAAATAGTAAAATGCACCATGAGAAAATCTTTGATCTAATTCACAAAGGGGGTGACTGACATATGATTCCATTTGCACTTGAAACATAGCAAAGCTTATGATGTTTGAACAACTTATATCATCTATTTATTCAGGGACGAATTAGCAGTTGTATTGAATACTTCCATCTGCTTAGACCCAGCAATGTCCTATTCTGTTTATGCCTGTTACAAAGTATTGATGTCATGCCCTCGATATGCTTGACCTAAGATTTTACTGATATCGCTAAAATACTGTAGTCATTTTGTACGGTTTCACCTACACAGTGATTAGTGTCTCTGCTCAGTTACTCATGCATTTCCTTAGAAACTATTCTATAGCGAGGAAACTTATGTTACATCTGTTAATAATATAATAATAATAAGTATTAAATAATTCACTAAACTGTGAAATTCGGAGAATAAGATCAGGATGGGAAAACGTAGTTGTGACTAGAGTTCAATTCTATAATTTTTCCTAATCAGCTATCTTAGGCTAAAGTTTGTCATTCGGCTTTAAGTCGCAGTTTTAGTGAATATCTCTTCCTGTCCTCATAAGATTTTACAAATCTAGCATATATTTTCATTATTAGTGTTAATCCTCTGCTAACAATGTAAGAGTATGTCTAGCAAGTGTTATACATAAATAGATCAAAAACATAAACAAACGAAGGGAAAGAGCTCATCCCTGAACATTAGGGAAAAATAAACTTATAAGTATAGACATTGCTAGGTCTTGGGAGTTGGGGGCTGAAGCCCTGGATTTGGGGCTCTTTAGACTTGGTGCTCTACTGTTAATGGGGGAGGGGGGGGAGGATATCAGGGTTTTTGAGGAGGATATCCATTTTTTCTTTATTATTATTATTATTATTATTATTATTATTATTATTATTATACTAGTTTTGATTCTACATCAGGCAGCCACTTCTCAAAGCAGCTGCATATTAATTAGGTACCTTGAAAGATAACATTGAATACCTTAATATACAGCATGTGCTTGTCTCCAGCTGTGCTATCAATCAGATCCTGGAGATCATCAATAGCACATTGTTCATATGTAGAGAGGAGAGGACATAACTTGGAAGAGATATACCATTACATATAGAGGCGTAACTAGAAACCACAGGCCCCGGCGCAAAAATTGCAGTTGTATAGTCAACCCATAGTCAACCCCCAGCCATCCCCCCATACATCTAACCCCCACCCCTAATATGTCTACCCTCCCCTCCCATACATTCCCCGCCACACATGCAGACAAACAGATACACATGCAGACACACACATAGACACACACACATATACAAACACACATATACAGAGACCCACACAGACACACACACATACAGGCACACATAAATACAGACACACACACATATACATACAGACACATACATACAAATACACACTCACACATACATACAAACACACACACATACATACAAACACACACACACATACAAACACACATACATATATACATACAAAACAAAAATAGTAATGCACTCCACCTTCCTTGATGTACTTGCCCGGTGCTTATCAGCAAACAGATACAGCCAAAAGTACAAGATAGCACTCCAGGGACTTCCAAGTTGAATGAATAAAACTTAGCTTTTATTAGCTCAAAATAAAAATCAACGTTTCAGTCTGTATCACAGACTTTCATCAGGAAAATATATATACATACATACACACATACACACATAAATACAGATACATACAAACACACACACACACAGAGATGTCACAACATACATACAGACACACATAAAGACAGACAGACACACATATATACACACATAAATACACACATACAGAGAAACATTCATACATACACATATACAGACAAACATTCATACAGACACACATACACAAACACACACACAAACATACACAAACAAACACACACATACAGACACATACAAACACACACACATACAAAATGGTTTAATGACACTCCTGTTTCCTACCTTTTAGGTGCAGGAGGGTGACTTTCCCTGGGGTTCAGTGGCTCAGCCTGATGGGGGTCAGAGTTCCCACTCTGACTCCCTCCTCTCCTTCCTCCTCCTGCGTGGCTCCTGGTGTAAGCTGGGTGGAGTGACCGGGGCAGTCACTTCCTCTCAGCTCTGATGTCATCTCAGGGAGCCCGGTCGAGCTGTTAAAGCGCCGCAGCACTGACTGGGCCGCCTGGAAATTCATTGCCATCAGGTGGTCCTAACAGCCTGGGCCAACCGATGGACCCCTTCAAGGCGGCCCGGAGGGTTAATGCCAGAAGGCACCATGGCTGTAGGGTCCCGCAGGGCGGCCGAGCTCCCTGGAGTGACGGGCCTGGTCGCAGCTGCGATCCTTGCAACTGTGGTAGTTCCACCACTGATTACATATCCCCCATTTCTGTTAGTATGGTGTTATCGAGTTATCTGTGGGCTCAACCCTCAGATGGTTATGGAACCTACAACACCCCTGTGTGTAAGTACTCAGTAGGCTCAGTTAATCTGAAAATCACGGTAATGTTGTAGGATATATAAGATGCTGTGGAGAGAGGTTTTCTCGCTTTCAGTGGCAACAAGGCAATAAAACAAATTGTAATTTCTAAATGCCCTGAATTTGTGATATATTTTTCTTAAATTTGTTGTTTGTTTTGTACCGTCAACAGTGATTTGGAAGAGGCATTCTGGTTGCTGGTAACAATACAACAGAACACATGGCTCGTGGATGCTGTTTGGCATTGCGCTACGATGGTGCAGCAGCTGGTAGATGAACTAATATGTTAAGCTTTCACAATCTTATGATACTATATAATAAAGCTGTGACCAATGCCTTATCCAAATTTACTTTGGTCAGTTGTTATTTGGGTTGGGCTTGGCTTGAGTATAAAATATTCATGGTGTAATTATATGTAGTCAAGTATAACACAAGTCAATAACACAAGACTCGAAGGTTTACAATGCCAAGGATTAAATGGTACTTTTGATGTGGAGCAATTTCAGCACTTGGGCTAATTTCTAAACAAAAAATAATTGGTAATGCATTTTTATTTTCTGACTTGCATGCAATCCAGAAGGCACCATGGCTGTAGGGTCCTGCAGGGCGGCCGAGCTCCCTGGAGTGACGGGCCTGGTCGCAGCTGCAATCCTTGCGACTGTGGTAGTTCCGCCACTGATTACATATCCCCCATTTCTGTTAGTATGGTGTTATCGAGTTATCTGTGGGCTCAACCCTCAGATGTTTATGGAACCTACAACACCCCTGTGTGTAAGTACTCAGTAGGCTCAGTTAATCTGAAAATCACGGTAATGTTGTAGGATATATAAGATGCTGTGGAGAGAGGTTTTCTCGCTTTCAGTGGCAACAAGGCAATAAAACAAATTGTAATTTCTAAATGCCCTGAATTTGTGATATATTTTTCTTAAATTTGTTGTTTGTTTTGTACCGTCAACAGTGATTTGGAAGAGGCATTCTGGTTGCTGGTAACAATACAACAGAACACATGGCTCGTGGATGCTGTTTGGCATTGCGCTACGATGGTGCAGCAGCTGGTAGATGAACTAATATGTTAAGCTTTCACAATCTTATGATACTATATAATAAAGCTGTGACCAATGCCTTATCCAAATTTACTTTGGTCAGTTGTTATTTGGGTTGGGCTTGGCTTGAGTATAAAATATTCATGGTGTAATTATATGTAGTCAAGTATAACACAAGTCAATAACACAAGACTCGAAGGTTTACAATGCCAAGGATTAAATGGTACTTTTGATGTGGAGCAATTTCAGCACTTGGGCTAATTTCTAAACAAAAAATAATTGGTAATGCATTTTTATTTTCTGACTTGCATGCAATCCAGAAGGCACCATGGCTGTAGGGTCCTGCAGGGCGGCCGAGCTCCCTGGAGTGACGGGCCTGGTCGCAGCTGCAATCCTTGCGACTGTGGTAGTTCCGCCACTGATTACATATCCCCCATTTCTGTTAGTATGGTGTTATCGAGTTATCTGTGGGCTCAACCCTCAGATGTTTATGGAACCTACAACACCCCTGTGTGTAAGTACTCAGTAGGCTCAGTTAATCTGAAAATCACGGTAATGTTGTAGGATATATAAGATGCTGTGGAGAGAGGTTTTCTCGCTTTCAGTGGCAACAAGGCAATAAAACAAATTGTAATTTCTAAATGCCCTGAATTTGTGATATATTTTTCTTAAATTTGTTGTTTGTGTTGTACCGTCAACAGTGATTTGGAAGAGGCATTCTGGTTGCTGGTAACAATACAACAGAACACATGGCTCGTGGATGCTGTTTGGCATTGCGCTACGATGGTGCAGCAGCTGGTAGATGAACTAATATGTTAAGCTTTCACAATCTTATGATACTATATAATAAAGCTGTGACCAATGCCTTATCCAAATTTACTTTGGTCAGTTGTTATTTGGGTTGGGCTTGGCTTGAGTATAAAATATTCATGGTGTAATTATATGTAGTCAAGTATAACACAAGTCAATAACACAAGACTCGAAGGTTTACAATGCCAAGGATTAAATGGTACTTTTGATGTGGAGCAATTTCAGCACTTGGGCTAATTTCTAAACAAAAAATAATTGGTAATGCATTTTTATTTTCTGACTTGCATGCAATCCAGAAGGCACCATGGCTGTAGGGTCCTGCAGGGCGGCCGAGCTCCCTGGAGTGACGGGCCTGGTCGCAGCTGCAATCCTTGCGACTGTGGTAGTTCCGCCACTGATTACATATCCCCCATTTCTGTTAGTATGGTGTTATCGAGTTATCTGTGGGCTCAACCCTCAGATGTTTATGGAACCTACAACACCCCTGTGTGTAAGTACTCAGTAGGCTCAGTTAATCTGAAAATCACGGTTATGTTGTAGGATATATAAGATGCTGTGGAGAGAGGTTTTCTCGCTTTCAGTGGCAACAAGGCAATAAAACAAATTGTAATTTCTAAATGCCCTGAATTTGTGATATATTTTTCTTAAATTTGTTGTTTGTGTTGTACCGTCAACAGTGATTTGGAAGAGGCATTCTGGTTGCTGGTAACAATACAACAGAACACGTGGCTCGTGGATGCTGTTTGGCATTGCGCTACGATGGTGCAGCAGCTGGTAGATGAACTAATATGTTAAGCTTTCACAATCTTATGATACTATATAATAAAGCTGTGACCAATGCCTTATCCAAATTTACTTTGGTCAGTTGTTATTTGGGTTGGGCTTGGCTTGAGTATAAAATATTCATGGTGTAATTATATGTAGTCAAGTATAACACAAGTCAATAACACAAGACTCGAAGGTTTACAATGCCAAGGATTAAATGGTACTTTTGATGTGGAGCAATTTCAGCACTTGGGCTAATTTCTAAACAAAAAATAATTGGTAATGCATTTTTATTTTCTGACTTGCATGCAATCCAGAAGGCACCATGGCTGTAGGGTCCTGCAGGGCGGCCGAGCTCCCTGGAGTGACGGGCCTGGTCGCAGCTGCAATCCTTGCGACTGTGGTAGTTCCGCCACTGATTACATATCCCCCATTTCTGTTAGTATGGTGTTATTGAGTTATCTGTGGGCTCAACCCTCAGATGTTTATGGAACCTACAACACCCCTGTGTGTAAGTACTCAGTAGGCTCAGTTAATCTGAAAATCACGGTAATGTTGTAGGATATATAAGATGCTGTGGAGAGAGGTTTTCTCGCTTTCAGTGGCAACAAGGCAATAAAACAAATTGTAATTTCTAAATGCCCTGAATTTGTGATATATTTTTCTTAAATTTGTTGTTTGTGTTGTACCGTCAACAGTGATTTGGAAGAGGCATTCTGGTTGCTGGTAACAATACAACAGAACACATGGCTCGTGGATGCTGTTTGGCATTGCGCTACGATGGTGCAGCAGCTGGTAGATGAACTAATATGTTAAGCTTTCACAATCTTATGATACTATATAATAAAGCTGTGACCAATGCCTTATCCAAATTTACTTTGGTCAGTTGTTATTTGGGTTGGGCTTGGCTTGAGTATAAAATATTCATGGTGTAATTATATGTAGTCAAGTATAACACAAGTCAATAACACAAGACTCGAAGGTTTACAATGCCAAGGATTAAATGGTACTTTTGATGTGGAGCAATTTCAGCACTTGGGCTAATTTCTAAACAAAAAATAATTGGTAATGCATTTTTATTTTCTGACTTGCATGGAAAATTAATTATATAGATTAAAAAATGAAATGCAATAAGTACTGCATAAATATTTGAAGTAATTGCTTCGGTTATCACTTGTTCAGGTTATGTGAATATTTCTTTTGAGCATACTGATCTCGAAAATCTGCCACTTTGGCAAATCATGAAGTCACGCTTCTTCGGTAAAAATATTCAGCCCTAACTTTTCTTTCTTTCCATGACTCGCTCCCAGCCTTCTATTTTCCAATCATTTTAGTATCCATATTACTTCATTCTAAACAATAAAACAATGAGATAAAAAGTTTTTTGTTTTTTTTTGTCACGTGTGTACATGATGATGTATTAAACCATATTGGCAAAAGTGTAGAGAAAAACTGGATGTCCATACAAACACATGCAGCTAACATATGTCACTCTAGATTTCATGCCAATCCTAACGTACATATATTTTAGAGATAACAATCAGTCAACATGTTATTATGGACATAAAAGACAAGAATAAAAGTCTAGATGTGACTGTGAACATAAATAAGGAAGCAGCAATATAAAAATTATATATATAACATTTTAATAATTAATATTCTGTGGTCATACTGACATAAGAAATGTATGCCATTCAAGTTTAATAATTATATTGATTTTCAGGAACTCACATACCAGGACCTCCTGGAAACATGATCAGTTTTCTTCTATAAATACAAGTTTTGATTTGAAATGAAGTTTCACATAGAAGGGAACGTGGAGAAGGAATGCCAATTCATTAAATGGAAACAACAACAAATTCTGCTATGAATTATAAAAAGGGAATATCATATATAGTAAAAAAAAAAAACAAAAAAAAAAGAAGAGAAAAGGGAAAAAAACAAGAGCAAACAACCCCCCCCCCCCTCACCCCCCAAAACAAGCCAAATAAAACATAATTTATCAACATGTATCTTAGCTATGTACAGAGAGATTGGAGTGGATATTGGAGTGGATTTATATAAGCAGAACACTGCTCCCTATGATGTCTCACACTCACAAGTGTTAAAGCTAATATTGCTAATAAAGGTAGTGGTGACAGGAGATTAGTTTTTAAAATGACACTCCAGTTGTACTCTCAGCACATAAATTAAAGGAACACTATAGCATTAAAATTAAACACATGTCTTGCCAGTCTTGCTGCAGCTGGCCCCACCTCAATAACTGAGATCACCAATCTTGATGATCTCAGCCTATCCAATGCTTTCCCATAGGAAAGCATTTAGAGGCTATAGCGCATGCGCGGCAAAACATAATGATGCGCCAATCAGCATCTCCTCAAAGTGATGCATTAAATCAATACATCTCCATGGGAACGTTTGGCACACTGTGCAGCACTGACCCAGGAAGCACCTCTAGTGGCCTTCTGAGTGACTGCCACTAGAATTGTTACTAGGCAGCAATGTAAACACTACGTTTTTCTGCCTGTAGACACCATTAAGCTGTAGTGGTTCCTCATTCTTATGTTGTGTCTTGTTGTGCTAAAAAAAAGGTTTTGCAACATTCTGCAGGAGAACCTTGTACCTACAGCCACACTCCCTCTTTTCACAAAGTAACTTTGTTATTACATGCGTTTTGAGTAGATACTCAGGAGCTAAGATGCTGACATCACTCAGGTCAGCCTGCTTATGCTTATTATTTTGCAAAATCATCTGACCAAAAATTATCCAGTCAAGAATGAAGACTCTATTTTGAGAAGCTATGAACAAGTGCAAACTAATTGTACCTAACATTGTAACTCATGGAACCAGTAAGCAAATATATTTATTCAGGAATTTAGAGGTGTAATCCTTTACTCTGCCCCTGATATCCTAATATTGAGGACTGAATTTAATAAGTTAATGATCTTGTATTCTACACTGAATTTTGTCTTTTCACTAAAAAATGAATTTCTACAAATTGAATTTGCTAATTTTAAGGCAATACCCAAATTTGTATCCAAATTACCTTTAGTAAATATATAAATATAACATTTTTATCTGCTCAACTTAATTGTGAATTAACTGTATTGTTGCAAATACAGAACCTTGACTTTAAAAGTTATTATTTATTCATTCAAATAACTAGAGGCCACAAAATACTGCATAATGTACATCAGACACTTGAGGTCTGACTGACGTTTTTTTAACTATATAGGGTGTATGTGATAAATGACAAAAGTCCCAGGATTACATTTGTAATTTCACAGGATATGATGAATGTTTTCCATAGATAACATTTATAATAGCAATGACAGCAGCGTGATTAAGTTCTGAGCGGTCAGTGTGGGAGTTGTATCAGTGACATCATTAGTCAGGGATGATGGTTATATCCAAGAGTTGCAATGCCAAGGAAACTATTTGTTGCCGGTGCTAGATATGCGTGATTCTTAAGGCCCAGTCATTAGTTGGTGAGTTAAAAGGAGATAACAACCAACTTGAAAAATGTAGGCCAAAAGATGTCAAGCTCATACAACTTGGATATTTTCTTCCCTAATTGTCTATTTTATGTTGAATGTTGGAACAAGGTTTTCTATTTATCACGGTTTAGATTTGTGGGTTGATTCCTAAATACCATGGTAAAAAAGTATATGTTTATACCCAAGTCAGTAAAACAGACCGACTCTAATGGATGGGATGTGGGAGATAGTGCAGCTAAGTGGGAGTGTGGCATTGATAGAGTTCATAGAGTTCTTGATATGTAAGGGTTTAAAAGGTTTGTGATCTTGATGAGCATATGTGCAGACCTCCAAGCTTTTCAATCATGGTCGTCTTTTCACAGATCACTGTTCCAATGCTCTTATATGAAGTGGAATGTACTGGATAACCTCCCACAGGCATGTCATATATAATCAATGTCTTGTATTACATTTTATGGAGACTTTCTATGGTTTCACCCAAAGGTAGTTAATTAGGAAGACAATCCAGGAAGGCTGGACAGGTTCAAAACAGATACAACCTTGTCAGACCAGGGACAGTGGGGAGATCTGAGAAAGTCATGATACTAAACCAGCATATACAACAAAAATGCAAAACAATGTCAAAAAGACAAATCACTCTCCTCAATGACAATTAGTATTTTCAGAATTATCCCTTTACCTTTGAAATTTTTCAAGTTGCTATAGGTGGCCAGTAGAGGTCAGTGTCTTCCTTCTTTCAAGACACCATACATTTCTTCATATTAAGGAGGACCGGTAAATGTCAGCCAAAAATGTCGTCAGTAGACTTTTCAGTTGAAGCAGAACATTTCAACAAAACTTAATGTTAATCATTAAGCATTTCAAAGAAGCAATGCTGAGATTTTTTTTCTTGCTAATTACGAACATGTTAGGTCAAAGCAATAGGTATATTATTTTATTTTACTAAATCAGGACTTAAAAATCCTAATTCTAGATTAATTTTCACTTGATTGCTCACTGACCGTATCATATGTATGTGCTTGAAATACTGATGGTTTAGAATGTATTACGGTATTTCTTGCCATTTACCTTCACAATAGTAAAATAAAGTCTAATTAGCGAGGCCAATGAACACACTCGAGAAATGATTGACAGTTACTATATTTATACATGTACAGCTTGTAGCAGTAGGAAATGATACATGCGTGTAGGGAATATGTTACCCACAATCACCAAGTCCAATTATCTATAATGATTGTCTGCATCACTATGTGTATTATTTAACATATTTGAATACATGACAAATGTCTCCATAATAAATAATGTACATTTCATTGTTTGTCAAAAACAACATTCATTATCTCCTGAAAATATTTCAGAATAGAAAAAGTATATATTTCAGTACCAGAATTTTCTTGACAATTGTTTAGTCCTCCCTCACCCCCGTAATAAAAACCCAACAAATTAGAGGAATTGTTTTTGCTTTATCAAGACTGTTAATTTCAAGAACTTTTTAATGTGCTACAATGCCAGATCATCCAATTGGATTTAATTCCTGATTAAACCCCAACCCAATTACTGAATTGTCAGGATTTTGGACACCGCTTTATCAAAAAGTTAAAATCAACATTTAACTCAAAACATATTAAATTATTAATTTTTTGGCAATTACATTTTTTTATTAAAATAAAGAGAATCAAATAGCATAAGTGCCATGATAAAATATAATTAGCTGTTTGTAGGTCATAACTAGCAAATATATATTTCCATGACCTAAAATAGTGCTGCATTTAGGAGGTTAGCAACATAATTGGTATATAGCCACCTGACTGCACTCAGAGGTAGCAACGTATAATATTGAACCGTACAAAATATAAATAAAAAACAAATGTTTAACAGAAAAGAGAAGAAAAGGTGCTCCCTGCATCTGTGCCCGCCTATTGTGTGTTTATCCTACGCCTAAGCTAGACACAAAAGTCCCATAGTGAGACATCATAGGGAGACACAAGAAGATCAATTCACTCCACTGGCTTTGGATCTCTGCGAGAGCCCATGTGTAATGCCCATCAATCCAGTTGCTTCTGGCAACCAGATCCATGTCTCAGAAAGGTTCTTTTGCTTTGTGTTGGCAGTTATAGTCCTTTCAAGGGGCTTGTGGCATCTGCTATCTTATGCATGTTTGTGCATTTTTATAGATGTTAAACAGGCTGCAAGGTCACTAGTGATGCTTGAGAAGAGTCAAAGGTAACATGCCACCGGCAAGAGAGGGGAAACGGGGTTCATGTTTCAGGGCGAATATGAGTATGGAGAGATCAGCTGCTTCTCCGACTCTTGGATCTGCAGATCAGCCCCAGGTAGGCCTCAGGAGCCTCCAGGCTAAACTATCAGAAAAGTTTCCATCTATAAATGTAAAGAGACAACAGGTAGTCCCTGCAGCTTGTTTGCTCGATGTCTTCAGCAGATCGAGTGTTTAAATGGGCAATAATTTGCATTTTATCCCGAAACTCCGACTCGATATGACTTGTCAACATGGCAGTCATTTTCCACCCACACATTAAAATTATTTTGAACTTAACCATGCTGCCTGTTGCAGCACAACTGGTTCATAGGTAGTTGTTATCCTATTCACTAAAGCCTGGTTCATGGGACACAGTCAGATGAAATGAAAAGCCTGTCTATTAATTCCGTAGAAAGAGCATTATTGATCCCGAGAAATGTGCTGCCCAGTAACCATAGCTGTTGTAGTAACTATTAATCAAACATGAAGAAAAAGTTGAAAGGAAACAATGGCAAAGTTTCATCAATTTGCTTCTTAACAGAACATAATTCAACTGCCTTTTCCATCCCTAGGTTTATGTTGCCATTCTTTTTTTTTAGGTACTGTAAAACTCTCTTTGATCTGATAAATTTGGTATTTGGACTAATGGCCATACTGACATTTCCCGTCAAATTAATTTCCTTCTCCAGTAGACAGACTGTTGAAAGCAACATGAATCCTGTAGAGAACAGATTTCGACACCTGCGTTATTTGGTAAAACATGGTAGCTAATTTGTACTTAAATGCTGAATTTGACTCCTTCTGTGTTCTGTCATTGACATCAATAAGTAATTTGACAGTAAACACTGCTACAGAATCTGACAACAGGTTTCTGTTCAAATTTAGCTGTGAGTCTGATGAATGGCTGTCCAATCCAATCTAATTAATTCTATTCAATTCATTGGTTTAGCCTTTCATCCACATTGTTTGACCATTGGCAAAACTATTGCCTTAATGGATTTATTTAATAGATTGGAAGAACTACAGGAGAGGAAATTTAATGAACTCGTCTCTGCCTGCCAGTTGCCTAACTCTCTTGAAAAAACATCAAAAACTTTCATCCTCACCTTAGTGCGACTAAAACTTTATAAACTTTTAAAATTATTTCCCATGTTCACACACTCACAAAGCAGTTTCAATCACACTAGTTAATGTGCATTATGTTGCTGCCTACAATGGTAAATCATTCAGCTGCAGCACTGAAAGAAATCAAATAGGCATGCAGTATATTCATGAAAACATGTTCATAAAATAAATATATTAATAGTTCACCATTTATAAGCAAGTTTCCACAAACAGGCCCATTTTCTTCCACCCCATGTGCAGTGGTAAGGGGAATAATAAAACCCAGACAAGGGTCCAATACAAACGTGACTATACCATCTATTATTTTTTTTTTTTAAACTCCATGTGCTAACATGTTCATTAGCCAAGAGACATGAATTTCTGCCGAATGTGAGGATCAGTTCGGTAGAATTGCAGAACCAATAATCTAAATCAGAAACTTAATTAAAAAAAAAAAAAAAAATAGGCATGAAAATGTACAGGTCGTTCTGCAAAATATATGTATCATCAGTAAAACAGTATCATTTAGCTAGATATGAGATGGGGTACAGCAGAGGAGAGGAAATGCAATTCAATCATGTTGCAAGCGAAAGACAGGAGATATGAGATGCAGATTCACAATACAAAGCACAGGCTGGAGATATATCGTGCCATGCAGCTCATCAGCTAGATTAAAAGTAAAAGAGGAAAAGCCTCCAATAGTGCAATACTGTGTATATCACTAATATTTAAAACACAATCATATATGTATTCACAATGTGGAGAGCAATTTACAATGCTCAAAGTATCCGCACGTGGTTTAGTCTCAGGACTTTTTTTAGGTCTGACTCCCACTCCTGTATCCTTTTAAAAGCTGGAAAAATAAATAAATAAAACATTTTACTTAATTTTTCTCAAGCAGCAAGTTTCCCATGGAGCTGCCACCAGTGCCTCCTCCTGTGACATCATCATCTTCTCTCGCCAATGTCCAATCCAATGCTCCTCATGTAAACTGATGCAGGACCAGGGCTCGAGTCCTGCAGGAATGCGTGGAAAAGGCGTTCCTGCACTTTTTCCACAGCAGGAACGCTGTTCCCGTTAGTAGTCCTGCAGGACAGAGGCGGCTCTCTAATTAGGGGATTTAGGCGGCCACCTAAAAAATGAATCAACGTTTCGACCGTCAAGCAGTCATTATCAAGAAGCCACACATAATAAAACAAGTGAAATATATATCACACAATATTCAAAGTATGTTAAATTTACCCAATCGCCATGTAACCCCGTTAATCCAACCCTTCCTGTCCACTCCACTGTGTCGAACGCCACTGAGTGCGTCCACCCGTGCGTGCGTGATGACATGTGACATGCAACCCGAACCGTTGCCTAGTAACGGCAAACACTGTAAATGTGAGGATCGTGAAAGTTAAAATCATACATGGAGGAAATGTTCCACTATACTCAAATATCCAGATTGAGGCAGATTAAATACATTTTTTTATATATAAATAAATAAATGTGCCTGAAATTCCACATTAAACACTAATGTGGGGCTACTACCTGGCGCTCAGTGTGGGGTAACTAGGTTAAATAGTGGTATGATCATGTGAAGGTATGGTCATGTGAAGTGTATGAAATGTGAATGAAAAACTGTATAAAAATCTAAATGTGATATGAAGTGTTGAGGATGTGAAGGTTGTGAATGTGTGATGTGAAATGTGAAATATGTGAAGGATATGATATGAGTGTAAAGTATAAAAAAACATTTCCTCAATGCATGATTTTAACTTTCACTATCCTCACGTTTACAGTGTTTGCCGTTACTAGGCAACGGTTCGGGTTGCATGCCACTTGACACTACGTCATCACGCACGCACGGGTGGACGCACTCAGTGGCGTTCGACACAGTGGAGTGGACAGGAAGGGTTGGATTAACGGGGTTACATGGAGATTGGGTAAGTTTAACATACTTTGAATATTGTATGACATATATTTCACTTGTTTTATTATGTGTGGCATCTTGATAAAGACCGCTCGATGGTCGAAACGTTGATTCATTTTTATTGTTTTTTGCTCATGGTTTAATATAAGATTTGTTTTAAATCCAGTGAGTGCTCTCATTTTTTTCTGGTTATATATATATACTACAACAGCAAAGCCATAGAGAGTGGCTATGTGAGACATACGTGGGAACTATATTATTTACTGGTGAGGTGGTCTGACCAGGATTTGAACTTAAGTGTCCCAGATATAATGCATTGACATTACTTTTGCCCTAACCCACTGATATGGATTTGGAAAGTGAAGGCAGTAGTAGTCCAGTTGTGACAGGAGCACATGGGGCCATAACCCCCAGTTTGGAAGAGTGTCTTCAGCAGATTCCAGGTGGGACAGCTGAGATCTCTGTCCAGAAGAGTGCAGTTCTAAGAATAGCTAAGATACTGCAGAGAATGGTCAGACTCCCAGGCCTCTTCTCAGGACCTGTTAATGAGGAATACACACAATACCACCAAGAGGAGTGCGAAAATAATCATGGACACCTGAGCAATGACTAAAAAAGAAATACGCTCTTATGTATCACTTTACAATCTATTTTCTACTGCCAGAAGTGATCATGATCCCAAGCACACTGCATAACACCTTCAAAGGGGGTCTCATTTGCACCAGAATGAATTCAAACACACTCAATGTCCTTCACAGTCACCAAATCTAAACATCATTGAATGTTTATGAAGCTTTTGGGTTCATAAAAGAAAAATACATTCCTTGAAGAACTGAAGGTTTTACATATAGATTTAAATGTGTAATACCCACTAAACACAGCTCAGAAATGCATGTCAGTTCATATATTCAGAGTTAGATGGTTTAGTTTTGCAGATAGCATGGGTTTTAAACTCTGTCAACTATGCCCTGCCATCACTAGGTTTTTTTAAAGTGTGTGTTTTAGGTTCTGTTTTTGTGATGAATATAGCTGTTCTATGACTTTTAGTTTTATAGTCTGATTCATCATTTCCTTTTTAAAGAATGCTTATGAAAGATAGGTGACTAGGATGGTCATATCAAGTTTTTTTAACAGCTTTTGAAACTCTGCTTCTAATCAGAAATGATAAAAATCCACCTTATATAGTCAGGTCGAGAAGTGGATGTTAGGATAAATTTAGATTCAATCTAAGTTTTCTTGAAGTTAGAATTTGCACACATAGGTTCTACCTTAGATTCTCCTAGTGAACGATTGTTTGTTAAACCTTCTCTCTGATCACTTAATATTGGGAGACTTTCTAGATTCTTCTAAAATAGCTAAGAAACATATCCCTTTGTTTCTTCATTTAATAAATAAATAAATTAATTAAAAACAGGACTTGGATTGGCATAGATCTTGTCTTTGCATTTGTTGTATAATTCTTTTTCTATCAGTTTTAATTTTTAAAAGTTAGGTTTTATTTATTGATTTTGTCATAATTATATTTAATCAAACTTCTAAGTCTAGAGAGAATCCTTTATGAGCCAAATTTCTGAAAAAAATAAAATGTTTTTTACTCGGTTCTGTTGCCAGCACCCAACTCCACTAAAACGCTTACTGCTGGACTGACTGGCGCTGTGATGTCCATCCAAATAATTTCAGAGTTTGTTAACTTGCCAAAGTGGAGAATTTGGAAATGCTGAGATTTAGCAGTCTAATCCCAACATTAAATCAATAATAAGGGAATAGCGTTCTACTGCCAATGTCAGTCTGATGGACCAACTCATCCTCCAGTCACATATACATCTGTATAAATTACACTATAAGTAAGTGGTAATTAGTAAGTATAGGCTGAGTTTCATCTTTGTTTGAACAGACACATGTTGGTCAAGCAACTACTCACAATTAACAATTTTCTGTAATGGCTTTGATTGCAATGGGAGACCCTTTTAGAGAAAAGTCTAAAGGTTTTTAAAAAACCAACTAATTTTAGTACATAGAATACTATAGTAGGGCTATGGGTCACTGAGCTAATTTTATAATTGAAAAGTGAATCAACAAGATAATGCTATGTACACATTTTGGATCCCTATCAAAAAAAGCACGGTTTTAGGTCTTACATTGCTAATGCTTTTAAAACTTACATTTTGTGTTAAAATAATTCTTCACAGGTTCATACTTTTTAATAGCTACATTTCCCTTCCCAACCCTTGCTCGCCCATAATCATATAATAAGTACTATCAATAGATCCCATCTGTATTCCAAATGTTCTGCTATCAAAGGCAAAATTTAAGTTAACATCATTAGAGCTGCAAAATGTCGTTTAATTTAAACTGTTGCTGATGTTCAACCTGCTGAAAGCACAGCAAAAGCCGTATTCTCAAAATAGTTCTCATTTCTTGGCAACTGACACATGCAAAAAGCTAGAAAATTGGCCATGTAAATAGATATGCAGCGTAAGTTGATTCCTTGTTTTAGAGCACACCAGCACGAATTCTCGGGGCACCTGATGGAAGATTTGCATTCCACAAATGTGTCTTAGACTGTAATTACACAGATTGTACACCGAAGCTTGATGATAATTGATTTTTGCAATCTCTTCCTAATTATGTAACGTAAACCCCCTATAGTTATTTTTATACTGTAACACATCATTACAACACCATAAAACTTCAACATTCAAATTGCTTTTGAAAATTATTTAGTTTTCATAAATAAGTTCCCTACTGTCTAACATCTACACTCAGAAAAAGTTTACTTAAATATTATTTTAATGCCATAGTTATCCATCCACACATCAATCAATCAATCCACGATTACAGGTGATACTCGAAAAATTAGAATATCGTGCAAAAGTTAATTTATTTCAGTAATGCAACGTAAAAGGGGAAACTAATATAGGAGATAGACGCATTACATGCAAAGCAAGATAGTTCAAGCCGTGATTTGTCATAAGTGCGATGATTATGGCTTACAGCTCATGAAAACCCCAAATCCACAATCTCAGTAAATTAGAATATTGTGAAAAGGTGCAATATTCTAGGCTCACAATGTTCCACTCTAATCTGCAAAGGGTTTCTGAGCCTTTAAACGGTCTCTCAGTCTGGTTCAGTAGGAATCACAATCATGGGGAATACTGCTGACCTGACAGTTGTGCAGAAAACCATCATTGATACCCTCCATAAGGAGGGAAAGCCTCAAAAGGTAATTGCGAAGGAAGTTGGATGTTGCCAAAGTACAAAGCACATTAATAGAAAGTTATGTGGAAAAGTGTGGAAGAATAAGGTGCACAAGCAACAGGGATGGGCCAATCAAAAGTGTTGGGGACTTTCACAAGGAGTGGACTGAGGCTGGAGTCACCACACACAGACGGATCCTGGGCATTGGCTTCAGATGTCGTATTCCTCTTGTCAAGCCACTCCCGAACAACAAACAACATCAGAAGCGTTTTACCTGGGCTAAAGAAAAACAGACCACCTCATTTGGAAACCAAGGACCCAGAGTCTGGAGGAAGAATGGAGAGGCACACACTGCAAGATGCTTGATGTCCAGTGTAAAGTTTCCACAGTCTGTGTTGATTTGGGGAGCCATGTCATCTGCTGGTGTTGGTCCACTGTGCTTCATTAAGTCCAGGGTCAATGCAGGCGTCTACCATGAGATTTTGGAGCACTTCATGCTTCCTTCTGCAGACAAGCTTTATGGGGATGCTAACTTCATTTTCCAGCAGGACTTGGCACCTGCCCACACTGCCAAAAGTACCAAAGCCTGGTTCAGTGACCGTGGGATTACTGTGCTTGATTGGCCAGCAAACTCGCCTGACCTGGCGTTGCCAAGAGAAAGATGAGAGACATGAGACTGAACAATGCAGAAGAGATGAAGGCCTCTATTGAAGCATCCTGGTCTTCTATAACACCTCAGCAGTGCCACAGGATGATAGCTTCCATGCCACACCACATCCAGGCAGTAATTGCTACAAAAGGGGCCCAAACCATGTACTGAGTCCATATGCATGCTTATACATTTCAGAGGTCTGATATTGTTCCATGTACATTCCTTGTTTTATTGATTGCATGTAATATTCTAATTTACTGAGATTGTGGATTTGGGGTTTTCATGAGCTGTAAGCCATAATCATTGCACTTATGACAAATCACAGCTTGAACTACCTTGCTTTGCATGTAATGCATCTATCTCATATATTAGTTTTCCCTTTCCCTTGCATTACTGAAATAAATTAACTTTTGCACAATATTCTAATTTTTCGAGTATCACCTGTACATATCATCACATATCATCTGCCAAAGCCAATGGAATTAAATACACTGCTGAATACACGCAAGCTGCTGAATACACACACACAGACATACTGCTAAATACATACAGACTGCTGATCACACACACACACACACACACACAGACTGCTGAATACACACAGACTGCAGTGAGGGGTGCAGTGTATGTGTTTGTGTGGAGGGGTGCTGTGTGTGCGTGAGGGGTGCAGTGTGTGTGAGGTTGCTGTGTGTGAGAGGTACTGTGTGTGTGTGAGAAGTGCTGTAAGTGAGGGCTGCTCTGTTTGTGAGAAGTGCTGTGTGTGTGACGGATTCTGTGTGTATGAAGGGTGCTGTGTGTTGGGGGTGATGTGTATGTGAAGGGTGCAATGTGTGTGTGAAGGGTGCTGTGTGTGTGAGGGGTGCTGTGTGTGTGAGGGGTGCTGTGTATGTGTAAGGGGTGCTGTATGTGTGGAGAGTGCTGTGTTTGTGTGAGAGGTGCTATGTGTTCGAAGGGTTCTGTGTGTGTGAGAAGTGCTGTGTGTGAGGGGTGCTGTGTGTGAGAGGTGATGTGTGTGAGGGGTGCTGTGTGTGTAAATGGTTCTGTGTGTGTAAAGGGTTCTGTGTGTGTGTGTGAGAGGTGCTGTATGTGTATGTGAGAGGTGCTGTGTGTGTGAGGTGTGGTGTGTGTGTGGGGGGTGCAGTGTGTGTGTGTGTGTGTGTGTGAGAGAGAGAGAGAGAGGTGCTGTGTGTGTATGTGAGAGGTGTTGTGTGTCCGAGGGATGCTGTGTGTGTGTGTGTGTGTGTGTGGTGCTGTGTGTGTATGTGAGAGGTGCTGTGTGTGTGAGGGGTGCTGTGTGTGAGAAGTGCTGTACGTGAGAGGTGAGTGGTGTTTGTCTGTGTGTGTGAGAGGTGCTGTATGTGAGGGGTGAATGGTGTGTGTGTGAGAGGTGCTGTATGTGAGGGGTGAGTAGTGTGTGTGTGCTGCAGAGTGTGAGGGGTGCATGGAGCAAAGGTTTTCTTGTTTGTTTGTTTTTAAATAATAAATGAGCATTATTAATGAAATCTTCATGTTCACAAAAGGTAAGAAGAAAGGTTGGGGAGGGGGGGCACTGCCTTGGTGGTCTGGTGGTGGTGATCTATATAGTCTGCAGCTCCTCTGGCTGCAGGCTATCATCACTCCTCCAGAGCTGCCCAGCGTGCTCATGGGGAAAGTTGTCTCTGAGTAGAGGGTAAAAATAGAATAAGTAAGATTGAACAAGTAAAACAGGTTAATGGTGGAATGATGAAAAGACATTTGAACAGTTGCAATACATTTTATAATCATTAAAATATATATATAACTTGTTCTTTCTGTTATATGATTTTCTAAATGGATATTAATGCCAATTTGTACCATTTTGCCTCTGTGTCAGTTCTATAGCTATGCATCCCTGCTTAATCACTGATCCTTCTATAGTTATCCTTTTATTAAAGGTAAGATACTAAGCAGCACACTGATTCATTTTTGTGCCTGTTTGGTTTATCCAAGTTGTTTTTCACAAATCTATTGTATGGTCAAAAATTGTCCAAACTGAAACGCCATATGAACTATTTTTGAACCACCCAAACATTTTTTTTTTACTTTGGAAAAATGATTAGCTATCATTCTCATGAATATAACTATTGGGAAATCCCTTCTGGGAACTGTACACTTTCTAGCTGACACTGGTAATCAATATACAGGGTTATCTACTAAAGTGAGAATTCAAAGTTAATTTCAAATTTAAGACCAAAGTAGCTGATCTTGAAGCATACTTGTCTTAGAGAATGTTTCCAGTTCAGCTAGTTTTATCTGGAATTTGAAATTCACTTTGAATTCTCACTTTAGTGAAAAACCCTGATATTTAATAAGCAGACGTGCAGAAAACTATACAAACACTAAACTAAACTGAAGACACTAAACACAGCAACAGTAATAATGTAACCAAATAATGCCTACAGTGGTAATAGGAAAATTACTTAACCATTATTTCATATAAAAATGTCAAATACATACAACAAATACCATAACATTTAAGTATAACTTTGCCTGTAGTGAAATGGGTCAGTAGGTAATGGGAAATGACACAGGTAAATTGACAATGGCCTTACTATCCATTGTATCGAGAACATAAAGGAGACAAATACAAAATAAATTTTTAAAACATCAATATTTAGTAGATATATCCCCAAATGAAAATGTGTGCATTCAATAATACAATTTTTCATTGTGGGTCTAAAAACAGACTAAAACTAATTTGCAAAAGCTGCAATTTCGTTGTCTGAAGTGTTTGCAAGCCCTCCCCTTCTAAACCAGCCAAGACTTTCTGTGGCTGTCCAATCACAGACTTCCCAATGCACGTCAATGATAAATCTTTGCAAGACAGGTGCCCTGGGCAATTACCTGCCTCAGATGTTTAGTTCTACTGAGCTAAACGACCAGGAAGTAACAGGACCAGTTGTCTAATTGACAGCCAGGGGAGTCTAGGCATGGTATATATATAAAAGTAATACTTTCTATTGACATCTGCAGTTTTGTATAAAACAAAAAAAAGAAAACACAGACTTCACACATAAGGCACTTCAGCAACTAGAGTGTTTTAGATGTTATCATTTACACATCCTATATATACTGATGTCATAAAAGTATATTCTGACAACAAAACTGCCTATTGGTCACAAAAAACGAAAGCATGGGACATTTAAAGCAAATAAGCTTTTGCCAGATCCTAATTTTTCATTAAGTTCTTTTATTTTACCCATTTTCTCATATAATCAGTAAATCAGTTTTGCTAATCACATGAATATGATCAGAACACTATCACAGTTTGTATGAAATTATCCGTTAGATCTTTTGAAAGGAAGATATGATGCCAGAGCATTAACTTATTGTAGTTTAAAGTGTTGTGTCTGATTGTATTAGTGTTATGGATAATAAAGTTTAGCAACAAAGAGGAATACGCTCTCTTAAAAAAAAAAAAAAAAAAGATATATAGAGATATTTATAGAGTGTGCATCTCTGTTTCTATGCACAACTGATGTATTAACTCCCAAAACCTACAGGGGCCAGGGCTGGCCATTAGTAAAGCAAAGCACATAAATGGACAAAGATATATTATTGATCCAACTGACACGGAGCGAGTACACGTGTGTGAATTTGTTTACATAATTTGTGTTGGTTGAAAGTGAACACGATATAAATGTTGTTACATACAATGCACAATTCCAAGGCAGGTCTGTTTCTGACAGCCTGTTACTGGGAACATTGAATGTTTTACAATCTAGACATACTTTGTAATGAGACTGTCTACTTTTTATGGACAATTTGGCTATTGAGTTTTATCACTGACTGGAAGATAGCCAAGGCAAAAAGACAATTATGTTATGGAAAACCTGTTTGTATTGTGTAATCAATAGAAATTAACAATTCTAATGACTTAATACACTTTCAGAGGTGGGACTTCACAAGATTTTATGGCTTATATAGGTAATAGGTTAATAGCATTTAAGGGTGAGTTTAGCAACATTCCATAAAAAATGTTGACTTTCATTTGATTAGATTACCTAATATTACCTTAAGATGAGATATCAGTATTTACTAGCAGTTATCCTTTGCGATACTTTAAGAAAATATAGCAGGCAATACACCAATCATTTGTCAGGAAGTAATTTCTTCCACTGCAAATAATATTAACGTTTGGTTTACATTATAGTTCTGTACATTAAATAGATAGATTTTAATGGAAAACTAAGAGTTAGTGAGATGCAGTAGATTAGGTTCCAGAACCTGTTCCCAGATTAAATGTTTGGTGTTCCAAATCACTTACTGAACATTGGGAATTGTAACCTCAGGGCTTGAAGGTTATCAAACCTGACACTATTTTAGAAGTAAGTTAATTAAAATCATGGGAATTGTAAGCTCAGGGCTTGAAGGTTATCAAACTTGACACTATTTTAGAAATAAGTTAATTAAAATCATGCAGTGCCCACTACCCTTTGTAAAGAGTCCATAGTGGTTACAATTGTCTTTACTTAGATATATAGTCCCTAAGGCCAGTCATCGTCAAAATAATAGTGTTCATTGTTTACTATTGCAGTAATGTTAAATAGCAAGACAATAGACAGTGGCATACGAATGGGGGGGTGGAGGGCGGCGCCCCGCCCAGGGTGCCACTCACAAGGAGGGTGCCCTGACTGCCAGTGCAATGTGTCACCCCCCCATCCATTCTTATAATACGGACCGTGGCAATTTGAAGGAGCAGGGAGAGCTGTGTTGCAGTGCCGACGTCACGCCGCCGCCGCCTGTCCGCCTTCACAGATTCCAGGCGTGGAAGGATCCAACCTGATGATAGGGTGGCACCGTGGTGGCAGTAGTGTTCGGAGCTGGAGCAGAGCATTCTCCACAATTGGTCATCAATTGTGACTAGAGAATGCAAGGGGTGTATGAACTTTATGTATATGTGTGTTAGGGGGGTGGGGAGTGGGGGGTGTACAAACTTTATGTGTGGGGGTAGAGGTTTTTTATGTGTATAGAGTGCAGGGTTTTTATGTGTGGGGGTGTATGAACTTTATGTGTAGGGGGTGCAGGGTTTTTATATGAAGGGGGTATGAATTTGATGTGTAGGGGATGCAGGGTTTTTATTTGAAAGGGGGATGTGTAAGGGGGGGTGCAGGTATGTGAAAGGGGGATGTGTAAGGGGGTGCAGGGTTTTTATGTGAAGAGGTGGGAGGTTTCCAAAAACAGGGGTCCGCACTGGGTGCCAGCTGCTCTAGGTACGCCCCTGACAATAAATGTCATTTGTTTTCAGCTTAAGCCTTGTTCATTGCGCTCAACAAAATGTATCAAACAAGATCATTCTTTAATGTTAGTTGACACATAAGAGATTCTCCACAGAAATTTTTATATATATATATACATCTATTCTCTTGCAATTTAAAATAACCAAATTCATAATTCATTCAAGGTCAGTTGTAAAGCTTTGCAGGAGAGGATATTTTTATGACTTGCTAGGCAATCCAAGTTGCAATTTCCACAGAAACAGATATGTAAAGTTATCTTCCCTCGGGAGTAATGAGAACACTATTTTAGTATTACAAGTGGCTACATCATTTGGGGTCTCTAAACAAAATACTTTACAGGGAGATCCTGCATTCTTTTCTATAGGTGTTTAGTAATGTGCTGAGATGTCAGTACACACAAGCCAGGAATCATATCTGAGTCATGGTTCATTTCAGTACCACTGGATTTTTAACCCTATTATGGATTTCTAACCTTCAACAATCATGCTTTCAACTTGATAATTGAACCTATATGGTACATTCCCGCATCCACAAAAAATATATATTGAGGGGTGACTTAAAGGAACATTCTAAGCACTACAACCACTACAGCACGGTGTAGTGGTTTTGGTGCCTGGAGTGTCCTAGCTCCCCCGTGTAAGTAGTCAAATCATTTACTAACAGTTTGACTTATTACCTGTAGTCTGCCTGGTTCCGCTCCCTGCCTTTATGAGGGCTGGAAGCTCTAAGCTGAACTATGCTCAAAGGGCATCAATCTAAGCCAGGCTTCCCCAAACTCCGGCCCTCCAGATGTTGCTGAACTACAACTCCCATGATTCTCTGAATAAAATAGATAGACTGAGAATCATGGGAGTTGTAGTTCAGCAACATCTGGAGGGCCGGCGTTTGGGGAAGCCTGGCTTAGATTGATCAGCTGATGGTTTTGCTCAATGAGCAGGCCCTGCACTGCTTAGCAGAGCTAATGTAAACACCTAGTAGGAGCTTTTGACTATCAATGCAGTGAGAAAAGAGACATAGACCGAAGATAAGAAATCAAACTTAATGGTTATGGTGCCAGGAGTGGTGCTTTAAAGAGTCAAATTTAACACAAAGCATTCAGCATTAACAGAACACTTTCAAAACAGCTGCAGGCTCTTAAGCTTTAAGAATTTGTTATTTTTACTGACTGTCCACGAACTTCCTACACAGGTAGTGGCCAATGCAAAAATCAATGTCAGTTATATTGCAAAAAATATAGAAATATACAAGACACAGAATAGGAAGTATTGACAAAAACCAGCGTGGCAGTGGTCACAAACAGAATGAGGTAAACATATCATGCACAAGACACACACAAGACATCCTTCTCCCACACTGAAAGACAGCTTTTTACACTGACTGCCTACAGTGGCGTACACATGACCCATGGGGCCCCGGTGCGAAAATTGATCCGTGGGCCCCCCCCCCACGTGCGGGCCGGGCCGCAACACATGGCGGTGGGCACCTGGTCGCAGGGGTTACAGGGCTGCGACCCCTGCGACCGCGGTATGTACGCCAGTGCATGCAGATGCACACACACTTAAAGGACCACTACAGACACCCAGATCACTTTAGCTCAATGAAGTTGTCTGGGTGTCAGGTCCCTCTAGTTTTAACCCTGCAGCTGAAAACAGCAGTTTCAGAGAAACTGCTATGTTTCACTGAGGGTTAATCCAGCCTCTAGTGGCTGTCTCACTGACAGCCGCTAGAGGAGCACACTGAACGTCCATAGGAAAGCATTGAGTAATGCTTTCCTATGGGCGGTTTGAATGCGTGCGCGGTCGCATTCGGAGCTGAGAGGCTGAGGGATTCCCAGCGCCAAGGGAGTCCGGCGCTGGAGAAAGGTAAGTGCTGAAGACACACACACACACTTACAAACGCATACACACTAGCTAACAGACACACACATTTACTGACAGAGACACACTCAGCGACAGACATACATACACACTCACTTACAAAACATACACTCTCATTGACAAACACGCACTCACTAACAGACATCAAAGACTCACTGACACTCACTAGCAGACACACACACTAACACTCACACACACTAACACTCACTAGCAGACACACATACTAACACTCACACACACTAACACTCACACATACTAACACTCACACACACTAACACTCACACATACTAACACTCACACACACTAACACTCACTAGCAGACACACACTCACACACACTAACACTCACTAGCAGACACACATACTAACACTCACTCTAACACTCACTCTCACATGTGTTTTTTTGTTTTTTAAAATGTAATCCCCCCCAGCCTCCTTACCTTTTGGAGTGCTGGGGGGATTGCCTGGGGTCCAGTGGTGCTGCTGGGCTCCTGGGCAGGTGGCCGGTCGGGCAGGCGGGCGCGCGAGGGAGCACTCAGTGCTTCCTCTTCAGCTCCCTCGCGCGCCGCGTAGGGATGCCGGCGCCGGAAGATGACGTCATCTTCCGGCTCCGGTATCAGTGCGGTGCGCGAGGGAGCTGAAGAGGAAGCACTGAGTGCTCCCTCGCGCGCCCGCCTGCCGGGTGACAGCAGGGCCAGCCTCGGGGGGCCCTGGGGGGGTCGTCTCCTGGGCCCCCCCAGAGGAAGAGGCTGACCCTGTGGGTACATACCGGGTCGCAGGGGCGGCCGGGCCCCCTGGTGGGCCGGGCCCGGTCGCAGCCGCGACCCCTGCGACCCTGGTATGTACGCCACTGACTGCCTACCTTTGCCCCTTCCGTACATGTATCTGTTATTTGATTTAGAAAGTTATACTAGAGGTAGGTCACACTTTGTTCGGTTCTGAGCCAGAGCTGAGGTGTGGCATTGCACCTTTGTGTGAGCCAGACCATGGACTGAGCACATTTGGAAATTATATTTTACAGAAATTTGTATTTTGCCATTTAAAAAATAAATCTGACAAAGAGAGTATCTTTCCCCAAACTAGTTTCAGATTTGTCTCACCAATTACACGAACGGGGTTTTCGCTAAACGGAGAATAGCAAGAAGTTCAAAATGGATTCAAAGGGAATTTCAAAATTTCAAGTCAGGCCCATTTTGTGTTCAGTTTGGCTATTTTGTTATTTAAGTTAGAAATTTGCTTTGAATTCACTTTCATTTTCCAGCAATTCTCCCTTTAGCGAATACCCCTGATAAGACTGACTGACTGTGTGAGATATTTACAAACATAACTTTAACATGGCAGCATTGGCCATGAAACATTGAACTGTATAACAGTGAATAGAGTTCATAAAGTGCTAAAATGGATTCTTATACCCCACTTCTCTTACTGTATGTCAGTTTTGTGTCTCTTCTGCCACTTTTGCATGAGCACATTTTGTATTTCTTATTCTCCTCTGCCCCACTTAGTAAGCCACATGGGAGCAGCAAGTCTTACAGTTTACAGTATCACTATGCAATTTTCGATTGCCTGAATATTGAGATATCCCAGTAATTGCCCATCCAGAGGCAACTGAGGTATGTGATTGTTGTGCAAACTCATTAAGCAACATTTGGGTTCTCCAGTATTCATTTTATGCATGAGTGTATTATAGAGCTGCAGCGTAAAACCTACCCGCAGAGGCACATAATCTCCTTATGTATCAAACGTGATAACAGAAGGACTATAGTAAAGTGCAAAAAACTGGTACACATTTAAACCCACTTGTGCTGGGTGAGAAATTAAGGGATTTTTAACCCATATACAAGCACTTCCACAGTGCTCATTGTTTTGACACCAGGATGTCACGTCGACATATCTTCTAATTCTCCCTATTTTGTGACCAAATCCCTCTGTCTCCGTTTTCTCTCCAAATGTCCCTCTTTCCTATGAGCTCCATATTGTTGGTGTGTCTGAGTGCATACCAGAACTCCACAGTAACAACGCCCCCAGTAACTTGTTTTTAAACTACAATAAATGTGCTTAGAGATCAGTCTGTGTGAATAAGATACATTAATAATTGTTCTAAATTAGTTGCATTAGTTCTAATTTAGTTGCATATATTTCTCAGAACAGCCCCACCCCTGGGCATACCCCTAAAATGAATATGTCCCTCTTTGTCCATTTGAAATTTTGGAATCTCAGTCTGACAGCCTCGCCTTTCCCTCTTTCGCTATCAGATCTGCAAAAGTTGATAGTTTAGGTAATTCTGCAGCATGTACGCAGTAATGTACAGTGTGTGTGATGGTATTATAGAGTTTCAGTGTATTATACATAGTGTGTATGAGGGTATTATAGAGTTTCAGTGTATTATACATAGTGTGTATGAGGGTATTATAGAGTTTCAGTGTATTATACATAGTGTTTATGAGGGTATTATAGAGTTTCAGTGTATTATACATAGTGTGTATGAGGGTATTATAGAGTTTCAGTGTATTATACATAGTGTGTATGAGGGTATTATAGAGTTTCAGTGTATTATACATAGATGAGGGTATTATAGAGTTTCAGTGTATTATACATCGTGTGTATGAGGGTATTACAGAGTTTCAGTGTATTATACATAGTGTTTATGAGGGTATTATAGAGTTTCAGTGTATTATACATAGTGTGTATGAGGGTATTACAGAGTTTCAGTGTATTATACATAGTGTGTATGAGGGTATTTATAGAGTTATAGTGTGTATGAGGGTATTATAGAGTTTCAATGTCTAATATATAGTGTGTATGAGAATATTATATAGTTACAGTGTGTTATACATAGTGTGTATGAGCATATTATAGAATTCCATTGTGAAATATATATAGTGTGTATGAGGGCATTATAGAGTTATAGTGTATAATATATAGTGTGTATGAGGGCATTATAGAGTTATAGTGTATAATATATAGTGTGTATGAGGGTATTATAGAGTTTCAGTGTGTAATAAATAGTGTTTATGAGGGTATTATAGAGTTATAGTGTATAATATATAGTGTGTATGAGGGTATTATAGAGTTTCAGTGTGTAATAAATAGTGTTTATGAGGGTATTATAGAGTTATAGTGTATAATATATAGTGTGTATGAGGGTATTATAGAGTTCCAGTGTGTAATATAAAGTGTGTATGAGGGTATTATAGAATTTCAGTGTGTAATATATAGTGTTTATGAGGGTATTATAGAGTTATAGTGTATAATATATAGTGTGTATGAGGGTATTATAGAGTTTCAGTGTGTAATAAATAGTGTTTATGAGGGTATTATAGAGTTATAATGTATAATATATAGTGTGTACGAGGGTATTATAGTGTTCTAGTGTGTAATATAAAGTGTGTATGAGGGTATTATAGAATTTCAGTGTGTAATATATAGTGTGTATGATGATATTATAGCATTCCAGTGTGTAATATATAGTGTGTATGATGGTATTATAGCATTCCAGTGTGTAATATATAGTGTGTATGAGGGTATTATAGAGTTTCAGTGTGTAATAAATAGTGTTTATGAGGGTATTATAGAGTTATAGTGTATAATATATAGTGTGTCTGAGGGTATTACAGAGTTTCAGTGTATTATACATAGTGTGTATGAGGGTATTACAGAGTTTCAGTGTATTATACATAGTGTGCATGAGGGTATTTATAGAGTTTCAATGTCTAATATATAGTGTGTATGAGAATATTATATAGTTACAATGTGTTATACATAGTGTGTATGAGCATATTATAGAATTCCATTGTGAAATATATATATAGTGTGTATGAGGGCATTATAGAGTTATAGTGTATAATATATAGTGTGTATGAGGGTATTATAGAGTTTCAGTGTGTAATAAATAGTGTTTATGAGGGTATTATAGAGTTATAGTGTATAATATATAGTGTGTATGAGGGTATTATAGAGTTCCAGTGTGTAATATAAAGTGTGTATGAGGGTATTATAGAATTTCAGTGTGTAATATATAGTGTGTATGAGGGTATTATAGAGTTTCAGTGTGTAATAAATAGTGTTTATGAGGGTATTATAGAGTTATAGTGTGTAATATATAGTGTGTATGAGGGTATTATAGAGTTCCAGTGTGTAATATATATAGTGTGTATAAAAGTACTGTTGAGTTCCAGTGTGTAATATATAGTGTGTATGATGGTATTATAGAGTGTCACTGTGTGTAAGGTATAGTGTGTGTGGAGGTACTGTAGAGTTCCATTGTGTATTATATATAGTGTGTACGAGGGTATTATAGTGTTCTAGTGTGTAATATAAAGTGTGTATGAGGGTATTATAGAATTTCAGTGTGTAATATATAGTGTGTAGGATGGTATTATAGCATTCCAGTGTGTAATATATAGTGTGTATGAGGTTTTTATAGTATTCCAGTGTGTAATATATATATATATATAGTGTGTATAATGGTATTACAGAGTTCCTGTATGTAATGCATAACGTGTATGAGGATATTGTAGAGCTCCTTGTAACATAATAATGATCCATGATAATGTGAAGGTGTGTGAATTTATCAGAAATATTTTTATCTCTCAGCTATAATATAATCTATGCCCTTTTTTCAAGATTGAGTTATATTTTATCTGCCTTGCTGCTCAATGAGTTCAGGCCCAATGACAAGCTATTGTTCCTCAAATCATAATTTGACACGTGCCATTTGTAAGATCAAGATGTTAATGTTGGCACCAACAAAGGTTAAATAACTGAGACCATATAATGTATATAATTTTGTATTGCTGGTAGCACTTGTATAATGATAGCTGCATTTTTCCAGGGTCCAGGACTCGGGGCACGTCTACTTTGCTCTTTCACTCTTTCTAACAGCATGAACATGTGACAGAGGACAGTTTTGTTGAGGACGGAAGGTGAAAAACAGATTTCCTTTAAATAACTGCAGACTGTGCTCAGTTTGTGGCATGTCAAAAACAGCTCTCTGTGTGGCCTACGTGAAAGGCGCTGCAATATTATGCTGCCAGCAACTGTCAGTGAGTTAAGGTGCTAGAAGATCAAGGATTGTTTCAGCACCATAGATCCCTGGGATTTGGATAAAACAAGAAAATAGAAGGTTCCTGTCTGTATAAGACTCTCAGGACTCCCCTTCTCCCCACCTGATCTGCTCATCATTCCAGCTGCCTGGAGTTTTTCCATCCCCTATCACCTCTTAAACGTCTTCCATCCCCAAGTTATCCAATGTATTGCACTGGTTAACATTCTGTTTTTAGATAATTATTCTGTATTCGTCTTTTATTTTTGTTGTTCATTTTTGTTAAAAAAATAAAAGATAAAAATAGTATATCATATCGCTATTTCAGGTGTATAGGTCTACCTTATTTGTCACCAGCTTCACCTGGGAGGGTAGAAAGACTAAATTAAGTGCATAAATTCAAATTTAAACTTCTACCTACTCACCAACAATGGGTGGTATGAAAGGCAGAAGCTGCTAAGGGATATGGGGCAGGCACATTTAAAGGTGCTAAGTAAGAAGACGGGCCCGCAGGTATTTCCAAAACCTTTATTGCAAGAAAAATAAAGAACAATATGGTGCAGTACTGTACAGCAACTTTGAGGACTGGAGATATGACTGAAGACAGGGTAGAACCAGACAGGGCATGTGCATGTGATAAAATGTTCAATACTCGCAAAGAGTAGTGAGAAGCCTAACCAAAAAGGAGGCATGCAGGTTTGGTGTGACAAGCCATCCAGGCGATTACAGTTATTAGGCGTACAGCCCACTCACATTACATTGCAAATGTATTTTATTTTATATATATTTTATTTACAAGTGGATTATACAGGAAATCTTGGTCACATGTAAAAAGAAAAGAAACCAAGAGAAATACATAAACTCAAAAAAAGTGTGGGTTAGTGTACAGTGAAGTGACTAAAACATATAAAAGAGTCTAAAACAGGTAATATTATTATCCAGACATATCTGACAGTCTAGATCAGAAATCACATTTGTATAAGATACATAACATTTATATTCAGAAACACAGCTGATGGTCTGTCACAAGATTCGTCTTTGTGTAATATATGTGCTAGCCGTCTTTTGGCTTACCCTTGTCTAGCTTGCGCAGATTTGAAATCTGACTATTACACAAATATGGCACCATCTATGTATTACACATTTATTTTAAATGAAGTCTGTGCACTGCACTTCTTAAGAATATCAGAAGGGCAACGGAGAAAACTCCCAGGAGAGTTGATCACAAATATATTGTGAAATTTGCCATGTAGGGACGATTTTCTTCCCCCCAGGTGGTTGTGGCAAAGCAGACAAAAATTCAAGTTATACAGTGAGACTATTATTAAGCTGGAAGGAGAGATAAGTGGTTAAGAAACCTAGCTAGCGGTAGAATCCCAGACCTGATTCCTGGTAAGGTTCACTCAATTGTGTGATGTCGATAAAACAAGTAACATTAGATTGAGTAATAATAACACCTAGACACCAGGATGTACTTGAAGACTAGTGAAAGCAAAATGCACCTTCTCTAATATTTTTATTATTCCTTTGAGAACTTTCACAGCTCCCATGTTAGCAAAGAATATCTTGCAAATGACCCCCTCTTAGAAATGTATTAAGGGTCGCCACATATTTATTTTTAACCTTAGAATGTTAGTTTAAGAAAGCTGTATATTAATATACTATTATAAAATAAATATAAATGTTGTAATTTGGCAAATGACATTTTCTAAAACTCTGGAATAAAAAAGTCACACTCCAGAGCTAGATTAAAGGCAGTTCCACATAATTTGACAAAAGCAATTCATTTTGGGTTGAAGGCCTGGAAATATTTAAATCAATAGAGATGTTTGGGGTACTGAAAAGTGAATAGGAACACAACTGGAGCTGAACTATTTTTCCAGTTTGGATGTCTTACTATATATTTTGCAGTACATCTTTAAATTTACAAATTTAAATATGTGCAATAAATCTCACGGAGGAAATCAAAATTTGGGAGGTAAAGGGAGGAGTACTTTAAATTAAAAAGTATGCACGTCAACACTTCCTGCCCCTCAGTTGGGGGGTTGAGACTTTCCATTTTCCTTCTGTAACGCTGCTTTGATTCAACCAGAGTGAATGTGATAAAACATTAACAAAATGTATTAACTTCCTGATTCAGACAGCTCATCTGTGGTGACGACATTTACCATTGTTCATAATGCCTTTTAAAATGATATTCAGCCATGATTTCATTTTTATTTAAACGTGAAACATTACATTCCCACACGTGCATTATTTCATTACTTCGTTTGAGTCCCTGCCCACCCTTTTGGAAATCAAAACAAGAAGCCCTTAATTATTTTTTTTTTTTTGCATCGAGGTTACAAGCCTGACAAGCTGGTATAAAACTGGCAAAATTAATACATATAATTCTTGTAAAAAAATTGCAAATTTCATTTAGGACCAACAGCTTTCTTATTCCAGAATTGTCCAAATTTTAGATGTGTGGATTTTCTTATTTTCTTGCTATGTGGGAGTTCAGTATATATAAATGTCCAATATTGGAGCAATTTCTAAAAGTGGAGTCATCGCCATGAAAACCATAATATGTGCCTGTTTGGTTTCCATGGATACTGCATCCTTTTAGAACTTTGCCCACTTCTGTTTGTTGCATTTTTGCATTTAGTGAGCATTTTGTTTTTGCTAGTTCTCTGACGCTGCTCTTTTATTAATTTGCATGGCAGTTTATTTCAATCTCTCTAATTACCCTGTTAAAATAGAGGCTAAATTACTAAACAGCCATAAACAGCTGGTTTTTACATGTCTTGTGTCAGTAAATCAATCCCCAGGTGCATAATGGGCTGTAAACAGGCACAAGCAAAATAAACTCCAGTCATTAGTTCCAGGGTGTCTGGGGTGATAATGAAGAGTCTGAAAGACACCTATAGTGTAAATGCAAATCTTAATTCACACACTGTGCCTGATCTCAGACAGTATTTATTCTCCTTCTGCAACAGCTTCTATGCTTGATTTCGAATTCTCAATATATTTATTTTGCCCATATCTTTTCAAAGAAGCAGGGAAATTTTGAAGTCCAATTGAGAATGGTCTGAAAATTTGCATTCCAAGCTTGAATGGAAATTCGTTCAAACACCCCAACTGCATTGTGTATTTTCTGATTACCAAATGGGGGGAAAAAATTACCTTTTTCATTTGATGTTAAGGCAGAATTTATTCAAGTCATGTAGTCAAAAAAAGACCCTATTCATGAAATAAATTTCAGGTAACAATCTGTTTGACAAATAGGATAATGCAAAAGTATGACAGAAAACAATAGAGACAAAAACATCAAAAGGATCCACCACTATTGGTTTATAACCCTATAGGGTTATTTGAGGGTCATAAGCTAAATTTATTGTTTAGGATTAAGTGATGGGAATACCTGCTACAGTCCTGTGGACTCATATCACTCTCTGCCATGAAAGCAGTAACCTCTACGCTTGAGTCTCCCCTTTACCCTAAACTCCCCACACTTGAAACAACCCCAAAGCTCACTTAAGCCTATCACCAAGTGCCTATATCTATACATCAATAATAAACATCTTTTAACTCTAGCAACCTACTTTTCTATCCTACCCTTACCTTTCATGTCACTATAACCCACCCCCTCCAGCATTTAAGCTCATTGAGCAGGGCCCTCCATCCCTCTGTTCCTATATGCCCACCTCGTCTGGTTACAAATACGTATATATTAGTCCTCCTATTGTACACGCTCTTGGCGCTTTATAAATAAGAATTAATAATATCACCTCTAAAAGTGTATCTCAATCATACAACCAATCTTAACATTCCTTCAGTAGTACCCATATTAAGGATGGGTCTTTTATTTATTGATTCTTTCTTGACACTGTAACACTTTTGGTGCATGGACAAATTCATTTTGTTACTCTCTGGAGGCCAGGCACAATATGAGCAGCTTGCTATCCCTAGTTTACTATTCCTAAAAACTGTTTACTTTTTAACTAAACAAACTTATAAATTGTTTTGGAGAGGCTAGATACGCCTTTCCTTTGATGCAATGCTTATTTATCAAGAAATATGAAACAATGGAAAATAATAATTTTTACAGTTTTGCATAAAATAATTATACAATAAGGTGCTACTAACTCCATAACCTCAATTGAATTAAAGCTGATCACATTTATATGAAGTTTATAGACTCGCAATATTTAATGGATGTTTACTCAATTACATAACTGCTGTTAAAGGCTTGTCGGGTGGCGATAAACATTGGTTGGATTGTTGAATCCAATACCTATATTTTACATTTCCATTGCAGTGATTCAATTCCATTTATCAGGCACTTAATCCCCAATAATTGGCCAAATTTAATTTGACACCTAAAAGTAGTAAATGCTTTTCTTTTAGGGGAAACAATAAATGATGGGCTTTTTTATATGATCACATTAGTATAAGGGAGGTTTTAGACCATCCTTATACCCACACCCGCCATGCCATGGTTGGAGGCATGTCTACTAAAATGTGAGCAGTCAGGTGCTCACTGTAAAAAAAAATTAAAAATGATTGGGCAGTTATTGCTTTTTGCACAATAATAAAATACAAATGGGACCTGAAACAGTTGCCCCTGTGCCACCACAAATGGACATCAGGTGGGGCTGTAAATTAAATAATGGGAGGTGGACCTCTTACAACTACCACCCATGGCCAGCAGGTTGAGGCTATAATTAAATAAATTTGGAGATACTTAATGTCCCCCCAGCCCCCACCCATAGGCAGCATGTCTAGCTACTAATAAAATATAGAAGGGTGCAGCGTGTCTAGTCTACTAATAAAATATAGACAGGTGATACCATTGTCCCCCACCATTGCTACAACTTTTAGACAGTGTACTTCTCCATCCACCACCAAGGTAGCTAATGGTCCCCAAGCCCCTAGACACCACCCAATAAAAACAAATCTGTCTAACCCCTTACCCTAATAAGGGGGCTAAATACATCTAATACCTATAAAAAAGGTTATACTTACCTGTTTTGCCAATACAACTGCTGCATCAGTGGTCCTGGGTGCCTGGACTACATTTATTGTTTTACCATTGGAGTGGGGTTAGCCTGCCCCAGGTCTGGATGCACCAGAACCAGATAAGAGTGCAGATTCCTCCTTTTGTTTGTTTATTGATACTCAATCAGACATTATCTTCCTACGTAAGTTTTCTTTTCTTCAGCACCACGGAGTACCAAAATAAAAGCATGAATTCACATGGTGTTGTGGGTGGCACTAGTAATTTCGCAGTCTGAATGGCCTCATACTTCACCGAATGTCTATGTCCCACTCAAGGCGGGGCCATTTAGACTTTAGTGAATAACCCTGTTGGTCACATAAAATAAAGTGTGCAAAATCTAATCCCTAACCATAACAATAACCCTAAACATACCCCTAGCCCTCTGGTTAAGTTTACCCTACAACCTAAAACCAAGACTCAAAAATACCTACATTTTCCTATAACACGGGAGATGACATGACTGTATTGATGGCTGCCATGTTACCTGCTGCTTTTGTTTCTCATACTATGCAACATCACTACATTCTAACATTTGGATGCTGCACATTCTCCCTCTTAGTCATATTCCTACTATTGATGCGTGATGTAATTCTGTGTCGGGATGAACAGGTGTATCTTTGTATGTTCTAGAGACATCGTATTTGAGTCATGCCCTGAACAGGCCTGACAGGAGCTGAAAGTTTGTAAATTGATGCAGGTTTCAAGAACCACTGCTGAGTGAGGGGAAGGACACCAAGGCATCTCAGAGCCCAGCCATCACCATGAAAGTAAGACTCAATGGGCCTTGCCTATTGAAAACCCTTCTGTTCTGCACTGTACTGGTACATCATGGTTCTTGCTTGGTTGTTGTCATTTGCTCATTTTCCTTCCATTGTCTGGCTACAATTTAGGCTTACATTTCTAATGTTTCCTGTTTTCCGTGTATGCATGTGTGTATTTGTGGGGAGTGACTCTGTGTGTGGATAACATCCTGTGCCTGTGGTGGTTTCACTTGATCTGGAATTCTTTCTAGGGGTTCCCATTGATAAAGTGTTCAGCATTCTCAGGGGTGAAGTGGTAGACCTTGGCTGACATGGCACTTGGGATCTTGGGAAGGATTTAAAGTGACCTTTCAACCTGCTGCTAAAACTGCCATCTAGCATCTGCTCTCACAACTGTGATAAAAGTAACTTAATGCAATAATGTATGAAAATCAGTTTCTTCTCATCCTCGTTTATTCCAGCCCTGCTGTTTCTATCTCTCTACTGTGCTTCTATCACTGCCCTCTGATCCCTGTCCATGTGCGCAAAGGCAAGGGTTAATGGATTTGATGGGTTTATACAGTATATTTAATGATATTAGGTTGAAAACCTAGCCATGCACACTTTCAGTGAAATGAAATTATATTAATACCCATTGAGTTAACAGATGTAGATGGCAGATATAATGGATAGAATATGGCCATTTTACTGTGCAAATATTTTTCTGTTGCCTAATCTCCTGGCAATAAAAATTAAAAAAAATAAATGTGATGGCCGATGGCTCAAAACATTTAGCACCTGTTTTAGTTCCAAAAGTTGGATATATCCCCTAAATCGCAATATATATATATTAAGGGCTAACAGACTTTCAGTAATACATCAAGGGCCCACATAAAGTTCATTAAAACTCAGCCTTGGGGCATTATTTGCAGCCTTATGCTAACTTATAGACTTTTGCTTTAGATTTTACTTTGAACAAAATCAATCATATATGTTTAAAATATATTTTATTTATTTATTTATTATTACTTCTATAAAATGTTTACCAGACTTTTCTTTTTACTTTGAACAAAATCAATGCTATATATTTAATTTTTTTTAATATATATTTTTTTTAAATTATTTTTAATTCTATAAAATGTTTTCCAGACTTGTTCTGTAATTCAGTAAAAACCATTATGCTTATGCTAAAAAAAAACAAAAAAAAAAACCTATGACATCTTCATACAATCAAAACAGAGACTTATACAGCTCTGGCTTACAGATGGAATTTCAGAATGAATAGACATAATGATTGAATTGTCTTATATTTTATTATGATTTAAGAAATATATGCTTCTTTGAAAAATATCGGGTCTGTAATTCAGCATAATTGTTATCAGCGCTAATCCCAAATTGTTAGCACATTAGCCATACTTAACTCAGAACTCCATCTGTCAACCAAATCACCATTACAAATATAGATCAGAAGCATTACATTTAATAAAATGTAATGTGAATTATTCTAACTGGTTGAAAAACTTTTATTTTCCTATCTAGTGAAAATTAAAACGTAAGGAGATCATTGATACATGCTTGTTATTATCTAGTACTTAAACCCGCTTCTCTAAATGCTAGAACCCAACTCAAGGAAGTGTTGATAACTTTTCCATTCGTGCTGGAGGATATTGAACCTCAAAGTGTAAGGTTTTGATTATTATTTTTTTTTATATATATATATATGCAGGTAGGAAACGGAATTCCCAAACCTCTCATAAAACTAAATGGAAAAATCATAAAATATTAAATAGGCGAGGTGAATGAATAAGATCTTGCATGTACAAGTCTCCATCTGCAAATAAAAAATGCAGAGGACACAAGTGTTCTCCAGTTGTACAAAAAAACAGTCACTTGAAACAATTTAGCTTGCGCTTGATCTAAGAATACTGTATGACAGATGTTTTTTTTTTCCAACCACAAAATATTCGACACTTATATTTAAATGTACAATCCTTTTTTACTACAATTCCAAAACATGTATCTGGTCTGCAAATATTTTTTTTTTTTTTTACATTTCTACAAAAACCGAGCCAGATTGTTATGGGAAGAAATACGTGTCAATTTCATACTTTTTCCTTTTCCCAATACCAAATAATAAATGTGTTCTAATGTATTATTTTAAGGAACACTTCCTATATTTTATTGACATTTTAATGGATTTTGCGGTGATATGGTTCAGTGATATTAATAGTTTTTTTATTTAACCTTACCTATGAATAGTGTTAAAAAAGTATTTATATTGCAATTAAGGTTACAGTAGATATGATTTTGCTGGCTGCTATCCAAAAAATGTAGGCTTGTAATAATATTGTAGATTTAATGTAGATATATGATTTATATGTAACTTGCATATACTAATGCTGTAGTTATACAGGGCTACCAATCTCTATTTATTTTGTCAATTTAATTTTTATTGTTTTCCTGGTTTTAGGAAGTAATTTAAAATGACTACCATTTATAAACATTAAAGCCAACACAAATGCTATTATTGTAACAAATTGCTTGAATTGTTTCCATAAGTTTCTCTATAATTCATATATATTTAGATAGGTCTGCACTCAGCCCTTTTGTATTCAAGAAGCAATATTTTAGCCGCAGTGTGTATGTATAACAAATGGCTTTGTCTGTTGTATTATATCTTCATTATTTATAAAATAATGTTTTGTAGCATTATATAGTCAAGGCTGTATCTGAATAACCTTGATTAATGCATTAGCTCACTGCGAATGCACACATGATAAAAACACAGTTATAAATGCTTGGTTTGCATTTCATAATATTTTGAGCATAGGCGTGCTTAGCATATTTCATTAGGGTGTGCACCGGAAAATATTTTTTTAGAAAGCTGTGTTCTAAGAGGTTACTTTGTTTTGTGTATGTGTGGGGTGGCTTTAAGTGTTGTATCTGTCTGTGTGTCAAATGTGTGGCTGCGTGTGAGTAGCTAGGTGTTTATGAGAGTTACATGTTTGGGTAGCTTTTAGGGTTGTGCGTTATGTGTGGGTAACTGTGAATGTATAGTTTTGCTGTGTGACGTGTGTTGCTGTGCATGGGTAGCTGTGAGGGTTGTGTTAGCAGGTGAATGTACTGTGAGTGATTGGTGTAGTTGGGATGGGAGTGGGAGATAAGGTATAGGTTTGGAGTGGTAGGAGGATGGGGTGAGAAGGATAGAGTTGGGAGAGGAGGATTGGGTAAGATGGATAGAGGTGGGGGGAGGATTGGGTTAGAGGAGTGGATGGGTGGAAGTGATAGGAAGCTAAGGAGAGAGGGAGGGATATGTTAGGGTGATGTGAGTATGGAGTGAAAGGGACCAGTGGTTGGGTGGTAGTAATAGGAGTATAGGGCGAGAAAAAAGCATGGGTGGCAGTGATGAGAAGAAAGGAAGAGAAGGATGGGTCTGGGGTGATATGATGATGTATAAACACGTATCTAATAAAAGACCACCCAAGTGCAGCAAAATATATGAAATAAGGTAAAAAATTACTTCCCTTAAAAGGTCTAGGTTGTAACAAGAAGTTCCTCAGAGCTTCAAAAAATGCATACAAGATATAAGATACACCTAGATAAAAATAACAAGAAAGGAAACAATCATAGGGAAACACCGTTTAGTAGATGGTACCCTAAAGTGATATTGCACTCACGAAATTGTGATGAAAATCAAGCCCATCTAGATTTTCTTTGATCTTGTCAAGAAGTCTTGTGAGGAGATGGTTAATGCCTCAAAATGAAGAAAAACCGAACATAGTACAGGGAGTGCAGAATTATTAGGCAAGTTGTATTTTTGAGGATTAATTTTATTATTGAACAACAACCATGTTCTAAATGAACCCAAAAAACTCATTAATATCAAAGCTGAATATTTTTGGAAGTAGTTTTTAGTTTGTTTTAGTTATAGCTATGTTAGGGGGATATCTGTGTGTGCAGGTGACTATTACTGTGCATAATTATTAGCAACTTAACAAAAAACAAATATATACCCATTTCAATTATTTATTATTACCAGTGAAACCAATATAACATCTCAACATTCACAAATATACATTTCTGACATTCAAAAACAAAACAAAAACAAATCAGTGACCAATATAGCCACCTTTCTTTGTAAGGACACTCAAAAGCCTGCCATCCATGGATTCTGTCAGTGTTTTGATCTGTTCACCATCAACATTGCGTGCAGCAGCAACCACAGCCTCCCAGACACTGTTCAGAGAGGTGTACTGTTTTCCCTCCTTGTAAATCTCACATTTGATGATGGACCACAGGTTCTCAATGGGGTTCAGATCAGGTGAACAAGGAGGCCATGTCATTACTTCTTTTATACCCTTTCTTGCCAGCCACGCTGTGGAGTACTTGGACGCGTGTGATGGAGCATTGTCCCGCATGAAAATCATGTTTTTCTTGAAGGATGCAGACTTCTTCCTGTACCACTGCTTGAAGAAGGTGTCTTCCAGGAACTGGCAGTAGGACTGGGAGTTGAGCTTGACTCCATCCTCAACCCGAAAAGGCCCCACAAGCTCATCTTTGATGATACCAGCCCAAACCAGTACTCCACCTCCACCTTGCTGGCGTCTGAGTCGGACTGGAGCTCTCTGCCCTTTACCAATCCAGCCACGGGCCCATCCATCTGGCCCATCAAGACTCACTCTCATTTCATCAGTCCATAAAACCTTAGAAAAATCAGTCTTGAGATATTTCTTGGCCCAGTCTTGACGTTTCAGCTTGTGTGTCTTGTTCAGTGGTGGTCGTCTTTCAGCCTTTCTTACCTTGGCCATGTCTCTGAGTATTGCACACCTTGTGCTTTTGGGCACTCCAGTGATGTTGCAGCTCTGAAATATGGCCAAACTGGTGGCAAGTGGCATCGTGGCAGCTGCACGCTTGACTTTTCTCAGTTCATGGGCAGTTATTTTGCGCCTTGGTTTTTCCACACGCTTCTTGCGACCCTGTTGACTATTTTGAATGAAACGCTTGATTGTTCGATGATCACGCTTCAGAAGCTTTGCAATTTTAAGAGTGCTGCATCCCTCTGCAAGATATCTCACTATTTTTGACTTTTCTGAGCCTGTCAAGTCCTTCTTTTGACCCATTTTGCCAAAGGAAAGGAAGTTGCCTAATAATTATGCACACCTGATATAGGGTGTTGATGTCATTAGACCACACCCCTTCTCATTACAGAGATGCACATCACCTAATATGCTTAATTGGTAGTAGGCTTTCGAGCCTATACAGCTTGGAGTAAGACAACATGCATTAAGAGGATGATGTGGTCAAAATACTCATTTGCCTAATAATTCTGCACTCCCTGTATAGAATTGTATGGTAAAAAAGAATTACATTTTATTGGAAGCACTTACACAAGTTGTAGATAAAAACGCCCATCAAGTAAATGTCTCCCTTGTAAGATGGTAATCAGAGGTTGCAAATACAGAGATGGCAAATCAAATAAAATAAAATCAAAGCAGCTCTACGCGTTTCGTCTAAAATACTTAGACTTCCTCAGGAGCAATAAAAAAATAAAAGCAATCAAATAAATTACAAATATACTGAGTCCATCAATGTTACTGTTATCTTCTGTTCGGTCTTCTTTTTAAATCTCTTTTGCCGGGTTCTCATCAACGCCGTCCAATCTGTGCACTTAGTAACAGCTGATTGCAATAAACAGAAGTCCCATTCCATATATGGACTTCCGTTATTCACTTCGTGGAGCGCATCTGCGTTCCACCTAGCCGGAAGGGGAAGATCTCTTCTATCAACGTCATCATTTGGAACGCACGTGCGTTCCAATTTGGCCGCTAAGCCATTATCTTCACTAAAAATAGTTCGTACTTGTAAGAAAGATGATATAACGGAGGAATAGAGTTATATACACAGAACATTAAAACTAACATAATATATACATTAAGCTAGTACAAAAAATTATAATAATTTTCTCTTATTATTATTTTTATTCATTTTTAATTTTATTTTCATTTGTCTTTATCTCTTTTTCATTTATTATTTATTTTATTTTATCACTTAATTAAATTTTTTTTTAATTTTTTTAATTTTTTAATTTTTTTATTTTTTCTATTATTTCATCATTTTCATTATTTTATTTCATTATTATTATCATTTTTATTTGTTTTCATATATTCATATTCATTTATTTATTTACAGATGTATCCAAGATCCTTCCCTTTGGGCATGTCACTTTTTTCTTTTTTTTCTTTCCTCTCCCCCCCCCCCTCTTTTTTGTACTAGCTTAATGTATATATTATGTTAGTTTTAATGTTCTGTGTATATAACTCTATTCCTCCGTTATATCATCTTTCTTACAAGTACGAACTATTTTTAGTGAAGATAATGGCTTAGCGGCCAAATTGGAACGCACGTGCGTTCCAAATGATGACGTTGATAGAAGAGATCTTCCCCTTCCGGCTAGGTGGAACGCAGATGCGCTCCACGAAGTGAATAACGGAAGTCCATATATGGAATGGGACTTCTGTTTATTGCAATCAGCTGTTACTAAGTGCACAGATTGGACGGCGTGGATGAGAACCCGGCAAAAGAGATTTAAAAAGAAGACCGAACAGAAGATAACAGTAACATTGATGGACTCAGTATATTTGTAATTTATTTGATTGTTTTTATTTATTTATTGCTCCTGAGGAAGTCTAAGTATTTTAGACGAAACGCGTAGAGCTGCTTTGATTTTATTTTATTTGATTTGCCATCTCTGTATTTGCAACCTCTGATTACCATCTTACAAGGGAGACATTTACTTGATGGGCGTTTTTATCTACAACTTGTGTAAGTGCTTCCAATAAAATGTAATTCTTTTTTACCATACAATTCTATACTATGTTCGGTTTTTCTTCATTTTGAGGCATTAACCATCTCCTCACAAGACTTCTTGACAAGATCAAAGAAAATCTAGATGGGCTTGATTTTCATCACAATTTCGTGAGTGCAATATCACTTTAGGGTACCATCTACTAAACGGTGTTTGCCTATGATTGTTTCCTTTCTTGTTATTTTTATCTAGGTGTATCTTATATCTTGTGATATGATGATGGACTGAAAGGGATGGGTGGGTGAGATGGGAGTGGGGGAGGGGATGGGTTGCACTGATGGGCAGAGTGATATGACAAGAGAGAGGAGATGAGTGCGAGTGAATGGCACGAGTGGGAGGGATAGGGGAAGAGGAAGAGCAGAGGAATTAGTGAGCAGATGGGTGTAATAGGAGGAGAGGAAGTGATTATGTGACAAAAATAAAACACTGAGCTCCACATTGCAAAATAAAAGATTAAGTGATGTGGAGCTCCATGCATTGTGCCAGGAGTGCTCTGGTGTCCTCTCAGTGCAGCCCCTAACCCCCACTACAGTTTCTATTAGGGGCTGTAGCACAGGGGATAGGGGCTGTAGCAGGAGGGATATGTCAATAGGGACTGTAAAAGGGGCTGTAGGGGCTGTAGCAGGGGGATAGGGGCATAAAAGGGGATAATAGGGAGATAGGGGCTGTAGCAGGGGCTGTAGTGGGGAGAGGACACGGGATGCAGTGGGAAAGATAGTAGTTGTAGTGTGTGGACGCTGCACAACCTGTGTGCACGCCTATGATTTTGATGGTTTTATACTGTCAGTACCCCACAGCAGCTATGGTTTTAAACTTATACATTTCAAGATAATGCAGTACACATGTGTCTGTCTGTCTATCTATTTGTCTGTATGTATGGCTATCATACATTTGACTTGTTTAAATTTAGGTCCCCCGACACCCCAGCTTAAATGGGCACTCTAAGCACTAGAACAACTACAGATTAAAGTAGTGGTTTTGGTACAGTGACAAAAATGTCCTATTTAGTCAAGGTTTATTTGTTTAGGATTTTTAAATAACCACTGTCTTCTAGGGTAAGCTGTAACATGGGACAAACTCCAACTCTGGTCTTAAGCGTTTTCTTTTCTTTAACACATCAGCAAGTGAAAACGAAAATCAATCCTTGCTCTTTCTTGAGCACTAACAATACATAGAATTCAATATCTATAGTTGGGTGGCTTTCCCACTTTACAACAAACAAAACATACAGAAAACAAACCTCAGCTCCCTTGGCTGGAATCTCAGACTCTGAGTGAACGGACTCAGTCTGGTATTACATACACTTTTAATTGGACAAGTGATTGACAACTGGCTTCACCTGCAGAGCCCGCACTATTCAATACTTACTTGAATCATCCCACGGGTAACCTTTTGAATGGAAAGGTAGAATTTGCCAAAGCAAGTTTTATATTCCATCCATCTAGAATTACAATTACACCACATTTTCTCTCATAGTACAAAGATCACATTGCTGCACCCTCTTGTTTGTAATCACTGCCTTTTCTGTGGAAAGACCATGTTTACATTGCACTGTAAGAATGGCTGTAGTGGTGGTAACACAGAAAGCTACTAGAGACACTTCCTCCTTACAGTCCTGCAACTTTTGCATAACTGATGTGTGGAGCCCTAAAATCCAGCATGAAGACGCCAAATGTTCCCCATTGAAAGGCAGTAGTATGATGCAGCATACGTAGTATGTAGGCCCAACAATGTTTCTCTGTGGAGTTCATCATTATTAATCTCGATCTCAGTGAGGGGAGGACTGGTGGGTGCCGAGAAGGGTAAAATGTGAGTAAATCTACTCTACTTTTTACAGAAGGGGCTCTAAATCTTAAATAGAAAGGAGAAACCCCAGGGTTAGAAAGACATCAAAAGTCAGGGTTTCTCTTTAACACTTTGTGGATATTATTATTATTATTACTGGTATTTATATAGCGCCAGCATATTCCGTAGCGCTTTACAATATTGTATAGCTTAAGTATGACTCAGTTTCAAGCACCTGCCTACTTCAGTGGACTTTTATTTAATATTCAGGCAGCCCTTCGCAGAAGCCAACCAACCAGACAGCCACAGCTTTCCTTGAGAAGAGTATTTCGGGAGATACTCCATCTACCATAACCACCACAGCTTATTATAGTTTTTCTGATGCACATAGTCTATCGGTACATTCCTTTCAGCTGCATTATTCACTTCTAGCAAATTTACCAGTTTCCACACAAAACAAGGTATGATGATAAAAAGATCCAGATATAGCAAAAAAATCTGAAAAAAATAGTACTCCCAAATGCAGCAAAGCCTCTCACTGCGGCTCAAACAGTGACAATCCACAGTACAAATCAAACAAATAGAGGCTGCGCAAAATGTAGCTATGTGCACACAAAAAAGTGCTATCGAAGTTTATTGGAGGACAGAATAATAAACAAAGTTTCGGGTACAACCCTTTTTCAATGCACCATGGTGCATGGACATGGTGCATTGAAAAAGGGTTGTACCCGAAACGTTTGTTTATTATTCTGTTTGAGTGCAGGCTAGATAATTGCTCCTGTAGTGATCAGTGGGAGTCAGTAAGCCAATCCCTAGTGATAGCGAGGGAAAGACATATCTACAAATACCCAGGTGAAATTGTTCATAATCTGAAAAAAGTACTTTTCCACAGGAAAAGCACATGGAAATTATAGAGTGACGATAAGATAGCTGAAACGTAATTATAGTTTACATGGAAAATTACGAGATATTGTATAGGTCTTTGAGCAGGGAGACAGATTTTTTGTTTGCATTGTTAAGTGTTATTGTATCTGTCTCTCAACCAATGAATTGTTTTTATTGTTGTCTTAAAAGCCTGTGTGATAAATGAAGATCCGTCTATTTTAGGCATATTGCATGTTAACATAACTGCTTGCAAAATTCAGGAAACAACGTTCAAATTCAGACAGGAAACTATCGAAAGCTAGTTATATCGCTACAATTTTCAATTAGGTGAATAGACTGATAATTACCTAATAAGTATGCCATACTACTTGCACAATCAAGCTTATCAGCTGAAGTGTCCGCTTCCCATTTACTATCATTTAATTCTAACTGTCCAAACAAAATCTGTGTCTCTGCAATCAGGGGAGAAAAAGCATTTGTAACCTGTAGCAAATTTACTTTAACACTTAAATATATTAAATATATGAAATGCTCCACTCCATTTTCCTACAAAGCGCCGCAATTATGGAATAATCTCACGGACACAGTCAAATCTTCATCCAATCTAAACTCCTTCAAGAGATCTACAGCAACATATGTCAATACAGAATGCACTTGTAATCATGGTTGACTGTATGTCTTGCGTGTTCTGTGTTAAATTTATATATAGGTGTATATATATAAAACAAGACAGATAGCTTCTGCACTCACACTCCAATGTCCCTTAATAGCCGGGTGCCAACCAAATACAGCTTCAATATCCAGATAATCCAAAAGTATGGCTGCACTCACGTATAAAAGTCCAAAATTTATTAGAAAAAATAGTAAAATATCAAGTGATCAACGTTTCAGTCGCACATGACTTTCATCAGGATCCTGATGAAAGTCATGTGCGACTGAAACGTTGATCACTTGATATTTTACTATTTTTTCTAATAAATTTTGGACTTTTATACGTGAGTGCAGCCATACTTTTGGATTATCGGTGTATATATATATATATATATATATATATATGTATAAGTATATTGTATTTTTTTTAATATTATATTGTAACCTATTGTAACAATGTCATGTTTGTGGGCCCAGGAAATACTTGAATACGAGAGAAATCTCAATGTATTCTTCCTGGTAAAATATTTTATAAATAAATAAATTATCAGACACAGTAATTAAGGGAATTGCAGCAGTGAGCTATCGAATAAGCACTTGCATTCTGAGTTTTTCATAAATATAGTTTTATTATATCTGATTCATTCATCCATACGGTATTTATACAAATACTGATATACATTGGCTCATATAAAGGGTACAGAATATTTCATGATACTCAATGTTATATTACTTCAAAAATACGTTGAAGTAAATAATGTAAAAAAAGCATTTACATTTTAAACACTATTTGCATCTCGGGTCACAGTGTATTTCTTGTTTGCAAATCACAGATGGTCAACAACATGTTTTTTGTAATGCTTGAGAAAAACAAATCGCTTTCCACAGTTTTCCTGTTAGGCTTCAAAAACTCTATTTATATTAAAATAAATAAAACAAACAAAAACAAATGTGAACATGTCATACGCATGCTAACTATTTACTCCACAACTGCTGACTAGGTTGTAAGTAAAGGGGTTATTCATTTAACAGTGACTATTCCTTCCCATTTCGCTTAGTTGTATATTGCATGCAAAAAAAGTATAGTAAAGGGATTTTCCAGAATGGAATTTATCTACAATTTTGAACGGCTTATATAGAGAATGCATTTCAAATATACGCAGAAACTGCATCTTCCCTGTGACCTTATTTGATTGCTATTTCCTGTCCTATTGTGTTTTACACCCCACCTCCTATAGAATGTAAGCTCGTTTGAGCAGGGTCCTCTTCAACCTATCGTTCCCATAAGTTTTTTGTAATTGTCCTATTTATAGTTAAATCCCCCTCTCATAATATTGTAAAGCGCTACGGAATCTGATGGCGCTATATAAATGGCAATAATAATAATAATATATTTGAGTGTGGGGTTGAGCGAATGATGGCAAAGCACCTCAGATATAAGGGCTTCAATCGATTGCTCACAATTGCTCAATAATATTTTCTGAACTCCAGACAATAGTTTCAACGTGATCTCAATACAAAAGTGTCAAAACCTTTTTTCTGCTGGTACTGTTCCAAAGATAGAAATAATTATAACGTTTAACCAGGCTAAACTACCATCATTATCGTTTTTCACATTATATGAAGACTCAGAAAAATGGAGATTTGTAACAACAACAAAAAAAAAAAAATGGATCCATACTGGAAAGAACTGTTGTCCTTTTTTGGAATTTAGTGGTAATGATAGTAGCTGATGTGCTTATTGACCTGCTGTGTTCCAAAGTGATAGTAATATATATGTGTGTGTTTCTTTAAGCGTGTTTAAAATGGACATTATGTGTATTTGCTGTGTTATCGATTCTTCAAAGTAATATTGGTGTAAAAATGCTAAATTCTACTTTAATTACTTTGATGAGTAAGAAGAGGTTGTTGGTAAATGTTTGGAGACACTGTTTGCAAATATAATGATGTCACAGGAGTTGTCTGTGGTGGTTGTTCTGCTAATTTTCAAAGTATTGGTTAATTAGTAGACAATTTAATTCAGTGGTTTATTAAATCCCTTGTCATGTTTGGTAAGTAAGTGGCTGATGGTTACATAAATGTGTTGATGTCAAAGTGAAGGGTATAACCAGTCCTTAGAATAGCAATTTTCACTTAGAATAGCAATGCTTAACGCAGAGCCTACAGAGGTGTAAATAAATCAGAGTCAAGAAACAAGGCAGAGGTCAGGAAATCCAGAAACACAACAATGCCAAGCACAGTAAAGGTGTACAGAGTTCAGAGAAGTCAAACTAGCTGAGTTGGTTTACAAGGAAAAAAACACTCAATAAAAATTCACTATTGGGAATCAAAAGAGACCATAACAGGGCAATGAGACAGAGGTCAGTGAAAGCTTATATAGGTCTGGCATTTGTGGCGAGGAGTGTATGATTTATGCGCGCCCAGTATGAATGTGTGCATAGACACTGAAATGACGAAGGTCATTTTGCCTCCGTAAATTGTTGCCAGAACATCTTATGATGAAAAACACCGGAGGACAGTGTTCTGCATCAAATGACATGAATGTAGAAGCGATCATTGCTCAGCATCAAAACTGACACGAAATGGAGGATGCAAAGAAGCAACGAAAGAACAGGAGTCACAGGTTTCTCTACAATTAATGCATTTTCTTGAGGATTTTGATCACTTGAGGATTTTGACCACTTAGGTTTGGCACCTTAACAAGATATGAGGTCCTTTTTTGTCTATAATAATAAAAATCTTGTCACAAAGCACCATAACTAGACCTGTGCAAACGTTTATTTTGGAGAGTTCAATGAAGAAGGCAGATACATTGCAGATAATTGATTGGTCCAAGGTATGGATTAAAAGGTATTTGATTTGAACGAATCATCTGAAATTAACTTTTGTACCAATCTAATCATAATGATGTGATTGGGACTGTAGGAGGAGAGAACTCCCTCTACAAGAATCAGAACTAGACAACTTCCACTGCTCACCTTCCAGTACTGCTGTGTGTAATGTGTAATATATATATGGATGTCATATATACTACCTGTAACTTTGCGTCACTACTAAAGGGGAGCAACCACTGCAACGGGAGTTATGAGAGCTGTTTCTGTCACGGGAGCATGCAGAGACAGCTTCATTACTTGCAGAGTTTGCCACATTGCTCTACTATGAACAGAACCTGAGCCATTATCAATTCTACTCACTCAATTTCCTTGTCCTCATTCTCTTTCTGCATATAATTTATATATCCAATCTACTAATTTATTGTGCCATCAGAGGAAGCTAGGCGGACATTTTTATTAAGGGCACAAAATAAACTTGCCCTGGTTCAGTAGTTGCGTTTCAATGTCTGAATGTTTAAATGTTCTAAAACTGTATGATGTTGAGCATGTTGGAGATAAATATGTAATATGGATCATAATAGATTTCAGTTAGTTTAGAGTTTAATGCTATTAACGTGAGAACAATGTGGTCTTTATAGCAAATTGAGTTCATATTGCTTAAACTTTACGATGACAACATTCTATAGACCATGTAAAAGTGTGGATCAGCATATAGGAATTTTCAAAGGTTACAAGTGTTAAATTGACTGCACAAAGTTATTAATGGTATTATTCAAACAGAAATAGGTAAAAGTGTGCGCTCTACTAAGCACTTTCACCCTTCGTGATTTTTATTAACGAGTCTCTCTGAGCTTAACTTTACTGATTATAATAGCTGATTATAATAGCTAAGACCTATCTTTCATTTCTCAGGAAAAAAGCATAAAAGCTTTTTACAGAAATGTTTTCTAATCTGTTTGTCACAATAAATCTGTCCATCATGACTGACATTCCATTATTTAAAATACATGCATAATTTGGAACACAGAACTCTCGCTGGCATCTGTTGTCATCAAACTTTATTCTAAGGATCTTGAGGCTACCCGCGGACACATTCATGAAACAAGTATAAAAATATTTCTATCTGTGGAACCCTGTACCACTCAGCTAGCCCCAGCCATCGATGATTTCAAATTTATTTATTTATAAAATATTTTACCAGGAAGGATACAATGAGATTTCTCTTGTTTTCATGTATGTCCTGGGTCCACAAAACATTGCATCGATACAATAGGGTTCAATAAAATACAAAAACGATATTAATACACAATAAATACAAAATTTAACATAGAACAGGTAGGAAATATATAATCAACCATAACACATGCATTCTGTTTTGAGGTATGTAGAGAGGGATCTCTTAAAGGACTTTAGGCTTGGGGAAGATTTGAAAGTGTGCGGGAGGTCGTTCCATAATTGCAGTGCTCTGTGGGAAAAGGAGGATACAAATACAATAATAGGTTATTGAGTTCTTATTGTAACTACAGCATGCACACAAATAAATCAAATAAATACGTAAGGCATATATCTTGAATTACGAGATCATGGGTTGTACCAATAATTCCTCATTGCCCATAGAAGAAAAACAAAGAGTAAAAACAGAGTCATACAATATGTCCACGTTAAATGGTAACAGACATCAATGTATGTACCAATCTTCAAAATGTCACAAATGAACAGTTACAATGTTATAGTCCAATGTTTTCTATAGAGAGGTGTATTTGAATGAGCCCTATGTCCTGCTTCTTTTTTGAGAATCATTTGATTGAACAGATATCATCAAGCTTGATCTCACAGAAGGTGGAACAACAAGTGACAAGCAGACTATCTTGGCACTGGATTGCAGGTAGGTTTAAATGTGTTTTTTTTTCCATTTTTCTGAAATGAAGAGATTTGAGGTCAGTAATCTAAAGACAACAAGGAACACTAACATTCAAAATATATGTATTGATTTTTTTAGCAATCGAGTGTTCCTGTAACAATAAATCTAGCCTTTGTGGGCTTTTCAGTTAAATCACAGAATACATTTTACAGGCAAGTATATTAATGATGCTAATACATGACAGGTTTGTGATTAATATACATTGCAGTGTGTGCGCGTGTTTAAGGTTGTTATAGGCTATACACTTCAAGTACTGTGTGTGTGGTGAAACATACTGCTATTTTCATGGATTTTACTGTTTATCCGTTCTGGAGTTTTGGTATCCGAACACTCTGCATTCAACTCCCTAACGAGGACCACCCTGGTACCCCATTAGAATGTTCACACCAGCAACTTAAGTGCGAAATCACAAGGGAAGTAAATAATGAATGCTTCCCCTGAGTGACCGCCATTTCGTGTAACTGAATATATGTGGTCGGCAAAAGAGTAGTGGCCATTTTGTCTCCCGAATGTGGGCAGCGGTACTTGGTCTTGTGCGAGTGCCTAGCCAAAAAGGGTTCCAGATACTCACACAAAACACGGTAAAGATTATACTGACCAAATATGCGAACGACGTTCGGGAGATGGGAACTACCGAACTACCGAATGGGGGGAGCATTGGCTCCCTGAAATCAATAGAATCCCTGGTATGGTTTTTGCACAGGAACTCCCGAACAAAGACTGGCCAGGGCACCTATTTCCCTGGAACTGTTTCGGGCCATCACCTCATGTCCGGCCGACAAAATTTTACCCCGGTGGCAATCCATTTCTGTCAAATGGATCTGAGTAAGATTTGGCCAAGATGTGCACTCAGATCAGAGCTATCCGGGGATATACTGGGGATTTTTGTGGGGTTCCTAGTTATAATGGGGGTAGTTTGGAGGTATTGTATATTTTGTGTAGGTTTTTCTGTACCCGAGAGATAATTGAGTTACAGTTTTCTTACCCAATTATCTCTCAGGCACAGCGGACCCTGGATAGGAAAACCCTGTAATTTTGTGTTGGAGACCCCATGTTAGGGGTCAGTGCATAAAAGCCGTGTGTCGCCAGAATAAAATCAGTTGACTCCCAGAACTATGTCTTGTCTAATTACTGAGGGAATGGATGCTTGAGTGTTTTAATGGTTCCAATCTGGCTGAGAGAAGGAATTAGCAGAGGTAACCAGTCAAATTACCCGGGGTCCGCTACAGTGTGTATTGATGGTTTTGCTATGTTATCATGTTGTTATAGTGTTTGTGATGCTTGTTCTGCTCATTTGTAAATATTTGAGGATATATGTTAATTGATAGTGTTTTCAGTGATTCTTCTAGTCCTTTTAGGGTTTAATTCTCTGAGTGTTAAATTGTATTAGTACCAATAACACTAGTTTGAAAAATTGTGATTAGTGATTGAGTGTCTAAAGTAAGATAAGGGGCCATTTTTCACTCATATGATAATGGTAAAGGTTTTGTCAAACGGTGTTGGAATGGTGAGATATTGATGGCTTCAACATTGTTAACAGCTCATCAGAAGTCCTTAACATGTTGATAAATATAAAACAAGAGCTTTTACTGTACTTTGTTAGATAGTCAGTATACACAATTTATTGTGACATGGTCAAACATGCATTGCCATTCTGGTTCTTCCAAACATTCAACATATATTAGTAAAGGCAATTTGTAAAAAACAAATACAATTCATATCTTGTAATACCTTTTTTATTCAACTAACAGAATTTTGTAATGACAAGCTTTCGGGAGAACCTCCCTTTCTCAAGTCAGAAGCATTTCTGAGCAAGACGACACATAGAATTCAAAACTGACTTGTGATACAGGGGTTAAAACGACATGAGTGCAGATAAGACACAGGTTTGATAGAAAATAGACAACATTCAGAGGGTCCTAAATATCTTGTGTGAAGATCACAGAGTGAGGGGGAGAGAGAAAAAAATAAGCAAACAGTGGAGAAGATGGTGCAATTTCTAATTCCTAATAATGCTTTATTGTTTACATGGACATTTCTAGAACAAACTATTCTCAGACAAAGAAGGAACCAAAAACCTACAAATAGAGTCACCTGAGGAGCCTAATAAAAACTGCAGCCTAGGAGACACAATTATTTTGTTCCCTCTTCGCCCTGACACAAACACAATTCTGAACAAATGACCTATTTGAGGAAATACATCTCATTCTTTCCATATGTTTGCTCTGACTTTTGTAATTCCCATGCCAATAAATCAGATATACCCCATTTAATGAATTAGCCACATTAGTTTGTGTGTCAACAGATAGCATTTCTGGCAGCATGTAAGAAGGATATTACTTGTTTACAATATTATGTTACCTATTGTTTTTAACAATCTATTTTTCTCTGTTGCATAAACATTAACGTCAAACCAAAAAGCCCAAAACCCTTTCACACATTATTTGTTTAAATTGCTCTCTGAGCTTTTTAGTAAACCGAGATCTTAGACAACCTTATTTTGCCACTTACTCACTAACTCTGTGTAACAGGCTTCTTTTAAAGATTCAAAGTATTACATTTAAGTTTGTGAATTTTTAAAGTCTAATCATGCTAATATATCTCATGCAAAAGATTGCACTGTTTGATGGACCGTCATTTCCAACTTTACGAGCAGAGTAGCATTTTTTAGGTATCCCTTGGAGATCTCCACTTGAACATGCAGAATTTTGAGCAATTGCCAAAGGTAGTGAATGTTGAAGTACTTAAGCTGAAGCCAATGCAGTCATTAGAAGGAGGGGATTAATTGTTCATTAAAACAGTTCTTTAAATAAGAGTCTCTTTTTAAAAGAAATGTGATACATAACTTAATAAAAGGCCATAGTTTGTGAATGTTTTGTTCCCCATCGGATTTTGTGTTTTAGGACGGATGATGAGCTGCTACCACTAATTATATGTTGACCAACTGCTTTCAAAATAAAGATGCTATTTTTATTTGCTGAACGGATCATTAGCCAAATTCACTCTCTGTGGGCAAATCTTTAGAGAATACTGTCAAAAATGCCACCACAACCATTTAATTGGTCTCTTTTGGCGTTCCATATGGAGTAATCTAATTAAGACAGTAATAGCTGTAAAGCCTTGTGATTTCTTGCAGACAGAAAACATCAGCAACGTGCTTTGTTTTATCAGCTAGCACTGAGCTAATTTACAATATTTTGTCATTGCCACTAGCGACATGTTGTTAATAATCGGAGTGAAAATTACAGGTTGGATTGCAGGTGATATTGTTGGGTTTTTAAACAAACTGAATTGTAATTCGTCTGTGGCTTCAATATTTTAAACATATAATCACTAAAAACTCTGCATGTTGGGGGGAGGTAGACAAAGAGAATAAACATTAATACACACAATGCTATGAATACATACACAGTAATATATACATTTAAAGAAAAACCAATAAGGACAAAAATAAAGACAATTATAGTTTGTATAAGATAAAAATAAACTCTACACTTTTGCAGCCAACCATAAAAAAGGGAAACATTATTTTTAAAGAGTCACTCTAGGTACTGTTACCACTTAATCTCATTAAAGTGGCTATTGTGCTTGAAGTCCCCTGGTTCCTTCCTTACAGTTATAGTTAAACTGTTTTTGATTGGTTTCATGCTAAAAGATGAGTCCCCAGCATCCTGTCTGCTGTTCAGGCTAATGATGAGGCATTAACCTGCTCAGCAGTGAGTGCCAGTGATTGGCTGAGAGTGTCAGCTTATTTGCTGGTTTGATGTGGTATGGCTAAGTAAGAGTGGGATGTCTGCCTTAGCTTTGGGGGGCCAGGGACCCTCATTAAGTGTTAAATGTTTGGAAAATTGTTTAACATTAAATGGAGGGATGGTGCCAGGGGACTAGACCAATGCGATGAGATACAATTATTATTGTGCCTTTAGTATCTCTTTGAGAACGAAGCAATATAAATCTTGCTCTTGAAAAAAAAATGACCTTCTGGGATACTTTACACAGCATTTTACATGAGTGTGTAATGGAATATTTTGCAGTAATCTCCTAACCAACTATATGCATAACAATAAGTAAATGTTGACTTTTTTTTAAATTTTTTTTTTTTTCTTGAGTGTCCCAGGATATAGTTCAAAATAAAAAATTAAAAAAAACCTCTCAATGAAGTTTTATTGGTAATATATTTTCAGGATTATACTTTAAACTCGGAATTGCAGAGAATTAAAAAAAATGAATGCCAAAATAGAGACTGTGCACATAGCCAAGTTCGAGAATTTTTTCATATAACCTAATTTTGTTTTAATTTTGTCAGGTTTTATTTCTGTACACTTCAGAGTTTAGTCAATAACCCTGCTTTTGAAAAAAAACATTGTTTTTACTCTGGTGATCATGCCTTCAATACTATTTCACTAATATTAAGGGGACAATTTATTTACCAGACTAACTACAGCTTATTGTAGTTGTTCTGGTGAGTACAGTCAGTCCCCGCAGGCTTTTTAATGTAAATCCTGTCTTTTTACTGTCTTTTTCATTCAAATTTAGGCCTTTCAGTATGTTTTCTGAATTTCGTTAATCTGAAGAACTATTGGACATATAATCAAGCGAACAACATGCAATAGACAAGCATGTACTTCTAAAAAACTACCACACAAGCCTTTCTTGGATCTGCTATTTTTAAGGGGAGTGATGGCATTCACACAAATATACTCCATACAAAAGCATGCCTACATTCACAGATAATGCATAAAAATAAAATCCTGCAAGGATGGGAAAATAGTCTATCCACAACTGGCAAATTATCATGGGATTTTGTATGACAGCTGTGGATCTGCCTATTTGCCTCCTGTGTTCTACAGCGGGGTGGTGGGGCCTTAACAGATTCTTGCACCGGGGGCCTGAAGTTTCTAGTTATGCCCCTGCTTGACATCTGCCGTCAAATTATTCTCTTTCTATTGGCCCAAATAAATGAGCACATTGATTCGACAAAATAGCAATGGGATATCCTTAAATTTTGCTCATGACTTGTTCTTTTTAAGTTGACGTTATCATGTGCTGAGGCCAAGATGTGTTGGAAGCTGAATGTTAAACTTGGGGTTCCTTCACTAAACAGGGAACTGTGATGAATAAACTAACTATATAATTTAGGCCAAAAAGTCCTGTTTAATATAATTATTGTATTTAGAAGTTTTCATCTCAATTTTACAAAGTGGTTGGTCAGGTTGTATCCCCTTTTTTTAGAATAATTCTGATACTAGCTAGAGATTGGTGAAAAATAAATGTAAAGATAAACATGATTTGACACACAAAGATTCCAAGTCAATATAAACTGAAAACAATAACAAGGAAATGTGGTGGAAAAAATCCACCAACTCTCTTTTCTTCTTTTTCTAGTATTTTGACCCAAAGTTTGCAATTCTCATATTCTCAGTTAAGCAAATAAACTCCTAAACCGAGTGCTTTTATGTGCAGTCAGTCATTAAATATCACATTAAAAAGTTCAGAATTGTATTTGAAAATGTTTCCTTTAACCCCTTAAGACCGGAGGGCGTACTATTACGCCCTATTTTAGGCGGCTCTAAACGCCGCCGGGCGTAATAGTACGCCCTCCTGTTTTTGTTTACTTACCCGGTTGCCGGCGATCCCACGCCGGCGATCACGGTTGGGGGGACTCCCAGGGAGCCCCCTCCGAGGCACATCTTCTCTCCTGCAGCCCACCCGGCCATGTGAGAGTGAGGTCCTTGCAAGGACCTCACAATCACATGGCCGGGATAGCTGGCTGCTGTATTGCCAGCAGGGGGACTGCCTGTAATGACAGGTAGTCCCCTTGCTGGCTGGAAATAAAATCAAGTAAAGTTAATAAAGTGTAAAAAAATATAATTATATACTTAGATCATACAGGGAGTGCAGAATTATTAGGCAAGTTGTATTTTTGAGGATTAATTTTATTATTGAACAACAACCATGTTCTCAATGAACCCAAAAAACTCATTAATATCAAAGCTGAATATTTTTGGAAGTAGTTTTTAGTTTGTTTTTAGTTATAGCTATGTTAGGGGGATATCTGTGTGTGCAGGTGACTATTACTGTGCATAATTATTAGGCAACTTAACAAAAAACAAATATATACCCATTTCAATTATTTATTATTACCAGTGAAACCAATATAACATCTCAACATTCACAAATATACATTTCTGACATTCAAAAACAAAACAAAAACAAATCAGTGACCAATATAGCCACCTTTCTTTGCAAGGACACTCAAAAGCCTGCCATCCATGGATTCTGTCAGTGTTTTGATCTGTTCACCATCAACATTGCGTGCAGCAGCAACCACAGCCTCCCAGACACTGTTCAGAGAGGTGTACTGTTTTCCCTCCTTGTAAATCTCACATTTGATGATGGACCACAGGTTCTCAATGGGGTTCAGATCAGGTGAACAAGGAGGCCATGTCATTAGATTTTCTTCTTTTATACCCTTTCTTGCCAGCCACGCTGTGGAGTACTTGGACGCGTGTGATGGAGCATTGTCCTGCATGAAAATCATGTTTTTCTTGAAGGATGCAGACTTCTTCCTGTACCACTGCTTGAAGAAGGTGTCTTCCAGGAACTGGCAGTAGGACTGGGAGTTGAGCTTGACTCCATCCTCAACCCGAAAAGGCCCCACAAGCTCATCTTTGATGATACCAGCCCAAACCAGTACTCCACCTCCACCTTGCTGGCGTCTGAGTCGGACTGGAGCTCTCTGCCCGTTACCAATCCAGCCACAGGCCCATCCATCTGGCCCATCAAGACTCACTCTCATTTCATCAGTCCATAACACCTTAGAAAAATCAGTCTTGAGATATTTCTTGGCCCAGTCTTGACGTTTCAGCTTGTGTGTCTTGTTCAGTGGTGGTCGTCTTTCAGCCTTTCTTACCTTGGCCATGTCTCTGAGTATTGCACACCTTGTGCTTTGGGCACTCCAGTGATGTTGCAGCTCTGAAATATGGCCAAACTGGTGGCAAGTGGCATCGTGGCAGCTGCACGCTTGACTTTTCTCAGTTCATGGGCAGTTATTTTGCGCTTTGGTTTTTCCACACGCTTCTTGCGACCCTGTTGACTATTTTGAATGAAACGCTTGATTGTTCAATGATCACGCTTCAGAAGCTTTGCAATTTTAAGAGTGCTGCATCCCTCTGCAAGATATCTCACTATTTTTGACTTTTCTGAGCCTGTCAAGTCCTTCTTTGACCCATTTTGCCAAAGGAAAGGAAGTTGCCTAATAATTATGCACACCTGATATAGGGTGTTGATGTCATTAGACCACACCCCTTCTCATTACAGAGATGCACATCACCTAATATGCTTAATTGGTAGTAGGCTTTCGAGCCTATACAGCTTGGAGTAAGACAACATGCATAAAGAGGATGATGTGGTCAAAATACTCATTTGCCTAATAATTCTGCACTCCCTGTATATACACATATACATACACACACACACACACACACACACACTGTCTAGATGTATTTTACTATTAATATATATTTAATTATATATATATATATATATATTAATATCAAATTACACGTAGACTGATACTGATTAAATATATATATAATTATTGTTATATATATATTTATATATAATATAAAAAAATATGTAAATACGTTAAATAATAAAATAAAAAAAATAATTAAAAATAGTTAAAAAATATATAGATGTATGTTATTTCGTTCTAACTGTATTGTGATATTAATATATATATATATATATATATTTATATCAAAATACACGTAGAACGAAATAATATATCTATCTATATACATAAATATAATACACAAGATCCAGCGCACTCACCTATCCACTAAACAGCAACTTCAATGTTGAAAGATTTTGTTTTTTTAAAGCACCTAATCTAGGCAAAAATAAAATAATGGGGGTTTAGTTACATTATATGATCATACATTGCATAAGCCTGCCACAACGTCAATGTACCCCATCTTTGGCAGGTCCTACACTAACAGCCTAATGTCTGCTCTTATGAGATTAACCCACTTACTTGGGGAAAGAAATTCCATCTGGGGCTCTCTGCAGTACAAGGCTAAATAGGGCCCTGGGATGAGGCACCTGTGACAGGGAGGGGTGCAAAACCAAGGAGTTGGCTAGACTCCCAAATATATATATATGAAACAAGGGGGGGTTGGCTGCACTCACCTGAACATGCATAAATGGGGGTGCTGCTGGGGGTCAAATAATACAATACACAAGATCCAGCGCACTCACTTATCCACTAAACAGCAACTTCAATGTTGAAAGATTTTGTTTTTTTTAAAACACCTAATCTACGCAAACATAATGGGGGTTTAGTTACATGATATGATCATACATTGCATAAGCCTGCCACAACGTCAATGTACCCCATACGTACCCCATATCACTATATATATACCTATATATAAATAAAAATATTTAAAAAAAATTATATTGTGACGAGAGCAATCTCGCCACATTGCATTGGAGAAGCCTAGTTGCTCGCCTGCTGCCTTTGGACTATGACCCTATGTTAAAAGACATCTTTTTCCCTGCAGAAAAGACTTATTCGTGCTTTTCTGCCCGGTGTACGGTAGATTCAATCTACCGAACAACCGCACGAATGACTAGACCACCTGGGAGCTGGAGTGTGCCGGCAATTAGCCTCCCAGAAGCTGCTGTTAACCGCAGCTTAATTGACGAATACTGGGTGGCCGCCATTCGTATCACGAACACGAGGTCGCGGCCATTTTGAACACGCGAACGCACAGTGGTGTTCGACGCCTAACTCATGGAACTAAAAACGGACACAGTTTGGCGCGAACACCGCTAAAGCCGCCGACCTCCCTTCTTGTTCGACGGGAGTGCACGAACGGCCCGGTGTTCGGTAGTTTTACCTGACTGTATTATACCCCAGATAGGAATCCCATGGAGCACATTCGTATGAGAACTGACTTTGTAAAGACTTTGGCTCCATGGCAATTGAACTGTATTCGTGTGGTCTGAGCGCCATTCGATTAATAATGTGCACTCAGACCTGAACTATCTGGGGATATGTAAAATGTATAGTTTTAATGTAACATGTCCTACATGGTGTATTTTAATAATAATTCTTGTTTTAGTATCCCCACATGCATAATAGCGATTTGCCTTTATCCTGGGAGATAATTGTATTACTTCTCAATTATCTCAAGGGCAGAGGGGAGGAAGCCAGGATGCATTGTGGGAATATAATGTGACTGTGTGTCCTGTTTGGCTGATTGTCTGTCTTTTGTCACAGTCTCCCATTTGGTCCCCTAGGGGAGTGTCCATCAGGTGGGAGACCTGCATAAATACTGGGCAGGTAGCTCTCATTAAACAGACCACTGCTTGACCCTCAACACGGAGCCTTGTCTCGTCTTTGGGGGGATTTACTGAATGCTGATAGAGACTGATTGCTAGGAGTGTAAGCCGCTTGGATGCTTTTCCTATTCGTCTGCTAGCAGCGATTCGTATGGTTCCAGTTCGTGAGTTTGGAGTGTTACATTGTACGCCGTTCGGGAGTTCGGAGCATTCCCTTACATGCGGTTCGTGAGTTTGGTGGTCTACAGTAGCTGTGCCTGCATCTCTGAAAGGGGACGATCGCCTAAATGGTTTTAACCCCTTGTGTGCTGAAACTGTCCGTTACATATATATATATATATATACACATATATATATACACATACGTATATATATATATATACATATATTAATTCTACATATATATTTATGTAATATTTTTACTTAATTAGGTATCTTAATTAATTACAATTAGTGGGACTTGCCTGACAACCCATGCCGAAAGTAAAGGGAATTTAATTTGCTAGCACTATATTTAACCCTATAACTTTCCAAGACACCATAAAACCTGTACATGGGGGGTACTGTTCTACTCGGGAGACTTCGCTGAACACAAGTATTAGTGTTTCAAAACAGTAAAATGTATTACAACAATGAGTGAAGTTTTTTGCATTTTTCACGCACAAACAGCACTTACATGGACAATATTATAGCTGCGATACTTTTTACTGTTTTGAAACATAAATATTTGTGTTCAGCGAAGTCTCCCGAGTACAACAGTACCCCTCATGTACAGGTTTTATGGTGTTTTCTAAAGTTACAGCATCAAATATGTCTTGTGTTTCATTTTTTTCACATTAAAATTCGCCAGATTGGTTAGGTTGCCTTTGAGACCCTATGGTAGCCCAAGAATGAAAATTACCCCTATGATGGCATACCATTTGCAAAAGAAGACAACCCAAGGTATTGCAAACAGGGTATGTCCAGTCTTTTTTAGTAGCCACTTAGTCACAAACACTGGCCAAAATTGGCGGTTTTTGCATTTTTCACACACAAACAAATACTAACGCTAACTTTGGCCAGTGTTTGTGACCAAATGGCTACTAAAAAAGACTGGACATACCCCATTTGCAATACCTTGGGTTGTCTACTATTACAAATGATATGCCATTATGGGTGTAAATTTCTTTCCTGGGCTACTATAAAGTCCCAAAGGCAACGTAACCAATCTGGCGAATTTCAATTTCAAATGTAACGTGCTATATTTGACCTGTAACTTCCCAAAACGCCATAAAACTTGTACATAGGGGGTACTGTTTTACACGTGAGACTTTGCTGAATACAAATATGTGTATTTTATTGCAGTAAAATCAAACAGTATTATGACATTGACAGTTAAAATGTCATGTAGAACTAAAAAAATAACAACATTTCTTATTTTCTCCCATTTGTTTCATATTAAATTATGTTTCATAGCTAAATATTTGATATTAAATGAAAGCCCTGTTTTCCCTGAATAAAATGATATATAATAAGGGTGGGTGCATTTACTATGAAAGAGGTGTATTACGGTTGGACAGACATGTAGCGCAAATGCCAGGTTTTGTTTACATTTTGTTTTGTTCACAACGTGTACATTTGGCTCTGTCCTTAAGGGGTTAAAAAGAGAATTTATTTTTACTTATCAATAAATAAAAAAATTTATGACTAAAGGATAAGCATAAACTAGAATTCTTTTAAACTGCCTAATACTAGCGTAATAATACCCCCACTCGAAAACTGTGAGTGTCATAAACAGAACCATAACTGTGCATGCAAACATATGAGGTTCATTATAAATAAATTTGATGGCAGGTTTATTTTAATAGCTATAAACCCTTGTCGTTCTGTCTAGAAAATATAACACAATGGTCATATATTAAGAGGTGTAGGTTTAGATTATTCAAACAGTTCAAAAAAATTACATTTCCAGAGTGTAAATTAGAATAAAACGCTTCTCTGCTTGATAAATACAACCCTAAGGATAACATAAGATTTGGAGTGATTCACGGCTTGATAAGGATGAAGTTTATTCTGGAGCAGTTGTTGGCATAATTTCCAGAGCCTGTTGCTCACACATGATAAATCATAGGCTTACGTATAAAATATCAAGCCAATATTTTCTACCGCAACAATTTTGGTAGCAGATACAAGTTTCACTCATGTACATTCGTACATTTTAAACAGCTGTTTTAAGACTAAAGCTTGAAGCCTACACAGGTGGGTTATTTTAGGCAGGTATGAACCAGCATAAGTTCCATTTCCTGGTAAAGCTTTTAAAATATCTAATATATCTGTTGGACTCTATCACACATTAGGGTTCTTATTAATGGTAAAAAAAAAAAATTGAAAAGTAATTTCCGACAGTCCTTGCGATTCCTCTAGTTTCTATGGCAATGTTATTGCTCACACAAAGGGCTTCTTAACCACAAGGTTGTTTGTTGCAACCGAAAATAGGACTTTTAATCCACTGGGGGTTGGTGGGTGTAGGGGGGCGATGAAGGGGGGCCCTGTTGGGAGCTATTGTGAAAGGAAAACAACTTTCTTAGCACTATAGTTTCCATTTAATGCTTTTGAGTGTAAATGTTTGTAAGGGAAAATAGAAGAAATAAAAGTGATTTTTAATTTTTTTTTATCAATAAACAAACTTTAAATTCACATTCTCACTTGCCCCATGATTTTTCCTTCCCTCTATTGGCCATTAACTCTGCCTATCAATCACCATATTGGCCAAAGCTTTTAAAATATCTAATAAATCTGTTGGACCCTATCACACATTAGGGTTCTTATTAATGGTAAGAATGGGCCAGCTACCCTTAGATCCCATCTTTCTTTCTTTTGGCCTCCCTCCCATTCACTCTGACCTGCTTTGCCTTGGATATTGGTTGGCTGCTGTTTATTCCCTCCCCTTTATTCGTGTTTCCTTTCCCTTTGCCTGTGCAAAGCATTTACTGTCTCTCCTCACAAGCAAGCTACTGGCAATTATTTTTAACACCTTCAATTCCAGATGTATCTGTTAGATTAGCATGGTCGATTAGCATTAATGTGAAAAGTGTTGTTGTGTATGCTCCCCTATCTGAGGGGTTGTGATGAAATATTGGAGTGACTTAGGGTTTTTTTTCACGAAAGAGGTAATTGAGAAGTGTATTGCAAAATTAAGGCCAAAATAGCAGAGTTTAAAGGGATAATATTTCCATGTGGGTACTTTTCTGTGTGGGTTTCTTTATGTGTGGCCATTTTTATACATGGGCATTTTTCCATGGGGGCATTTTTCCATGGGGGCATTTTTCCGTGTGAGCAATTTTCCATGTGGAGATTTTTCCATGGGGGTATTTTTCCATGGGGGTATTTTTCCATGGGGGAATTTTTCAGTGTGAGCAATTTTCCATGCGGAGATTTTTCCATGGGGGCATTTTTCCATGAGGGCATAAAGTATATATTAAAGGGATAATATTTCCATGTGGGCACTTTTCTGTGTGGGCTTCTTTATGTGTGGCCATTTTTATACATGGGCATTTTTCCATGGGGGGGATTTTTCAGTGTGAGCAATTTTCCTGTGCGCATTTATGACTGTGCGCATTTTTTTGTACTGTGGGCAATTTTCATGTGAGCTTTTTTCATGTGGGCTTTTTACATAGATTTGTATACATCTGTATCTATCAATCCATTTTTCATGCACAGTGGCACATTTTCTGTCTTCTAAATGGGTTTTGTAAGAAAATTATTTTCAGTGGTGAAGGCCCTCGTATAGGATACACTAGAATGCCATGGACTGCAACTCAGAGATCTATGCTTTTACCAGAACCCTTGATTGCATCACTGGGGGAGCCCCAAATGAACGACACTAACAACACATGAATGGTTCATAAAGAACTGATCAAGATTTTAATGCGTAGCAACATTATAAAGTGTATTCATGTCTAGGGGCGTGATGAACGGTAATTTTGTACGAATCAGAAGTTAGCACATTTTCAAAGTACTACATTTTGGGGGTCATAAATCCAGCCCATCATTACCTAACTGGCATTACTTTATCTCTGTTAGAAGCACGAGAGTTCTCAGTTATTTGCTGCGTAGCTCAAATATAGTTTCCTGGGAAAAACAGAACGTACGAACAATGTCCTTGAAATGTTAGTAAAGCAGAAAACAAAGAAAGGGACTATCACCTAAACATGGTTAGATCAAAAGGTAAAATAGATCAATTCGATCAGGTTCTGTAGTACCATGCATACACTTGTGTTTTTTACATTTCTTTCAACTCGGATTACATCATTGCTGATGTTACTGTTGGTATAAAAGCAATTTTTAAGCAGTACAAATCCTGTGAATACATTTTTGCTTTTAAACTAACTATCTATCTATCTATCTATCTATCTATCTATCTATCTATCTATCTATCCATCAATCCATCTATCCATCTATCTATCTATCTATCCATCTATCTATTCAAAATGGAAGAAAGGAGTTAAGCAAAAATGTTAAAAACAGCATTCAGCATTATTCATAATATATAATAGCTATCAATTGCTCATCATGTGTATGCATTTGGGCTCTTCTGAGCAAATGTTTTATGCAAACAATGTGTGCACAGTGACAGGCTCAGACTTTTAAGACTCATTAAAACCGAGCTGAGCTACAAACACTCAGGAATGTTTTGTCTAGTTCAAATGCCTTTTTTTTCCCAAAGCATCTAATATAGAGAGAGTTTCCTAGTAATTCACACCTACCTGTGTGTTCTCAGGAGTCTGACTTTAACCTTTCTGTAATGAGGGATTATATTAACAAGAACATACAACTGAAAGGAATCAATATATTTAGAGTGTTTTATTGCTCAGAGCTATGTCAAATCACAAAAATGGAAAAACATAAAAACATAAAACTAGGAGGATAAATTTAAGTATTTTGTTGATTTTCAAATGATTACCTGTGTTGCTATGTTACCTTCTGTATTATTCAGTTATATAGTTGGAGGTAAGGGATATTCTCCAATTTGGAATCAAATAAGTGTATTTTTGCAGTTGTGGTAGTCTAAAAAAACGTGTACAATTTTTTACATTCATATGAATTCTACCGGTGTAGCCATCCAAACTTGAATTAGAATAAATATTGTTGTCCAGCAGCCATGGTTCCGTAGGATTGGTGAATGATTGTCTAATATGCTTAACAATAATAGACATAGCAAACGCGATCGACCATTAAATTCCACTTTCATACTAAGCTGCCTGTTTGGAAGAGCTCTTAGAATCTGTTCTGTCCATAGAGGCCCCTCGTGGTAATTCACTAAACTCTAAAAAAAAGTTGTTAGAATGGGTGGCTTGGAGAATTTTTCCAGCTATTTTTCAGCTATTTTTGTCCCTGTTTTCCATTCTGATTTAACTTGTGAACATTTTAGGTGTAGTGCATAGCCTTGCAAGTGTATTTGTCAAGTAATGCTATTTGGTATACAGTTGAAAATTAATTGTCGTATTCATCATGTTTCCATGGGCACACACCACTTCTTGCTGATCGACTTCTTGTCGATACTGATCATTACAACACAAAAAGCATTTCTTTTCATTATGTAATTTAGTATAAATTCATATTATGCATTAAGCAGACCAATTTTGAAATCAAGCAGGAATAACAAAAAAAACCTTTTTTTTCCCCCACCTATAGCCTTTTATGTGCTGCCTATTATGCATGATGAGTTAATGTGTCCATGAAAATATATTGAATTTAGGAATCCTAGTTGAATTTTTAGAGGTTTGTTTGCATACTTGGAAACAGGTGGGGATTTTCAATTACATTTAGCTTAATAACAAAGAAATATCAGCTGTGTATGCCTTGATTTAATATTTTTGGATACACTTTTAAAATGATATTTTTAGGAATTTTTTTTTTTACATATTCATATATTTTCATCAATTATATATTATTTTGATATTTTAATATTTTAAAAAATATGTGTTATAAGCATATTTAAAATATTCAATAATTTTCCAACCTTATCTGAAAATATGAAATCAAGGTTATAATTACTAATAAAAAGAATGAGAATATAAGCCGACAAGATTATCAGTTAGTTCTAAAATGTGTTCCAGTTCTCAACCAAGTTTAATGAAGAGTGCATCTTCATTTACTTTCTAATCACAGATGCAACCTCATGAGATGAACCAGAGCAAACTAATAATATCTTTTATGTCATCCTCAAAAGAAGCCTTTCATGGTACGAAAAATGATATTTTCATCTTTGGGATAATTTCTGTTTTATTGAGATCACACCCTGAAGATAAACTGCCAATATATTATTGCTACAGTTCTTTAATTCTATTTAAATAAAAGAAAACTTAAAATTCTGGTACTTAAAATTCAAAGATTTCATTTATTTTTAAGGTTTGTTCCTCACCTCAAGGTTTTGTGCAACAACTCTCAGGACACCAGATTTTTATGAATGTTTGACAGACTTGTGCATTCACTTTCCCATAAACTGCAATTTTTTTCTCCAAATTTGGGGCCATTGGTGGGTTGTTCAAATTCCACAACTCTGAATAACGTAACAATCAAAATGGACAGTGGACGAATAGTTCTGTTTGTTTTGTGATTCAGAGTTTCGCTAATAGCACCAAAAAATAAATAAAAAGAGATTATTGATGATGAAAAAAAGATGATTGATGGTAAGGGGACAGCTACTAAATGTTAATTTTATTCACAAATCAAATCAGTGATCAATAGAGGGAATAAACGTGCAGCAGCTAATTTATTAAAAAGCAGGAGCAGTAAAAATATTAAATCTATATATTTATATATATATATATAGATTTAATATTTTTACTTCTCCTACTTTTTAACAAATTAGTACTTCTCTAATTCTCTTGATTTGTGAACAAAATTGAGGTTTAGTAGGCCAATCAGTGTACACTGATTAGCCTATTTTGCGCCATTTGTCTTGTTCAAACCATTTTCCCAAAGTGATTGCTGAAATCCAACACAGACGAAATTCGGTTAACCTAAAAACATTTTTTTTTCCAGATGAATTGATTTGGCTGAATCATCATTTTTTTCCCCATGCACAAGTCTAATTCTTGACAGGCCTCAATTTTATATTTTTCATAAGCTTTTCAAATGAGGCCACAATTAAAGAAAATTAGTGTAATAGACAATGTATGCTGGAATTGGATAAATGAATGTAGCTGTATGAAATTTAACTGGCTTGTGGGATGATGTGTTATACATGCATAAGCTTCAAAGCAATTACATTTAAAGCAATGCAGTTGTATCTCATATGAATAATTTTCTCAATAAATGAAGGTAGAAATTACATATTAATATTGCAGCTTTTAAAAAGTAAATCTGGCTTCATATCAACCTTGCAAAAGACAAGTCTTGTGAAAACTTGAAATACGTTTTGCAACTATGGTTAATAAGTGCAAGTAGGTTCAAATGCATGTTTGAATAGAATGCAATAATTATAATGTTATTTTAGTTCCAGCAAATGTAAATGACTCGGTGGTCAGTAGCACGAAAAAGAGTGAATATTCATCAGAGTGGTACTGAAAGTAATAATACTTATTGTTACAAATGAGAACATTTAGTTTCATCACCTGAACAAGCACAGACATATTAAACAGATACAGTAGTAGTCATTACATTTGTCATCTCTTGTTGCAGCTCAGAAAAGAGGCCATTTTATAAGGTAATACTAAATGACTCTACATATCACCTGCACTGCAGTGCTTTCATGTGCATTGCTGTGGAGGGGCTTTGAGAGCTACAGCCCTGGATTTTGAAATGTTTAGCCCCAGATCTCTCTCTATATGTAGTGGAGGTGCAGGAGGGTATTAGTTTTTTTGTCTTTATTTTGCAAGAGGCAGCTTCTTTAAGATGCACATATAAAAAGAAAGATCAGTAACACAGTATTCTACAAGGCTCTTTAGAGGGAGGTGAATGTAAGGAAGGGGTGCTCCTTTGCTGAACACCTCTCTATCAGTTAGTATGACTGGATCAAATTGAAAACGTGGCTGTATAGCATGTGTTTTGTTTCTGGCTAAGTATTCACCCCAGTGAGCATTAGCATTACTCTGTTCATGGGTAGAGAAGAGGGGACATAATAGAGAGTCAGTGATATGTCATGATGTATCCTCACCTCTCTCTTAGTGTAGGCAGTGGTGTAATTTGGATTTGTGCTGCCCTAGGCTTGACAAAACTCAGACACCCCCCTAATCTAAATTTGTACCACCCCTTCCTGCAAAGGCCACACCTCTTCCTGTTTAAGACCAACATGCCCTTTGACTGGCAGACACACACTCAGTGACAGGCACAAACTCAGATATACACATACACTGACATAAACACACACTCACTGTTTTGACATACACATCCTCACTGATTTGACACACACAATCACTCAGAAACACACATACAGACACACACACTCACTGACAGACACACACACACACTGACAGAAACACACTCACTCACCAGGCATACACTGACAGACACACACATTCATTGACAGACACATACTCACTCACAGACATACACTGACAGACAAACACACTCACTAATAGACACACACTGACAGACATACATCCGTCACCAACAGATACACACTTACTCACTCACAGATATATACTGACAGACACACACATTCACTAACAGAAAGTAGTGTATTCTGGTTTTGTGCTGCCCTAGACATGACAAAACTCAGGCATCCCCCCCTTTCCAAATTTCTCTTCCTGGCAGACACACACCCTCACTGACATACACTCACTGACAGATGCACAGTCATTGTTTAGCCAACAAACACTTTCACTGAAACAGAGGAAGAGCTCAGAGGACAATGCTCCCTTGCCGCTTGCCCGCAATATTAGCAGCCACCCGCCTTGGGGGAGCCCTATGGAGGCCAGCCAGACAGTTTTGGGTTCCCCAATGAAAGAGGCTAATAAAGCATCTGCCAGGGCACTTGAGGGGTGGCATTTTTGCTGCCCCGCTGAATGTGCCCCCCAAGGATAATGCCACATTAACCTCACTGTAAATACAGCCCTGAGTGTAGGGTTCATTGAGTTTTCCTTTGGGCTAAAACCCCAGGTGTTTCAGGAACCGAGTAATACCTCTGAATGCTTCTGTGGCTAAATCTGTAACTTAGGTTATTTATCGGAAGATTGTGTTGTATCTTCACTATTGTTTAATATTTTCTTATGTATTCTATAAATCAATGTACAAATGCATTATAATGAATGCAGTTGTTTGATCTCCCACAGATACTGTTTTGTGTTTTAGCACATGCACAAGAATGCAATGGTGTCATGTCACTGATCATGGATGGACAAGCATGGATAACAGGTTTTGCAGTGAGAAAATGACTGTAAGAACTGTGCATTCATAAGCTACTTAACATATTTATTAGCTTTAAAATGTATTCCCTCTTTTTACACGTGTATATTTACAGCAGGAAATAAATTTTTTAAAAATTATTATCCGGTTTAGGCACGCAGAAGTGTGCCCAAGCATGTTCAGTGCTGATACAAAGAAAAGCAAAACGAGAAAAAATATATAATTATCTGAAAAATAATGCATTGACTTTGTTTAAGCATGAATTGTTTCTGCAAGAATTAACTGAATGATCTTAGTTGTGGATAGGTGAGAAATAGTAATATATCACTTTGAAGGTGATGGTGATTACACCCCTGAATAAAACATTGAAAATCACCTTTAGCTTGTGTTATATGTCTATTAAAGGTTTAGCAGCTGATAAACCAGTCCTGATCAGTCTACAGAGCAGGAAATAAAATCTTTTAAGGTAAGTTACGTCTGATTGAAAGTGAAACCGGATTTGTTTTCATGCAGGCAGTGTCAGTCAGAGCCAGAGGAGGTGGGGCTAGGGGTGCATAAACAGAAAGAAAGTGATTTGATTCCTAAATGGCAGATAGCTGAGCAGTGAAACTTCAGAGGCACGAGCTATACACAAAAACTGCTTCATTAAGCTGAAGTTGTTTTAGTGACTATAGTGTTCCTTTAAAACAAATTGAAATCAGAATCAAAACAGAATCAGAGAGCCAACAGCATGCTTCCACTCATGAGCAGCTGGATGGCAATTGAATGGAACTTTCCTGAAATTCCTTCTTAAAAGACTCTAGGCATGTGCAAAACCTGCTGATACAGGGCAGATTTCAAATCAGCCTAATTTTTGACATGACTTGGTGCTCTCAAGTAAGTTTATCTAAACAGCTACCAATGAAGGAGGAGGGGCTCTGCAGAACTAAACAGAACTTACACACTTAAAGGTACATTCATTTTTCCCATATCTTTTTGGCTTACCACCCTTTCTTCCAGAAAAAGAATCTTAGTGTTTCTAAACGACTGCAAATTATTTTTTCCCCAAATAAAACTGGTGGGGCGTTCTCCCAAGTGACCCTAAGGACAAGTTTCCACTGCTTGTCTTGTTTCTTTCAAGCTGCAACATAACCAAGGCTAGAATTATTTGATACTTTAAAAGTTACACTTTAATAGGCCTTGTAAAAATATTTATATATATTTTTTTTTAATTTGACAATTTTTATTGTTTTCATCACAATACTTCAAAACTAGGTGGTGGGAAGAGGGGTGGGGGTACAGAAGGGAAAAAGAAAAGGGGGGGGGGGTCAGCAACAATCAAGCATTTAAATAGCCACAAGGGTTTTAGACAAGACATTGTTCGTTCCTTTGTAGTTACTTTATGGAAATACATTGTTTTATTTTTCCAAACACCTCTCCTCCCATGTTCAGGTACACTTTGTCCCAACCTCTACCAGCCCATAATGTCTCCCTTAGGTGTCTCTATGTCCCTTGTGGGTTGGGGCAGGGGACTGTTATAGAGGGTGTTTTTTGTCTCCAGGTTTCCCAGCTCTCCCAGGCAGCCAATGTCATTTCATTGGGTGGGCATATGGTATGGAAGTGTTTTTCATAGATTCACTGGTTATCTACCTCTGCGAGGGCTACCTCTATGGACGGAGTAGTACGAGATTTCAATGTTCTTGCAATTACGCGTTGGGCTGTGCGCAGGAGGTGGTAGACGATTTTCTTTATATATTGGGGTGTCTTACAGGGAAGCACAAGCAGAAGGTACGTGCTTGGGTCATATTGTGGTTCAGTGTGTGTGATTCCCTTGAGCACCCTCTGTAAGGCCCTCCAAAAGGGCTGTATCAGTGGACAGTGCCACCAGACATGTAAGGTAGTACCTATTTGCGTGGGGCATCTCCAGCATTCTGGCAGACTGGATGGGAAAAGCTTGTGTAACTTTGCAGGTACTAAGTACCATCTGTACACCATTTTCATATGCTGCTCTATTTAACCAATTTTCTAGGGGAAACCACTAAGCCATCCCATTGCTGTCTGGTAAGGTCCGATCCCAGTATCGCCAGTGTAGCCACTGATAGTGGTGTGTAAAGAGTTGTTTATAGCAAGCATGGTCTGCAGTCTACGTTTGATGCATATGTTTTCCCAGAGTGTGAAAGCAGGTGGGGTAAAAATATATTTTTAATGTTCATTAATCACCTGTAAAACATTAACTTTAAATAGTTGTATTCCTGTAATATTTCTTGATACGAAATGGGTGCCAATAACAATTTGTTACAAAATTGCAAGTGCTTCAAACTGTTTTTTTTGCCTTCTTTTGGATCAACAGCAAACCACCCCCCACCCCCCAAATAAAAAACATGTGAGAAAGGCTGAACTTGATTGACACGACTCTTTTCAGCCTTTGTAACTATGTAACTAAATATTGACAAAACCAGTATGCAGAGCATTCTAATATGAGGCTATATCACATGTATTCTATATATTGTAAGTCATTAATCTATATAACGTAATAGAACTAATATTCTTATCAAGAAGTTCGTTAACTAAAAATTTTTAAAAAAATCTATACTAATCAGATACAATAATCATGGATTTTTTTTTAACCAACAGTAAAACTAAATTTATCAGGTTGTGACTGGAAATCAGAGGTCAGGCTTTAACTTCAAATAAAAGGTCCCACTATCCCCCAGAAGATGGTTGTGAGTTAAACTCAATACTTATTTATGGAGTCTACACCAAAACACATGATATATTTGAATGGTCCCTTCTACAGCATAATTAGAATAGCCTTTTCACTTTTAGTCTGTATAGTTAGTTTCCTTAATTCCCTGCTTCTAACTAGTTTAAAGAACATGAACAATAGATTATACATACATTGTAAAATTCATTTCAATGACCATATTAAAACTATTAAAAATACAACATTTTATACAGACTGATTTCAATATATCTAGTGCAAGGTTGTCCAAAAGGTAGATCCCCAGATGTTGTAGAACTCCAATTCCGATGATGCTTTTTATGTCTTTAGAATGACAAAGCATCATGGAAGCTGTAGTTTAAAAACTTCTGGGGATCTACCTTTTGGGCATCCCTGATCTAGTGTGTCCTTATAGTTACCTGTCTGGTTTGTCAGTTACTTACTAAAATGAGAATTCAAAGTGAATCCTAAGTGAATTTTAATTTTAAGAACAGAGTAACTCAGTTTAAAGCATATCTGATTAAGGTATTTTTTCTAGTTTGGCTACTTTGATCTTAGATTTAAAATTCACTTTTAGCCTACCTTGAATTCTTACTTTATTGAATAACCCTGTATGTATGCAAATAATACTTGTTATAAGCATAACTGAATATCTTATATTGTGTGTGTGTTTTACTTACTATAATATTCCAGTAAGTCCCTAGGGTACATGAATCTCTTTCACTACAATGAGCAATATACAATTACATAGGGTAATTTTTTTAATGATGAAGCTGAAATAATTTGGCTCAAAATTAAGATGCTTTACTAATGGGATCCAGATCCAGAGCTAAAATTCTTTGTGGCTTCTTAATGTTTAAGAATGTGCATTACATTACCTTGTTAATGGATCAGCTTCGCTATTCAAGCAAAGTCCTTTCTATCCATTATGCAAAACTATGTCTTACTATTTGTTGGAAGAAGATGTCATGGTCATTGTAAAACTGATTAGGTACCTTGGCTAGTTCAATATTTATTTTTTTCAATACACCAATTCTTAATGTTTCCTCTTGCTACAATGACAATTTATTCTTTATTTATTGTATATCATTTGTAGGTCTTCACAATGGATGTGCAAAGCGTATGTGGGCTTTGAAGATTGAGTAAGAACATATTTTTGTATATTGGACAGTGCTCTACATTCCTCAGTAGTTTTTTTTTCTTTAGGAATGTTGACCTGCACTTCATACTCCTTCACTCGATACATCTAGCCATAATTCGACTGATTTGTCCCACATTCTGACATATAAATTGATATATCTCAGCAGAGTGGTTTTGTACAATGACTCCTCTAGATTGTAAACTCGTTTGAGCAGGGTCCTCTTCAACCTGTTGTTTCTGAAACATTTTGTATTGTCTAATTTATTGTTAAATTTCCCTCTTTACAATATTGTAAAGCGTTGTGGAATAAGCTAGCACTATATATATGTATAAATAATAATAACTCTCTAATTCCAGTTTTATTCGGCAATATCATTTGTAAAGCGGCAGTCATGCCGAATGTACCTTTCCTCAATAGCTTCCTCTTCTCTCCCTCTCTCATGATCTGTTCTTCATTTCTTCCTGTCTGCTCTAGTTTTCTTTAAAACATAAGACAGAGTAGGGACTATTTTGTTGCATGTATTTTTCCTACGCTTGGCCAGCTTTGACCCAGGGGAGGAGCAAAGTCTGCTCCATTTCCTGTGGTCAAAGCAATTTTCCCACAATTTTCACCTTCCTCCTGCTGCTTCATTCAGCGTTTAAACATTGGCAAAACTACTGAATTTCATGCTAATAGAATGAGAACAGTTCGTCCATTCGAGTTAGGACGAAATTCAGGACTTTTGTTCGGATCGGAATTTCCTTCGAATGAATGAAACTCCGATCCTATTCGTGCTGCAAGTAGATAGCTCCCTAATTCCCACCGTATTAGTGAGCCATCTACTAAAAGGCTGAAAGACATAAATTGGTCTAATATTACTTAGTATTAGTAATAAATCTGCCCATACTCGCTATACCGCGAGTAGGGGCATGTCTACTAAACAGTGAGCAGCCAGTGGCTGCTCACTGTTGTAAAAAGCAACCCCCACTACTTTAATAAAGTTCCTCTTAGTGGGGCACCTATAAGTGGGTGTCACTAAACGAGGCTCCTATAGTGTCCTCCCTCAGCCCCCATCCATGAGCGACGGATGAGGGCTCCAAGATACAATGGGGGGAGGACCTACTGTCCCGTCCCCTCCGGCACCCACCCATGATCGGTGGGTGGAGGCCCTTAAGTTACAATAACGGGGGAGACCGATTGTCCACCCCCTGGCCCCCACCCATGCGCGGCGTGTGGGGGCCCTTAAGTTACAATGGGGGGGACCTATTGTCCACCCCCACCCCACACATGTGCAGCAGGTGGGGGCACTTAAGTTACAATAGGAGGGACCTATTGTCCACCCCCTGACCCCCACCCATGAGCAGCTGGTGGAGACCCTTAAGTTACAATAGGGGGGGACCTATTGTCCATTCCTCCAGCCCCCACCCATGTGCTGCTGGTGGGGACCCTTAAGTTACAATGGGGGGACCTATTGTCCACCCTCTGCACCCTCACCCATGAGCAGTAGGTGTGGGCAATAAGTTACAAAAGGGGGGGACCTATTGTCCCCCCACCCAGCCCCCACCCATGGCTAATGGGTGGAGGCTAAATGTAGAAATTACCCCCCTCCCGAAGGTGACTAGGGTCACAAGCCCCTAGTCATCCCCTCAAATAAATAAAAGCCTACCTACCCCCCTCACCCTAAAAATAGTGAGGGGGGAACCAATTAACGTAAATACCTGAAAAAAAAAATCATACTTACCATTAGAAGTCTTCTTTCTTCTATAACCTTCTTTTAAAAAAAAAAAAAAAAAATCATAATTCCCGTTGAATTTATAAAATAAAATAAAAACCTGAGCGCAAATAAACAAAAAATTTCCGAAGTGCCGAATTCCTAAAGTCCCGCATTTCGGAAGTGTTGAACTGAACCGAAGTGCCGAAGTCCCGAATTGCTGAAGTCCTGAATTTTGGCAGTGCCAAAACGAAGTGCCGAATTGCCAATGTCCCGAATTGATGAACTGAATTTTTTGCCCATGCACATCCCTAAATGTAATAGTAAATATATTTTAATGTATTTTAGGTATTTTACATAATGTTCTCTTTAGAGAGCCAAAGGTGTGTCCAAAGCACTGTGTTGGGCATATCTCTTGCATTTAGAGGGTCAGTTATCAAGAACAACTTTATTATAAAGTGAAATGGCTGAACACAAGAATATCTTTTGAAGGGTTAAGAGCAATTCCTTTGTGTTATCTGTTTATGAGAAATGTGTTAGATATATCCAGAAGTTTAAAGTAAAACTTGTTTTTTCATCTTTTGTGAGAATCCATGATATAATTTAAAACATGCTCAGTTATATCAAAGAACAGAAATATTTACATATACATTTATCCAGTGTGTCAAAATGCTCTCTCATGCGTGAAAAACGTGCACGTTAGCTATTGTTTCTCTTTTGATTATAAAAGCAGAAGATACCCTAGAAAGTGAAATGTTCAAACAATAGAGGGGGTAGATATAAAAAAATAATAGTGTAGTTAATCCATTATTTTATTGGAAAACTCTACTAAAACTTTGTGTTTGGCGTGAAATTTATTTTTTCTAGATATCTACAAAAAGAGCCTTTTGAATAATTCAGAACGACCCTTTCTTGGCATGTTGATCTATTAATATAAAATTTAAAATCATGCATGTTGGCAATGAGGTTTATCTATATTTTAAGATACTACACTAGGTTCAATTAGCAGTTTAGTAAGTTACCTCACATTAGAAGACTAACTTATGTAGGAAATTTGAATATTACCCTTAGTATCTGATTAATGAATGTCAAACTTAATCACATAACATCACGAATGAATAAACAAAACAACGAATGAGTATAGTTATTTACATGTGTATATCTCATTAAAGATATTATCTAAGCACAATAACCAGCACAGCGCACTGTAGTGATTATGGTGCCAGGTATACCCTGGTATAATTCCACCATTCCATGGTTATGAGTGAAAAATCTAACTTTTGTAAATGGGTTAACACTTACCTGGTACCATGGGAATCCAGCATTTCAAACCTTCTTTACAGATTTCGCAAAAGCAGCAGTTTTATTTTGTTTTAGAAATATAAATTGTGTCTTTACTAGGATATAATTAATTATCAGAGATTAGCGCTTAATTATTAAATTGTCATTTACTTCCTTCCAAGGATTGTCAGAATTGACATTGCTAATATGGTAGGGCATATTAAATGAGCCAATATTTGTAACCATTTGGTATTGTTTGATGGGTGCTTTCTTTTTATTGATTATGTGAACCCTAATTTCATTCACTTAGTATTTTTCTTTTTTCTTTTTTTTTATAAATGCTCCATTAAGTTTTATTTTTATTGATATTTTATGTGTGAGTTGCTTATTGTCTGACAAGTATGTTCTACATTATCTTGTCTCATAATACGCCAGATTTGTAGAAAAATAAATATGCAAGCATATATCTTGATTGTTACTATTAAATAAAAAAATATTTAGAAAATGTCCCTATTGGACTACACATAAAATTAATACTAAAAGATTTGGTTTGCTATATCTCTGTATATAATGTATCAAAAGCAGACATAAAAAGACAGTTGGATACCCAAGAACAGAAATTAACCCTCAAATATATCAACATAGACAGCTGTTACAAAAGACCTCAGAGATATAGATAGATTGATAGCATTGCAAATCTTGAATTATTATACCCTAGGGTCCTTGCAAAAACTAAAACAGACTTTGTATTTAATGCTATATTTGTAAATGTATCACTTGCCTACAAAGTGTTCCCTAAGAACTAAAACAGAACAGATGTAACACATCTGTTCTCATATGTAATGGAGTAAAAACCAAAAAACACATAACCTGATTATACTACAATTCCAAATTATAAGATGAATGGTCTACCTCACATGTCCAACCAAGATGACACAATGAGGTCAAGAAATGATATTAGCCCCGTAAATATTGCAATGCCAGGAAAACATACAGGAGAAGCATAACTAAATATGTAATTTATATGAGAACAGTTGAACTCATTTCATTTTCTGACACTTAACATTCAAAACAGATACAAAAAATATAAAAAGTTGAGAGCACAATGAATCTTTCCAGGTTCTCTCTGGACCGGGTCACCTTCTCTAACAGCTCCTTAGAGAAGGCACTTTAATTTGGACAATAAGAGTGGTTGTGGTAGAACATTCTCTGTTGGCCAATATGTTCGTAGGTGTGAGAGAATTTTAGTAAAACAGGAAACCGTTTGTTAACATTTTGTGTGGATAGGCAGGAACTTTTAACAATTGCAGATGGAACACTTGTAATCAATTTCACTTGGATGAGGTTGCAACAGAATATATCTTCGTGATAGAATTGAAGATTGGACCAGTCTGACTTTGGTCTTTTTCTTTTAACTGAATTCCTATGAGTAAGTCTTCCGTATGTGGCCTATATAAACCTCATGAAGCTGTGTGAGATCATTCTCTTTTTATCCTGCTTGGTCAGGTCGCCCTCATTAAAAGCACAAGGACGTAAAGGATAAAATCCTTAAAAAGACACTCCATTGCCCCCTAAACACCCCCCCCCCAAAAAAAAAAAAAACACTGCTCAGTAGATATACACCAAATTAAAACATGCATTAGTTTAATTATGCATTTTTTTTTATTTGAGATATATATCATTGACTGGTTTTATCATTTAATCTTAAATTGTTAAATAGTTTTATTTTAGCAAGCAGAATATTTGGAAACTTAAACTAAGACTGATGTCCTCCTTTCTGACCCCATAATGCCAATCAAATTTCTCTTTAGAACAACCTGTGTCTGATATTTTAAGTGATTTGCATAACATTGAGTGCCCTTTCCTGTTAGATCGATGCCTAACACTTTGTTAAAATATTCTTTGAATACGAAATTACAAGAATTAATTTTAAATCGTAACCCATCTTAACTGAATGAACCTTCTAGTTTTTGCCAAAGAGATTCTTTTTCTGTGATCATACTTAAACCATTTTATTAGTAGCCTGTTATGAAAAAGTCTATCTGAATCATCAAGTGATTTACACATGTAATAAAAATGGTAATGAAACCTTCAATGAGATTGTTTTGAAAGACAATAACCAATCTGCCCTGTTTATCCTACATTACGTCTGCTAATTTTAATTATTTTTGTTACATTTCTATTCAATGTATTTATACATGTCTTTCCTGTTTTTAGTACTATTTCCCTTGGATATCTATTTAGGCTTACATTCTATTTTTCTCATGTACAATTTTTATGAAAAGTTTATGCAAGAAGATAAGAAGAAACGGTGTACATCTACCAATAATGAACAAACATGATGCATCATTATGTACAAGTCATATATGTTGGTCACTCTTTAGAATCCACAATACTTGGAACTATGTGAGATTTATATCAAGGCAAAGCCATTGGCTATTCTGGGGCAAAATGATAAATAAGGAACATTAGAAACCCATAGACTATATCTCAAAATTTAGCCCTTCGCAACCACGATTGCACTTGTTTAGCCTTGATTTCTCTGGTTGAGGAGTAGTACTGAGCTTATTTTGGGCAATCTCAGGTACTGTCAGCCTTGCATGGGATGGCTGGGAAGATAATTTAGATGTAGATGTCCATCTATGCCTGGTTTACCCTGTGACTAGTTCAGGTCTGGTTCTAGCTCTGATAATGTTTACATATTTAGAATGACTCTGTCTCTCAGAGCCTTTATCACTGGTGGTGCAATGGAAGGTGAGATCTTATCTGAACCTTTTCAAACTCTTCCTGACAGTCCTCAACTCCTGGTTCTTCCGCGAATGCATGCACAAGAGCAAAACACTCAGGTGTACGGAAGAGTTCAGTGAAATTCCAAAACAGTAAATGTTAGTATATCATAAAGATCTTGTCTATATTAAATACTAGATGTCTGGGGGGAGGTGACAGTGTCACTTTAAAGAAGTTAAACAAAAGTACAAGATTTTGGCTACCAAAATGCCCACATGCACAGTTTCTCGTGTTTTTGGAAAAAAGATAATGCATTAGCGCAAGGTTTTCCTGTTTTTCAGGCAGTCATATTACCAGTATTTCGATGGGCTTCTGGGCAGCAAAAATGAAACTATATAATTAAATGCCCAAGTGACTAACTACCTACTGGAACAAATCATTTATGTTTTCATATTGTTACTATTATTGCTATTAATATTATTTCTTTGCCTAACCACAAACCATGTAGTCTAATGAACTATAGCCCATATTAATTACCTATATTAAACTTCAGCACAAAAATGACCGTAAGGGGGGATTTAACCTCTGCTACTGCTGTACTTCTAATCATCATAGAATGCACCTAAATACACATAGAACAGAGTACTTGAAGAGTTAAAAAAAATAACAAGACATGTTTTGGCTTTTGAAGACCCAGAGGTGTACTCAGTTTACTGAAAATCTTGCTGCTCATTAGTTATCACCTTTTAACAGTAAGTGATAAAAATGTTACATGATAAAGTGTTCTAGCCTTTGAAGTTGCCACATGAGATTATATACTTTTTAAAGTATGTCTACATGTACTCCTAAATTCTTCCTGTAAAAAAACAAATAAAAAAAAACATGATTTGCTTTTTAATTAGCAAGGATATTTTTATATACCAAAAACATTTACATTTGTATAAGTAGGACTTTACTTGTCATTTTACTGTCCAGACTATTAAAAAATAGCTAATGTAATTAAGTAAGTCATTTACAATAAGCTGCAGGTATGTTATTTTTACAAACTAATTGCAATAGCATTAAACGTGGTAATAACCATAAACAGCGAGCATGATGATTCATTTTCTCTTGTGAGGAATTTAAATAAAATAAAAGGCTTGACTGGAGCCGGTTGAGACATCCGGGAGAGTGCCAACAAGGTGCCCTCCGTTGATTTTTCCAGTGTTTCCAGTGGGGCCTAGTGAAGCTATCGGGCGGAAGAGACGGGTGCTCTCCAGTTCCGTGTGCCCAATCAAGGTTGCCCAGTTGACCCAATTCACCCCCGCCACACCAAGACCTAAGCAACTATATTGAGAAATTTCTGCAGAAATTGGATGCACACTTCAACACCTTCTGGGCTACTTTTGTAGGTAAGATAGCAGCTACTCAGATGCAGCCTCCGGGCGGTGATTGGAGAAGCGAGCGGCAGATTGGTGGAAGGCCTAAAACACAAGCAGCCCAAACCTACTCTACTGACCTACCTGGACTGAAAACCACCAAGGGGATTTCCCCACCGCATCGACCACACAAGCAGAGGATCACATACAGATGGTGGTCCAAGACCACCCTGACCCTTCACTACCCCCAGGGTGGGGAGGATTGGAACTTTGCGCAGTTTCAAACCTGTGACACAACGATGGACATGGGTCTGCGAAGAACACCTGCCTCACCACAGCTCTACGGCTAACCCCTCAATTCATTCACACTGTGTCTCTATCTTTGCTGGCTCATACCTGGTTCCTGCACCTATCCTAATGGACTTGCCCAGAGACACAACAGGTTTGCCCTCATTTGGAATAGGCTGAACCCGGCAAAAGGCTTACCGTCAGCGATAGGAGCTTAATTAATGCTTCCCGTTGCCGTTTGGATCACAACTGTAAATCACGTAGCTTGGAGTTACTATCCCTTTATTCTTTGTATTTCAAACTTGATTAGTACTAGGGAACCGTGCTTTCTTTAGTCTACCCTAGCCTGCTAATGGTTTCATATTATTGTTTAGCAACTAACAATGCTCATGCTTAGATAGCGAGCCCTCTGTAAGCAGAGACTTCCCTAGCTGCACATTAATCCTGCCACCTCAGGGAGTTGACTGACTCTGTTATTTGGCCTCTTGCCCCATAAGGCCCTCACCTAACATCAGCAGACACCACGTACTAGCTCTCTATGCTTTGTATATAGCTGATGTCACCCATGTCATTGTTTAATGATCATTTTGTTTTTCTCTACTCTCTCCACTTTATATGCACAACTGGTGTGGTGTGTGGTGCAGCGATCTGGCGGTGTTGCCAGGCCAGTGGCTTTATCAGCTATATGTCTTTGCTTTATTTTCCTTTGATTTATTAGTCTTCTCTCAAGCAGAGTAACCTAGCATGTTTACACCACTTATATCGCTTAAGATGCCAACTTCAGTACTTAAAGCTTAGCCTGATACAGCTATGAGGATCACTGACATATGCATTATCGTGTTACTTTTTGGTCTACATACAAAAACTGTGCTAATATTTTGACTGCCACACTGTTTTGATACGTGTTTTACTGACCCTGCCGTTGCTGTTGTGAATGAATGGTCCCACTTTTCTCACATCCCACACTGGATTTCTTTTTGTAACATTATAGGAAGACCCTAAGTACCACAACCACTAAAGCCCGTTGTAGTGGTTATGGTGCCAAAAGTATCCTGGCACTCTGCCAGTATAAGTAATCAAACTGAACTCAAGAACGGTTTGGCAACTTACCTGGGGTCAACTGGGCACCCACCTCCTCTTCTTCAGATAGATATACCAGCACTGAGCTAAGCACATCAGTGAAGGGTTGAGAGCACTCTGCTGAATGGCTTAGCTCATGGAGTTTCCATCAAAAGCGTTGTCACCATTTATTGTAGAGACTATGGTGCAAGGAGTCTTTGGATGCAGATACCCTGTTTTATGAAAAACATTTATTAAGCAGCTTCAGAAAATAGGGACTCTTCCAGCACCTAAAGCATGGACACTGTGACATGTAGTGTAGAACTTTAAGTATTTCTAATTTCAAGTTCTCTTAAATATGTGACTAGATTGGCGAGAACATTCATCTGAATCAGTTTTCCTGAAAACAGAAAAACAGTCTAGGTGCCTGAATTTCAGCCAAGTGTTGGTTAGGCTTGCCAAAATTTCTGTACCAAAAAATTGATTCAGGAACTGAATTGGCCAAACCAAAAAGGTGTGAAAATTAGCCAATCAGTGTATTGTAAAATATAAACATGATATACCATTATATGTGTATTTTATAGTACATGTTTCCAGCCATTATGATCACAGATCAAGTGTGAAAATGTAACCAAATTGGGGAAAAACATTATTTATATACATATATATATAGATAGATACAGTTGTGCTCAAAAGTTTGTATACACTGGTAGAAATTGTGAAAAATCAATTGTGCATTGATTTGAGTGGAGGCTGGGTGAGCATCTAATGGAGGAGGGAAGTGAGTTCCACAGTAATGGTGCAGCCCTGGAGAAGGTTTGAAATCATCAGAGGTGGGAGTACGGACAGAAAATAGATGTAAGTCTTCAGCAGAGCGTAAGGGCCTAGACGTTATAGCCTACAGTTGAATATGAATCCCATAAGAAATAAAAGAAATGTGTTTTGCCTGCTCACCCAAGTTTTCTTTAAAAATGGTACAAATATTACCAATTCTCCAAGGGTATGCAAACTTGAGCACAACTGCATAGGTAAATATCGATTTTTTACTGTTCCTCCTTTTCCCTCTACAGCTCACGTCTTACTTGATCTATGAATAAATTCAACATTTAATGACTGTCCCCCTTGCCGTCAACCATATTTTTTTCCCATTTTCAGAATCACTAACTAAAATAGACATTCTCTACCATTGTGTGTTTCGGTTAGTTGAGGATTTGGGTACATTCCGGCTCAGAGTTCAAGAATTTGACCATTTACCCAATTAGCTTAAATTCAGACGAATTGCTGCTCGTACCGAAATAAATCTCCAAGTCTATATCTCACTGCTTTCAACATAATCAACCCATCCATCATTATTTCCATTGGTTTAACGATCTCTGTTTTCATCATGTTGCAATTTATATACATTTTGGAGTTGTCTTACTTTTCTTTTGCACTCTCACGTTTTACTTTAGCCGATTTGATTGCTTATTTCAGATGCCATGTTCATTTTCGCTTTGATATGGCACTTCTGTCCCTTCTGAATTAAAACATTAAAAATGTAGTAGTTCCTATTCTTTTCTTTCATCGCCTAGCCATCTGTTAATCTACTATGGTTGTGATTTATTTCCCTTGACCTTTCCCAGCACCTCGACATTCATTGGAATTTTTTTTTTTTTTTAAAAAGGTTTTAAAATTCATTTCTACTCTTTTATTGTTCTTATACGTATTCTAATATGGATTCCTGTTGTATGCAAATAATCTTCTAGCATATTCCAAAACTTTTAAAAGTAATTACTTTACTTTTTTTCTGTTTCATCATTTACAAGCATTATTATACCAAAATAGTTTAAAGGCAATTTGTCATATTTTCATTTTCAAATACTTTCCAATGAATCCATTAAACGGGACACTACAAGAACCAAAGTCATCTATCAAATTGTATAGGTTATGGTACAAGGAGATCCTTTGTTCCTGACTTTTCAATCTGTTGTTTGTAACAGCAGTGATTTCCTAAAGGCATAAGCAAGGAAGACGCTTTGGATTTAAAAAGATACTATAGACATCAAATAAACACTAGCTTAAAGGACTACTCCACACCCACAAAGCACTTCAGCTTGCTTGTTCTTTATGGTGAGAAGTATCCCATAGTAAGATCAGTTTATAAATGTGCTGATTTCTGTTATAAATAATTAAGTAAACTCCCCTGGCTGTAAATCAAACAGTCAGTGTTTTTTTACTGGCTCCCGTTAGCTCCCCAGAGCTAATAAAAGTGTCAAGCATGCTCATCTTGAGCAGGCCTGCCTACTCCCGGTGTATCTGCATACCTCAGACAAGCGTCGAGACCTCAGATCAGTATTCTGCTAATGCAGGAGCCCGTGTGTACAAATAAGCCAATGAGAAGCTTCTGATTGGCTATTTCCCAGTGAAGAGATTAAAAGTATCTTCTGTAGAGATGTCGCGAACCGACATCAAGCTGCCTTCAACATGGATGCTGTCCAGGAAGTAGGAGGGTCTGGGACGGAGGGTCTGCTGGAGATTGGCCGGGATGTGTCAGCTGACCGGAGTTCACCGCGAAGTTCGCGGACGGTTCGCGACATCTCTAATCTTCTGGCAAAAAAGGAGAGGGCTTGCAAAGGCTGCAGTTCGTAAGAACTGCAGCATTTGCAAACTGTTTCAAGGTATACCCCCCAATTAATACATTTATTCATTGGGGTTGCAGCTACTAAACAGTTATTTGTATTTTTTTGCAATAAAGAAAGTTTACAAAAATCAATATTTATTGTGTTGGCACTCAATTACGTAATGGTGCAGGTATTAGAGGTAATCCCCAAAAGGACCTCAATAATATATACAAATAAATATATCGGTTAATACCGCACTCACATGTATAAAAATATGCATCAGAAAAAAAGGAATCAATACATCAAATTCATAAAAATAGAAAAAGGAAGAAAATAGACCACTATTGCCAAATATACAGATTAATGATCCCTCTGTGAATTCATCTATGATACATGTAACAAAATTTCATAATATGTACATCCCAAAATATTTACAACTATATACAGTCCATGAACTCCATATGAATGAAGCTGAAAGTTCATAAATATTCAGGTGGATCCACCAATAATTGATATTCTGTTGTAAAAAAGAATAACAAAAAAGCCAAAAAATGCGAAAAAATTAAAAAAAGTGAAAAAAGGAGGAAAAAGGTAAAAAAAAGAGAAAGAAAAAGAAAAAAATGACAAAAAACTGAAAAGTTCAAAAGACTGCAAAACGTGCCCTGATTATCTGATGAAAATGGTTGGATCTCACCACAAGTTATGCATGTTATGGAATGTAATCTGTTCACTTGTAGGCAGATGTCCAATCGACTATTTAAAGAGAGAGGTTCAAAGAGTATCCCTTTGTCAAATGAAACAGTAATTAGTGATCCTCATCTAATATGGTCTTCAATTCAGGTCTTCTGTTTTCACATGTCTCGTGTGCGGCTGGGCTGCGCGCTCAGGACGAAAATACCCCTTCGAAGGCCCTAGATTCAAGAGTGAGGTTACTGCACATTTATAGCAAATTCTGGTGGCAGCCAATGTACCTCGCGGCATGGCCCGTCTATCGGCATACTTCCGTAATGGCGTGATGATGTCATTTTAAACATTAGGTCTTTCTTTACAGGAAGTGTTTAGGAAGGCTGTGTAAGTCACATGCGTCGAGGTGTGACTAAGGCTGCATTAACAAAGTGACATAACTCCTAAATGGCAGAGAATTAAGAAGTGAGACTGCAGGAGCATGATCTATACACAGAACATGTGTTAATACAGGTACACGATCTATACACAGAACATGTGTTAATACAGGTACATAATCTATACATAGAACATGTGTTAATACAGGTACATAATCTATACACAGAACATGTGTTAATACAGGTACATAATCTATACACAGAACATGTGTTAATACAGGTACATAATCTATACACAGAACATGTGTTAATGCAGGTACATAATCTATACACAGAACATGTGTTAATACAGGTACACGATCTATACACAGAACATGTGTTAATGCAGGTACATAATCTATACATAGAACATGTGTTAATACAGGTACATAATCTATACACAGAACATGTGTTAATACAGGTACATAATCTATACACAGAACATGTGTTAATACAGGTACACGATCTATACACAGAACATGTGTTAATGCAGGTACATAATCTATACACAGAACATGTGTTAATACAGGTACACGATCTATACACAGAACATGTGTTAATACAGGTACACGATCTATACACAGAACATGTGTTAATACAGGTACACGATCTATACACAGAACATGTGTTAATGCAGGTACATAATCTATACACAGAACATGTGTTAATACAGGTACACGATCTATACACAGAACATGTGTTAATACAGGTACACGATCTATACACAGAACATGTGTTAATACAGGTACACGATCTATACACAGAACATGTGTTAATACAGGTACACGATCTATACACAGAACATGTGTTAATACAGGTACATAATCTATACACAGAACATGTGTTAATGCAGGTACACGATCTATACACAGAACATGTGTTAATACAGGTACATGATCTATACACAGAACATGTGTTAATACAGGTACATAATCTATACACAGAACATGTGTTAATACAGGTACACGATCTATACACAGAACATGTGTTAATGCAGGTACACGATCTATACACAGAACATGTGTTAATACAGGTACATAATCTATACACAGAACATGTGTTAATACAGGTACATAATCTATACACAGAACATGTGTTAATACAGGTACATAATCTATACACAGAACATGTGTTAATACAGGTACACGATCTATACACAGAACATGTGTTAATACAGGTACATAATCTATACACAGAACATGTGTTAATACAGGTACATAATCTATACACAGAACATGTGTTAATACAGGTACATAATCTATACACAGAACATGTGTTAATACAGGTACATAATCTATACACAGAACATGTGTTAACCCCTTAAGGACACATGACGGAAATATTCCGTCACGATTCCCTTTTATTCCAGAAGTTGTGTCCTTAAGGGGTTAATACAGGTACACGATCTATACACAGAACATGTGTTAATGCAGGTACACGATCTATACACAGAACATGTGTTAATACAGGTACATAATCTATACACAGAACATGTGTTAATACAGGTACATAATCTATACACAGAACATGTGTTAATACAGGTACACGATCTATACACAGAACATGTGTTAAT
>OW240914.1:307491459-307533802 GCA_933207985.1 Pelobates cultripes
AATGAGCCCGGTGGTCCTGTTCTGTATTATGGCAATGTAAGTTGCCATAATGCAGACCTTGACAATGTAAGTTGCCATAATGCAGACCTTGACTCGAGTATAAGACGAGTAGGTGTTTTTCAGCACAAAAAATGTGCCAAAAAACTCGTCTTATACTCGAGTATATACGGTAAATTGTGCTTTTGGGAATATTTGGTATACAATTTTCCAGACAGACAATCTACATATTTCACTAGATTTTACTTTTCTATTTTCATATATACATATATATTTTTTCCTTTGTTCACTCGTGGGCAATTTTTTTTCTTTTCTTTTCTTTCATTTTTCTTCAAATGTACGATATAAATGATTTCTTCAAAGCTAACTTGTGTGATTATTACAATATGTCAAATTTAAAAAATATGATGTGTCAAGTAGGCAAGATAAATTGCCAGCTACACAAAGTATATGTAAGAATATAGATCCCTTATCACAATGAAGTTATGTTAAAGCAGCTGTAAGAGTAGGTGGAAGAGTTAAAATAGATAATGGGGTTACAAGTTTTGTGAGATGATATATGGATAGAGGAATGCAGGCAAAATTTAGAGTGCTAGAAGACTGGAATGTAGTTATGTCCTCTATACAAGTGCTGAAGAGGCAAGAGAGGACACTCATTGATAGCAGAGATTACATTAGGGTCCCCATTGATCTAGGAGTTCTGAGTCTTTGATCCCACACAGTACATAATACTTTAAACAAATAGACTTTCTAACACACTTCCTTATGCTGTCACACATGAACTCTGACACCTACAAGGTCTGGCATACCAAGACACAACTCTAACACACACTCTGACATATACAAACATGCCAGAGATCAATTACAGCAAAATATGAAAAATTATATTAGACCACATTTTTCAACCACATTTTCATCTGACACAATGTTTTGGAAACAAATAAATGTAAAAATGTGATGTTATTGAACATAGTAACAAATACGCCAATGTAGAATAGAAATATATACAGTACAGATCCTTAGAAAGCAAATATCAAATGTGATCCCTAAGCCTCATGTAAACTAATACTTCATTTCATGTAAATATTACAAACTGAGTTTTGTTCTCCGACATGCTAACCTATTAATCAGTGTAATAAGTCGATAGCAGACAAATTGAAAACGTCTAATTTTTTAAAACAAAATTGAACAACATCAGAAATTCTCAAGCTCGCTAACATGATTATTACCAGCTGCTATTTTGTGGGCATAGAGGGAGTCCGTTATTGAGGTGCTAGCCTTAAAATAATGGTTTGGTGATGGAGGCCCATTCATTTTATTTGTCAGGATAGACTAATACCCAACACCCTGAACTTAAGTTACAAACAATAATGAATACATTTAAGAACCCTAAAATGTATTACCGGACCTTAACATTATTTAATGTTAATATATAAAAGGACAGGACAAGCCAAGGTCAGGGAAACACAAGGTACGTAAACAATAATCAAGGCAAGGTCAAAATACACAAGAATCAATAGAAATAATGTGCTCTTGGATAACCAAACTGAAAACCACGACAGGGCACTGACAATAAATAAAGATGAGTTTCAATGCTCTAATAGCCATTCTGATAGATTAGAAGTGGTCGCATGACACAGAGACGTGTGTGATGTCAGCGTGACGTCACACATACGTCTGCAGGAGAATTATGGGCAAGGACTAGAGGAGCCATAAAAGGTTCTAGCTTGCAGCGGGCATCATCTCACATGGCTGTTGCTGAAGGGAGTTATTCCCGGTGACATTGCCACGAGGTTCGCAATGAAGACATTATTACTATGATTGTTAATACAATGATTTTCCATTCTTCTCTGCACGTACATTATCAAAATTTTGAGAGGACTACAGTTAAAATGGAAAATAAAGTTTAAATTGTGAGTGAAACGCATATGCGTTCCAAGTAAAGGACGATATCACAGGTGGAACGCATGTGCGTTCCAGGTACAGAACGCGACCGGAAGTGCGTCATCAGAAGGTGGACGGCGGCGAGAAACATCACAGGAAGGAGACGGAAGTAGTCCACGGTTACCGGAATGGATTAAGTCGGACAATTAAAGGAGAGCCATATAAGAAGATAGACGTCAGGACAAGGGACTTATGCAACTGAGGAAGCCTATTTAGGCGAAACGCGTTTTGCAAGTATTTCATTTTACTAAAAGACTTTGCAGTACTTCACTGATTGTTATTTTATATTTAAGTTCCAATAAATTAGTTTTTTAATATCATCTTTTGTCCTGGAACGTCATTGGGTGGAGGATCTTCCAACATATATCCCATCCTGCTCAGTTAGGGAGTGGGATCCCTACTAATATTCCCACCAGCCTGCACATTTAGTCTAATGTTACTGGCTCTGTACTTGTGAGTACAATACCTACTGACATTTATATAAGTTTTTGTACCAGGCTATATTTTTATATTTTCAGCTGTCTGTGATACCTACTACCAAGGTCTACCTTACGCTCCACCTAATTTGTATGTATATATTTGGCCCATCTAGTCTGCCCAATTTTTTTTTCAAAATACTTTTAGTCCCTGGCCTTATCTTATATCTAGGATAGCCTTATGCCTATCTCACACATGCTTAAACTCCCTCACTGTGTTAACCTCTACCACTTCAGCTGGAAGGCTATTCCATGCATCCACTACCTTCTCTGCAAAGTAATACTTCCTGAAATTATTTTTATATCTTTGCCCCTCTAATTTAAATCTATGTCCTTTTCTTGTGGTTTAATTGTTGAGTTTAGAAAACAGTGCTCAAATGTCTTACCTCATACTCCTTACTGTTTAAAGTGACAATAATGTTGTGGTCCAGGAACTGGAATAAAATTTACGAGAGGTGGTGACATATCCTTTGCAAATGTAGTCGTCAATTTTCAAAGTCCATCCACAATAAAGGAGAAATAGAGATACTTCAGTCGGACTAGAAATATATAAAATGTAACTTTTATTCTTCCATTTAAAATGTGGAGGGTGGAAAAAAAAATTAAAACAATGCTAAGCTTAGGAAGTGTCTTTGTTGCACAAACCCATTAGTGTCCTTTGTCCGGTATTCTTTACATTCTGTGACCTTTCAATGGAAGAATAAAGGCAGTGAAATATGCGATGAGTGGGTATGGCTTGCGAATGGCACCTTATCTAAATTTGATTTCTAGATTTCATGACCCTTAGGCTCATGACCATATACATATATGTACCTTCCCTGCCTGGATATTGATCTCTTGGACTGTCTGACCTTACCTCTTGGAGAACCCATGTCTGCATTGCTTGGTCTGGACCTACCCTATTTTATAGTTCTACTAAATATGAGTGCTACTTTATAGACCTCTTTGTTGCTTATTCTGCACTTGGTACTAGATACTCTGCACCATTACCGGTTATCTTTCTGCTTTATTGCATATACCTGCCACCATCAGAAGCCTGGACGATTTACAAGTAAAGAATCCTCCAAGCATCTGATGTGCTATTGGATATGTTTTTTTATTTTGGCGCATCCTGTACATATATTTTGTATTTTCTTGCTCTATATTAATCAGTAAGTGGATAGGGTATCCCTTACTTCCAATTAGGCATGTGCATGGGGAAAATTTTCTGTTCGGTTCGGCATTCCGAAATTCGGGATTTTCGCAATTCGGGACTTAGGCAATTTGGCACTTGAAGACTTCGGAACTTCGGCAACTTCGGAACTTCGTCACTTCAGCACTTCGGAAATTCGGCAACTTCGGCACTTCGACACTTCGGAACTTTGGAATCTCGGAACTTCGGCATTTCGGAATTTCGGCATTTCGGGACTTTGTCACCTTGGGACTTCTATTGCAGCCGCTTAGTAGATAACTCCCTAATTCCCACGGTTCAGCCAAATTTACTAATACTAAGTAAACATTACTTAGTATTAGTACATTTTTCCCCTACTCACTATACAGCGAGTAGGGGCATGTCTATTAAACAGTGAGCAGCCTGAGGCTGCTCACTGTTTTAAAAAAAAAATAGGGTCCCCCTCCTGAGCCCCCACCCGCGACGCTCGAGTGGGGTCTTTTAAACTAAAGGCGGGACCTATTGCCCCCCCGGCCCCCACCCCTGAGCGGCGGGTGGGGGCCCTAAAGTAAAATGATGGGGGGACCTATTGTCCTCCCCCCTGGCCCCCACCCCTAAGCTGTGGGTGGGGGCTCTAAATTGGAATAAGGGGGGAACCTAGGGGGGAGGACATTAGGTCCCCCCCTTATTAGTATTTAGGGCCCCCACCCACCGCTCAGGGGTGGGGGCCAGGGGGGAGGACATTAGGTCCCCCCTTATTATAATTTAGGGCCCCCACCCACCGCTCAGGGGTGGGGGCCAGGGGGAGCACATTAGGTCCCCCTCCCTTATTCTGATTTAGGGTACCCACCCACCGCTCAGGGGTGGGGGCCAGGGGGGAGGACATTAGGTCCCCCCCTTATTAGTATTTAGGGCCCCCACCAGCCGCTCAGGCGGGTGGGTGCCCTGGCCCCCACCCCTGAGCGGCGGGTGGGTGCCCTAAATCAGAATAAGGGAGGGGGATCTAATGTGCTCACGGCCGTCTTTAAAGCGGGGCAAACGGGGCAGCTGCCCCGGGCCCACTTGCTCCTGGGGGGCCCAAAGCAGCTACCCCGTGGGCCCCGCTGTCCGCTACCCCCTGGGCCAGCCGTTGCTGCGGCTGCACCGGGAGCCCCCACACTAAGAGGCCCCGGTCAGCACTTTGGCCCCCTTGTTTTACGGCAGCAGGCTGGGAGGAAGTGACTGCCGTAAGTCACTTCCTCCCAGATATAATGAAGCCGCGCGGGAGGAAGGAGGAGGAGGCCGTCAGGAGGGATCTGGAGTGCAGGAGCCTCACACTCCCAACGACCTCAGCCTGCCGCTGGACCCCAGGTGGCTTTCTAAAGGGTGGCTTTATAAATGTAAACTTTGCATGTGTGTGTGTCAGTATTTGTGTGAGTCAGTATGTCTGTGTGTGTCTTAGTATGTGTGTGAGTATGTATGTCAGGGTTTCTGTGTGTGTCTTAGTATGTGTGTATGTGTGTTAGTTTGTCTGTCAGGGTATTTGTGTGTCAGGGTGTCTGTGTGTGTCAGTAAATCTGTGTGTGTGAGTATGTGTGTCTTAGTATGTCTGTGTGTGTCAGTATGTCTGTCAGGGCTTATGTGTGTATGTCAGTATGTCTGTGCATGTCAGTTTGTCTGTGTGTGTCAGTATGTCTGTCTTTGCGTGTCAGTATGTCTGTGCGTTTCAGTTTGTCTGTGAGTGTGCATGTCAGTTTGTCTGTCACTGTGTCAGTATGCCTGTCAATGTGTAAAAATGTAAACGTTGCATGTGTGTTAGTATTTGTGTGTGTCTTAGTATGTCTGTGTGTATCTAAGTATGTGTGTGTGAGTATGTCTGTCAGGGTGTCTGTGTGCGTCTGTGTGTGTATCAGTATGTCTGTCAGTGTGTGTCACTATGTCAGTGTGTCATTATGTCTGTCAGTATGTATATCTGTGTATCTGTATTTAGTATATCTGTTTCTCTATGTGGTCTGTGTGTCTTTGCATGTGTCTCAGGTTTTGTATATGCGTGTCTGTATGTGTGTCAGTGTGTGTATCTGTAAGTTATCATTGTATGTATTTATGTATCTGTACGTTGTCAGTGTGTGTACCTGCGTTTGTATATCTGTGTGTGTGCATCTGTATGTAGTCAGTGTTTTTATCTGAGTATCTGCATGTGTGTCAGTATATGTATCAGTGTGTCTGAGTATTCATATGTGTCAGTGTTTGTATATTTGTCTCCGTATGTGTGTCAGGTTGTGTATCTGTGTGTCTGTATGTGTTAGTGTGTGTATCTGTGTCAGTCTGTATCTGCTTGTGTGTTAGTGTGAGTGTCAGTGTTTATATCTATGTATCTGCATGTGTTTCAGTGTGTATTTGTGTATCACAGTGTGTGTGTGTGGCAGTGTATGTGTACATGTACGTACATCTCATCATTCAAATCGCCAACACTACACACAAGTACACCCCTGCATTCAACCTTCAACACTACATACAAACACAGTCCTGCATTGAAACGTCAACAATACATACAAATACATCTTTGTGTTAAACACCAAAAATATATATAAACACACCCAGCATTAAAAAAAAAATACACAGATGCATGCTTGCATTCAAACACCAACACCACCTACAAACACACCCCTACATTTACACAAACACATTCCATACAAAAACATGCTTCCATTCAAACACACAAACACAACTCAGTGCTAAATACAACTCTGCAAGCATGGGAAAATGGTTCCGTTACTGCGTTGGGAAGTGGAGATCGTGATTGCATGCCAGGGAGTTAGGGTCAGGGGGCCCTATCAAATGCTTGCCCCAGGCCCAATCATTATTAAAGACGGCCCTGAATGTGCTCCCCCTGGCCCCCACCCCTGAGCGGTGGGTGGGGGCCCTAAATACTAATAAGGGGGGAACCTAATGTCCTCCCCCCTGGCCTCCACCCCTGAGCGGTGGGTGGGGGCCCTAAATTATAATAAGGGGGGGACCTAATGTCCTCCCCCCTGGCCCCCACCCCTGAGCGGCGGGTAGGAGCCCTAAATACTAAAAAGGGCCCCCACTCCTGAGCGGCAGGTGGGGGCCCTAAGTACTAATAAGGGGGGACCTAATGTCCTCCCCCCTGGCACCCACCCCTGAGCGGCGGGTGGGGGCCCTAAATTATAATAAGGGGGGGACCTAATGTCCTCCCCCTGGCCCCCACCCCTGAGCGGCGGGTGGGGGCCCTAAATACTAATAAGGGGGGACCTAAGGTCCTCCCCCTGGCCCCCACCCCTGAGCGGTGGGTGGGGGCCCTAAATACTAATAAGAGGGGGACCTATTGTCCTCTCCCCCCCCTGCCCCCACCCCTGAGCGGCGGGTCGGGGCTCTAAGAAAATGCCCCCCCAGGTGACTAGGGGTCCCCAAACCCCTAGTCACCCTCTCTCCCCCCTTAATAAATTATCCCTCTACCCACCCCCCTCACCCTAAAAATAATGAGGGGGGGGGACCTTTAACTAAGTACCTGTAAAAAATAAAACTTACCATTCGATGTTTTCTTTCTTCTAAAATCTTCTTTTTTCAGCCCCAAAAAAGGCGAAATATAAATCCATAATAACAGAAGCAATAAAAAAAAAAAAAGAGCGCAAAAAAAATAATCCATCTTCACCCGGCGAGGGCTCCACGCAGACTGAGCTATGCAGGGCGGGGCAAGGCTTATAAAGGCTCAGAGCACTCTGGTTGGTTGGCTTAAACCCACCAATCAGAGTGCTCTGAGCCTAATTGCAGGGCGGGCAAGGTTTTATAAGCCTTCCCTCGCCCTGGAGAGCTCAGTCTGCGCGGAGCCCTCGCCGGGTGAAGATCGATTATTTTTTTTTGTGCTCGTTTTTTTTTTTTTTTTTTTTAATTGCGTTGGTTATTATGGTGTTTTATTTGGCCTTTTTTGGGGCTGAAAAATGAAGATTTTAGAAGAAAGAAAACATTGAATGGTAAGTTTATTTTTTTTTACAGGTACTTAGTTAAAGGTCCCCCGTCATTATTTTTAGGGTGAGGAGGGTAGGTAGGGGGTTAATTTTTTTGGGGGGAGGGGGTGACTAGGGTTTTGGGGACACCTAGTCACCTGGGGGGGGGCTTAACATTTTTTTAGGGCCTTCGCCCGCCACTCAGGGGTGGGGGCCGGGGGGGGAGGACAATAGGTCCCCCCCTATTGGTATTTAGGGCCCCCACCCGCTGCTCAGGGGTGGGGGCCAAGGGGGAGGACATTAGGTTCCCCCCTTATTTTACTGTAGGGCCCCCACCCACCGCTCAGGGGTGGGGGCCAGGGGGAGGACATTAGGTCCCCCCCTTATTATAATTTAGGGCCCCCACCACTCAGGGGTGGGGGCCAGGGGGGAGGACATTAGGTGTCCCTCCTTATTTTACTGTAGGGCCCCCACCCACCACTCAGGGGTGGGGGCCAGGGGGGAGGACATTAGGTCCCCCCCTTATTCTGATTTAGGGCCCCCACCCACCGCTCAGGGGTCGGGGCCCAGGGGGAGGACAATAGGTCCCCCCCCATTATTTTACATCAGGGCCCCCACCCGCCGCTTAGGGGTGGGGGCCGGGGGAGGGGGGGCAATAGGCTTATTTTAAAAAAAAAATTTAATAGACATGCCCCTACTCGCGGTATAGCGAGTAGGGGCATAATTTACTAATACTAAGTAATCTTTATTTAGTATTAGTAAATTTGGCTGAAAGATCAACTTGGGTCTTTCAGCCTTTTAGTAGATAGCTCTCTAATACTGTGGGAATTAGGGAGTTATCTACTTATTCATTCCTGTCATTACATTGACAGACTAAGTAACTTACATTTTATATGAATGTGTGTTACGTGATTGTTGTAAGTGTTGCAAATGCTTACAGCTGAATCCTGGCTATGTTTGTATACTTTTTATTTAAAATTGTATACAATGTAACATTCTCCGTCTTTCACTGGGTAAGTATATTAGTACTTAAGCAAAACTGTGCTTCTGAACTTCTGAACTTTGGCAACTTCAGAACTTCGGCACTTTGGAACTTCGGCACTTCGGAAATTCAGTAATTTCGGAACTTCGGGACCTCGGCAATTCGGCACTTCGACAATTCGGCACTTCGGCAATTCGGACATTCGGAAGTACCCGAATGTCCGAATTGCCCGAAATTCGTCCGAATTCATATTTGGACTGAAACGAATTGCACATGTCTACTTCCAATATTTGCTGCTTGCTTACAATTCTACGTATAGTTGCCTTTTAGAGGTTTTTTCTATTCTAATCAATGAATTGCAAACTATAATTATGTAAATATTTGGAGTACACTTACAAGTGCAATTTCACACCATTTACTTCACAGATCTAATGAATAAAAGTAACTAATTGGGGGCGGGGAATGAGAAGCAGCAAACAAAAATCTGTATATATATCTATCTATATATATGTATATTATATATTTCTTAAATGTATAATCTATAAAAATAGATTCCAAATATTAAATAAATGTAATTAGTTTATATATATATATATATATATATATCTATATATATATATAGATATATATATATATATATATATATATAAACAATGCTATTTATTTTTTTATTTTTTTTAAATAGAAAAACCTCACTAGAATACGTACAATGCAGGTTTTGTTTTTACAGAACATTATTAGAAAAAGTTGCCAGTCCACAGCTAAATCACCGGACTTATCTTGGAACACACAGATTTCTTTTTCACAGCAAGCTTTCTTTCCATTTCCAATGTTTATCATGGTTAGATTCTACTTTAGTATTTGGCATTCTTGAGTTCAGCATATTCTACAGCACAACTCAAGCAGTTAAAAAAAAAAAATAATAAAAAGTTTTCATTATTATTTTTAAAATTTTTAAGGTTTACTTTACATTTGTATACAAATGCTACACTTGAATGCATACAATTTTTAAAATACAGTGGAACCTCGGAACTCGAACTGTCTGTTCTCGAACAATTCGGAAGTCAAACACAAATGTAAAAATGTCTTGGTACGCGAACATCAAAGGGCCACTCACTGGGGCCATGTGCCCCTCAAGCCATGAGTGCACACTCCGCTCCCACAGGAATTGCCTCAGTGTACTCGGCGGCTAGCGGACAGTGAGCTCACCATGGAAGACAAACTTTCCTAGGACATGGACCCAAGTACCACCTCTGCCTCATCATCCTCATCACCTTCCTCTTCAGGCTCAGAGACCCTGTCTGAGGGGGACCCCAAAACCTCAACCGAGGGGAGCTGTACTGACTGTGACTCTGAGGGTCCCCACTCCTCCAAGCAAGGGGGAGCAGAGAGGAGAGCTTCAGGGGGGCAGGACAGAGGAGAACAGTTAGGAGAGCTGCAGGGGGGCAAAACAGAGGAAAACAAGAGGAAGAGGAAGATTGCATGTAACATAATTTGAGAATTATTTTGAATGCATACATATAAATATAAAATGCTGTAATTTTGTGGGTCTGGAACAGATTAATCAATTTTACATTAAATCTTATGGGAAATGATGATTCGGTTCTCAAACAAATCGGAACTCAAATAGCCTTCTGGTTCGGATTAAGTTCGATTTCCGAGGTTCCACTGTATTTTTATAGACATTCTGAAAACATTTGCAGTTAATTTTGATGCATGTTTCATTTACATCAGCAGAGGTTAAATTACAAGAAAATATTACTATTTATCCTGATAATATGTTTCAGGTCACCACTAATCATTGATTATAATCCTGAAAATTTTGTAATTTCATGTGTTGTAAAAACATAAAATCAAAGCAGAATAAAATAATGTATTGGTAAAACTGTTAGTGGTCTCATAAATAGCAATTATTTGTCTAGTCATTTTCCAATCAAAGTGTACTGATATCTACAGTAAAAATAAAAATATTAGATGAGAAAATATGTCAAACTACTAGTAAAAATATTTATAAATATATTGATGTATCAAGCATTATTATATGCACATATACACATATACTTTATACAAATATTGAGCTTATTTTTTATAGTTCTGGCTCTACTGGATAGTTTATCCATTAAGCTGCGATTGGCAGTCATCTGGGTTTTAGGAACCATGTACATAACCTACAATGACAGAAGACAAATACACAGCTCCTACCTTTATTGCCTAAAAAGTAAATACGTAAATACAAAAATAAACGCAAAATTGGCAGAGATTCATATACATTTTTTGCACTTTATTTGAATATTTTTCTATTGGGGCCAGTTCTGAGTATAACAGCATGCAGCGGTACAATCCACTGACGGATATGTTATTCTAGAAGTCAGTCACTCGGGCATGTAGGTGGATATATACAACGATACTAAAGGCAAAACATTGTGCTCTCTGTAAAGCTGTACACTAATAATTATAAAGTTAAAAGTCATCTACTCACATTTGATGGAGCAATATACACTTGCTCAGGTATTAATGCTTGGGTGGTACAATCCCCACCAGGGATATGTAGATTAGCTTCTGCAAACGGTAGTTCTTCCCAGGATACAGGTACCAGGTAGGTATAATAGATGTGCCAGGAACAGTAGAATATACAAAAAGACACTTGAAAAGCCCGTAGCAGGTAAAACGCGTTGTTTTATTTTATTCTTGTTATTTTAAGCATTAAAGATATTTGGCATTCGCCTATTTTATGTGTCTGACCATTTTTTTAAGCTTTAAAGTTTTGTAATTTTTTTTTTTTTTTTTAAATGTTTGGCTCTTTCAAATATTTTCTTCAGAAATGATCAGATGGATAAATTCATGTGAACCAAAAGGCCACATTGAAGAAACCCGAATCACCCAAAACATTTTTTTTTCCCTCTGGATGAATTGATACAGGCAAACCGATTTTTTAGTTGTGCACAAGTCCTGAAACCATTCATTAAGAGCAGAGTCTATAGTGAATAACAAAATTATTATTATAATCCAGAATAAATTGTTTAATTCTGACTATCAAATATTAAAACTCTGGTTAATTAGTCAGGATGGCTTTATAACTAATTTTACCATTGAAAAGATAGAATCTTACTTTATGGGTGAGAGACATGATATTTTTTTTCTTTTGGAAAGCAGGCTATTTTGCAAAGTTCAACTAGATCAGTATACATGGTTGTTTGTCATACGTAGTTGTTTTGCTAGTATATACCTAATTTAGCAGAACATAACAGATAAAAGAAAGCAATTCTGATTTAAGAGAATTGTTGTTCTGTATGGTAAATGAGATAGTAGAACAGGTACATCTTTAGTGACAAAATTAGGCTTTCTTTGAACAAGATGATAGTCATCACCGAACCTCGGAAAATTACATGTAGTATAGTCCCCCAAAAATGGTTCAATTACAGAGATAAATATGACAGCAGTAGTTACATAACTTATAATTGGTGGCTAAGAATTTTGAGAGCTCCAGTGACTATATTAACTTAAGGCTAGTTTGAGTGTAGAGCAGTAGGAAGCAGCTTGTAAACTTTAAGATTAATTTCAATTCAAACAGAAATTCATCCCAATTCGGGCCAATTGGGGGATCGGTTGAATTCCTGGCCTCCAGGACAAAATGTACACAAAACACTAAACCAACAAGCCATGCAATGTTTGAACATGTTAGTTTTGAGTTGTGATCCTAAATCCTACCCATGGCATTAAAATAAAAAAAATGATTGATGGACAAATAAATGAAACAAGCAATGCCACTTAAAAAAAATGTGCTGTTATAAACATTAAAAAATGGAATAAAGTAAAACGAGAAGAGGGGAGATGTCCATAAAAAAAAAAAAAGGATGAAAAGAAGGAGCCCACATGTTGGTCGATTGCTGTAAACCAGCGAGGACTCACCAGATAATACCAAAGATCCTTAGCTAGTTTTGCTAGGGAGGGGTGAATGTTTGGCTAGGGAGGGATGAAACCCTCACTGAGATCTTAAGTAAAATAGAACTAGAGAAGTAAATAAAAATAAATAAAAAAGCATAACAGGCTTAGCTAAATTTCTCCGTCAGCATAAAAATGTCAAATTGGCAAAAATACAAAAGTGGGCAAGGCCATTATCTAGGCTATATTATAGAACCTAGAGACTTTCGAACATATGTGTCCATTTTTTTTGTATGTCTAAATTTTTTTGAATCTGGTTTTTGGTACTGAAATTCTGCCAAGCTGAACTGGCATATGGCTGAAATTTGACGGCCAAAATAATTTTCTATTTTTGGAAATAATTCAACCTGAATTTTCTTGCACAATTTTCTCATGGCTTTTGTGCACAAGTCTAGCAGCTTGTTATGCAAGATTAAAGCCTGTTCCTCCCAAACTGTGTCATCTCTGAAGACGTCAGGCAAGGGGACTTTTTTAGTAGCTGTTACAGAAATCAGTTATCATTACTGTAGAGAAAGGTGAAGCTTTAATTTCAATTAAGGGGTGCAGCAATAAAAGAGTGGTCAGACAGTAAGCAGGAGGTGAAAAAACAAAACACCAAAGAGCTGGATGATGCCGACTGTGGCAACAATATTGAGGTATCCATGCCAGGATATTAAGACTAGAGATATCTTTATCTTAATAAGTATGTGAAAGAGGTGTTAGAAAGAGAAATATAATATTGCATTGTTACAATAGGGTATAATATTACAAAAAATACAATATACAAACAATATATATACAGACACACATATATAAATTTAACACATAACAGGTAATACATATATTCAGCAATGACAGGTGCATTCTGTGCTGAGGTATATTGCCATAGATTTCTTAAATGATTTTAGATTGAATGAAGATTTAACTGTGACCCTCTGCTGCTTCCATTCATCCAGGTGGCAGCCATCCAGTGGGGAGCATTCGTACCCCGAAAGGAGACGCTTCCCTTGTCTGTGTTCCATGCTAGGACCTCGCAAATGGAGCCTAGTCAATTGAGGGACTGAGGCAAGGATCCCTGAGATTGGTGTGGAATTAGCAGAGGTAACCAGTTGGGTTACCCCGGGTCCGCTACATGTACTAGACAGCTAAAAAAGCTAATTTAACCCCTTCAGGACGGGTGACGGACGAGGTCCGTCACACAGGGGAGACCCTTAACGACGGGTGACGGACCTCGTCCGTCACGCGGTAAAATTAACCCCGGATCGCCGCTATCGCGGCGATCGCGGGGTTAATGGTGCTCCCGGTATGCCTCTGCATTAGAGGCATACCGGGAGCACCCGGTCAGCTGCCCAGCACATGTGCTCGCTCTGACCACAAGTCAGAGCGAGCACATGTGCTCTGTATACTTACCTACCGGCTCCCTGCACTTCCGGGTTCTGTGTGAAGTGCAGGGAGCCGGATCAGTGCTGATCCTGCCCCCTGCTGGAAAAAAAAATAAAGTTAATTTAAAGTGTCCCCCCCCTTACCCATTTTAATAAAAAATTAACCCCTTCCCTGCCAATTGATCACTGACTACAGTGATCAATTGGCAGGGATTACATTTTACTATGATCTGATTTTTTTTTTTAACCCCTGAGGGTTAATTCTTTTTTTTTTAACCCTCAGGGGCTAAATTAATTAAATTAATTAATTAAATTATTTTTAAATTATATATTTAGATAGCTGGGGTAGGTGGAAGTTAGTGGGGAATTGGGGGATTTGACGTTAGGCTAACTAGGGGTTAACGTTAAAAAAAAGTTTTAAAAGAAACTTTAAAAAGTTAAAAATTAAGCTTAAAAAAATGTTTTAATAACATTTAAGTAATAAAAACAAAAAAACACACTTTACCTAGTCCAAATAAAAATTAACCCCTTCCCTGCCAGTCGATCACTGCCTACAGCGATCAAATAGAGATCACAGTATTATACTGTGATCTAATTTTTTTTAACCCCTGAGGATTAACTTTTATTTATTTTTTTAACCCTCAGGGGTTCAATTTATTTAATTAATTAATTTAAATATTTTATAACTATATATTTTGCTAGCTGGGGTGGGTGGGAGTTATGGGAAAATGGGGAATTTACTGTTAGTGCTGCGTACTGCTAGTTAGGGGTTAACAGTAAAAAAAATAGCTTAGAAAAATGTTAAATCTGTAAAAAAGTTTTAAGAAAGTTTAGGAAAGTTTAAAAAAAATTTATAAGCAAAACAAAAGTTTAAAAACTAGTTTTTAAAAGTAAAAAAGTTATAAAAAGTAAAAAAATACATTTTAAAAACGCTCATTACCACTACACCTGGAACAAACTAGAGAAAAAATTATCCCACGCCAAGGTTCAAAATATGCCTTTTGAATTACCCCAGGGTGTATTCTTTAATAAATAGTATGTGTTTGTGGGGAAGTTTCAATAACCAACCGTCTAAACTATTCCAAATTGGAACATGGACACAGCGTAAAACTTCAAAGTTAGAAAAAAACTGAATGGCTGCGTCTCAAATGCGCCCCTTCAACATCCACATATACCTGGCAAAGGTACATACGGGGGTATTGCTGTACTCAGCCGACATAGCTGAGCAACATATGAAGTATTATACAGTCATAGTACACATAAGGTTTGCAAAATATGCTGCGCAAACTCACTTTGTATGTCAAAAAGGCAGAAAAAATGCTTATTACCACTACACTTGGTACAAGCTAGCGGAAAAATGATCCCACGCTAAGGTTCAAAATATGCCTTTTGAAATACCCTGGGATGTCTTCTTTAAGAAATGGTATGGCTTTATGGGGAATTTGGATTATATAGCCTGGTAAAATACTCTAAAATGGGACATAGGCACAGCATAAAAATTCAAAGTTTGAAAAAAACTGGAATGGCTGTGTCCCAAATGTGCCCCTCCGATGTCCACACATACCTGGCAAAGGTACATACGGGGGTATTGCTGTACTCAGCCGACATAGCTGAGCAACATATGAAGTATTATACAGTCGTAGCACACATAAGGTTTGCAAAATATACTGTGCAAACTCACTTTGTATGTCAAAAAGGCAGAAAAATGCTTATTACCACTACACTTGGTACAAGCTAGCGGAAAAATGATCCCACGCTGAGGTTCAAAATATGCCTTTTTGAAATACCCTGGGATGTCTTCTTTAAGAAATGGTATGGCTTTATGGGGAATTTGGATTATATAGCCTGGTAAAATACTCTAAAATGGGACATAGGCACAGCATAAAAATTCAAAGTTTGAAAAAAACTGGAATGGCTGTGTCCCAAATGTGCCCCTCCGATGTCCACACATACCTGGCAAAGGTACATACGGGGGTATTGCTGTACTCAGCCGACATAGCTGAGCAACATATGAAGTATTATACAGTCGTAGCACACATAAGGTTTGCAAAATATACTGTGCAAACTCACTTTGTATGTCAAAAAGGCAGAAAAAACGCTTATTACCACTACATCTGGTACAAGCTAGCGGAAAAATGATCCCACGCTAAGGTTCAAACTATACCTTTTGAAACACCCTGGGGTGTCTACTTTAAGAAATGGTAGGCCTTTGTGGGGTAGATTGAATTTAAAACCTGCGAAGATGCTTGGAAATTGCACATAGGCCCAGCGTCAAAATTCAAAGTTTGGTAAAAACGGATATGGCTTGGTCTCCTATATGGCACTGTAGCTTCACAAAATAGTGACAAAGACATTCATTGGGGGTGTATTTTTACTCAAAAGACTTAGCTGAGCATAATTTGGGAGGTTTGAACTTAGTGGCACATATGAAATATACAAAACGCCCAGCAAAAATGCAATCCGTATGTAAAAAATGCACAAAATAATTTTTTTACCACATACTTTGGCATATATTGGTGAAAAAATGGGGGTATGTTAAGGCACAATATGCACCTTATGAGATACCCTGGAGTGTCTACTTTTACAAATGGTAGGCCTTTGTGGGGGTTTTTTGAACAGTCAAACTGTTATAATACCCCAAATGGAAGCTAAGGCTCATTAAATCCGTCTCTCAAAATTCTACTGTGAATACTGTAAAGGACAGGTCTCCTATATGGCACTGTAGCTTCACGAAATAGTGCCAAAGACATTCATATGGGGTGTCATTTTACTCAGAAGACTTAGCTGAGCATAATTTGGGGGGTTTGAACTTAGTGGCACATATGAAATATACAAAACGCCCAGCAAAAATGCAATCCGTATGTAAAAAATGCACAAAATTTTTTTTTAACACATACTTTGGCATATATTGGTGAAAAAATGGGGGCATGTTAAGGCACAATATGCACCTTATAAGATACCCTGGAGTGTCTACTTTTACAAATGGTAGGCCTTTGTGGGGTTTTTTTGAACAGTCAAACTGTTATAATACCCCAAATGGAAGCTAAGGCTCATTAAATTCATCTCTCAAAATTCTACTGTGAATACTGAAAAGGACAGGTATCCTGTATGGCACTGTAACTTCACGAAATAGTGCAAAAGACATACAATGGGGGTGTCATTTTACTCAGCAGATGTAACTGAACACAAAATAAAACTTTGTACAGGAATAGCACACACCAACTTTACAAAATATACACGAGAATTTCTCTGTTATAAGTTTGTGTGCCAAAAACCAAAAAGAACACAATTTTACTCCAATATTTAGCAGAGGTTGGCGGTAATATGGCTACGTAGAAAGTGTCAAAACAACCTTAGGTAAATAGCCCGTGATGTCTACTTTATATAAATATATACTTTTGTGTGGCAATTTTGTTTTCTTTTATGGCTATTAAGCTTACAAGACAAACATACCAAATTCTAAAATCGCTCCACATTAAAATTTTATTTTACTCCTTGTGCTTTGTGACCTGTAACTACCAAAAAAAACTTAAAATCCCAGACACATTATATATTCTGTAAATCAGAACAAATAAATAAATTTATTTTTAATTACTTTCCTTAACCTGCACTAATTATGCACACATTATTATTGCAAAAACTGTAAAAAAAAACAATATTTTTCATTTTTTTTGCATTTTTCTGTATTTTTTTATAATAAGTAAGCATTTATATATATATATGTTATATCAAATTAAAGCCCTTTCTGTCCTTTTAAAAACAGTATATAATATGTGTCGGTGCAATAAATGAGAGAGATGCAAATTGCAGTTGAACGCAAACAGCAAGAAAATGCAAAAATTGCTTGTGTCATTAAGCGTAAGTCAAGCTTCTGAAGCTGTGTCCTTAAGGGGTTAACAAAAGGGGATTTTCTTATTGTTTATTTTCTTTTATCTTTCAGCTGTTTAGTAGATAACTTCCTAATTTAGCATCCTGTGTATATCACACACATTCTATATATATGCAGCATATACATTCTATATACATGCATCATTTACATTCTGTATACATGCAGCATATAAATACCAGTAATAAATAAATTACATGCAACATATACATTCTGTATACATGCAGCATGTATATCCTATATACATGCAGCGCATACATTCTATATGATCATGCACTAAACAGCGGTGCAATTTACATAATTTTTATTTTATTTTCAACATCAAAAAAAGATATGTAGTTACATCCATATGAAAAAAAGAAAAATGGGCATAAAGAGAAAGAGGGAGATCATTTATTATTTTTTCGATCTTCTATTATCAGCAGTCTGATAATTTTATTTATTTATTTATAAAATATTTTACCAGGCAGGATACATTGAGATTTCTCTCATTTTCAAGTATGTACTGGGTCCACAATACATTGCATTGTTACAATAGGGTATAATATTACAAAAAATACAATATACAAACAATATATATACAGACACACATATATAAATTTAACACATAACAGGTAATACATATATTCAGCAATGACAGGTGCATTCTGTGCTGAGGTATATTGCCATAGATTTCTTAAATGATTTTAGATTAAATGAAGATTTAACTGTGACCCTGAGGTTATTCCATAATAATTATTGCAGTTCTCTGTAGGAAAATGAGTATCGAGCCACTTTGTTTTTGTATTGCGGTATGCTAAATATCGTGCTAGTACTGGATCGGATGTTATAGGAGGTGGGAACAGACGAGGAGAGCATTCTACTCAGGTAGGGTGGGAGCTTCCAAGAAATACTCTTTTGCACAAGGCTGGAAAGATGAAGAGTGCGTCGGGATTCCAGCGATAGCCAGTTTTGCTCTTTTAGCGTGTCACAAGGATGGGTAAAGTAAATACATTCTAGTACAGAGCAACAGAATGAATTATATAATGTATTAAGTTTATTAAGGTGGGTTTGCGATGCAGGTGCATACACGATATCCACGATATCCCCATAATCAATGACCGGCATTAGTATTTGTTGTACTATCTGTTTCCTTACTGTAGGGCTTAGACAGGAGTTGTTTCTGTACAGGGCACCTTGTTTCGCTGAAGTTTTGAAGAGATTTTTTTCAAGAACAGTTAAAATAAAAGTTTATGTGGACATCTTGGCTTTGTTTAACTACACGGGTACACCTCTTTCACATAATAAAAACAACACAAGAAGTGGTGGATTGGCGCTAAAGAGCCAGAGAATATGCAACTACCCCCAGTGCCCAAAATCACTAAATGGCACTTAAATACAAAGTGATAGAAAAAGAAATATAAGGGGGGTGCACATAAAGTAAGGAGAAAATATATTTTTATACTTAGTATAAGTAGGACACCTCCTGATTGACCTATAATAAAAACACCTATATAGTGTAACACTGTTATATACAAAACATTGGTCAGTCACAGGTATTGGGTCACTCACAGTGCGTAGAGCCACATAAAGCTGGCTCTAACTTTGGTGGCAGGTGAATAATAAGCTTATTCTGGCTTTCAGCTTTCAGCTTTCCAGGCAGGTCTGCTTCTTTTCTCGGCCTTTCAATAAATTCCAGGACATCCAGTATCAATAATCAAAACGTAACTTTACTGGTTAAAATACAGGATACAGGAAAAGCTAAAATAACATAACAAAGTCCACAGCACTAACGCGTTTCGACCTCCAGGTCTTTATCAAAGTGTGTGGTGAGTGTTGGTCTTCTTTCTCTTAAATAGTGTTCTTCTCTTCAAATTTAGCGCCGTTTTGCCGGCGTCTGTCTTCACTTCCGGGTTCGCCATGCTTCCGCGTTACGTGACCTCCCGTCCGATCGCGTGATCATGCGTCGTGACGTCACTTCCGGATTTTCGATCTTCCTTTTACAAGCTTTATGTATATTAACAGTCCTGGCGTTTTCTGCCATATTTAAAATGGGAAAACAAGCCCTACATATGGAAACATCTAAAGGAATCAATTTAAATCTTACACTGAATCTTCTTATTTCAATATGTTTAAACACATATATATATATATAAATAAAATAAATGAGAGCTCAAATACAGTATAAAAATGTACAACATCTTTATAATATGAGGAGGTTAGTCATTGCAAAATTCACTTATGATGGGGAATAATAACAGTAATAATAATATTTCATCTCATAGAGATATATGACAAATAATGAATACTATAGTTCATAAATCTCTAAAGGGAAGGAAAAAATCCTGCAAAGGACAAAAGGACATAAATTAATTAAAACAATTTTGATTAAAAAAGAGATTTAAACACAAATAAAAATATATAAAAAAAAATTTTTTATAAAAATCTTTTATATAAAAAATGGAGATCCATAAAATACTCAATAAGAATTATACAAATAAAAACATATATCTAAAAGCCATGTGGCTAAATAAAATTAAATTAATGCTGATATTTCAAAATCAACATTAAGGCCCCCAGGAGACAAAGTGTCCAAATTAAATATCCACTTCATCTCGCAGCGGCTCAGAGCCGATTGTAAGTACCCCCCTCTCCAGTGGGCTTCCATTGCTTGTATCCCAAAAAACTGGAGTCCAGAGGGGTCCCCTCCATGGCATTTTAAAAAATGTAGTGATACGTGATGGTTTCAAAAACCCCTCCTGATATTATAAATATGCTCACGTATCCTTGTTTTCAGGCATCTAGATGTTTTTCCAACATACTGTAGCCCACAAGGACACGTGAGCATATAAATCACATTCTTTGAATGACTGGAAATGAATGAATCTATCTTATATATCGGATTCCCTGCTCTCGATTTAAAATGAATCACCTTTTTATCTTGTTTGTGATTTCTACAGCCCATACAGTCTCCACAATAAAAAAATCCTTTTTTAGTATCTTTGTATGATTCTAAAAAATTAGTTTTCGGTATATCTATATAACTTTTCGTGAGTATATTTTTCAAACTTTTAGCTCCCCTAAATATAACTTTAGGTTTATTTTCTAAAAAAGGTTGAATTTCATGATCTTGTTGGAGAATATGCCAATTCCTATCTAGAATTCATTTTAATTGTCTTTGATCTTTACTATAGTTAAAAATAAATGGTATCGTTTTCTCTTCTTTCTCTGTCTTCTCTGTTTTTTGTTTATATGTTAAGAGGGTACTTCTGTCTAGATTTTTTATCTTATCTATTTCTCTATTCAAGTGTTCTGACTCATATCCTCGATGTAAACATTGATTTTTAAGAATATCGGCCTGGTCGTTAAAAGATTCCAAATCTGTACAGTTTCTCTTGAGTCTTAAAGAATGTCCCCTTGGAACATTCTCCAGCCAGGGCCGATGATGGCAACTATTTGTATGTATGTAACTGTTGACATCCACTTTTTTGAAACATTTTCTATATATATTTCTAAATCTAAAAAATTAATTCTCTTTTTACTAATCTCTTGGGTCAATTGGATATTCCATTGGTTATTATTTAAAAAACTTAAAAAAGCTAAAACCTGTGTTTCATCTCCTTTCCAAATAAAAAAGATATTGTCAATATATCTTTTATAGAGGACCAGATTCGCACACCAGTCATGCGTAGAATAAACAAACCTATTTTCCCAATAAGCCATAAAAAGGTTTGCGTAATTGGGTGCGAACCTGGTCCCCATCGCTGTCCCTTTACATTGTAAATAATATTCTCCCTCAAACCAAAAAAAGTTATTCTGTAAAATAAACAGAATCCCCTCCATAATAAAATCAACTTGGTCCGAGGGATAAAGTGCAGATGTCTCTAAAAAATAACGTGTAGCTTCACAGCCCAAAAGGTGATCAATACTAGTATACAAGCTAGTGACATCACAAGTCACTAAAATAAAATCATCTTCCCATTTAAAATTATTCAAAATTTGTAGTAGACTCATCGAATCTTTAAGATATGAGGTGTTGGTTTTGACAATAGGTTGGAGGTGGGTATCTACATACTTAGATAAGTTGGACAACAGAGATCCTATCCCGGAGACAATAGGTCTTCCCGGGGGGTCCTGTATGTTCTTGTGCAACTTTGGTAAAGTGTAGATAACCGGTATTCATGGTTGATTAACATTTAAAAAGACATGCTCTTTTTGGGAGAGAATACCCTTATTTAATCCTTGATTAAGATACATTTCATATTTCTTCTTCATATCATTCTGAGGATTTTTTCCAAGTTTTCTATAAGTGGTTATATCACTAAGTTGACGGTATATTTCTTTAGTATAGTTATCTCTATCCATAATTGCTATTCCTCCACCTTTGTCTGCCGGTTTAATAACTATGGTTGTATCTTTTTTTAAATCTTCCATAGCATTCTTTTCTTGAATTGTAAGATTATTTATTTTATTTGGTTTAATTTCTTTTATATCTTTAATACAAGCTCTTTCAAATACCTTCATACAATTGGATTTAAGATGAATGGGGTAAAATTTTGATTTTTGTTTAAGATCAGTCTGCTTGTATTCTGAAGTTTGAGAAATACTAGACCCTATTTCATTGGTCGGTCTATTGTTAAAGAATTTTTTTAAACAAAGTTTTCTCATGAATCTATTTATATCTGTATACGCCTCAAATTTATCTAGGGTACAGCTAGGTGCAAATTTTAAACCTTTATTTAAAATCTCAATGTGTGCAGGATTTAAAACTGTCTTAGATAAATTAAAGATTCTTATCTCCTCATCATCTTTCCCCTTTGGCCTTTCCAATTTCTTCCCTCCTCTATTTCCCCTTCTTCTATATCTAAATGTCTTCTTTTGGTCGATATTGGTGTTCTTATATGTGGTTCTCTCCAACTTCTCTCTAAAAAAGATTTCTCTTCATTCACTCCCAAATTGATAATAGGTTCAAAACGATTATATGTGGAAATTTCCCTTCTTTGTGGGGTAAATGTTGTTCTTTGATTATCAAATTCCCTTCGAACTCCCCTCTTTTGAATAGTGGGAAGTCTTTAAGATTTACTATAGTCTCGTTGAACTGATCTTTCTCTATATTGATTCTCTCTCTCATATTTATTTTTCCTTCTTACCTCTACCCAATCTTGACTTTGGTGATTGTTTTTAGGGAATCTCTCTACAGGTAATTTTGGAGTTTGATGATAACTTTCTCTATATGGTTTTGTACATATGTTTTAGATTTTATTGGATGGGATATTCTTGGTTTTGTTCTAATACAATTATTAGCATAATCACTCATGTCCCAATAATACTTTTTCTTTTTATTCTGAATAACTTGATTTTCAAGCTGATTTAATCTCCCAGTTATTTGTCCAGTGATAGATTCAAAGTCACTGGTACCAATAAATGGTTCAAGTTTCTTACGGATATCCCCAATAATTTTATCAAGAGATTCTAAATTTTTTGTTCTTTGTTCTTTTTTTTTATATATTTTTATTTGTGTTTAAATCTCTTTTTTAATCAAAATTGTTTTAATTAATTTATGTCCTTTTGTCCTTTGCAAGATTTTTTCCTTCCCTTTAGAGATTTATGAACTATAGTATTCATTATTTGTCATATATCTCTATGAGATGAAATATTATTATTACTGTTATTATTCCCCATCATAAGTGAATTTTGCAATGACTAACCTCCTCATATTATAAAGATGTTGTAAATTTTTATACTGTATTTGAGCTCTCATTTATTTTATATATATATATATATATATATATATATATATATGTGTGTTTAAACATATTGAAATAAGAAGATTCAGTGTAAGATTTAAATTGATTCCTTTAGATGTTTCCATATATAGGGCTTGTTTTCCCATTTTAAATATGGCGGAAAACGCCAGGACTGTTAATATACATAAAGCTTGTGAAAGGAAGATCGAAAATCCGGAAGTGACGTCACGACGCATGATCACGTGATCGGACGGGAGGTCACGTGACGCGGAAGCATGGCGAACCCGGAAGTGAAGACGGACGCCGGCAAAACGGCGCTAAATTTGAAGAGAAGAACACTATTTAAAAGAAAGAAGACCAACACTCACCACACACTTTGATAAAGACCTGGAGGTCGAAACGCGTTAGTGCTGTGGACTTTGTTATGTTATTTTAGCTTTTCCTGTATCCTGTATTTTAACCAGTAAAGTTACGTTTTGATTATTGATACTGGATGTCCTGGAATTTATTGAAAGGCCGAGAAAAGAAGTAGACCTGCCTGGAAAGCTGAAAGCTGAAAGCTGAAAGCCAAAATAAGCTTATTATTCACCTGCCACCAAAGTTAGAGCCAGCTTTATGTGGCTCTACGCACTGTGAGTGACCCAATACCTGTGACTGACCAATGTTTTGTATATAACAGTGTTACACTATATATGTGTTTTTATTATAGGTCAATCAGGAGGTGTCCTACTTATACTAAGTATAAAAATATATTTTCTCCTTACTTTATGTGCACCCCCCTTATATTTCTTTTTCTATCACTTTGTATTTAAGTGCCATTTAGTGATTTTGGGCACTGGGGGTAGTTGCATATTCTCTGGCTCTTTAGCGCCAATCCACCACTTCTTGTGTTGTTTTTATCATGTGAAAGAGGTGTACCCGTGTAGTTAAACAAAGCCAAGATGTCCTGCTCTTACACATAAACTTTTATTTTAACTGTTCTTGAAAAAAATCTCTTCAAAACTTTAGCGAAACAAGGTGCCCTGTACAGAAACAACTCCTGTCTAAGCCCTACAGTAAGGAAACAGATAGTACAACAAATACTAATGCCGGTCATTGATTATGGGGATATCGTGTATGCACCTGCATCGCAAACCCACCTTAATAAACTTAATACATTATATAATTCATTCTGTTGCTCTGTACTAGAATGTATTTACTTTACCCATCCTTGTGACATGCTAAAAGAGCAAAACTGGCTATCGCTGGAATCCCGATGCACTCTTCATCTTTCCAGCCTTGTGCATAAGAGCATTTCTTGGAAGCTCCCACACTACCTGAGTAGAATGCTCTCCTCGGCTGTTCCCACCTCCTATAACATCCGATCCAGTACTAGCACGATATTTAGCATACCGCAATACAAAAATAAAGTGGCTCGATACTCATTTTCCTACAGAGAACTGCAATAATTATTATGGAATAACCTCAGGGTCACAGTTAAAGCTTCATTCAATCTAAAATCATTTAAGAAATCTATGGAAATATACCTCAGCACAGAATGCACCTGTCATTGCTGAATATATGTATTACCTGTTATGTGTTAAATTTATATATTTGTGTCTGTATATATATTGTTTGTATATTGTATTTTTTGTAATATTATACCCTATTGTAACAATGCAATGTATTGTGGACCCAGTACATACTTGAAAATGAGAGAAATCTCAATGTATCCTGCCTGGTAAAATATTTTATAAATAAATAAATAAAATTATCAGACTGCTGATAATAGAAGATCGAAAAAATAATAAATGATCTCCCTCTTTCTCTTTATGCCCATTTTTCTTTTTTTCATATGGATGTAACTACATATCTTTTTTTGATGTTGAAAATAAAATAAAAATTATGTAAATTGCACCGCTGTTTAGTGCATGATCATATTGAATGTATGTGCTACATGTATATAGGATATACATGCTGCATGTATACAGAATGTATATGCTGCATATATATAGAATGTGTGTGATATACACAGGATGCTAAATTAGGAAGTTATCTACTAAACAGCTGAAAGATAAAAAAAAATAAACAATAAGAAAAGCCCCTTTTGTTAAATTAGCTTTTTCAGCTGTCTAGTACATGTAGCGGACCCAGGGTAACCCAACTGGTTACCTCTGCTAATTCCACACCAATCTCAGGGATCCTTGCCTCGGTCCCTCGATTGACTAGGCTCCATTTGCGAGGTCCTGGCATGGAACACAGACAAGGGAAGCGTCTCCTTTCGGGGTACGAATGCTCCCCACTGGATGGCTGCCACCTGGATGAATGGAAGCCACCCAGAGCAGCACTCATGAACTGCTTCCCTTGCAGTGTGCGGTTTTGACATTTATGTTGCGAGGTAATTGGAAGGTGTGAACATTCTATACCTCATTCTAAATGAGGTATTGGGGTGGTCCCCGCTTGGGAGGTGAATGAATTCCCTTTGTAGAAGCACTCCTGAATGGGTAGCGGGCACAATAAACGAAATACAGAGAGGACACACATATTACAAGCGGGAACCACATGAACCGGCAGCGGTTCTGCCACAGTACATAAGTCCCTAATTTGGCACACTTAATTATGACAACCTCACATAAGGATAGGGTACCAAATTAGGGAGCTATCTACTAAACAGCTGAAAGATCAAAGTAAAGGGGAAAAAATATTATCCTAATTTTGCTGCCTTAATATATAAGTCCCAAATTTGCTATCCTTACGAAAATGATTGGATCAAAAAGAATGGTTTCATTTTGTTAAGAGTTCGTTAGTTTTTGGTTCATTTCAGTTTGTAAAGAATTCGGACTCTTCCGAATTGCCGAATTTAGGCAAAATTCAATTCGGAATAAAAAGAGTTCCCCATGTCTAGGAACCTAGCAACGCTCCTGTTGTAGGCACTGTAACTGTGAATCACATTCAGTGCTAAACCATTTTAATGCTATTTTTCCGAGCACCTGTATATGAGGAAGCATTGACCTGAGCAGCAATGTGTGGCTGTGATTGGCCAAGAGTGTCAGGTGACTGCTTCCACCAAGGGCCATCCTATAAGCCAAATAGGCAGTGGCCTAGGGCACTCTGCATGCCAGCAGGGACTGTAAAGCAGTCTGAATTCCCCATGACAATGTGCTGGCTTTGTTCTGTCACAGAGACCCCAACACCCACAGTGATAAAACTACCGACACCCTCCCCTCACTGCTTCTGCCCTCTTCATTGTAATTCCACTACCTAAAATTTAAAGAGATGATAGGGGTTACGATAGTAACCCTGTCTATGCCTACCCACAAACCCTTAACGCTGCCCTTCCAGTAACTAGCCTGACCCAAATATGTTATCTGTGGCCCCAGCCTACCTCTTTCCACTCCTCCCAAGTCCCTACCTCAAGACACAAAGGACTCTGAAGAGTAAGGCAGTGGGAGGGCTTTTCTGTTCCTGTGTCTGGTTGGAGTGTCCATAGACAGACTGGATGCAGTACACCAGTGAAGGTACCCAACTGACTGACTAACTAGGCTGCCTTCCTGTGCATCCAATCCCCACCTGAGCATTGGCGTCGCTAGGGGGGGCAGAGGGGGCCATCATGCTGTGCCCCCGCTTTGGCCCCCCCAAATTCCAGCAAGTTGCAGGCCATGTGTTTAAATTATATTCCCTCGGGCTGTAACAGTCTGTGACTCAGACTCAGCTGTCTGTGTGAGAGAGGTGTGAGGTGTCATAGAGAGGTGTGAGGTGTAGCAGGATCCAACCGCTCGTCACAATGTTCAGGATGCATGGCCACCAGGATTTAGCGTGACTTCATACCCGGCTGCCAACACGCTGTAAAGGGCAGAGTGAGCATGGGACAGGCTGCTGCTGGTAATCTGTGCTGTGTGTGTGAGTGTCAGAGAATGTGTAGTGTTGTAGTGTGTGTGTGTGTGTATGGATCAGTGTGTGCCAGTGTGCAGTGTGTTTGTGTATGGGTCAGTCTGCAGTGTGTGTGTGTGTATGGGTTAGTGCTAGTAAGTGTTAGTGTGCAGTGTATTTCTGTATTGGACAGTGTTAGTGAGTGTCAGTGTGCATTGTGTTTGTGTATGGGTCCCAAAAATTAGAGAAATAATCCATACCCCTGTATGTATTTATAAGCAGTGTTTGTGTGTGGGCGAGGCAGTGTGTGTATGTAGTAGGCAGTGTGTGAGTGTATATATTAGGCAGTGTGGAGTATGAAGCAGTTTGTGTATTGGTGTATGCATTTACATGTATGTAATAATCATATATTTCAACGTATGTATTAGGCAGTTTGTGAGTATATATCTATAAAGCAGTTTGTGTATGAGGCAGTGTGTGTATATATTAGGCAGTGTGTGAGTATGATGTGGGTTGTTTGTGAGTATTGGACAGAATGTATGCATTAGGAAATGTGAGTGAGTGTGTGTGAATATGTGTGTACGAGGCTGTTTTTACGTGTTGGTGTATGTATGTATTTGGAAGTTTCTGTATGTGTGTATTGGGCAGTTTGTGTGAATGTTCTCTGTGTGCGTGTATTTGACAGTGTACATGTGTATATTTATGTATTAGGCAGGTGTGTGTGTGTGTGTGTGTTTATATGTATGTGGGTTTGTGTACGTATAAGGCAGTTTGCTAAGAGAGAAGAAATCTCTACACCCATTAAGAATTTCAATTTGCTGAAGTGCTTTATATGTCTGGAGTTTGTCATTCTCTTGACAGTTTATAAAAGGGCTGATTTCAATAGAAATCAGACCTTTTATAATTGGGGTAAAATACACCTCCCTGTCTGTCACACAGTTAGGAAGGCTTTCTTCCACTTCCTTTAGCTCCACAGAGCTACCAGATGAGACAGACGTGCCGTACTAGTGGGCACCTGCATTTCCCCTTTCCCAGTGAGCTGAACTAGAGCTCAATGGAATACATAGGAAAGTTGTCATTGAGTGTGCTTACACACAACTGCAACCCCAGGGCAGAGGCTTCTCAATGAGAAGCCTCTAATTTGGAGGTATTGCTGAAAAAAAGCACATTTTCTTAAAAGAAATCAATGGAATTTATCCTTATGGAGTTTAGTGAATAAATGTGCGACACAACGGAATCGTATGAGGGGCGCCAAATGGATCTTTGCCTTCCTTGCACCGGCCCTGCTTCCACCCTATTACAGTAACCCATTGCTGATATAAATTGTTATAATTAAAGGGACACTCTAGGCACCCGGACCACTTCTGCCCATTGCAGTGGTCTGGGTGCCAACTCCTAATACCCCAAACCCTGCAAGTGTAATTATTGCAGTTTTTTTTAGAAACTGCAATAATTACCTTGCAGGGTTAACTCCTCCTCTAGTGGCTGTCTACTAGACAGCCACTAGAGGGTACTTCCATGTCTATAGCACAGGTATAGTGCTAGGGCGTCGCTGGATGCCCTCACGCTGTGTGAGGACCTCCAGCGTCGCTCAATTCCCCATAGGAAAGCATTGAAAAGCATGACGTAAGGAAGGCTGATGTAAGGAAGGGGAGGAACGGCGGTGACCCGAAACCACCGCCAAAGGACATCGCCGGGGGTCTCGGGTAAGTGACTGAAGAGGTTTTCACCCCTTCAGAAACCGGGGATGGGAGGTGGGAGGTGGGAGGGAGAGGGCACCTGCAGTGCCAGGAAAACTGATTGTTTTCCTGGCACTGGAGTTTCCCTTTAAGGAAGTGTATAATCTCTGCCTCAGGCCATGTGGACGTCAGGCTGTGGATGGTCAGCGTTAAGCTACCATCCACAGCGTTAAGCTACTTGAAAATGGTTTAAGACTAAATGGAATGAATTAAAAAGGTTATAATGCCTACAGTGTCTCTTAAAACCTGTATCTGGTCGTAGAATTCTAACCCTGAGAAACTGGCTTATACAGTAAGTTCATGTTTCAATCTATTGGTTAAACCTTGGTTATAGAGAGAGCTTAATTGTTGCCTCACAAGGAGCCATGCACAAACTACAACGAGAAATAAATAAACAAAACAAAACTACTAACTGCAGCACGTCTATGCCAAAAATATCGTTTTTCTTTTTGTTTTTTTTAAATTTGTTCTGGGGATTTAAGTTAGAATCATCACCGCAAGGGAAATGGAGTTTCGAGATATTGAAGTGCAGGGATAATGGAAATGTGAAATAGAGACCCCTATGAGAATGGATTTCATCCAAATCTAAATTGGAGTTTTATAAAGCAGTTCTTGATGCGTCTACCGTACAAGCTGGCTGTCACTGTTTATTATTTCTATATATCCCATTTGTTTTGTTATAAAGTCATCCATCACGTCGTAGTATCATTCAGAACTCAAATATTTTTTTTTTATGTTTATTTCTGTTTATTTTCTGAAATGCAATTACGCCTCAGTTGGAATAACCTGACCTTGGTGAGTTTGAATGAATACTAACAAGTCAATTATGAATAATATCACAGCAAGTGTTGCCAATCGTCCGGCTCAGTTTCCTATGCAAACTAACACTTTATGTCAAATATAATCAAAATAACAACATGTTGGCAAAAAGATGTGAAGATACTTAAATAACTTCCTTTTACGTGTGTACATAGAGAAAGCATGGCAAATTATTCCTTATTATGTCTAGTCGTTCAATATAAATATATATATATATATATATATATTACAGACTGACCTTAAAGTTGGGGCATTAGATCAATCCATTTGAAAAGAGAACTATGGGGGGAAAAGCAATTATTTATTTTATATTGAGAAAAACACAGTGAGCAAACAGAATAGGTACTTACAAGAATGACATTTTCTTTGACCAGATGTTGTTGATACATGTCATGCTCTTTTGTAAGACATATAAGAATGTATCTCTCAGTTTGGCTACCTGGCAGTCTGTCTATCTGTCATCTTGTATGTTTCATAAAGTGAAAGTTTCAAAATGATCTTACATATGAAATGTGTATAAATTTATTTTAAAGAAACGCTCTAAGCACCATGGTAGTGTAGGCCTCCTTATCGGTCATGAATCAGGGAGGTCCTCTATTTCACAGGAGATAGTGGCTTATAACTGCATTGACTTGTAAATTGTTTGAAGTCTGAGAATTGTCATCTAACATCTAAAGAGGTCAAGAGACTTCAGGCCTTTAATGACCAAATATTCATCCAAGTTGTGCGGGTAGCTTGCACATCTCTTCCTTTCCCATCTACAACTAAGGTAGATATACATCTACACACGTTACAGGGCAAGTCTAGCAAGAGATGATACTTGCCCATAAGAGCACTGTGATTGGTTGGCTTCCATGCCAGACATTTGCAGTGTTCACCATGGTTGATTCTTTAGCTCAGTTGAGCTAAACTCAATAGGCAGCAATAGCCCAGAGCACCTGCCTTGCAAATACTTCTCATCAAGCTGTATTGGGAAATCTATTTTTGGACAGCCACAGAATGTCGAAGTTTGTGGAAGAGGGGGTGGGGGGAACTTGCAGAGTGTTTTTATATACTGCCAATTAAAAGATGTGTAATTAAATGCATGCATGCTGTCATTGGAGGCATAAATATTGATTTTTTTTAAAAATGTTTTATTTAAGCAGTGGAGTTTACCTTTAAATTCCAATACTACACACAAATACACCCCCTGCATTCAAAACCCAACACCCTCCACAAATACACCTCTGAATTCAAACTCCAACACTACATGCAAATAAACCTTTGCAATAAAACACACAAACACTCTATAAAAAAACACTCTTACATCCAAACATGAATAAGCTGCACACAATTACAACCCACCAGGGTTCGGCAAATGGTAGATCCACTGATTGTAAAGCATTGTGGGATTTGTAGGACAGTTGAGAATTTGCCTTTTGGAAAGCCTTACTCTCTTTGACAGCGGCCCTCAGTTTGTTTGGTCCACCATTGGGATAGAGTACACATTTTATTATGCATTTTTGTCCCCACTGCCTATGACATTTGCAGTGAGTAGCTCTTTAAAGGAACACTATAGGGTCAGAAACACAAACATGTATTACAGATCCTATAGTGTTATAAATATAGCAAAATCTTACCTTTATTTCAGTCTGCTGCTACCAGGCTCATCAGAAATTGTGTTGTGAGCCAATCACAATGCTTTCACATTGAATTGACTGAACTTGTCAAAGAGACAGATCAGGGGCAGAGCCAGCACAAGCCAAACACAGCCCTGGCCAATCAGCATCTCCTCAAAGAGATGAATTGACTCAATACAACTCTATGAGGAACGTTCAGGGTCTGCATGCAGAGGGTGGAGACACTGAATGGCAGTACTGCACAGTGTTTAGTACTCTAGTAGCCATATGACGAGTGGCCAGTGGAGTTATCACTAGGCTATAATGTAAACACTGCATTTTATCTGAAAATACAGTGTTTATTGCAAACAGCCTGAACGGAAGGATTATGCTCACCAGAACAAATATAATTAGCTGTAGTTGTTCTAATGACTATAGTGTCCTTTTAAATTTCTTGTGAAAAGATATTTGTGGGTGTCAGCAAAAGAAAAAAAAAATGTGCGAATGAATAATCACATGCTACATGCAAGTAGATTGTTATACCAGGCTGTGCATCAGTGACAAAACGTTAGCTACCAACCTCCCAAAAACCATCATCCTCCACAAGTTGTTACGCTGGTTTCAGCCATAACTTACCACTTGGTAAGTTTATTGGATTTTTTTTCATTGCTCAAACCCAACACTTACACCAAAATAAATCAAAGCATCCTGGGTCCTAAAAGTGGTGATTTATGTTCTAAAGTTGATCTGTGTGTGTGTTAGTAAACATGTTTATATGAAATAAACTTTTTTCTAGTCATTAAGAAACAAATAAAAACTTTAGGCTTTACAGGTGTTCCCACCTTCTAAGCCTTCAGTTTTTAAGAGTGCAGTGCTATATTTAATGTGAGATTAGTGAATTTTCCAAAGTATTCAAAAACACTTACCCTCTATGTATCTCTTTGATATAATATACATATAGAAAAGACAGAGAAAAAATATATACAAATAATTGTGCAGTATATTAGGTAATGTGGCAAGAAGTTAAGTGAGTTGCACATGTATATAAACTCACACTTTTTTTGAGCCTTTTCTAGTTTTTAGGCTCTAAACTTCCAAACGTCTGTGTCTTTTAGGATAGATCACACGACCCCTCTCTCCAAGGAAAAGTGCGTATGTTCCTCTCCACAATGTATACAAAAGACACAGATATTTCAGATTAAGTGTAGCATCCTAGATAATGATTGTATCCATATAGAAAAAGTTTAAATGCTCTAAGTATGTAAACCTAGTGTCAGTTTATGGGGTGACACTGCCCCTTCCCTGGAATCACTTGTGCAGGATACAGTTGAATGAATAAAAAATGGGAAAAATTTATTACAGAAAAAATATACATATGAAAAATACTATAAAAATATTTGCTAGAAAATAAAAAACAATATTAACATTAAAAACAGTACAGTACAATAATATTAGTGGTCTATAATGTAGGTCCATTTTGAGCTAAAACACATTTCGCCGATAAAAAACGGCTTCCTCAGTCAGCTTAAAAGAGTCCTCTAATTCTTCAGTCTTTTAAATGTTCAATTTCCCGCCAGTTATTTCATTGTCCAATCCGGTATCTCCTGTGTCGAGTGTGACGCGGCTGAATACCGTCGCCTCACTTCCTGCTTTATGGCACTACAAGATCCATAATCCACTTCGTCAAGTGTGACGCGGCTGAATGCCGTCGCGTCACTTCCTGCTTTTCGGCACTACAAGATCCATTATCCACTGCGGGTCCTATGTGACTTCCGGTGTGTTTCCGTGTCGTTATGTGAAACATAGTCCGCAAATCAATACTCAAAAGTCCATATCTGAGTCTTCTTTAGACTCATAATAGTGTTACATAAAAAACAAGAAAAAAGTGCATAAATACATGATGTATGTTATAACTTAACATTAATAATAAAAATGTTGAGTTTTTCACATATTAATTATTATAAATGATATACTCTCATATATCCAAATATCATATTATATAGTGTATAGTGTCCTTTTAAATTTCTTGTGAAAGGATATTTGTGGGTGTCAGCAAAAGAAAAAAAAATGTGCGAATGAATAATCACATGCTACATGCAAGTAGATTGTTATACCAGGCTGTGCATCAGTGACAAAACGTTAGCTACCAACCTCCCAAAAACCATCATCCTCCACAAGTTGTTACGCTGTTTTCAGCCATAACTTACCACTTGGTAAGTTTATTGGATTTTTTTTCATTGCTCAAACCCAACACTTACACCAGAAAAAAACAAAACATCCTGGGTCCTAAAAGTGGTGATTTATGGTCTAAAGTTGATCTGTGTGTGTGTTAGTAAACATGTTTATATGAAATAAACTTTTTCTAGCCATATATGCTAGGCCTTATGGCTCCTCGTTGCTTTTTTTATTTGTTTGTTTGTATTGGTGGCTTATGGTTGCAAACGGCAATTATGTTTTATTACTTGTGGTTATAACTAACAACATCTGCCATATTTTCTTCTAACGAACTCTGTACTTACACCATGAAAAAAAATGTATACTAGAACAGTCGAGATATGCTCGGATATCCTGCCACACAAGAAGTAAATGCATTAGCTAAACAAGCTAGTAAATATCAAAAGGTTTTTTTTCCAGAAGAGAAGTATTTTTTCCAAATGCAAAGTTTTTTTATACTAAGACATACAATGCACTACTTTTTATGCAAACCAGCAAACAATCGCCGTGCCAAGAACAATATACCTTTATCAAAAAAAGCACAGTATTTGGGTTTTTCATTATTTCCCTTGCAGCAATATTCAGATGTGAAGAATAAATTAGTGTATTGCCCTAAAATAAAACTGAAACATTTAGATATCAGTAATTAATTCTATTTTTACATTCAAGCCAATTTACACAGATAAACAGCATAGTATTTCGAGCAGGTTTTCCAGCTGTGTCTATTTTGTGCACAGGGACTCATAATCTCCTGTCTGGATGAAGGTTATTGTAATCTTCTTAGAAGAGAATAAAAAAAGAACATTGGATTGCCATTGTGTTTGTTTTGAAGGATATATATATATATTTTATTTTTACTGATTAGCGTGTTCTCTTCTAAATTCTTTTTAAAGTCTTGTTGGTGCGCTTATTGGTAATGTTCTGTAAAAAAAAAGATTATTGTCATGGAAACATTACAAATAGCAAGCAGATTATTATTATTTTTACTACTAGTGCATATTGATATATGGTTTATTGGAAATGTAGAAACATTCTAGTAACAAGCTTAAATGCAAAACTGTTATTGTAATATTGTGTTTGTAAGCTATCGCTCTAGGCTATGTTTTTAAATCTATTTTTTTTTTCAAATAAAATGCTATCGTTGTATTTGGTGTTAAACATTAACAGATTTATTTACTTAAAAGATTACTCCAACCACCATAAACACTACAGCCTGCAGTAGTGGTTACAATATGAGGAGTACCCTGATCGTGTTTCCCAATAATGAGGCAAACCGTTTTACAACGGTTTGCTTTCTTACATGGGTCTCCACTGGGGGTTGAGGGTCAATGTTCATGGGGAGGTCGATGTTCAAAATGAAAAAAAACGGACTTTCACTGAGTCAGTTATGCTTGCAGGTTAGATACTTTGTCCTTAAATGTAAAATTCGCTCTAAAATCCTGATAACTCTCACTTTAGTAGTGAACCCTGTAACTGTTCTGTATCATTTCCATAATTGTTTAAAAATATAATTTACACACGTACTACTTTTGCAATGTTTTGATATCTCCTATCACAGAGAATGCAGCTCTTTAACCTGTATCATTACATGTTCTGTGTATAGATTATGTACCTGTATTAACACATGTTCTGTGTATAGATCGTGTACCTGTATTAACACATGTTCTGTGTATAGATCGTGTACCTGTATTAACACATGTTCTGTGTATAGATTATGTACCTGTATTAACACATGTTCTGTGTATAGATCATGTACCTGCATTAATACATGTTCTGTGTATAGATCGTGTACCTGTATTAACACATGTTCTGTGTATAGATTATGTACCTGCATTAACACATGTTCTGTGTATAGATTATGTACCTGCATTAACACATGTTCTGTGTATAGATCGTGTACCTGTATTAACACATGTTCTGTGTATAGATCATGTACCTGTATTAATACATGTCTGTGTATAGATCGTGTACCTGTATTAACACATGTTCTGTGTATAGATTATGTACCTGTATTAACACATGTTCTGTGTATAGATCGTGTACCTGTATTAACACATGTTCTGTGTATAGATTATGTACCTGTATTAACACATGTTCTGTGTATAGATTATGTACCTGTATTAACACATGTTCTGTGTATAGATCGTGTACCTGCATTAACACATGTTCTGTGTATAGATCGTGTACCTGTATTAACCCCTTAAGGACACAACTTCTGGAATAAAAGGGAATCGTGACGGAATATTTCCGTCATGTGTCCTTAAGGGGTTAACACATGTTCTGTGTATAGATTATGTACCTGTATTAACACATGTTCTGTGTATAGATTATGTACCTGTATTAACACATGTTCTGTGTATAGATTATGTACCTGTATTAACACATGTTCTGTGTATAGATTATGTACCTGTATTAACACATGTTCTATGTATAGATTATGTACCTGTATTAACACATGTTCTGTGTATAGATCGTGTACCTGTATTAACACATGTTCTGTGTATAGATTATGTACCTGTATTAACACATGTTCTGTGTATAGATTATGTACCTGTATTAACACATGTTCTGTGTATAGATCGTGTACCTGCATTAACACATGTTCTGTGTATAGATCGTGTACCTGTATTAACACATGTTCTGTGTATAGATTATGTACCTGTATTAACACATGTTCTGTGTATAGATCATGTACCTGTATTAACACATGTTCTGTGTATAGATCGTGTACCTGCATTAACACATGTTCTGTGTATAGATTATGTACCTGTATTAACACATGTTCTGTGTATAGATCGTGTACCTGTATTAACACATGTTCTGTGTATAGATCGTGTACCTGTATTAACACATGTTCTGTGTATAGATCGTGTACCTGTATTAACACATGTTCTGTGTATAGATTATGTACCTGCATTAACACATGTTCTGTGTATAGATCGTGTACCTGTATTAACACATGTTCTGTGTATAGATCGTGTACCTGTATTAACACATGTTCTGTGTATAGATTATGTACCTGTATTAACACATGTTCTGTGTATAGATCATGTACCTGCATTAATACATGTTCTGTGTATAGATCGTGTACCTGTATTAACACATGTTCTGTGTATAGATTATGTACCTGCATTAACACATGTTCTGTGTATAGATTATGTACCTGCATTAACACATGTTCTGTGTATAGATCGTGTACCTGTATTAACACATGTTCTGTGTATAGATCATGTACCTGTATTAATACATGTCTGTGTATAGATCGTGTACCTGTTGTCAGGATCGTGACAGGGATCCAACACGCAGAATACAAACAGGGGATAGGTACGTATACCGGACCTTAGAATGGCCGGACTAACGTAAGGAGAAAGCAAAAGAATAGTCAGAGACAAGCCGAGGTCGAGGGAACGAGAGATCAGGTAAGCGAGAGACAAGCCGAGTCAAAAGGACAAGAGAGGAAAGCAGGGTCAAAATACAAGCCGAGTCAGGAACCAAAAGACAATAGAGGTAATTGCACTGAGTGACCAGACTAGCTAGAACCACGACAGGGCAATGAATCATTCCACAGAACCCTTTTTTATACCTTGGCTCTTTAACTGTTGGCTCCGCCCCCAACGGGTCCTGATTGGTTGTTCGGCACTTGGTTGCCGTGATTGACGGGTCGGAACGTGATTGCCGTCATGACGTCGGCTACTGAGCGCCGCGTCATAAAAGGAGGCGGAGCTATCGCGGCCGGCGTGTAAACGACCGGGAGGAGTGCAAGGATCGGGTGAGTCAGCCCCCCTGGGAGGATGGACGTCTAGGTGTCTAACCTCCTCCGAGGTAGACACCAAAGGTACCCTGACAGTACCCCCCCTCTCAGAAACGCCCACCGGGCGGAAGGAACCGGGGCGGGACGGAAAACGAGCATGAAATGCCCGGAGGAGACGAGGGGCATGCACATTTTCATGGACCACCCAAGACCTTTCTTCAGGGCCATACCCCTTCCAGTCAACAAGATATTGCAACTTCCCCCGAGAAATACGAGAATCGAGAATGGATTTGATTTCATATTCCTCCTGACCCTCAACCTGGACAGCGAGAGGGGAGGACTCAGGGGAGGAAAATCTGTTGCAAACCAAAGGCTTCAATAAAGAAACATGAAAAGAGTTAGGGATGCGCAGGGCAGGCGGAAGGGCAAGACGATATGCAACCGGGTTAATCCGACACAGAACCTTGTAAGGGCCTATGTAACGAGGGGCAAATTTCATGGAAGGAACCTTCAAGCGGATGTTTCTGGTACTCAACCACACCCTATCACCCGGGGCAAAAACCGGAGCCACCCGTCTCCGTTTGTCAGCGTGTCGTTTGAACACCATGGAATTATGAAGAAGAATTCGTCGAGTCTGATCCCACAACTTTCTCAGATTGGCGACATGAACATCAACCGACGGAACCCCTTGGGAAGGGGAAACCGACGGAAGAATGGAAGGATGAAAGCCATAATTCAAGAAAAAGGGGCTAGAACGAGTAGAATCACAAACGAGATTGTTGTGTGCAAACTCTGCCCAAGGAATCAGACCAACCCAATCGTCCTGGTGTTCAGAAACAAAACAACGCAAATATTGTTCAATCTTTTGGTTGGTGCGTTCGGCAGCTCCGTTGGACTGGGGATGATAGGCAGAGGAGAAGTTCAACTTGATGCCTAAGTGAGAACAGAAAGACTTCCAAAAGCGGGAAACAAATTGGGAACCTCTATCAGAAACAATTTCAGAGGGAATACCATGTAGACGAAAAATCTCCCTCGCGAATATCTCAGCTAATTCGGGAGACGAGGGCAGTTTAGGCAAGGGCACGAAATGAGCCATTTTAGTAAACCTGTCAATCACCGTGAGAATAACAGTATGTTTTTTAGAAACAGGCAAATCGACAATGAAATCCATAGCCAAACACGACCAAGGTCTCTCGGGAATTTCTAAGGGATGCAAAAGTCCACAAGGGAGCGCGTGAGGTTGCTTAGTCTTCATACAGACAGCACATGCCCTGACGAAATCCCTTATATCCTTACGAAGGGAAGGCCACCAGAAATCTTTAGAAATCAGGGAACATGTTTTGCGTGTGCCGGGGTGCCCAGCAATTTTACTGTCATGAAAGCAATGCAGCAGTTCCACTTGGAGCTCAGGAGGAACGAAGTATCGATCCCCAGGAACAGGTTTGGGAGCTAGATGTTGTACTTTCTTGATCTCAGCAAGCAATGGCGAGTGTATCCTGACACAAGTGTTGGCAATAATATTACACTTAGGAACGATAGAAGACAAAGCTGCTTCAGACACCGTAGAGGGTTCATGTTGACGGGACAATGCATCTGCCTTAGAGTTCTTAGAACCAGGTCTATAAGTGAGCACGTAATTGAAATGTGTCAGAAACAAGGACCAACGAGCTTGCCTGGCGGACAAGCGCTTGGCCTCCCCTATGTAGGACAAATTCTTGTGATCAGTCAAAATAGTAACCGGGTATAATGTCCCCTCCAACAAATGTCTCCATTCCTTTAAAGCCATAATGACCGCTAACAGTTCCCTATCACCAATGTCATATCTACTTTCAGGCCCAGATAATTTCTTGGAAAAAAACCCACAAGGATGTAACGGTTTATCCAAGCCTAGCCTTTGGGACAAGATAGCGCCTATACCTGTCTCCGAGGCGTCAACCTCGAGTAAAAAAGGCAAAGATGTGTCAGGATGAACTAATATCGGTGCTGAGGCAAAATGTTCCTTGAGAGTTTTGAAAGCAGAGAGAGCCTCTGTGGACCAAGTCTTGGTATCAGCCCCCTGTCTAGTCATATTAGTAATAGGAGTAATAATAGAAGAGTAACCTTTAATGAAGCGCCTATAATAATTGGAAAATCCGATAAATCTCTGAATGGCCTTGAGTCCCCTGGGCAATGGCCAATCTAAAATCGATTGGAGTTTACTGGGGTCCATCCTAAATCCGTCTCCAGAAATAACATAGCCAAGAAAGTTTATCTGAGATTGGTCGAAGCTACACTTTTCCAATTTGCAGTACATTCCATGTTGTAACAGTTTGCGCAATACCCTTCTGACTTGTCTGTGGTGAGTCTCAATCTCTCTAGAGTGTATTAGTATATCATCCAAATATACTATAACGCATTCATGCTGAAATTCCCTAAGAACCTCATTAATAAGGTCCTGGAATACTGCAGGTGCATTGCAAAGCCCGAAGGGCATTACCATGTATTCATAGTGGCCATAACGGGTATTGAAAGCTGTTTTCCATTCGTCTCCCTGTTGAATTCTCACCAAGTTATAAGCTCCCCTCAAATCTAACTTGGTAAAAATCTTGGAGCCTTTCAGTCGATCAAAGAGCTCAGTAATTAAAGGAATAGGATAAGCATTTCTAACCGTTATCTTATTCAAGCCCCGATAATCAATGCAAGGCCGTAGAGTGCCGTCTTTTTTATCTACAAAAAAGAAACCGGCCCCGGCTGGAGAAGATGATCTCCTAATAAAACCTTTGTCTAGGTTTTCACGTATGTACTCCTCTAGGACTAAGTTCTCCTTAGTGGATAAAGGATATACCGTACCCCTCGGAGGCATAGTACCAGGTAGGAGTCTAATTTTACAGTCGAAAGACCTATGTGGAGGTAAAGTATCAGCCCTCTTTTTGTCAAAGACTGCCTTTAAATCCTGGTACTGTGATGGTATCTGTAAATCTGTAGGTTGGGAAGGGTTAACCGGGGCGTCAACCCTGCAAATTGGTGAGACTTTCTGCACACATCCTTTCTGGCAACCCTGACCCCAGGAGACTATCTCACCCAGTTCCCAGTCAATGATAGGGTTATGCTTCTTAAGCCAGGGATACCCCAAGACTATAGGAACTGAAGGAGATGAGATAAGCATGAGGGATATTCTTTCCTCGTGAAGGATACCAGTGGTTAACTTAATTGGTATGGTTTCACGAAAAATCACAGGTTCAGATAATGGTCTACCATCTATGGCCTCAACGGCCAAGGGTGTATCCCTTAGCTGAGATGGGATAGAATGGTTGGTGACAAAGGCTTGGTCAATAAAGCTTTCAGCAGCTCCGGAATCTATCAAAGCCATAGCATTAAATACTCCCTTTTCCCAAGCTAAAGAAACAGGTATCAGAAGCCTATGATCTTTATAATCATAAATAGAGGACAAGATAGAAACACCCAAGGCCTGTCCTCTTGAGAAACTTAGGTGCAAGCGTTTCCCGGCCGGTTAGGGCAATTTAGGCGTAGGTGACCTCTAATTCCGCAATACATACAAAGACCCTCCCTTCTCCTGTACTGTCTTTCCTCCTCTGAGAGTCGAGTATGACCTATTTGCATAGGTTCTGGGAGAGCTAAAGTAGTAGAATCAGAAGTCTGAAATGAGGGAGCTAGTCTTATGGAGGAACTGCGGGTTCTATCCCGAATATTCTGCCTCTGTCTCATACGTTCATCTATTCGGGAAATAAATGAAATCAGATCCTCCAAATTTTCAGGAAGATCTCTTGTGGCCACCTCATCTAAAATCTCATCAGATAACCCGTTCATAAATACGTCCATATAAGCCTGTTCATTCCACTTGACCTCTGCTGCCAAGGATCTGAACTCCAAGGCATAATCCACTAGGGTTCGGTTATACTGTCTAAGACGTAACAGTAGTCTAGCTGCATTGGCCTTTCTTCCTGGAGGGTCAAAAGCTCTCCTAAACGCAGCGACAAAAGCATTATAATTATAAACTAACGGGTTATCATTTTCCCACAGGGGGTTAGCCCATCTAAGTGCCTTGTCAATGAGCAAGGTAATTATAAATCCAACCTTTGCCCTGTCAGTAGGGTAGGCGTGGGGTTGTAATTCAAAATGAATACCTATCTGGTTTAGAAAACCTCGACAAGTGTCAGGAGCGCCGCCATAGCGTGACGGGGACGTAACACGGGAAGAAGTAGCCACTGTGGCTACCTCTAGGCCTGTACTTATAGGAGAGATAGATGGGGTACGCATCTCCTCTGAGTGACTACTAGGACGAGATAGCAATGCTTGCAGAGCTAGAGCCATCTGGTCCATTCTATGATCCATGGCCTCAAATCTAGAGTCAGGAGAACCGACCTGAGAGTTTGTACCTGCAGGATCCATTGGCCCTGTCGTAATGTCAGGATCGTGACAGGGATCCAACACGCAGAATACAAACAGGGGATAGGTACGTATACCGGACCTTAGAATGGCCGGACTAACGTAAGGAGAAAGCAAAAGAATGGTCAGAGACAAGCCGAGGTCGAGGGAACGAGAGATCAGGTAAGCGAGAGACAAGCCGAGTCAAAAGGACAAGAGAGGAAAGCAGGGACAAAATACAAGCCGAGTCAGGAACCAAAAGACAATAGAGGTAATTGCACTGAGTGACCAGACTAGCTAGAACCACGACAGGGCAATGAATCATTTCACAGAACCCTTTTTTATACCTTGGCTCTTTAACTGTTGGCTCCGCCCCCAACGGGTCCTGATTGGTTGTTCGGCACTTGGTTGCCGTGATTGACGGGTCGGAACGTGATTGCCGTCATGACGTCGGCTACTGAGCGCCGCGTCATAAAAGGAGGCGGAGCTATCGCGGCCGGCGTGTAAACGACCGGGAGGAGTGCAAGGATCGGGTGAGTCAGCCCCCCTGGGAGGATGGACATCTAGGTGTCTACCCTCCTCCGAGGTAGACACCAAAGG
>OW240914.1:307533902-307544542 GCA_933207985.1 Pelobates cultripes
GTATAGGCTGAGTGGAATCCAAGCAGTCTTGCCTTATTTCCCCTATGCATTGCATAGCTGGAGCCCTAGCATAATGATTCTCTACTCTTTTTATTTTTACTTGTGCCTTTCTCCCTTTTCTTTTTTTTTTTTCTGATACTTGTTCTGGTCAATTATAATTCTCTTCTGGAGCTCTCGCTGGTTAAAAGTCACACAGGTCTCTGGATTGTTCTTTATTCTCTAGTTTCTCTTTGACAATGTTCATGCATTTCTGTTTCCTGCCACCAAGCTCAGACATTTTTGTCACTCTGTGTTTTCATCCTGATAACGCCCCTCCTTTTCCAGGCTGTGTTTATGTATTGCCCTCTTTGCTCAGTTTGAGGACAATTCCAACCGAAAATCCTAATATGCTCCAACTGTGCTTATCCAAAACATATATTGTGTTTGTGTTGTGGAAATGTACTCCAAGTTGGAGTTATATGTTTACATGTGGAAGAGCCTGAGTAGATGTTCTTGCTTTCAAACTTCTCATTTCAAAGTCTCCTGGAAAGAAAGATAATTCCGCAACTGCTTGTGATTAGCAATATTTATCAAACATCCAATGAGAGATTGTTTACATTCTGACCCCTTTGTCAAGTCTGGGTCTTTAGTGCTACTTGCAATTAGTTGTAGTGAGACAAGGGAAGGATGTGACAGGAACTGTCATACATATGGGAAAACAAGGGGCTGGCTGCACTCACCTGAACATGCTTAAATGGGGTGCTGCTGGGGGCCAATAAGTACGGTAAAAATGAAAATCCAGCGCACTCCCTTATCTACTAAGCCGCTACTTTGGTGCTGACAGATTTTGCTAGTTTTATTTAAAACACCTAATCTAGGCAAAAAATAATGGGGTTTTAGTTACATTATATGATCATACATTGCATAAGCCTGCCACAACGTCAATGTACCATATCTTTGGCAGGTCCTACTCTAGGAGCTGGCTAGATTCCTAAATATATATATGGGAAAACAAGGGGCTGGCTGCACTCACCTGAACATGCTTAAATGTACTCATTGGCCCCCAGCAGCACCCCATTTTAAGCATGATCAGGTGAGTGCATGAAGCCCCTTGTTTTCCCATATAGATATTTAGGAGTCTAGCCAGCTCCTTGGTTTTGCACCCCTCCCTGTCACAGGTGCCTCATCTCAGGACCCTATTTAGCCTTGTACTGCAGAGAACTTGAGATGGAATGATTTCCCCAAGTGAGTAGCTCATTTAGTAGACAGTTGGTTGTTAGAATAGGACCTGCCAAAGATGGGGTACATTGACGCTGTGGCAGGCTTATACAATGTATGATCATATAATGTAAGTAAACCCCCATTATTTTTTGCCTAGTTTAGGTGTTTTTAATAAAACTAGCTAAATCTGTCAGCACCAAAGTAGCTGTTTATTAGATAAGGGAGTGCGCTGGATTTTCATTTTTACCGTACTTATTGGCCCCCAGCAGCACCCCATTTAAGCAAAGGGTAAACTTAATTATTCTTTACACAGTTATTCTGTGACTGGCTGACTCGAAATGAGATTTTACATGCTAAAATACACACTCAGCTTTCGGATTCTCCATATGCAATCTGACCCTAAGTTGGCCTGAGAGTTGTTTGGCTCTGCGAAAGAAAAAGGTTGAGAAGAATCTTCAGGTATATTGTACACATAAACCATCATTGATGCTTTTTCAGTCATTAATGGCCGTCGATAAGCAGAGGCTGAGGAAGATAGAAGCTTCCATTTTAAGTTACTGTCTTTAATGAAAATGTTATTTTATACATCCTAGTGATTTACACTGTATACTGAGATAAACAAAACAATTTAAGTAAACTCAGGTAGGAATTTATGTCTGTAATTATATTTAATCATTTGGATTACTTTTCTTGCACTCCTAATACTTTTCAAAACAAATTAAGAAACAAGGAAAACTGTTTTTATTTACCAGTAAAATCTCAAGACAACTTACAGCAAATGAAATTGTACATATATGTCACAGACACTTACTACCTACTTCCAAATTATAAATGTGTAAAATAGGACAATCAACAATGACCTTGTGTGAGTAATTTTTCTATTTTATGACTATATTAGTGGATGTGGTTTTTTTTGCTTGTTTGTTTCGTTTTCAATTTAATCTGCATTACTCTAAGAAAAAAAGATGAAACTATATCTGGAGCAGCTGAGAAAAATCTGTGAATCAGTATGTATACAAAATTTAAAAAAAAAGTAAATAAACAGATATTTCAATTCGATTGGAATCCGCACATTTTTATTTTTTATTTGTCTTGTCATGTTCGTTCCATTGTTTCCAGATTTTCCATTTCAAAGTAACAATAGATGACACTTGTTAAAGATCAAAGATTCGTAAAATGATTTCGCAAGCCCTGGAATAGTAGATATTTCAAGCTAGCCCTAAAGCACTAGAGAATATATTTCTAAACCATATAAAGGGATGCTCCAGGCAATGTTTGATTTGTGTTGTTATTTGTAAAATACTTTGATTTTTGGGCATGGATGGCCCTGAGTGATTATATTAGATTATATAGTTTTAATTATAAAAACATGTTAGCATTTTATATATATATATTTTTTTTTTTTTTAAACACAGGATCTCAGGGAAAATATATATTTTTTGTGTTAAATAAAACACTACACGCAGTATTCATGAATAATGTTGTAGATAGGTTGTCAGGTTTTAACGTGATAAGGATATTTTATAGCATTATCCTAAAATGCCAAAGGGTGTACATACATAAAGTAGATATTATTTTTTGAGCTATCCTAATCTCAGTTACTGAAGTTTTGCTGTCAAACGCACATAAGACAGCAAGCAATTAAGATCTCTACCACGTTCCAGAGTATGTAATTCTGGTAATTACACTAACCCACAAATAAGTACAGCACTTGATAATAAATACAAAATTAATTACAGGCAAAGCTAATTCTCATATCAAATAACATTAACAAGATCGTGAAGGATTATATTGTTCTGTCACTAAATTTTACACCTGTTATAATTTCTACAGGCACCTTTTATATTAAGTATTATAATCATTAAAATAACATTCCTATTTCACTGTTTGCTAGCGTTGCCTAATTATTTTCAATTGCCTGTTTGAATATCTTATCTCAACAACTGATAAAAAAGTAACATTTAACATAAAAATAGAATGAATGCAAATTCATTAAACAACAAACACGTTTTGCTATATGAAATATGTAACCATTATTGCTAGGATTGCTTAAGACATAAGTGACCGAGTCTGGAAATTGGATTATAGAATGTGCAAGCTTAGAAGGTAAACTGTCAGAGCAGCAATTTAGACTTATGACAATATACTGATGTGCACATGCCGACCTAAACTAGCAGACCTTAACATCCAGCTTCTCAACCCATAGTATGCATACCCAGAAGGTACATGCACCAAAGACAGGAGGTGCACCAAGAAGTGGCTGGTTGACCTCCTTAGCGCACGCCAGGAGACAGCCGGCAGGGGTAGAATGGAGGCGAGGAAAGCACTACTCCCTTGCATGCCCTGTGGAGCTGGGTTATGACATCACTCCAGCCCCAGCTTCAGTAAACAGCGCATGAGGGAGCAGTGCTGGAAGAGCACAAGCGCTACACTGGACCCCAGGAAAGGATCCCTACTGTACCCCATGGTAAGGATCCACTTCAGATCTCCCATTGGTAGGGAAGCTGGTTTGACTAAAAAAAATAATAATTAAAATATTATAACAATTTGTGATTGTGTGTGAGAGAATGTGTATGTGGCTGTCAGTAATTGTGTATGTCAGTTAATGTGTGTGTGTCTGTCAGTGAATGTGTGCGTCTGTCACTGTAAGAGTGCGTCTGTCAAATCAGGGAGTGTTACCATTAGTGAGTGTGTTTGGGTCTGTCAGTGAATATGTGTGTGTGCCAGAAAGTGTGTTTGTCAGTGTGACTCAAGTCAGTGACAGTGTGTCTGTCAGAGTGTGTTTGTGTGTGTCAGTTTCCTCTGTGTGTAAATGTGTGTATGTGGTGTTAGTGTACTCTGTGTGTATGTGTGACAGTATCCTCTGTGTGCAAATGTGTGTGTCAGCTTCCTCTGTGTGTATATGTGTGTTTGTCAGATTAATAGTTCATGCACACCTCTTTAAATACAAAATATTCACCTGATGTCATGTTTATGTTTAAAAAAATACTCTTTTCTACCTTTAATCAGGCTTATACTCCAATATGGGAATAACTTAAATATCGGTGCCTACACGTTTAATTTGGAATGTAAATCAATAGAAATTACTTTTTGGAAAAAGACCACTTAATTTTTTCAGACCTCCATAAAAGGTTGATAAACACTGGTCTAACACAATAAAATAGGCACTCTGGTATAGGCTTTGAAAGTTTTTTATTTTATATGTATCTCTCATTATTCTAAAAATATGGGAGACAAAGGATATGGGAAAAATATGGGAGATAAAGGATATGGGAAAAAATATTGGAAATAATAAAGAGGTGCATATAATGGATCTGATACTGTTTACATTTTATAGCATCATTTATCATTTATCTCCTTGATAAATCTAGCCCTTAGTGAGAACTGTGTTTTTTTCCAGTTGTTATATTACCTCGTTCAGCCTTTGCACATGTATTCAATGTAGAAGGAATGCACCTGGAAATACCACTGGTGCAGCTGCACCAGGACCTAAAAGCTCCGAGGGTCTATTGGGAGGCCCATTCAAGTAGGGCAAACCAAAGGCCATCTATGATTAGAGGCCTGGTCAGGCACTGCGGCCCTTTAACAGTGTGACCAGGTCCCTGCTTGCTCTGAAGGTGAGATATATATAATTACCTGTATATTACAGGTAATTTGCGGGTTTTGTTTAATTACATTGACCAACACATTACTTAAAAAGCCCTATCACTAACAAAAAGCTGTTGACTGTCATTTCTACCGAGGACTATGGAGAGAATGGATAGATAGAATTGTGATGGGTCATATAATCAAATGCACAAAATAAATAGATATATTGGTCAATGGTTGAAACTAATAAATCTAGTTGTACCATTACACAATGGGATGGTGAGCGAAAGCAACAAGTCTGAACAATGTCTTTAATTTCCATTTATGTCGCTATGTAATCCCTCCAACTCCTAGTTACCTTTGAACCTAGCACTTTGTGTTCTCGGAGTTTCATGTTGGTGCCAGTTTCAAAAAAACAAACAAAAAAATTCAATAAAATATCTCTTTTTGATGTTCTGCAGCAGATTTAATCCTATTTAAATTTTTTATGAGTTGTATTTAATTTGTTCTTGTGAAAGAAATAATTGCTAATAATTGCTAATACCATCACAAACGAGCTTTTATCTCAGAGCTCATTAAAACACTTTCAGATGATGTTTCCCATCATGAAAAATACCGATTTAGCTCTTTTCTTGACAGATAAAATAAATTTGGTGATTATATTTTCCCTAGAACTGATATAATCTGCAATAAAAGGTATTCCAAACAGAGAGAAAAAAAAATTAATGCCTCTCATAACGTACCTAAGGCTGATATAGGCTTTAAAGTATTATTTGTGTTTCTCCTCTATGTTTTTCCTTTCTGTTCATAACAATTCATTGTAGTAAAAATGTCTTAAAGTTCGACTTCCATCAGGCAGACCAGATACAACTTATAATAGTAATAATAAAATGGGTCATGTCAAGCTCTTTACAACAACTCTTTTTATGGAGAGAGAATCATTCAAAACACTCAGTCACAGAGTCCTCCTTGCTAAATGACAGAGATTAACATTAAATTCTGATACTGTACTTCACCCACTATGGGATTCATTTACTGTTCCATCAATACTTATGGAAGTCTGCCAGTTTATGGTCTGTGATAGATTCTGCGAGCATTATTCATTTAAGTAAGATACATATAAAAATAAAATTCTCTGTATGGAATAAAAAAAAAAAAAAAAACAGTGTGATAATGCCAAGCACACTCCAATACACCAATGTACTAAACAGCCAATTGCAAATACCGTACGGCAATTCATATGATATGGGTAGATTTGAGTATAATATGAGCATATGATGAATATGAGAATAAAAAAAAGAAAAAGAAAAATGGAACGCCAGTTCAATAATCTTCTATACAACATCTTGGAGTCTCTAATTTTATCCTACTTCTCGTCTCCCTATTTTTAAACAATCTAACCAAGGTTTTCAGTGGTTTTACTGTGCATATGCCTATAGGAGATACGGTAATGCGGCGTAAGGAACAAAAACATACCAAAAATTGAGTCAGTATTACAGAAGGAATTCTCAGAGGCAGGGAGGTGGATCTACACAAACAAACTGTTCTAAATTCTGACAAATCTGTCTCAACTGTGTTTAGAACAAAGGCCTAAAATATAGCAATCGCCAGTTAAACATCAAAACAATGTCAAAATTGTAACTTGGCCCCAGCTAACTTATATAAATATCTTGGTACATGTCTGAAGACAAATCTGTTATTCTGATTTCATTTTGATAAACAGTCAAGAAAATGTAATGCTAGAAGTAAATCCTTTTTAAATCCCGTGGTACAGACTTAAATCATGCAACAATGGCTAATGCCAGTCAGCTATGTATATTACAAAGCATTGTTATGAAATGTGACAACACAAATCGTTGTAAAATGTTAAAATATCTGAACTTATCAAGATGTGTGCTTCATCTTTCATGACTGTTACATTATACCTTTATTGTAAAGTTTCAGCACTACCTGAACTGCATGTTTACTTCGACTGCCCACAACTCCCACAATCTCTGGAGAACAGCTAGCAATTTACTCACTATTCCATATTTACAAAATAAAAGTACTTTGAAAAGCTTTCTCCTGTAAGAAATAACCTCTCTCTCCACCTATAATTGCCAGCTAATATCTACCTCTTAAAAAGTTAACTTTTGTTTTGTAAGTTTATTCAAATATATATCTTTTTTTTTTAAATAGCTTTTTTTTGAGCAGATACATAATAACAATACAATAAATAAAATAATTTATAAAAATAGATAAATTAATTATGTATATAATTTTCTTACAAATGAAACTGTGATTTGATTCCCTCTATGATGCCCAGGTAGTATTTTAAATATCACAGGAGGTTACGTGAATAGATTTATCTACATAAGCAATAAATGGAGGAGACATAACAAATAATGCCAATTGGGCATTATTCTATTTTACTCAAAACAATGGTTGAAGAAACCCTTTAAATATAATAGTTTGATTAATTAAAGGGAGACAATAGTGCCAGGAACTATAGTGTCCCCCTCTGTCGCACTCCCCCCCTCGCCCTCTCCCCCTTGCCCCTGCACTTGCATTAGTATTCCCCCCTTAGGAAAGCATGGAGACCCTCTGTAAGAACCTGGGAGTTCCTCTGGGGGCTATCTGGTAGACAGCCACTAGAGGTGGAGGTAGCCCTTAAGGGTAATTATTACGTATACCTTTTACCTTTGAAGTGTTAAGGGGCCTGAGGCTGTGGACCCAGACCACTTCAATGAGCTGAAGTGGTCTGGGTGCCTATAGTGTCTCTTTAACCAATTATAATAGGTAACATTAATATGATTATTCTTTTAAGAGTGTAATATTGTATTCAATACTATAAACTGGCTTAATTTAGCAGCCATTTTTATTTAGATCCGATACATTTAATATGCCTTATATTAGGTTGTTAGTTGTGAATTAAGCAACTAATATATAGATAAAGAGGTTTAAAGGAACACTCCACACACAAAAAGCAATTCAGCTTGCTTCTTAATAGTTTAGGTCAGTGAGGTCAAGCTAAGGGCAACTACCTACATCACCTGCCTTGCAGAGACTTCTTATTGAGCAGCATTGGGAAGTCTGTGATTGGACAGCCACAGAATGTCTGGGCGGGGTTAGAATGGGAGGGTTTGCAAAGGCTTCAGTGAAGAGATCTGCAGTCATTGCAAGTTGTTTTTAGATATACTCCCAAATTTAAAAAATTGCATAATTAAATGCATGTATGTTTTCATTGAGGGTACCTCTATTAAATTGTGATTTAAAAAAGAAAACGTGAGACTACATATGTAATGGTAGAAAAGGTGCACCCTACCAATACTCCACAGTCTTTATTATCGGTTAATTGCCTAGCCATAATGTCTAATGGAACTTATATGTGCAATTAAAGTGCTATATCGTTGATGTTCCTGTCTATCGCATATCATATATAAATAAAGAATAAAAAATACAGATACTAGGGCAAAACATAAACACTTGCTCAAGGTCTGAGAGGTGTGTACTAACAACAGAGGTCAATGCCACATTTTCTGGTTGTTAGGTTGCTTCCTTTCTTATTCTTTCCATTGACTATGTGTCTCTGAACAAAGGCCCAGAGGCAAAAAGTATGGCTGTATTGTAGGTCAAACAACATATCAATGTAATGTTATATACTTGTCCTATACTAATGCCAATATGTCACACGCAACGCGATTTTATCTCTTTGTCTTAATGTCAAATCCATGTCTTTTACATATGTCAATATTAATTAAAGAATTATAAAAAAATGTGTGTTTGGGCAGTGGACTATCTCCAAATCAACTATAGTCACAGTTTGGCTATTTAAGCTTGGATTATGCAAGTCTGGTTTTGTGAATAACCCCTATGGAGTGTTGAGGCAAAGTAACATCTCTGCAAAGTAACATACTTTAAGAGAGTGCTCCTAATCTCAGATTGCTACCTTTATAAAAGACACCTGGGAGCCAGAAATCTTGCTGCTTGATAGGAGATCAAATACTTATTTCACTCATTGACATGCAAATCAATTTATAACTTTTTTGACATATGTTTTTCTGGATTTTTTAATTTTGTTTATTATGTCTCTCACTGTTAAACTACACCTACCATTAAAGTTATAGACTTATAATTTCTTTGTGAGTGGGCAAACATTCAAAATCAGCAGGGGATCAAATACTTTTTCCCCTCACTGTACATTTTACCTTCATCTAAAAGCAATATATGTCTGTGCTATCTCTAATAAGCTTTTTTCCTCAGTGTTCTGGTCTATGTGGACGACTCTTATCTCATATATGCTTGACCTTCTTCAGGTATATGGCAGAACACAAATAAAAAAGTAACTGGGCACAATGAATTAAACAAGTTAGTGCTTTCCTAATTTCCAAGACCCCATCGATACGGTCCATGATTATGCATCTGTTGTACCTTCAATAAAAGACACATATCCTTGTTGGTGCTTTTTGTATGTGATAACTCATTATAGAACAAAATAGAACCACTGGACTCTGTTTTAGACTGTCTCAAAATTGTCTAGAGTCTCACTAAGGTAAAATCATAGACCCCTTGCTCTAAAGCCTATAGAGGTATCACATCTCATCTCTTATGCAAAGGGAGATGATCAGCATTTTGGTTCTGGACTACCCTTTAGAGTGGGTTTGGTCTGATATTTAAAAGGTGTAGATTCTCTCTGTTATAGCCCAGGTTGTTTAAATTTGAAAAATATTGTTTTAATTAGAAAAACATTTTAGTTTTTACATTGTTGCTTTGTGTATTTTTGTTTTATAATTTTGAGTTATTTTAAATCTTAAATGTGTCTGTTTATTTGGCCTAGCTAGAACCTAAACTCAGAACTCAATATGACACATCATATTCTATATCTTCCTGCTGTAACCCAATTTTAAAGGAACACTCTGGGCACCATAACAGCTTCATCAAAATTAAGTTGTTATGGTTCCAGGAGGTCACTGATGCTGGCACACCCGTTCTAACGGTTTAACCCCTAACTGTTTTCCAGCACCAAATCTCCTTGCCTCTCTGTCCTTATATTTTCTCACAATTTGTTAATAGGAAGGCTCTTGCAGAATCGGGCAGTGGTGCCGCTGATCGTCTCAGAGCGGTCAGCTGATACTCTCAGCCAATCAATGACTCCCCATTCATAAAACTGTCTCGAATATGTATCAATTGTAGTGCGCTAAAGAGAATTTTGCCTTATATGAATTAAGTCACTAGCTATATTTCTTAAATAGGAAGACATTGTCCACATTCTTGTGAAGTACAGCTGCCACCTGCATTTAAAATTCCTATTCCAAAAAGTATATAAGCAATGAAGCAATGGTTTATATCTTGCCTTTATTGTGTCTTAGTGAAATCTGATCTTTACAGCTATAATATCATAACATGTGTTGGGGTCAAACTGGAATATTTAGCAATGAAGCTGTATAAAGATAAATACTTTTATCTAGGTTTGAAGTGTAACCTTCAAACTCTGTGTAAGTTAATAGTTGTTAGTTGGTATTTTTTGAAATCCTTTGGTTCTTCGCCTATATATCTCAGAGGGAACAGTTACAAAAGTATCTAGGACTTTTAGTCTTATGATGTAGACAAGGTAAAGAATAATCATTTATCGACAGAATGTGGTGGCTTGGTATATCCCTTCCAGCTGTAGAGATTGTCTTGCTCTGAGATGTACTCATATCCTCTGGATGGACCTGGATACATCTGGTTCTGTTTTTGTAACTCAAAGGGGCATACAGTGGCGTACACAAAAACCATGGAGCCCCGGTGCGAAAATGATCCGTGGGCCCCCTTCCTACTTCCCCCCCGACAGACACATACACACAGACATATAAACAGACAGGCACATATAC
>OW240914.1:307544642-307729430 GCA_933207985.1 Pelobates cultripes
GAGAGGGGAAGGGGGAGAAAGAGAGGGGAGGGGGGAGAAAGAGAGGGGAGAGATGGGGAGGGGGGAGAAAGAGGGGGGACATAGAGATGGGAAAGGGGGAGAAAGAGGGGGGAACAGAGAGATGGGGAGGGGAGAAAGGGGGGGCAATAAAGAGATGGGGAGAAAGAGAGGGAAGAATGAGACACAAGGGGAGAAAGAGACAGAGAGGGAAGAATGAGACACAGGGGAATAGAGAGATGGGGAGGGGGGAGACAGAGAGGGAAGAATGAGACACGGGGAGAAAGAGGGGGAATAGAGAGATGGGGAGGGGGAGAAAGAGACAGAGAGGGAAGAATGAGACACGGGGGGAATAGAGAGATGGGGAGGGGGGAGACAGAGAGGGAAGAATGAGACACGGGGAGAAAGAGGGGGAATAGAGAGATGGGGAGGGGGAGAAAGAGACAGAGAGGGAAGAATGAGACACGGGGAGAAAGAGGGGGAATAGAGAGTTGGGGGAGAAAGAGAGGGAAGAATGCCCCCCCTCCCCTGTCCGCAGGCACCGTGCGGGCAGGGGAGGAAGAGAGGACCTGGGAGCTCACCCTGCAGCTCCTCTGTGTCCTTCTTGCGCGAGCACAGAGCGTTGCCGCGGTTACCATGGCAACGTTACTGCTCTTGCGAGAGTCAACTCTAGCCCTGGAGCTACGGGCTAGAGTTCACTCTCAACACTGTAACCCCCATGGATTCCTGGTGGTCGCAGTGGTGAGAGTGAACTCTAGCCCCATAAACACACTGCCCCCACACACACACCATACACATTCACACACTGCCCCCATACACACCATACACATTTACACACATTGCCTCACACACACACATACACTGCCCACCCATATACACACAGACCCCCATACACAGCCCCCCATACTAACATTGCCACACACATACACTGCCCACACACCCTACACATTCACACACTACACCCCCACACACACACTGAACCTTTCACACACATTGCACCACTGCTCCTATTCCCTACTACAGCCTCATATCCCAGCAGACCCCAGGTAAGTTGTCAAACTGTTCTTAAACGGTTTGACTACTTACTCTGGAGCAGTAGTGGTTATTGTGCATGGATTATTTCTTTAAATAATCTACAAGTGCCCCAGTAGCCAGCCAGCCAACCCACAGGCTGGCCAGTAGCCAGCCCACAGGCCAGTAGCCAGCCCACAGGCCAGTAGCCAGCCCACAGGCCAGTAGCCAGCCCACAGGCCTACAGCAAGCCACAGGCTTACAGCCAGCAAGCCACAGCCTGCCAGCCGCAGTCAGCAAGCCCACAGCCTGCCGGCAGTAGCCAGCAAGCCCACAGCCTGCCAGCCGCAGCCAGCAAGCCCACAGACTGCCAGCCAGCAACAGTAATTAAGGTAAGAGGAGCCAACTTGGCTTAGGTATCAGCGAGCTATGTTGTGTTGCTATATTGTGAATAGGAACCAGAGTGTTGGAGAGACCACCCTCCAGGCCCCATTAGACTCTAGCCTCTGCTAGAAATCCCCTCCATGGCCCATTAGCCCTCAATTGTAGTTTCTACTGGGGCCTGGAGGCGACTGTTTCCAGCAGGGGATATCTAATGGACGCTGAGATGGCCTCTGTTAGAAAGACCCCCTTCCAAGCCTTTTAGACTCCATTGTAGTCTCTAATGGGGCTTGGAGGGGATTCTTTCTAACACACCCTCTAAAGGACACTGAGATAGCCTCCGCTAGAAAGACCCCCCTCCATGGCCCATTAGCCCTCAATTGTAGTCTCTACTGGGGCCTCGAAGGGCTTATTGCCCTTTTGTTCCTTGTGTCTAAAGATTGTGTACGGTGTGGCTGGAGGCGGGACAAGGGTGGCGCTTGCTGCAGAGTATGGGTGGGGCCTGTAAGGGGGCCCTTGATTTATTTTGCCCGGGGGCCCTGAGGGTTCTCAGTCCGCCCCTGAGTGCGTCTGTCAAATCAGGGAGTGTTACCATTAGTGAGTGTGTTTGGGTCTGTCAGTGAATATGTGTGTGTGCCAGAAAGTGTGTTTGTCAGTGTGACTCAAGTCAGTGACAGTGTGTCTGTCAGAGTGTGTTTGTGTGTGTCAGTTTCCTCTGTGTGTAAATGTGTGTATGTGGTGTTAGTGTACTCTGTGTGTATGTGTGACGGTATCCTCTGTGTGCAAATGTGTGTGTCAGCTTCCTCTGTGTGTATATGTGTGTTTGTCAGATTAATAGTTCATGCACACCTCTTTAAATACAAAATATTCACCTGATGTCATGTTTATGTTTAAAAAAATACTCTTTTCTACCTTTAATCAGGCTTATACTCCAATATGGGAATAACTTAAATATCGGTGCCTACACGTTTCATTTGGAATGTAAATCAATAGAAATTACTTTTTGGAAAAAGACCACTTAATTTTTTCAGACCTCCATAAAAGGTTGATAAACACTGGTCTAACACAATAAAATAGGCACTCTGGTATAGGCTTTGAAAGTTTTTTATTTTATATGTATCTCTCATTATTCTAAAAATATGGGAGACAAAGGATATGGGAAAAATATGGGAGATAAAGGATATGGGAAAAAATATTGGAAATAATAAAGAGGTGCATATAATGGATCTGATACTGTTTACATTTTATAGCATCATTTATCATTTATCTCCTTGATAAATCTAGCCCTTAGTGAGAACTGTGTTTTTTTCCAGTTGTTATATTACCTCGTTCAGCCTTTGCACATGTATTCAATGTAGAAGGAATGCACCTGGAAATACCACTGGTGCAGCTGCACCAGGACCTAAAAGCTCCGAGGGTCTATTGGGAGGCCCATTCAAGTAGGGCAAACCAAAGGCCATCTATGATTAGAGGCCTGGTCAGGCACTGCGGCCCTTTAACAGTGTGACCAGGTCCCTGCTTGCTCTGAAGGTGAGATATATATAATTACCTGTATATTACAGGTAATTTGCGGGTTTTGTTTAATTACATTGACCAACACATTACTTAAAAAGCCCTATCACTAACAAAAAGCTGTTGACTGTCATTTCTACCGAGGACTATGGAGAGAATGGATAGATAGAATTGTGATGGGTCATATAATCAAATGCACAAAATAAATAGATATATTGGTCAATGGTTGAAACTAATAAATCTAGTTGTACCATTACACAATGGGATGGTGAGTGAAAGCAACAAGTCTGAACAATGTCTTTAATTTCCATTTATGTCGCTATGTAATCCCTCCAACTCCTAGTTACCTTTGAACCTAGCACTTTGTGTTCTCGGAGTTTCATGTTGGTGCCAGTTTCAAAAAAACAAACAAAAAAATTCAATAAAATATCTCTTTTTGATGTTCTGCAGCAGATTTAATCCTATTTTAATTTTTTATGAGTTGTATTTAATTTGTTCTTGTGAAAGAAATAATTGCTAATAATTGCTAATACCATCACAAACGAGCTTTTATCTCAGAGCTCATTAAAACACTTTCAGATGATGTTTCCCATCATGAAAAATACCGATTTAGCTCTTTTCTTGACAGATAAAATAAATTTGGTGATTATATTTTCCCTAGAACTGATATAATCTGCAATAAAAGGTATTCCAAACAGAGAGAAAAAAAAATTAATGCCTCTCATAACGTACCTAAGGCTGATATAGGCTTTAAAGTATTATTTGTGTTTCTCCTCTATGTTTTTCCTTTCTGTTCATAACAATTCATTGTAGTAAAAATGTCTTAAAGTTCGACTTCCATCAGGCAGACCAGATACAACTTATAATAGTAATAATAAAATGGGTCATGTCAAGCTCTTTACAACAACTCTTTTTATGGAGAGAGAATCATTCAAAACACTCAGTCACAGAGTCCTCCTTGCTAAATGACAGAGATTAACATTAAATTCTGATACTGTACTTCACCCACTATGGGATTCATTTACTGTTCCATCAATACTTATGGAAGTCTGCCAGTTTATGGTCTGTGATAGATTCTGCGAGCATTATTCATTTAAGTAAGATACATATAAAAATAAAATTCTCTGTATGGAATAAAAAAAACAAAAAAAAACAGTGTGATAATGCCAAGCACACTCCAATAAACCAATGTACTAAACAGCCAATTGCAAATACCGTACGGCAATTCATATGATATGGGTAGATTTGAGTATAATATGAGCATATGATGAATATGAGAATAAAAAAAAGAAAAAGAAAAATGGAACGCCAGTTCAATAATCTTCTATACAACATCTTGGAGTCTCTAATTTTATCCTACTTCTCGTCTCCCTATTTTTAAACAATCTAACCAAGGTTTTCAGTGGTTTTACTGTGCATATGCCTATAGGAGATACGGTAATGCGGCGTAAGGAACAAAAACATACCAAAAATTGAGTCAGTATTACAGAAGGAATTCTCAGAGGCAGGGAGGTGGATCTACACAAACAAACTGTTCTAAATTCTGACAAATCTGTCTCAACTGTGTTTAGAACAAAGGCCTAAAATATAGCAATCGCCAGTTAAACATCAAAACAATGTCAAAATTGTAACTTGGCCCCAGCTTACTTATATAAATATCTTGGTACATGTCTGAAGACAAATCTGTTATTCTGATTTCATTTTGATAAACAGTCAAGAAAATGTAATGCTAGAAGTAAATCCTTTTTAAATCCCGTGGTACAGACTTAAATCATGCAACAATGGCTAATGCCAGTCAGCTATGTATATTACAAAGCATTGTTATGAAATGTGACAACACAAATCGTTGTAAAATGTTAAAATATCTGAACTTATCAAGATGTGTGCTTCATCTTTCATGACTGTTACATTATACCTTTATTGTAAAGTTTCAGCACTACCTGAACTGCATGTTTACTTCGACTGCCCACAACTCCCACAATCTCTGGAGAACAGCTAGCAATTTACTCACTATTCCATATTTACAAAATAAAAGTACTTTGAAAAGCTTTCTCCTGTAAGAAATAACCTCTCTCTCCACCTATAATTGCCAGCTAATATCTACCTCTTAAAAAGTTAACTTTTGTTTTGTAAGTTTATTCAAATATATATCTTTTTTTTTAAATAGCTTTTTTTTGAGCAGATACATAATAACAATACAATAAATAAAATAATTTATAAAAATAGATAAATTAATTATGTATATAATTTTCTTACAAATGAAACTGTGATTTGATTCCCTCTATGATGCCCAGGTAGTATTTTAAATATCACAGGAGGTTACGTGAATAGATTTATCTACATAAGCAATAAATGGAGGAGACATAACAAATAATGCCAATTGGGCATTATTCTATTTCATTCAAAACAATGGTTGAAGAAACCCTTTAAATATAATAGTTTGATTAATTAAAGGGAGACAATAGTGCCAGGAACTATAGTGTTGCCCTCTGTCGCACTCCCCCCCTCGCCCTCTCCCCCTTGCCCCTGCACTTGCATTAGTATTCCCCCCTTAGGAAAGCATGGAGACCCTCTGTAAGAACCTGGGAGTTCCTCTGGGGGCTATCTGGTAGACAGCCACTAGAGGTGGAGGTAGCCCTTAAGGGTAATTATTACGTATACCTTTTACCTTTGAAGTGTTAAGGGGCCTGAGGCTGTGGACCCAGACCACTTCAATGAGCTGAAGTGGTCTGGGTGCCTATAGTGTCTCTTTAACCAATTATAATAGGTAACATTAATATGATTATTCTTTTAAGAGTGTAATATTGTATTCAATACTATAAACTGGCTTAATTTAGCAGCCATTTTTATTTAGATCCGATACATTTAATATGCCTTATATTAGGTTGTTAGTTGTGAATTAAGCAACTAATATATAGATAAAGAGGTTTAAAGGAACACTCCACACACAAAAAGCAATTCAGCTTGCTTCTTAATAGTTTAGGTCAGTGAGGTCAAGCTAAGGGCAACTACCTACAGCACCTGCCTTGCAGAGACTTCTTATTGAGCAGCATTGGGAAGTCTGTGATTGGACAGCCACAGAATGTCTGGGCGGGGTTAGAATGGGAGGGTTTGCAAAGGCTTCAGTGAAGAGATCTGCAGTCATTGCAAGTTGTTTTTAGATATACTCCCAAATTTAAAAAATTGCATAATTAAATGCATGTATGTTTTCATTGAGGGTACATCTATTAAATTGTGATTTAAAAAAGAAAATGTGAGACTACATATGTAATGGTAGAAAAGGTGCACCCTACCAATACTCCACAGTCTTTATTATCGGTTAATTGCCTAGCCATAATGTCTAATGGAACTTATATGTGCAATTAAAGTGCTATATCGTTCATATCATATATAAATAAAGAATAAAAAATACAGATACTAGGGCAAAACATAAACACTTGCTCAAGGTCTGAGAGGTGTGTACTAACAACAGAGGTCAATGCCACATTTTCTTGTTGTTAGGTTGCTTCCTTTCTTATTCTTTCCATTGACTATGTGTCTCTGAACAAAGGCCCAGAGGCAAAAAGTATGGCTGTATTGTAGGTCAAACAACATATCAATGTAATGTTATATACCTGTCCTATACTAATGCCAATATGTCACACGCAACGCGATTTTATCTCTTTGTCTTAATGTCAAATCCATGTCTTTTACATATGTCAATATTAATTAAAGAATTATAAAAAAAAATGTGTGTTTGGGCAGTGGACTATCTCCAAATCAACTATAGTCACAGTTTGGCTATTTAAGCTTGGATTATGCAAGTCTGGTTTTGTGAATAACCCCTATGGAGTGTTGAGGCAAAGTAACATCTCTGCAAAGTAACATACTTTAAGAGAGTGCTCCTAATCTCAGATTGCTACCTTTATAAAAGACACCTGGGAGCCAGAAATCTTGCTGATTGATAGGAGATCAAATACTTATTTCACTCATTGACATGCAAATCAATTTATAACTTTTTTGACATATGTTTTTCTGGATTTTTTAATTTTGTTTATTATGTCTCTCACTGTTAAAATACACCTACCATTAAAGTTATAGACTTATAATTTATTTGTGAGTGGGCAAACATTCAAAATCAGCAGGGGATCAAATACTTTTTCCCCTCACTGTACATTTTACCTTCATCTAAAAGCAATATATGTCTGTGCTATCTCTAATAAGCTTTTTTCCTCAGTGTTCTGGTCTATGTGGACGACTCTTATCTCATATATGCTTGACCTTCTTCAGGTATATGGCAGAACACAAATAAAAAAGTAACTGGGCACAATGAATTAAACAAGTTAGTGCTTTCCTAATTTCCAAGACCCCATCGATACGGTCCATGATTATGCATCTGTTGTACCTTCAATAAAAGACACATATCCTTGTTGGTGCTTTTTGTATGTGATAACTCATTATAGAACAAAATAGAACCACTGGACTCTGTTTTAGACTTTCTCAAAATTGTCTAGAGTCTCACTAAGGTAAAATCATAGACCCCTTGCTCTAAAGCCTATAGAGGTATCACATCTCATCTCTTATGCAAAGGGAGATGATCAGCATTTTGGTTCTGGACTACCCTTTAGAGTGGGTTTGGTCTGATATTTAAAAGGTGTAGATTCTCTCTGTAATAGCCCAGGTTGTTTAAATTTGAAAAATATTGTTTTAATTAGAAAAACATTTTAGTTTTTACATTGTTGCTTTGTGTATTTTTGTTTTATAATTTTGAGTTATTTTAAATCTTAAATGTGTCTGTTTATTTGGCCTAGCTAGAACCTAAACTCAGAACTCAATATGACACATCATATTCTATATCTTCCTGCTGTAACCCAATTTTAAAGGAACACTCTGGGCACCATAACAGCTTCATCAAAATTAAGTTGTTATGGTTCCAGGAGGTCACTGATGCTGGCACACCCGTTCTAACGGTTTAACCCCTAACTGTTTTCCAGCACCAAATCTCCTTTCCTCTCTGTCCTTATATTTTCTCACAATTTGTCAATAGGAAGGCTCTTGCAGAATCGGGCAGTGGTGCCGCTGATCGTCTCAGAGCGGTCAGCTGATACTCTCAGCCAATCAATGACTCCCCATTCATAAAACTGTCTCGAATATGTATCAATTGTTGTGCGCTAAAGAGAATTTTGCCTTATATGAATTAAGTCACTAGCTATATTTCTTAAATAGGAAGACATTGTCCACATTCTTGTGAAGTACAGCTGCCACCTGCATTTAAAATTCCTATTCCAAAAAGTATATAAGCAATGAAGCAATGGTTTATATCTTGCCTTTATTGTGTCTTAGTGAAATCTGATCTTTACAGCTGTAATATCATAACATGCATTAGGGTCAAACTGGAATATTTAGCAATGATGCTGTATAAAGATAAATACTTTTATCTAGGTTTGAAGTGTAACCTTCAAACTCTGTGTAAGTTAATAGTTGTTAGTTGGTATTTTTTGAAATCCTTTGGTTCTTCGCCTATATATCTCAGAGGGAACAGTTACAAAAGTATCTAGGACTTTTAGTCTTATGATGTAGACAAGGTAATGAATAATCATTTATCGACAGAATGTGGTGGCTTGGTATATCCCTTCCAGCTGTAGAGATTGTCTTGCTCTGAGATGTACTCATATCCTCTGGATGGACCTGGATACATCTGGTTCTGTTTTTGTAACTCAGAGGGGCATACAGTGGCGTACACATAAACCATGGAGCCCCGGTGCGAAAATGATCCGTAGGCCCCCTTCCTACTTCCCCCCCGACAGACACATACACACAGACACATACATATAAACAGACAGGCACACACACATACATACAAATAGACAGGCACACATACATACAGACAGACACACACAGACATACATACAGACCGACACACAGACAGGCACACAGACACATACAAACAGACAGACACAAACACACACACACAAGACACACATACATACAAAGACACATACATAAAAAACAGACAGGCACACATACACACAGGCAGACACATACAGACAGACAGACACACACACAGACAGACACACACACAGACAGACATACACACAGACAGACATACATGCAGACAGACATACACACAGACAGACATACAAGATGCACATACATACAAACAGACAAGCACAAATACAAGCAGACACACACACATGAAACACATACATACAAAGACACATACATAAAAAAACAGACAGGCACACATACACACAGACAGACAGACACACACACACAGACAGATACACACACGACGCACATACATACATACAGACAAGCACACACACATACAAGCAGATGCACACACAGACAGACACACATACATACACAGACAGGCACACACACACATGCATACAAACAGGCAGACACACATACATACAGACATACACACATAAAAACATACAGACAGACACACACAAGACGCATATACATACAAACAGACAAGCACACACATACAGGCAGACACACACACATAAGACACATACATACAAAGACACATACATAAAAAAACACACAGGCACACATACACACAGGCAGACACATACAGACAGACACACACACACACACACACAGACAGACACACATACATACACAGACAGGCACACACACACATACATACATACATACAGACAGACAGGCACACACATACATACACACACACAAAATGTTTAAGTCACCCTCCTGTTTCCTACCTTTAAGGTGTAGGAAGGTGACTTTCCCTGGGGTCCAGTGGTGGCTCAGGTGGATGGGAGTCAGAGTTCCCACTCTGACTCCCTCTGTATCCTCTCGCGCGGCTCTCAGTGTTAGTGCAGTCACTTCCTCCCACCTTGTGATGACAATCCATATCCATCAGGTGACCCTAACAGCATGGGCCACCCGATGGACCCCTTGGACGGCGGCCCTGGGGAAGGAAGAAGACGATGGCGCCGGATACCCGGTCACAGGGGTCTGCAGGGCGACCGGGCCCTGTGGAGTGACGGGCCCGGTCGCAGCTGTGACCCCTGCGACTGCAGTATGTACGCTGCTGGGTGCATAGGATGGTCAGACTGGAATGCTTTTGAGTGCAACCAGACCATCAGGTTTCTCTTCAAAAGAAAACTGGGAAAGTATGGATGCTTTTTTTGTGCTTGTGCTAGCATTGTCTCTCTGATATCTATTTCCTGTTTGTTCTAGGACAGATGAAGAAATCCTTCATTAACTAAACTAATTGTTTTGATGGGATCGTATCATTACTTTCATAAGGTTGTAACCCTGGAAGTAAACATTAAATATTCAGAACAACCAACATTACAATAAACAGTTGAACACTCTTGCAGTTTATTCACTAAGATCCAAATTTTGTCCGAATGTTCAAGATTCAGTCAACATGACTGCTTCAAGACAAATTCAGTCAAAATGTGGTCACTCTGACCGAATGAGATGATACAAAGGTTTCTAAAGTCTAAGGTCAGAATTATTTTTAGTGAAAGGGCAAAGTGTTAAGCACATATTACATCTAAAAAATTTCCTTGTAATTATATCTTCTTCCAAGGTTTACTCATTATTTATTTTAACTTTGTTTGAATTTAACTTTAGACAATCCAAAGAATTTTATTTTTTCCAGTCAAAATTGTACTTTTATTTTGTTGACAAGTCACTTGATCTTATGAAAGGGAGTGAATGTCTAACAAATAGCTTCACATCGAGTCTTTTTCATTTAACTTTATTTAAGAGTTGATGATGTGGTAGAATAAATTAAGTCATTTGTAAAACATAGCTGGATATAATCCAAAAATGTATTTAAAGACTTATTTAAGATTGATGTTGTCCAATGTGCACATGGTTGGTAGACCCACAATTAGCATGTACACGAGAGCAAATCAGTCTCTTTTTTTTCATCTATTTTTCTTTCATTCCAAGTCATAAATTTGCCATTTTGTAATCTCAATTTTTAATATTGAGTTTTGCGAATTCTCTCTATTAAATAATTAAAACTCTAAAGTGATTCCATTGACTTAATTCATCTTAAGACTATCCACAGTGGAACTGCGTTAACATTTTTAAATAAGTAGGTTTTACAGATTCTGCTACATATTGTTCTTGCATCAAGAATTTAAAATAAAATAAATGAGTAATCAGTTGTCAAATATTAAAGTATACCTTTGGGGTGGAAATTGGCATGTCTCCTACTCTCGTTAAATTATTAATTAATTACTATGAACAAATACTTTTTTATGAACGAAGAGCCAAAACAAGTAAGCATTAAATTCCTACCAACATTTTTTTTTCATCATTTGGTCTATTCTACTGTACTATACTTACTTAAGTAGTAAGTTGACAACCAACAAGCAAAATTAATGAGATGGAAAACAAAATGACCTAGTAACCATATTGATGGTCTTTTTTTTACATATATGGGATGATTTCCAATCCATTATTCCATATTAATCACATTAATGACTGCAAATGAGCCATTAATGGCATTTTGATTAAAATGTTTGTTTTGATATATTTTTACAACAATTTTAACATTATCGTTTTGACTAAAAGGTGACCTAAACCTTACATTAAACACTTAAAGGAACATTTTACTCTTGTCAAGTATATTCTTTTTCAAATATGTTTTCACATTATATTAATATTTAATATCAGTTCCACCTATGTAATTAGTTTAATTTTTAGTTTTAAAACACGTACTTACCTTTATTTCATTAGCGTTTGAAGTCTTCCTGTGGGAGTTTGCTCTGCCCCCTTGCTCGTCATCATTTCTTTTCAGTCTGGTCCAATCAATAGCTTCTCAGTGCGGACTGTAGGGGAATGCATGGCACTCACCTTGAACCGCCAATCAAATAATAGACATAAGGAATCAATGAATTTAACGATTGTCTATGAGAAATCGCAAATGCTACACCTTGCATGTGCTCAGTGCGCATGTTCATGAGTGATGAGCTAAACTCAACAATGTCCATATTTGTGAATCACATGCAAGTGCACTAGAGGAGGAAATAAAGGATCCCTCTGTGTTGGGAGCAGAGCTTACCTTAGAGGGGAGTGAGATAAGATCCAGCAGCGCACACTACAGAGAACAAAAGCTCAGGGTTTAGGGCAGTGCTACTAGCTGCAGATTCAACCCCTATAACAAAATACCTGATTCAATTTTACCAAAAAGAAAAACATGAGCTGAAATGTTGACCTATAACAACTTCAATAAGATGAAGTTACTATAGTCAATACAATGTTCATTTAACTTTCAGTGATTAGAATTCTTCCGAAGAAAAGTTAGCAATATGTTAAGAAAACCATCCGGTATCATTGATTTGAATGAGCAGAACAAACACTACAAACAGCTACCTTTGATATGTGGATGCAACATTAACATTATCTAACTATTCCTTAAAGGACAAATAAGTACTGTATCTACAATATAACAATATAACTTAAAGCGGCACTGTCATGCCGAACTTACCTTTCCTCAATCTCTTCCTCTTCTCCCCCTCTCTCAGGATCTGTTATTCTTTTCTTCCTGTCTTCTTTAGTTTTCTTTAAAATCATAAGACAAAGTAGGGACTCTTTTCCTTATGGAGGATTCCTCCGCTTGACCAGCTCTGACCAGCGGAGGAGCAAAGTGTGCTTCATTTCCGCTGGTCAGAGCAATTTTCCCATGATCCTTACCTTCCCTCTGTGTTCCCGCGATGCTTCCTGTCACTTTACACTAAACTGACGAATTGTGTTCTAACTGAATGAGAACAGTATGTTCGTTTCTTTTAGAACTCAATTCGGCACTTTATTCGGATCGGAATTTCATTCGAATGAATGAAACTCTGATCCTATTCATTGCTGTGCCTGCATCTTGCAGCCGCTTAGTAGATAACTCCCTAATTCCCACGGTATCAGGGAGTTATCTACTAAAAGGCTGAAAGACCTAAATTGTTCTTTCAGCCACATTTACTAATACTAAGTAAAGGTTACTTAGTATTAGTAAATTAAATGCCCCTACTCGCTATACTGCGAGTAGGGGCATGTCTGGTAAACAGTGAGCAGCCTGTGGCTGCTCACTGTAAAAAAAACAAAAAAACTATTGGCCCCCACCCCTAAACGACGGGTGGGGGCCATAAAATAAAATAAGGGGGGAGACCTAATTACCTACTGCCTGGGCAGCGGGTGGGGGCCATAAGGAGAATGGGGGGGAACTACTGCCCCCCCCGGCCCCCACCCCTGTGCGGCGGGTGGGGGCCATGAAGATAATGAGGGGGGACCTACTGTCCCTCCCCGGCCCCTGGGGAGTGGGGGCCATAATGAGAATGGGGGGGGGACCTACTATCCCCCCCCGGCCCCCACCCCTGGGCGGCGGGTGGGGGCCATGAAGATAATGAGGGGGGGGGACCTACTGTCCTCCCCCCCCCGGCCCCCACCCCTGGGCGGCGGGTGGGGGCCCTAAGTCAATTACCCCCCCCACCCAAGGTGACTAGGGGTCCCCAAGCCCCTAGTCACCCACCCCCACCCAAAAAAAAACAAGTCCCTACCTACCCCCCTCACCCTAAAAAATAGTGAGGGGGGGATAAAATAACTAACCTGTAAAATAAAATTAAACTTACCATTCGACGTCTTCTTTTTTTCTCAAATCTTCTTTTTTCAGCCCCAAAAAAGGCCAAATAAAAAACCATCATAACCGTCGAATTGAAAATAAAATAAAAATCCCGAGCGCAAAAAAAAAACCCGACGAAAAAAAAAAACCCGAGCGCAAAAAAATAATCTATCTTCACCCATGGAGGGCTCCGCGCAGACTGAGCTCCGCAGGGCGGGGGAAGGCTTATAAAGCCTTGCCCCGCCCTGCAATTAGGCTAAGAACACTCTGATTGGTGGGTTTAAGCCAATCAGAGTGCTCTTTGTCATTTTACACAGCATGGGAAAATTCAACTCGGTATAGCGAGTAGGGGCATTGGGGAGATTTTAATCTCCCTTGTGCTATTATGGGGGTCATATTGACCCCCATAGAGTGAGAGGGGGACCTGGGGGGCTTATGAAGTGGTGGGGAGCACTGCTCCCTGCCGCTTCTATCGTTACATATTACAAGGAGGGAGCTGCGTGCCGGTATCTCCCTCCTTGTAATAACCTGCACGAACAAACTAACACTGATACATTGTGTTAGTTTGTTCGGCTGATATTTCTATTCATTCATTCGTCTGTCTGATGAATGAATGATTAGATGAAATTCCCGTTCGCATGTCCAGGTGTTTCACTGGGCATGTGCGGGAATCTCACAGTCTGCCTAGTGTGGGCTGATGACGTGTCCCTGAGGGACTTCATCTACCCACACAAAGATGGCTGCGCCCTGAATATAGATCGGGGCCGAAAATAAGGATTAAAAAATAGGTAATGCTGGGGGCTTAGGGGCATTTGGGGGTGACTAGTGGGTCAATTGGATGTAGTGGAGGCGGGAGAGGGGTTAAAAAAAAAACAGAATTCGGCATGACAGTGCCGCTTTAAATCGATAATATAGAAAAATAAATTTCAGCAACTGAAATTTCTATTCCTCAAAAAAAAAAAAATAATAATTGCAGTGTACATATTGAACATTATAGATTAATTACACACCTGCCACCATTAATGCACTTGGCTGTACATGACCTTTAACAAGTAATATAATTGAAAAGCCAATGAAGGTGCCGCTATTTATGTTATTACCCTCACATTATTGATCGATTGAGCTCCACATTACAAGCAACGCAAATCACGTGACCAACGAGGCATGAACACGATTTAATATCTTTTAACTTTGGCAGCAATACCAGTAGTGAAATGGTCTGTGAATTATGATTGTGATAATTTTTTGTCACAATCCACCTTCAGTAACCAATATAATATTTTAAGAATTTTTTTAATGGAGGCGTGTGATATACCTATTTTATCAAATCTCAAACTATTCTTTATTAAGTGAATTGACTCCAAAAGTTCCTCTTTACGATATACCCTCAACAACATTTCCATTGCAGTTAAACCAGTTTACATCTTTGCCCCTCGCATTGTATGAAGTAAATGATATGTTCATAGAAGAATTGAAATCATGTATTTACTTTAGAAAAATGATTCCTAATTCCAAAATTGCAAACTTTTCATTTAGCATAAGATTCAGAGTTAAGGGAATACTTCACCTTAAATAACTTATTTGGATCATCTATTGTGTTTTTTTGTTTTTTTTATATTGGCCCAAAAGCATTGACTAATCTTAAGTTTCCTCCTAATAAGACAGAGATATATGCGCACAAAGCAGGAAGTGTCCAAGGAATCATCCGTTTTCAGTATCAGACATCTGACATTTGGCAGCAAAGTTTTCCATAAAAAATGACATTATTCTCCTATTATTACATTGATTTTCTCATGGTAAAAAAATCATGCAAATGCAGGTGGACAGCAAAGTTTCTTGAATACATTCTCACATTTACGCACAATGGAGAGACTCTTAACATATGCTTTTATTTTAGTGACAGTAAAGAGTTTTTATCTTATGTGCCCAGACTTCTACATAAATCAGTTAATTGATATAAAACTGCCCAAACCCATTTTTTGCTCACATTGTCCTCATTTTAACATTCACTTCCCTATTATTTTTTGGCTTTTTTTTTGTCTATCCAACCTTCCATAATTCACCTGTCTTCTGCACCTCTGTCCCAGCATCCATTGTCCCACATCTGTTGCTCCTTCTCTCCTGTGTATACCCACTCTTATTATTTTTTTAAATTCTTTATTTTTGCATGACACGTGAGAAAGCACAACAGTAATGGTACATAATTATACCTTCCACATAGTAACAGATGTTTTTATATGCGAAGGTATTTACAGGGTACAAACACAGTAAACATCCATATGTTACCATTAAGGTTTGCAAAAAAGTAGTCATTGTTTTTAATATTAATTCCCTTAAGATAAAAGGAGATAGTAAGAAAGGAAAGAGAAAGTATAGAGCGGGAGGAGAGGGAGGAGGTCCGCAGAGCTTAATATGCTGTGTCAGGTGTACCCTGATGATGAAGGGGATCAAGGGGTAGGGCTGGGTGTCCATGGGGTGAAGGAAGCCATCAGGGTCAGCATTGAAAGAGTAAGAAAGCCACAAATGTGGTCAGGTAATCTATTCAACCTGATCTCATTGAGTTCCCAAAATACTGTTCTCCCACATTTTTTGAAAAGCTTTAGTGGTACCCACTCTTATTATATTAATGTCTCTAAAACAGATTCCCTCCCACCTGAAGCTCACTCCATCCGAACACCATTTTATTCACAATAACCTTTACCTCAACTCAGTTTATCTATTTTTTTTTATTCTGTCTCCTTCTTTCTTACCAGCTCCTAAATTAATTCCCGCTTTCCACCTTCTCCCAGTTCTTTTCAGAACTACTTCAGTATTCATTCCATACCAACTCTATATTAATCTTCTTATCCCCCTACTATATCCCTTCCCTTTCCACCGTCCCAGGTCCTTTTTCCCATTGTTCAATCATTCGACTGTATTTTGGCCAAATTCTTCCATATGTGGTAAGCAACCAAAATAATTAAGCAAATTTACTGAATCTCTCTATTTTACTGAACTGTGAAATCTATCCACTTAATTCTCCAATTCCGTAAATTAATGCCTCCAATTTTTATTTTTTTCTGTTAGAAAATTAAAAGAAAATGTGTAGCCGTCCCTCCATCCTGGTTTCATATGTACCAATTTTATAAAGTATGTAAAAATTGTCATAGAGAATAATGAAAGATATATTTGTTGAATTACTTAATATTTTCAAGTGTCTCGTGAATTGCCTATTTTTCATGCAAATCAAAATTTAATATTAGCAGTAAAAAATACTATTCAGAGACTTTGACAAATACTTTTTGCTTAGCTTACAGTCAGCTTCTAATCAGAGGTACCTATACATTATTTGGCATAAACCGGGTTTGTAAACTGATTTGTGTGTCACTTCATTCCACTTTGTGTTTCTCTGCACCCCTCACCCCTCTCCTAACCCTCCTTAACCACTTATGTGTCTCTCCTAATCATCCTTAACCCCTTGTGTGTTTATCCTAACTGTTCTCACCCCCTTGTGTGTTTATCCTATCAATCCTTACCCCCTTGTGTGTTTATCCGAACAATCCTTACCCCTTGTGTGTTTATCCTATCAATCCTTACCCCCTTGTGTGTTTATCCGAACAATCCTTACCCCTTGTGTGTTTATCCTATCAATCCTTACCCCCTTGTGTGTTTATCCGAACAATCCTTACCCCTTGTGTGTTTATCCTATCAATCCTTACCCCCTTGTGTGTTTATCTGAACAATCCTTACCCCTTGTGTGTTTATCCGAACAATCCTTACCCCCTTGTGTGTTTATCCGAACAATCCTTACCCCCTTGTGTGTTTATCCGAACAATCCTTACACCCTTGTGTGACTTTCAATACCCTTCTGTTTTGCTCTTATTTTCCCTAACTTGCTTGTGTGTCTCTCTTAACTCTTTTTTACCTCACCTACCAATACTGTAGAGAGGACAAGTTGGACCACAGCAGCGACATCGCATGCTTCTCTGCCCAGTTTGTCATTAGAGCTCTGAGCAGAATACAGAGAGTGGAAATTATGTTCAGTCATATCTCAGCCACTCAGCTCTCCATCACTTGGATCTGCATTGACCAGACAACCTACACTGATAGACACGCAGAGTCCCAGCTGCAATCCTGCTCAGCCACACTACAATCTAGTGACTGGGAGGGAGTGATGTGTGAATCCCATTCTGGTTTTGTGTGCTGTGTATCAACAATAGCTGCTTCATTCAAAGATTTCAACAAAATCACAAGAAATAAAGTTTTTTTTCAGTAAACCTATCTGGATGAATTTAAACCTTAAAGGACCACTATAGGCACCCAGACCACTTCAGCATAATGAAGTGGTCTGGGTGCCAGGTCCAGCTAGGGTTGACCCCTTTTTTTTAATAAACATAGCAGTTTCAGAGAAACTGCTATGTTTATGTTAGGGTTAATCCAGCCTCCAATGGCTGTCTCTTGACAGCCGCTAGAGGCGCTTACGTGCTTATCATTGTGAAAATCACAGTGAGAAGACACCAGCGTCCATAGGAAAGCATTGAGAATGATTTCCTATGGACTGGCTGAATGCGCGCGCATCTCCTGCCGCGCATGCGCATTCAGCCGAAGAGGAGGAGGAGAGCAGGAGGAGAGCTCCCCGCCCGGCGCTGGAAAAAGAGGTACGTTTAACCCCTTCCTCTCCATCCAGCCCGGCGAGTATGTTTTCCTGGCACTATAGTGGTCCTTTAATGGCACAATTTAGCCTACCAAAGATGTGTCTATAGTCAAGTAGCACAATATTGTATTTTGCCCAACTTTTGCAAATCTTTTTTTCAATGTAACCCAATACAATTCAGTGTTTAGTGGATAAACCCAGCATTTATCTTACGTTTGCATTGTTTAAGTTATAGGAAATATTTGCATTATGAAACAGTCCTCAGGAAATAAGTACCTGTAATTCAAGTATGTAAGAAGAACAAGAATAAAATATATTACACGGTTGCTAGGAGTCCATGAAATTGATATAAATATACATAAACACTTTATTTTTTTTATTTGTAAGTGTAATATGTGACAATAAAATATATTGTGCCTTATAATGCATGTTCTACATAGCTTGCCGATAAAGCTAGTACATTTCTTACACATGCCAAGTAAAACACATTATTGACTTTGTCGTATGACTCATTTGGCTTCTTCTCTGTGTAAGATTATATTTACAGACCTTTATCCTCTTTTTATATTATGCAAAAATCGTATAGGTCCCCGAAGCACTCTAAATATGTAAAATTGTGTGGCTGGGGCACAAGTGTAAAGTAAGCAGGGAATAAAAGGAAATCTAAATACTGTGCCCTATACTAGATGAGGTTTCACTACAAAGATGCATAATTAAATTGAATGAAACAACTTGTAAACCTAGCCCCTAATGTGGTGCCCATAAGAAGAGATCCTTTCAAGGGCAAAGCATTGTTTTCGTATGAGAAATCTGGTTCTATCCAGTTCATTGTATTATATAATTATATTACTCAAAGCTAGATATTCCAACTGCCCAATATCTTACAAGATAATACCCTTGTGTCATGAAAAGCTGCCCCCACAATGCTCAGTGGGAGCACACCATTAAACACACAGAGGGGCTGGTTAATAGAAATACAAGATGGGCTGACATCCTCTTTCAAGACATGCCAATTCACAAATGAAGCAGGTTTTGGCAATGACACAACCCTTGTTGGCTCTGCCCACACTTGCCCCCCATGCATCACTTTTTATTACATCCCAGTGCAGGTATGTGATCACAGCCACCATAACTGTAAAACAAAGGTACAAAGGTATAATGTACTGCGAAAATAACTGCATTTGCAATCATATGGCTGATTATTAGAAGATTAATAATTGACTATCTATGCAAGAGAATGCCACTTTCAACTGCATGTATTTTATACAAAAATATCAGTCTATGATTGTGAGTATGATACCCCTTTAAAGGCCATTTGTCCAATGTTACTTTAGGTTATGTCACATTATTATTCCTAATTCAGAGAAACTTTGTCAAACTACTCCATAGAGAGGAAAACTGTCAATACTTAGTAGCCTTCAATGCTCCCTTCTTCAGCTTTGAGACCATAATTTTACACCTCTGGGAACAACGTGTCATGTGTGATTGATGACTAAAGAAAATCACAGCTGGAAGCTCGCACCGAGGGTCAGATTTTTTTGCCCAATTGCCAGATTTAAAGTACATTGTGATCTATTCATCAATAACATTAGCAACATTTTCTGTGCCAGCAAAATTTACTGATAGTGATCTTATGGAAAAAAATACATTTTTTGGAATTGATAACGTGTATAATAAAATAAGATAATGGTTAGTAAAAATGTATAGTGCTTTCCAATTGTTTCTTTCAGCACATATCACTCAGATTACAATATACTGATAACATAATACTCCTCATTAGCCATGAACGTTGAGATGTATGACTGAATACTGGGATAATTAGTTTGGGCAAATAAATGTCCCTTAGGACATTAGTTTTAGAAAATAAAAATTCTGTGCTAATGAATATTTCTTTGAATGTTTGCTGTATGGTTATTTTTTTATGTTATATAATATTTTCACTCTATGCAACATCTGATTTTATTTAAAGGAATTCTACACACACAAAAAAAAATAGATCTAAACAGGAAGCCAGCTATAATAGCACCAAAGAACTGTACGCAACCACTGATCATTACTTTATGATCTGTATATTGCTCTACCAAGTATGACGCCTTTAGGGGGACACTCTACTGCCCAAATACATAGATAAATAAAATAAAAATCACTGTTTAGTAGATAAATATATAAAGATATATATTACAATGAAAACATGCATGCATTAATTACACAATTCTTACAGGGGTATAAAGAACTTGCGAAAGCTACATATCTCTTGTATGCAGCCTTTGCAATCCCTCCCCTTCTAACCCCTCCCATACTTTCTGTGGCTGTCCAATCACAGACTTCACAATGCAGCTCAATGAGAAGTCTTTACATCACTTATTTATATAATCTGACAATATATTTTTAATCTCTATATTCTAACCAAAGTCATACATAAATGTTTGAAAATATTAACTTCTAAAGTATATAAATTTAAGGATACAGTCTGTTGGTGCTTTAAAAATGAACAGACTGTCCATTGTCTAGTACACGGTTCGGCATACTCTGGCCCTTCAACTCCTACAACTCTTATGGCCCTCTGGCTATCTGTCTCATTCAAAGAATCATAGGAGTTGTTGTTCAGCAACATCTGGAGGGTCAGAGTTTTGAAAACAATGATCAAGTATAAATATTACTGAATACGTTATATTTCCCTGCAGTTGTTTTCAGTACACCTCTACCATTGGTGATCTGGGTGCTAAGTGTCACCAATTGTTCATCAGAATAAATGGAACCCATTCAACCTGTAAAAAAATGCTTTTGCATCTACACCTGTTCCTGTTGCCTGGAATCATGCTATTCTGAAAAAGAAAATAGACGACTTTGTGAAAGCTGAATATCTTGAGATTTGACTTTCAGCCTGTGCATATCTGTAAAAATTAATATTAACCTAATTCATATCTGAAGACCTGCAGGGAGAACAAACTCAGAAGAAAGATATTTGTGTATGGTGATTGTGACCTAATGCTCAAGGTCATGCTCAATGTTTGATAAAAAAAAATAGTGTTTTACATTTTGGACTAACTGCAGAAATATATCTGTTTAATGTAGCACACGTTTGCATACAATATGATTTATATATACAAAACCTTTTTATATATTATATCAGTATTAAAAATTAGTTTCACTAACGAACAGCAAAATATTTTTTCTGCTATAACTTTATCTACCTCCCCAATCACAAGCTTTTGTTTCACATATTTTTTTTTTGTCCCTGAAATAATTAGAATCTAGTTTAAAATGATATGCAAGAGAGTTCTTAAAGTCTACTATAAAAATAGTACACATAACTATGAGAGAGGACAAAAGCACAACAGCAGGGCAGGTGCAAGGATTACTGCCGCCATAGGCAAAGATTTATTTTGCTGTCCCCTCATGAAAGCAAATACAATCTCACAGAGGTTTATTCACTAAACTCTGAATTGCAGTGAGTTGAAAACCAAATTGCAAAGTTAAAGCAAAAACTGCTGAACTGTGACTGTAACTGAATTGGAGAATTCTTCTATATCAGCTATTTTGGCCTAAATTTTGCCATATGGTTTTTAATTAGGTCTGCCTAATACACACATACTGCTTAATACCTACATCCATACACACATACTGTCTAATACACACATACTGCTTAATACCTACATCCATACACACATACTGATTAATACCTACATCCATATACACATACTGTCTAATACCTACATCCATTCACACATACTGTCTAATACACACATACTGCTTAATACCTACATCCATATACACATACTGTCTAATACCTACATCCATATACACATACTGTCTAATACCTACATCCATATACACATACTGTCTAATACCTACATCCATACACACATACTGCCTAATACATGCATCCATACACACATACAGCTTAATGCGTACATCCATAAATACATACAGCTTAATGCGTACATCCATACACACTGCCTAATACCTACATCCATAAACACATACTGCCTTATACATGCATACACACACACATACTGCCTAATACATGCATCAATACACACATATGGCTTAATGCGTACATCCATGCACACATACTGCTTAATGCGTACATCCATGCACACATACTGCCTTATACATGCATCCATTCACACATACATCCATAAACACACATATTGCCCAATACCTACATCCATAAACACACACTGCCTAATAAATGCACCAATAGCCACACCCTGCCCAATACATGCATCCATACACACATACTGCCTAAGACATGCATCCATACACAGATACTGCACAATAACTACATCCATACTCACATACTGACTAATACATATATAATTTATCACTGCATTTGGTGAATTTAATTTATAAGACTAGCACAGATGAGCACACACACTGACAGAGACGAGCACACACACTCACTCACTGTCAAACACGCACTCACTCACTGACACACATAGACACACACACACACAGACAGATACACTCACTGACAGTCAAACACACACTCACTGACACACAATACAAACAATTGTTTTTTTGAGTGTGGGGAAGCTTTTTACTCCTCCAGCGTGCTGTTTAGTATGCCGGGGCTGGAATTACTTTATATTCCAGCTCCCAGCATCACAAAGGGTGCAAAAGGAAGGAGTGAGAAGCTGCAAGAACAGCCTCCCTCCCCGCCCCACAATACAGCCTCCTGCCTCCTGTCCCCCTCTCCTGCAGAATTTCTCAGCAGAGCAGGCACCTGCCATCAAGGTAAACAGGTGCCTGCTCTGCCATATTTAAGAAGGACAGATTCTGGGGAGCCCTGATGTGGACAGATGGCCACCTCCTGGGCCTCCTGTGACAGTGCTCCTCTGGACGCCCCCACGGCTCAAGAGCCGCTTGCCCAGCAACTGCGGCCCAAGACAGGGGCAGCCCACCAGGAAATATCCAGGTGTGTGCCCCCAGCATGCCCTAGCCCAATGCCACCGAATGCCAAGTGGCGCCGGCCCTGAATAACACTGTTCTGTCGGAGCTTAGGGCTTGATTAGGAAAACAAACAATTACAATTGTTATCCTAAATGGTTAAACTAAATTGGTTTTTATGGTCTGTAATAACCAAGATGGGGTATCTGGACCCCTCCAGGAGGTGTCTCCACTCCTTGAAAGCCAGAACTATGGCAAACAATTTCCTGTTTCCTACATCATAGTTCCTCTCTGCATCTGTTAATTTCTTGGAGAAATAACATCCTCTTCCTTTGGGAGAGGATTGCACCATCCATTGACTCAGACACATTCACTTCAACTATTAAAGGCATTGATGGGTTATAATGGTGCAAAACAGGGGCTGATGTAAAAGCTTCCTTTAGCGCTTCGAAGGCCACAAGAGCAACTATGGAAGAGACAGTCTTTATGAACTTTCTGTAATAGTTCGCAAAACCTACAAATCTTTGTATGGCCTTAAACAATGGCGGAAGTGGCCAGGACTTATTAGCCCCCAGTTTACTGGAATCCATACTAAACCCATCTTCAGATATGATGTAGCCCAAGAACTGCACAGAGGTCTGGTTGAAGAGACACTTCTCGAGCTTGCAATAAAGACCATTGTCCAGCAGTTACTTTAATACTGATCTGACGTGTTTATGGTGGGTTTCAAGGTCTGGGGAATAAACAAGTATATCGTCCAGATACACCACTGCACATACATGCAGGAGATCCCGGAGGACGTCATTAATAAAGTTCTGGTAGACTGTGGGAGCGTTACATAGGCCAAAAGGCATTACCTTGTATTCATAGTTTCCACTACGGGTACTGAAAGCAGTCTTCCACTAATCCTGTTCCCTTATCCTGACCAAGTTGTAAGACTATTAAGAGCCCTACACACAGTCAAAGAGTTCCATAATAAGTGGAATGGGATACGCATTGCGTACCGTGATCCTTTTGAGGCCCCTGACGATACAGGGCCTCAGATCAGCCTCTTTCTTGGAGACAAAGAAAAAGCCAGCACCTGCCGGAGAGGAGGATCTCCTAATAAAACCTTTCCTAAGGGATTCTTCGATGTACTCCTCCATAATCTTGTTCTCTAGCTCAAAAAGGGGATAAACTCTGCCCTTGGGTGGCATGGTCCCTGGCAGCAAATCTATGGCACAGTCATAGGGACGATGCGGGGGGAGCTTGTCAGCCTCTCCCTTCTTGAATACTTGTGCCAGATCCTTATACTGCGGAGGCAAAGAGGTAGAAAGAGGAGAGGCTTAAGGCAGGTTCAAGGCACAGATTGGATACAGGGTTTCCAGGCAGTTTACGTGACAATACGCACCCCAGGAAAGGATATCCACGTTGACCCAATCGATAACGGGATTATGTTTTTCCAACCAAGGGAAACCAAGGACTATAAGGCATTATGGAGAACATAAGAGGTGGTACATGATTTGTTCCTTATGCAGGACACCTACAGACGTACACAGGTCCTGGGTTTTGTGTGTAATTTTGGGTGTAAATGGTCTACCATCGGGAGCCTTAACGGCCAAGGGTGTGATTTTCCAGATCAGAGTCAGGGCAGAGGTTTCAGCAAAAGACTGAACAATGAAGTTTGGGAATCAGCTAAACATCTGAGGAGGAAAACATAAACAAAACATAGTGTGATACAGCTGGATACAATATAACTTTTTTAATTGCACTCACAGTGTGTTGGAAAAAGTCGCGTCTTAGGGTGCCTCCCCTGGTATAGGCTGGGGGCTATCACCTTCTTTAGGTCCCTCCTGTTTCAGATCTGGTCCATTGCGAAATCAGAGAATCTGAATATTCAGCTTCATAAAAAAATCGCTAGGTCTTAGGTGCTGGCGTTTCCCTGAAGGTCAGGCCAGGTGTTCTTTCAGTGCCCCTTCTTCCTGCAGTATAGGCACAAGCCTTCCCTCTTTCTGTATTGCTTTTCCTCCTCAGGCAATTTGGTAGAATCCAATTGCATTGGTTCTGGCAGAGAGTTAGGTGGAGGCAAAACAAGCATAGGGGAGGTAGTCAAGGCAGGTAAAGGGGAGGCATATACTCTGTGGTAGGTATCTCGCAGGAGATGCCTTTCTCTAATGCGATTGTCAATCACAATGCAGTAATTGATGAGATTGTCCAACAGAACGGGTATCTCTCTGGAGGCTATCTCATTCAGTAAGTAACTGGCTAATCCCTCCTGAAATGCGGTTACCAGGGCATCGTTGTTCCATACCACCTCTGCCATCAGAGTACGGAACTCAATAGTATAATCCGCCACAGACCTGGACCCCTGTTTAATCCTTAGTAAAGCCTTCCCAGCAGATGCAACCATGCCTGGCATATCAAAGGTCCTCCTAAATGCAGACAGGAAATTGGCATATGACATGGTAGCGCCAGATTCCCATATCGGATTAGCCCAGGCCAAAGCCCTACCAGAGAGATGGTTGATAAGGAAGGCTATTTTTGACCTGTCAGTGGGAAAGGAATGTGGATTCATTACCAAGTGTATGTCGACTTGGTTTATGAATCCACAACTGTAATTAAAGTAACCTCGCCACTGGATTTTGGAGGGGCCTGTTTGCCAGCCTCCTACCCTGTGATTATGGCCCTGTGACGAACTGAACCTTGTCACAGGTTCTTGGAGGGGCCTGCTGGCCAGCCTCTTGCATCAGGACTGTGGGCCCTGCAATATACCTTGCCCAATGCACTTTAAAAGGCTCTGTTCATGTGAAGTATGTACTTTTGTACTCCAGACAGAGAGATCCACCATTAGCCCTAATTCTCTGGAACTGTTTTGGGCATGGGACCATATGCACCGTACGTCAAAAATAAGACTTCCAGGAAATTCCTGAACCCCTGAACTGATCTGGGTGATTTTTGGTTATGTTGGTCGCCCAGATCAGGGCTATCAGGGGATGTATGTAATGTGGGGTTTTATGTAATGTTAGGGTAGTTTTGGGGTGTATTTAAAAAAGTATGTTTTTTCTGTGCTTGGAGATAATTGGATTAGATTAGTACAGTTCCTGAGGTGTATTATCTCCAAGGCAGAGGGGAGGGATTGTGTGTTTGTATATGGGAGTTTAACCATTTTTGTTATTGGTCTGTGATTTGGTGCTGCAGTTCCCCACAAGGTCCAGGTGGGAGCGCCCCTTGCATGGAGACTTGCATAGGAGGCCAGTTGTGGCTGCCATTAAAAAGAATGCTTTACCCCTTCCTGAAGTCTTGGCTCATGTTTGGGGGATTGGAGAACTACATACACTCAGGGGATTGCTATATCACAATACTCCACTGAGTATAATCACTAGCTCTTCTAAGAGCTGTTCCTGCTATGCTCTCTGGACTAGGAGATATCTACCCACTGGAAGCTGGATCCTGGTCTTGGGTCTAGGGTGGGTGGAGGATGGCGAGACCCCAACCAAGCTGCAGCGGTTCGTGGGGTTTATGGTAGTTATGGTGTTTCAGACAAGCCAAAGTTCGGTAACCAATTAATCAGAGAGAGTATAAAGCGCTATTGGGTTAAACAAAGACCACAACAGGGCACTGAGACGAGACGGAGGTTAACTTATATACACACAGGGTGTGTCTGATTTGCTAACCTCCAATTAGTTTCTTCCCTCTCTTGTGGTCTCTGAGGTCATCACTGTGTGCCAGGTCACATAATTGGGTCTGGCACACATATAAGGATGCTGCTCTGGAGCATGCAGCGTCAGAAACACTGTCAGTCCTGAGCACGGCGGTGGCGCTTGCGGTGACAGGGTAAGCAAGGCCGCTGTGAGCGGCGCAGAGACAGGAGACCTGACACCTAAGAGGTTGGGTCACATTCCGCCTCCTCCAATGTCAGCTGATAGGGGAACTAATGAATATGTGAGGTGCCAGCCACGCATGCATTGGGCGTTCCCCACATGAAAGCAATGCTTTTCTATGGGGTTGTCCTTGATGTGGAATGTCCTCATGCAAAGCATGAGATCATCCAGCGTTGTTTCAAGTAGTAAAACTCTGTAGTACTGTGGAAAGCGCCTCTAGTGGCTGCCTGGTAAACAGGCAGTAGTGGCAGTCCTGCAAGGTAATTATTGCAGTCTCTCTCAATGAGATAAAGTGGTCTGGGTGCCTGTAGTGTCCCTTTAAAAATTTGCATAACAGTCTTTGGCAAGCCATTTATGAGCTTTCAGGCATATGGTTATGCAGAAAGCAAAGGTTGAAGAATATTTCTTCTGAACCAAAATGGCAGCTGCAGACTGGACTTCACTTTCTTCTTTAGCAGGATACAGCACCAAATGTCCTTTTGTCACATAACTTCCTACCTGACCCAGACTGAATGTAATTACAGCACACAATCACTAGATGGGGCGCAAACATATTAACTGTATTGCGTACAGTGCAATAACAGAAATAACACATTACCTGTTAGTTACTAGGGCACCTTCTCTGCATCCTTTTGCCACCTCCTTATGCTCTGCTGCTACCTTGTGCCTTTTTATTACACCACCGGTACTTCATCAATTTTGATGCAAGCATCTCTGCGCCATACTTGCAACGCCTTACTTGTGCATTCTGGTGTTACAGTTCTGATCTAGCCTGGGCTTGAATGATCTAGAATCACTGAATTATATTTGGGATTTTGAACTGACTATTAGACATCTGTCAAGCAAGGATTCTCCTTGAGGCTTTCAGACTATTTTGCATGATCACATCCTACATGGATGAATATGCTTCCTATATTGTATATGGCTTATAGGGATAATATGTGATGAATTGTATTTTGACTAGGAAACAAAAAATACTTTTAAACACAGGTGTAGGCATATATTTTTTTCCCAGTGGAGTAGGTTGGTTTGTGAACAGAATGGCACAAAAGTCCCAAGGCACATAAATGGGGATTAATAGAAACCATTAAAAATCTAAACCTTGTTTTACCAGTTTCACACGAGGAAAGACATACTGTAAAACATGTACAGGCTATGACTGTATTAGCAGCCATTAGATATCTAAGTATACAAATGTGTTGTACATCTGCAAAAGAAATATCAGTTTAACCCCTAAAGGACACATGACATGTGTGACATGTCATGATTCCCTTTTATTCCAGAAGTTTGGTCCTTAAGGGGTTAAACATAACCAAGTCCTTGTGAGGATACATTATACTTGAATAAGCAAATAGAAGTCCAGAATAAATAGTCTGACTGGTAGATGAATCAAACCCCTAAAGGACACATGACATGTGTGACATGTCATGATTCCCTTTTATTCCAGAAGTTTGGTCCTTAAGGGGTTAAACATAGCCAAGTCCTTGTGAGGATACATTATACTTGAATAAGCAAATAGAAGTCCAGAATAAATAGTCTGACTGGTAGATGAATCAAACCACCTTTGTAGAGGTGAATACAGTCTTTTGTAGTGGGGGATTCTTCAGAGTGGTGTAGATGCGTCTTTGTACATCATATGAAATGAGAAAATAACAACTGATGGTATAGTATGTCCCGAAAGGGGTAGAAGCAATAAAAGAGTATATGGTCCTACTCACGTTTTCAAGAGCTATGGACTTAGCTCTAGTGTTGATAACGTACAGTGGTATAATCCCCACTTATGGGATACGTGAGGTCTTAGTATTCTTTCTTGATTAGGGAACCATATGTGGAAATAAAAGCAGGAACAACAATGGTGCTCAAAGTATAAAATGCCAGAGGTGAGAAGATAAAAAACCAAGTGGTTACTCACATTTAGTTGAACAGACTGACTGTTCAATGAATACAGCTTGAGTGGTATAATCCCCACCTAGGATTCTTGGGAGTAATATCCTCACTGGAAAGTAAAAACACTTCTGTGCCGGATAAAAGGATGGTAGTAATAAAAAAGTAAAATAATAATAGTAATAAAAAGTAAGATGGCTAACTCACAGTAAGAAAGTGGCCAAAATACCTTTATATTGTTTTAAATAAAGGTATTTTGGCCACTTTCTTACTGTGAGTTAGCCATCTTACTTTTTATTACTATTATTATTTTACTTTTTTTTCCAGCCACTGGACCCCAGGGAGAAAGGGAACCCCCCCCCCAGCATTCCCAAAGGTAAGGAGGCTGGGGGGGTTAAATAAAAAAAAAAATTTGATGTGAGTGATTGTGTGAGTCTGACTGTGTGTGTGTGTGTGTGTGTCTGACTGTGTGTGTGTGTTTGTGTCTGACTGTGTGTGTTTGTGTCTGACTTTGTGTGTGTGTGTGTCTGACTGTGTGTGTGTTTGTGTCTGAATGTGTGTTTGTGTGTGTTTGTGTCTGACTGTGTGTGTGTGTGTGTCTGACTGTGTGTGTGTGTGTGTTTGTGTCTGACTGTGTGTGTGTGTGTGTGTTTGTGTCTGACTGTGTGTGTGTGTCTGAATGTGTGTTTGTGTGTGTTTGTGTCTGACTGTGTTTGTGTCTGACTGTGTGTGTGTCTGAATGTGTGTGTGTCTGAATGTGTGTTTGTGTGTGTTTGTGTCTGACTGTGTGTGTGTGTGTCTGACTGTGTGTGTGTGTCTGACTGTGTGTGTGTTTGTCTGACTGTGTCTGACCGTGTGTGTGTGTTTGTCTGACTGTGTGTGTGTGTCTGACTGTGTGTCTGTGTCTGACTGTGTGTGTGTTTGTGTCTGACTGTGTTTGTCTGTGTGTGTGTGTGTGTGTGACTTTGTGTTTGTGTATAGATGTAGAGCGTGTGTGCATGTATGTATAGGGACTGTATAGGGACTATAGTGTGCATAATCCCTGGTTCTTACATTCCAGGTAGCTTACAGCTATCTACAGTACTGTCTGCATCACTGACAGTAATAAATGTATAAACTCATTTTGAAGACACCAGCTAAAAAGCTCAACCTTCACTACCAGTCATTTCTGATTAATTGAATTGTTTTCTGTTCAAAACTGATTATCATTCTGCTTTGTTTGTATTTGTCTTTGATCATTTCTGTAACAGCAATGTATGCACAGTTGCCACTGTCTGTGTTTTGTTGCATTTCTATCCCCATGTGTTTACTGAGAGCTATATGTGAGATCAAACATAAATAAACATAATAAATAAATGTATTGTTAAAAAAAATATATATACGCTATCCGAATTTAACATGTCTTCTATGGGATATTATCGAACTTTAAAACTTGTAAAATGACGGTAGACATGCAGAATATAAAACATAAAAAAATAAAAATAGAAAATAGTTGTAATTTAGAAATCTTTGTTTAAGAGGTTTTTGCTCAATATTTGCAGCAGGAAAGGTTAAATAAAAAAGCTACTTTGTTATCTTTAATTGGATACCAACAGCAGATAGGGAGTAAGTCAATGTCTCTTATCTCGCCCATTACTGGTTTATATTTCTCACAGTTTTCAAGCTCCCTCTCTTTTTTATTCGAGTTCTTTTTTTTCTGGTTTAGTACCTTATCTGCTTTTCCCATTCCTACCTACAAACGCTTTGCATCTCCAAGCAACAGCAGTTAAGTAGTCTTTTTGAAGCACGCAGGAGCTCTATAGGAGAACATTTGCCAAAAGTCACAGCCAGGAAGAAATACGGCAAAGCCTTTTTAATATTTTAAGAACGTGGTCATTTTTTTATTGTAAAATATAGCTCTAAATTTTTTTTAAAAACATTACAAAATCGCTACCCTGTAAAATATAGCACACAAATCCTCCAGAAAAAAATGCATAGGAAACTGTACATTAAATATTTAGCTCATGGTACTGTCCAAATAGTTTACTTTAAAGTAAGTTTTTGGAAAGTTTGCCAAAAAAAGGGAAGATGCAGTAAAAGATCCATACTGCCATCCTGTTCCAATTTCGACAAGTATGCTTCTGAGAAGTTTATGAATTGAGTTTTTATGGATTCGACACAGACCATAACCAAGCTTTTTACCCAGCTGGAGTTCTGGAATGGGATTAAATTATAAATGCTCATAGCTACTTTGATCATAAAGAATGCAGTATACTTCTATTACTAAGAATAAATATTACCATGCATATTATCCCTCAAATAATATTGATACTATTAACTTATATGGTGCATTTCTCCTGCACATATTCAAAGAGTTTACCACGCTATATTTACATGAGCTAATAACCTTGATACTATGTTTCACAATATAATGTAGACTTGTGCAAGGATAAAGATTTAGTTCTTACAAAGCACTTCAGCAACAACAAAAAAATAATAATTTTTTTGTGGTTGGCAGAATTCAGTTTTTGTTGCTGTTCGTTTTAGCAGGATTTTGGTAATTAAAAATACTCAGCAAGGTCATTCGTACAGCCAGAAAAGCAGGAAAAAAGAGGACTATGACTACGCTGACATCCGAAAATGGCTACGGTTTATTGCTTGGCCTAAAGGCTACTCAATATGAGCCATTAATGAAATTGTGAGTCTGAGTTGCCAAAATTATATTATTAAGTATCTATATAAAAAAAAAAAATAGGAAGTGAATGATCTTTACAATGATTGATTGCAATCGTTTTTGGTTTTTTTGCTATCTTTTATTATAAAAAAAATGGGGAACAAGAGTCTTTTCAAGTTCAAAATTGAGTATATCAAATAAGGGGAAAAAAAGGTCAATATGAAATTGACCACTCACCCCTTCCACCTTGGCAAGAAGAAATCTTTCCAACACATCCAAAAAGAGGGTTTTCAAAAAATAAAAATCACCTGCTTTCAAAAAAAGCAGGGTCTCCCCCTTTTTCAAATGTCTTTAATTGTAGTTTGGTTTTTTTTATCACCCTGCCTGGCAAAGTCTCTGCAGATGCAGTCAGTATAGGGTGATAGGGCCCTTTTTTTTACACTGAAGGAGGATGGTCACTAATGTGACAGGACATGGATGGGGTGCTCAGGTGGTCAATTGCCAGTGTTTCCTCACTTTTTAGTTAGAAAACAGGGCCCTGTCAGCTTTTCCCAAATGAATCTCTGGAGGTATCAAACGAGCACTGCAAGACCAACCTGGCAGAGCAAAACCACAAGGAAAGGTATTTAAGGTAAGTTAATTTGTATTTAGAAAAAGGTGTTTTGTTTTTTTTAAAAGGGATGTCACACTTAGTGCAGGCAGAGTTCACTTGTACAGTAAACTGGGAAGAAGCTGTTATTTCCAAAGCATAAGCAGTGTCACAGAAGCACACTGGGTTCTAAGTCAGTGAATGAAAGTGGGAGAACATGACACTGGCAGTAGCAGCTGGACAAGAGGAACTTCTGTTTTTCTCTGATTTTCTTTTTGAATTCTCTGGATAATGAGGGGTGCAGCTGCTCCTTTCCAACCTGCCTCTGTCAACTACTGGCACTATTCTCTCCATTCCCCCTGCTATAAGTAAGGGTGGTGGTAGTAGTAACGAAGGATGTACCACTGGCGGGAGCTTGTGACAAATGCACAGAGTCAGATGCGGCACAATGGACCTCCTGCCTGCCCTAGTACATTCTTCTTCTGCTTCTTCCTCAAGTACTGAAGACTAGTGGTATCTTTGCAGATGTTGCTTCATGTTGGAACTAGTTAGATGACCCTTTATTTAACCCATACTCACTTTCTTGCCACACCATTTGCACTTTGCAAGATGGCCTACTTGTAGGCCCTCAACGTGATCCCAAAGTTTGCTTTGTTGGTGCAAATCAGTACCCTCAATCCTTGACTTGTATCTGTTGAAGATATGGTGGATATGCATTTGTGGCAGTGGGAGCTGGCACAACACTAACCTGTCTGGGGTTGCTGTGTCTCTCGTGCAGAGCGAACTTGCTGGTATTTTGGATCTGGACTGCCTGTATGGGTGGGACCAGTCTGATATGTTTCAGATATGTGCTCTCTGTAATAGCACAAGATGAGCTAAAACCAGATTGAGTTCTAAACGTGGACCCACCAAAGGGCGGGCTATTTTAGTTGCTGTCCGTTCTCAGAATACTCTTGCGACCCATTTTTTTTTTTTTTGCAGACTAAGTAATAGGACTTTTTTCCTACTACCACAGTGCCCAAGAGAAGGATTTTCTTTCCTCCAAACAACAGAAAAAATAACTTACCAACTGTAAATTAGTCTCACACTAGTATGAAAGACAAAATACTTGTCAACCCAAGTGGCAACCTCATATCTTCCACTCAAAATTTTCTCTAGTGCTTCTGGCAGTTCTACCTGCTAGATACAGCATACAGCTAAAGTTAGTCTTGCACTAGAATCAATGACCAAGGCTATCTCCCACTCCCACATAGTCGTATCATTGATAAAAACACACTTTATCAATGCTGGTCTCCCTCCCTCAATAGCTGAAGTCAAATTATCTAGAATAGTCAAGCTTGGAGATATAGTCATTAGAAAAATATTATTAAATTGAAGCCAAGGCCCTACACTGATCATAGGCCTTAATTTAATAAGCTTTCCAAATGATTATATACTGATAGAAACATTTTCAAATGATTTATCTGCAAAGATTCCATAGACTTTAAAGGTGACTTCTGTAGAAAAATCACATGGCAACTTTTCTAACAGTATGAAAGCATTCTGAAAGCTTATTACATCAAGGTCATAATTAGATGCAATCCTCGGAGTTACCTTATGGTAGGTTATACAATATAGAGTGTCTCCTAAGGTACCATGCTGTCCTTTTTTTGTTTTTTTGTTTTGGAGGAACCGAACATTGAGTATTTTCTCAATGTAAGAAAGTACATGCACCTTTATTCATCCAGGAAAGCTCTTGCAAGAAATGACATAATAAATTAAGTAAAGTAAAATATTTTCTTTGCTTCACAACAAAAGGTAGCACATTCATTCAATAAATCTAAATATATTCATATCAAGAAACACGATTCTTTACAGGAACTCAATGAGCAATTGAACTTGACATTTACTTGAAAGAACATATTTACAATATTTATACAGAACTTTTTGTGCAAAGTATTGTGAGATAAGAACAGTAACCATGAACCAGAATTAGACTTTTCTGATTGGAGCCGCTCATCCTGGTGTGGGAGGGGTCTGCCTGTAATTGCAGGCCGACTCACCAAGTATTGCACTAAAGGAACCTTTAATAAGTAACTTTATTAGATTTTTTGGCAATTTTTTTAATGCACCATAAAGTATATAATGCATTTAAAATTAAGGGTCACATTTTACTTCTACAATGCCTTTAACTGTGCACACCATTACTTGTATTTATTAAAGGTATTTATAAAGCGCCAAACATATTCCGCAGCACTGTACAATTGGGAAAAAAGACAGTACAATAAGAACAGACCATCGTCAACTTTAGTGCAAAAATATTTATAGCAAAACATTAAGACGTAACAAACTGTCAACATCAATTTTGCATTTAATTATAGATATTTTTTAAATCGCCTTTTTTTGAGTCTGATGGATTTTTTCATCTGTTGCTTTTTTTGCACTGCAGAATTGGCAGAATTTTCTATAAAGAAAATAAATATGATCGAAATAACGGTGAAATTTAATTGGTTCTCTTCAGAACACGCATATAAATATCCTCTATATATTTCATAGTTATGTAGCTGAAAAGAGACATGCACCAAGTTCAGCCTTTCTCACATTTGTTTTTGCTGTTGATCCAAAAGAAGGCAAAAAAACAAACTAGGAAAAAATCCTTCCTGACCCCTAAATGGCAGTCAGATATCTCCTTCGATCAAGAAGCTATTACCCCACTAATTAAAAATCAAATCCCTGTGTATTATGTTTTTGCAAGTATTTATCCAATTGCTGTTTAAACATCTGTATAGTCTCTGATAAAACCACCTCTTCAGGCAGGTAATCCACATCCTTATAGTTTTTACTGTAAAAATAAAATGCCCTTATATTATTGAAATTAGCCTTTTTAAAATTATATGTTTTAGGATACCCTATGTGCTTTTGGAGTTTGTTTCAAAAGACACCATGTTGTGATCACTATTTTTCAAGTGCTCCCTTACTTGAATCGAGACAAGCATTCTTTCCAGTTGGTGCTTGTACCAATTTTTACATGAAAGTGAAATTTAACATATTCAAAAACCTGATTCCCCTTGCTGAACTACTAGTCCCTCTATCCCAATTTATGTCTGGGTAATTAAAATCTCCAATAATTAACGTGTTACCCAGATGTGCATCTTTCCCAATTTGCTCTAACAGCTGTTCTTCCTCGTCCATATTAACATTTGGTGGTTTATGACATATTCCAACCAATCCTTGATTCCCTTCTTTTGCCCCAATTAGATTTCTACCCATAAGCTTTCACATTTTTCACGTCACCTTCCACTTGCTTAAGATTTGTATTAAAACATGGTTGACCTACAAACATAGCCCACCACCTTTCCTGTTTTTCCTATCCTTCATAAATAATGTGTAACCACTTAAGTAATTATATATTAAATTGCAAAAGGTGAAATTACCAGATCATATAATTTTGTTAGAGATGTATTTTTCAGAAACTTTGGATTTTTTTATTCTACACCGATGAGTGTTCACATTGCTACTAAGGAAAGGTCAAGTTTAATACTTGATTGAGATGCAGATATCACACTTTTCTGGCGTCACAAATGTTTATACAAGGAGGAAAGTATACATACAGTTTGAAACAAAAGAAAAAAGGTTTCTCTCTGAAGTTAACACAAATCATGCAGACAGCAATAGCTCACATTGCCTGTCACCTCCTTCACAGTTCCAGAAGTACCACTGGGAAATACAAAGTTAAAAAAAAAAATAATGAAAGAAAGAAACGTGTGTGAACCGTTATAAAAAACCCATAGGTATTACTTACGAGCAAGGAATTATTCTTATGAATACAATTAAGCCACATGTTGAAAAAAAAAAAAAAAAAACAACTTAAAAATTCAGTAGATAAATTAATGTCCACTAAAAAAATCATATTATGTGTGTACAGAAAATCTTATTTTTTTATTTTTTTCGACTAGACTAGTTGAGATTGTTGGCTATTACATAGTAACTCGTCTTACATGTATTTTAAACTATTTCAAATAATTGAAAATAATTACAAAGATTACTTAACCCCTTAAGGACCAAACTTCTGGAATAAAAGGGAATCATGACATGTCACACATGTCATGTGTCCTTAAGGGGTTAAAGGAACACTATAGTCACCTAAATTACTTTAGCTAAATAAAGCAATTTTAGTGTATAGATCATTCCCCTGCAATTTCACTGCTCAATTCACTGTCATTTAGGAGTTAAACCACTTTGTTTCTGTTTATGCAGCCCTTGTCACACCTCCCCTGGCTCTGATTGACACAGCCTGCATGAAAAAAAAGTGGTTTCACTTTCAATCAGATGTAATTTACCTTAAACAATTGTATCTCTTTCTCTGTAAATTGAACTTTAATCACATACAGGAGGCTCTTGCAGGGTCTAGCAAGCTATTAACATAGCAGGTGATAAGAAAATCCTAATTAAACAGAACTTGCAATAAAGAAAGCCTAAATAGGGATCTCTTTACAGGAAGTGTTTATGGAAGGCTGTGCAAGTCACATGCAGGGAGGTGTGACTAGGATTCATAAACAAAGGGATTTAACTCCTAAATGGCAGAGGATTGAGCAGTGAGGCTGCAGGGGCATGTTCTATACACCAAAACTGCTTCATGAAGCTAAAGTTGTTCAGGTGACTATACTGTCCCTTTAAAGAAATATTAGCCTAAATATACAAAATATTCAGATTCTGATTAATAATTGTATGCAAAAAATTATGTATATTTCTTCCCATAAAAGAACTTTAAAATAGGTCTGTGTTTGTGCTGCCCAATTTGCACTTTGCTAGTATACATATACTGTCTAAGTGAGTAGTTTTACCAATGAAAATAATTACCAATCTTAAAGGGACATTCCAGGCCCCTAAAACATTTCAGCTTGTTGAAGTGCATTATGAATAATAATACCTCTTTATTTAATTTTACAAAAAGTGCAGGTTTCAATTGAAATTGGCACTTTTTTGAATTAAACTTATACACCCATGGCTGTCAATTAGAAATCTTTCCCTGTTATTTCCTGGTTGTTTAGCTGAGTTGAGCTAAACCCACGAAGTAGGCAATTGCCCAAGGCAAAGACTTCTCATCAAGCTTCATTGGGTAGTCTGTGATTGGACAGCCACAAAAAGTCTGGGCAGGGCTAGAAGGGGTGGGCTTGAATAAACCTCAGACAAGAAATCTTTTGTAAACTATTTTAGATGTACCACCAATTAAAAAAAAAATGCATAAGTAAATGCATGCATTTTTCCATTGGGTTTATATCTACTAAACAGTAATTATTTGTATTTTATTTTAACTGAGCAGTGGAGTGTCCCTTTAAATATGATACAAACCCTGCACTGGATGTTTCTACTTTTGAAGGCGTGTTTGTCCTCTTTATTTGACATTATCAAACTAGAAGACAATGTGCAAGATACATTATTTTCCTAATTAGTGTTTATATAAATGTTTGAGCAACATGTTTAATTCCAGGGTAAATAAAGGGAACTAGCAGATTGTTTCTTTTACAGACCATGGTACTGAAAACTATAATCATTAATAAAAATGAGGGTATCATTGTGATTACTCAAAGAGGAACCCACTAGGAGAGAGGATCATTCACAAACAACAAATGATACTGGTAAACCGTATTGAAAAACCTGTCTCTCAGTAAAAAATACTGCCTTGTTGGAATATCTCTGGTATGATGGTATGGATGACAAGAAGATGCAAAAGATAAATTATTGCCTGTGCATTGTTTGCAGTATAATGACATTTGTATAGATTGTCCTTTAGCCGTAAGCAACCAATCGAGGAACTTTACTGTAACATAGTGCTGCTCAGATGCAAATCCAATTTTGTCTTCATTGCTGTTACAATATTGAAAAATAATCCTTAAAATGTGCAATGGAGCCATTCCATATGACAAATAAATTATCAATATAATGCTTAAATAATATAATATCTCCAAAGATGTGGGATTTGGTATACAATGTGGAAAACTTTGCTCCAACACAGACCTGTATCTTTAGAGGTAGAATTTCTATAACCAGCCAATAGTTATTCAAGACAAAACAGCTAAAACAAGTTTTATTTTTTATATATGAAGATAAGAGAGTAAACAGAACACTTACCAAACATTATAGTTATAATAGTGTATTGATAGGTACGTCACCTTCGTGTGCATCTTATGAAATGTTGGAAAGGAAGACAGATCAATATTAGGGGGCAATAAACCTAAAAAGTATATTTCGGTCTCTAAACAAACTACACCATTGTGCAGAGCAGAGTCAATCAGAAAAAACATTATTCTAAAATTTAGTGGTTGGGTCCATTTTTAGTATCTGTAAGTTGATAATATGTTTCAGAATAGACTTGTGCACGACAAACAAAAATGTTTAGACTGAACCACTTTCGTGCATGTGGTGGTTAGGCTCGTCAGAATTGTAGAATTGCATACGCCAAAAAAGACTTAGGAAAATAAATCAAAAGAGATGATGGAAAACAAGATAATTGACGTCTAGGGTACAGCTACTAAATGTTTATTTTTCTCAACAGATCAAATTAGATGTAATCGATGTATATATATTAACACAACTCTTTTTCTTTGTTATGCCATCTTGGGGCATGCCAGCTGCAGTTAATGAGGCACTGCCCAGAATCCCAACCTTCACAGAGACCAACAGGCTCATATATGTCACAGCATTAGTGATCCTCCAGTTGCATGACTACAAGATCAGGCTCAAAGAGAATCAATGCCCACCATGAGACTATGACTGGAAGCCAAGGTAAACACAACACAGAAGGAAGTTTGTAAACTGGATGAACTTCACAAAGGTGTAAAGATCAAAGATAGATCCTGGCTACTGGGAGTACAAGGATATGCCCATAACAGCTATGCAAACACTGACAGCACTGGCAACCAGATTGAGCAGATACACTAGAGAAGCAGAGGCTAACAGAATCAATGCCCTGTTTAGAAAAGAACCATCCAAGGTGCATGTCAACACGTATCCACCCAAGATCCACCCAAAGCAGAGATTGAACAGTAGTAGAAAAATATTTAGCAGATAGAAGCATCACATAAGACCACTGTATGCTGCCAGAACAGGAACTGGTCACCATCACAGTGGGATATATCCAGCAAAAAGTAGCCCACATGAATAATTGGTCAGCCCAGGATTTGACATGATCCACACCTACTAGATACAGAAATTATCAATCCTGCATGGACGCCTAGCAGCACAAATGAACCAGCTACTAGCAACAAGCTCCCAAACTGACTGGCACAAGGCAGAACAATACTGGTCATGAAGGACCCTCACTAGGGAGCAACACCATCTAACTACTGACCAATCACCTGCCTCCCCACAACATTGATGGTCCTGTCAGGCATCATATCCTCCAAGATTGGTGTGCATATAAATCAGTATATGAGCAATGCTCAGATTTGGATTGGAAACAACACTAGAGAATCAAAACACCAACCACTGGTAGATCAAGCAGTCACACAGGAACATCAAAATTTCATTCGGTCTAGATAGGTGTGGGCCGATAATAGCAAAAAGAAGGAAGATGATCAGGACATAAGGAAGGCAAAATAGAGATGTAGAGAAGTTACAAGTACTTGCTGGTACCACAAACACATGGCAACCATGTCATTCTCTGCTTAGCCATCTGGACTGAGCCAGGAAGAGGCAAGGAAGATATCAAAAGCCAACTACCTGCAGAGAGTCAGACAGGTCCTGAAGTCCCAGTTAAATGGCAAGAACAAGATCCAATAATAAATAAACAAAGAATGCACACCACAAGACCGTAAGAAGTCTCTATCTGTATTTATTACATCACAAGTATATATACAATACTTGTACACGTTTGATTCGTGTTTCTGCCCGATTAGGCTTGTGGAATGTGGTAAATATTTATTTCTGTTTATTATTTGCCTATTGAGTCACTTATTGCTGTACTAGTGTTGTATATATACTTGTGATGTAATAAATACAGATAGAGACTTCTTATGGTCTTGTGGTGTGCATTCTTTGTTTATTTATTATTGGTCATTTTGGTATTTGAGGGAGTAGTGAATAGCACCATATCAATTGTTTATATTCATATTGTTAAGTATTCTCTCCGTACTTTGTATATTATAAGAACAAGATCCAAGCCATCAACATATATGCCCTACCAGTCATCAGCTACCCAGCTGGAATAATAACCTGGTCAAGAGAAGAACTGGTCAACCATAGATGTTAAGACCTAGAAAATACTTACTATGAATGGAGGGTTCCACACGAAATCCAGCATTCAGAGACTGTACACCAGCAGGAAGGAAGGAGGTCGAGGCCTGATGAGTGACCTGGCTAAGTCCAGATGGGTAGTTGAGAATGACATGGCTAAGCTCCTGTGGGACTTTCAGACAGATAAGCAAGTACTGGCCAACCAACCTGACATTATGGTGGTTGACAAACAACGGAAGACTGCAGTCATGGTGGTTGTAACAATACCCAGTGACTATAACATCAGAAGAAGGGTCATGAAAAGATAGACACATACCAATGGCTGAAAAAAGAGCTGGAAAGGATGTGGAAAGTGAATGCAGTAGTCACTCCAGGAGAAGTGAGAAAATCATTTTCTTTTTTCATATTTATATTAAAACAATAAGATAGATAGATAGAAACCTATACTACAAAAATGTAGCTCTGCACTTTCTCACACATGAATGTTGAGGGTTTCCCATACTTTCTTCCAGCAGATCTTGAGGCATTGCTTGTACATCATCGTCTCATTTGTTTCCCATCCTCCTAAACAGGGATGTTTGAAAAGTATATGCTACATATTCCATAAGATGTATTTAAGTGGTAATTTAGCTGTATATGTTAGGAAGCATAACATATCTCAACTTAAAAGTTGTAATAGTTGTAAAGTTGAATCACAGCATTATATAAGCAGTAAGAAGGAACACACTTTGCATATAATGAGATGAATGTATATGAATCTTAGCATTAAAAAGAATCCCTGCACTGCATTTTTCAAAAGATTCTCGCTATAAAAATGTCATTCGTAAGAAGGATTTGATTAGGCTGATTGCATTCACATGGTTTTGATATAAGGGTTAGATTTTACAACAGCCATAACCCCCCAGAGCTGCTACAACAAAAACTAGCCAGTTTTCTTAGTTTCTTTAATAAAAGACAAAAATAAAATGCGATACAATCATTCAAATTGACCGTGTGCAATTTCCAATCAAAGGAACAATACAAAACCCTAAAAAAAAAGAGTGTTTTTTGTTTCTTTATATAAGTAGAGTTTTCAAGAGATTGGCTTTTCATACATTTTTTATTTTGCACCCTCCTGACTGTCAAACAGACAGTTGCTAAAATGTTTTCCTCACTTATCTTGAATGTCTGATCAGGTTAGAAGTGAGGGTTTCTCGTGGAGAAGCACAGATTTCAAAGAGAAGCAGTCTCAGTGCTGTGACTATATACGTAGCTTCTCTATGAGTGGAGTGATGCTATTGTGAGGAGACCCTTTTGCCGCTTTATTAGAAGTAAGTAGAGCTTTTTTAGTAGTCGTGCGGAAACCAAGAAATCTAAACAGACTTGCCAACAGTCCAGCTCAGTTAATAAATGTACTTATTTAGAAGACTAGAGTGTTTCTTTAAAGGACCACTATAGGCACCCAGACCACGTCAGCTCAATGAATGGTCTGGGTGCCAGGTGCCTCAAATATTAACCCTGCAGCTGAAAACATAGCAATTTCAGAGAAACTGCTATGTTTCGCGGAGGGTTAACCCAGCCTCTAGTGGCAGTCTCCCAGACAGCCACTAGAGGCCACTTCTACGATACTCACTGTGAAAATCACAGTGAGAAGACGCTGACGTCCATAGGAAAGCATTGAGTAATGCTTTCCTATGGGCGGTTTGAATGCGCGCGTGGCTCTTGCCGTGCATGCGCATTCGGCGCTGACGCCATCAGGAGGAGGAGAGTTCCCCAGCACTGAGGGAGCCTGACGTGGGAGAAAGGTAAGTGGCTGAAGGGGTTTTAACCCCTTCAGCCCAGTGGGAGGGGGGCCTTGAGGGTTGGGGGACCTAAGGTCTACATAGTGCCAGGAAAACAAGTTTGTTTTCCTGGCACTAAAGTGGCCCTTTAACATGTTTTTCTATTCTCTTTACCCATTGTAAGCAAACTTCATGGCTTCTTCTAGCATTAAAATGTATAACAGCAGCAAAATGGTTATGTATTGGACTGTTCTTATACAGACTAAACCTGGAATTGTTACATAATGCACTTACATACTATAAATGGATTTCTTTCATTGTGCTATTTGTTACATGACATTGATAATTCTATGACTAGTATTCTTTCACACATCATACAATGCTTTCTGTCGTCAACCAAACTCACATCCTATTTTATGATAGATAACATACTGGAGAGAGCATTAAAAAAAAAAAACACTTAAAAAATATCTACTTTCAAATATTAAGTGTCATTATATAGAAATCTACAAAGGACAAAGGATTTCTGAACTAAATAGTGTTGGCATTATTATTATTAATATGTACGCAAAAAATGCTTGATGACCTTTTTAGGTTTTGATGATCTTCATAAAACTGTAAACTTTAAACCAATGGAAATGGCAGCAAATATAAAATTGTTTGTCTGAGTGTTTGTGCTGTTGGTACACCTTGCATTGCTTTGACTTGCAAGATGCAACTCTTACAAAAATGAAAAGATTTGCTTCAGCAAGTGTGAAAATATTGACAGCTTTAATATATATAAGAAATTATTAGTTGAAGTCCGTTTGATAAATTGCTTCACTAGAAGTAAAACAGAGCTTAACATTCAAGAAAGAAAACACTCAACAGCAGAGATACCCCGATAATTTAGAAATTAGCAGCTAGAAAGGGTTACAGGTGAATACATCCAGTTACCAAATGGCAATAATGATACACAAGTTTAAGAGTTAAGAATACAAACATATTCTTAATGCTATAGTATATTCTTCCCTATTTGGATTAGAGACCCCCTCCTGATATAAATAAAAGAAAGAGGAAAAGGTTACTTACCATTTTTCCCGTGCGCCTCCCACGACATCATCCAGCAGACGTCACTATCATTATTATTTCTTTTTTCAATCCAATGCTTCTCACATAGGGAAGCATTAGGGAGAAGATGTGCATTGAATACAATGCTTCCTGTGCTGAGCATTTGATGGCATTCAATGCCTTAATGCAATACATGAGGACATCGAACGTCACATGACCAATTCAAACTTGGTCAGGAAGACAACCACTTGAGACATGTTTAACCGTTCATTCAAACCATTGTCGTAGCTACTAAACGACAATGCTTTAGAGTTCAGGTCTAAAACTCCAGAGGCTCTGTACTCAAATCATTGAGATATTGTTTCTAGCAATTCCAATGTAGACCATAATATGAGATCACACTTATTTTAATAGCACAGCACTAAAGATTCTTTCCTGATATAAAAGCATTATTAACATACATTTCACCTGACACGATCAGCACCATTTTGGCGTTGATTATTAAGCATGGTGGAGACTGGGGGTCTTTAGTATGTGCCCCATTTTTTTTACACAGCCAAAATGCATGCTGGCCTCATTTGTGGCCATGGTGGTAAACAGTTTAATTTTAAGCACCCACCCAATGCCCATGGGTGGGGCTGGATGGGTCTTGTGGCATCCATTTTTGGTATTAAAAACCAGTTAGTCACTTATATTTTTTATTACAGTTAGCAGTCACTGTCTACTCACTGTTTGCTAGACATGCCCCACCCATGGCAAGGCTGGTGGAGGTGTAAGGGTTTTTTATACCATATTATACTAATATGTGGATCATATTGCTCAACACAGGCGGGTTTTCTGGGTTTAGGTGTGAACTTTCATGTTTGTATGCATGAAAATTAATTTATCAACAACTGTTACCTAACAAATTCAATAAGCCCATCTCTCGGTTGATAATGCATCTGATAAGTGGAATTGAATCACTGAAGTCTGATATTTTCAATGAAAAGCATATGTATTAACATTTGATCTTTATTACAAACTAATGATATTCAAACCAATATTTAGCTAATCATGATAAGCCTTTAACGGCAGTTATTTAATTAATTTGTGCTGGTATATGTTCTATGTTCTAAACAACATTGGCTCTGGTTAAATCTAGTCCTTAGCAAAATAACTCCAAAATTATGACAGCTGATAGCTTTCCATGTTTCATTTTTTTTCAAAGTAAACTAATATAGAAAGATAGTGGTGTATTTTTTAATATGCATTATAGCATCAAAATAAATTAAAATAAAGTGCTTATTCCTAATTCTTCACGCCCTATGAGATTTTATTCTTATTTCCAATGGATGATAATTAATTATGTTTCCCATATTACGTCTACATCTGTATATTGCTTCAAAAAACCTGGTTACTGCTTATTTTCTGCTTTTATTGAAGTATCTACATTAGAATGCCATTTGGAGACCATGCGAGCCAGATCCCTTTGAAGCTGTTTGTAAAAAAATTAAACAGATTTCCCATTAAATTTGATGAACATTTTATAAGCAGTAGACTGTCTCTTTCAGTCTAATTAATACACAGTGAAAATGTGCTAGTCTAGGAGGTATCATAATAGCCTGTTTGGACCATCATGAGTTTGAGAATTTCATGCCCTCTATTTGAGAAAAAATCCACGAGTCCATGTGTGTCTGTACATTTAGCTTCACTCTGAGAATAGCCAGTGAAGGACAACATTCTCAGACAGTTTAATAAATCAAGATTGCACTCTTCAAAATCTACTGAGATTCAAAACCAGTATGACAGTAAATCACTTGTTGGCACTTTCTAAGTGTTCCAGTATATCTATGACATGTCAACAAGTATCAATTTATCATGTTGACTCCCCTGCCTGAAACAGAAATCCAGCTTGAATTCATATTTGCGTACATTCTACCATTTTGTATAAGATGCACATGTATATGTTCTAGAGAACATTTCCATGTCATAAAATATTATTTATTGAAGAATATTTGATTGTTTCTTAATTGGTTGATATTTTTAAAGTAAATTCAGAAATGTCAAGTTCTCTCAAGTATGGTGGCATGTGATATAGAATATTCACAAGTAAAATATAAAGTTTGTGTATATATTTGTGAAAATTATATATAAGACGTCCACCAAACTTACTCAATAAGTCATTCCGATTGGCTAATGACTTGCTTCCACTATTGTTGACACTTTTTACCAGCCAGCTCTACTCACTAGAATTCCTGTCGCTACTTTTTGCAAGTAGTGATTGTTTACCACCTGTAAAATGTTATCAGTAGCGATAGGGGATTACTGGATGGAAAGCAAGTTGCTAAGTCGTACCTAAAAACTCTAATTATTCTCTTTGGCGGCCACTAACCGCTCCTTATTGGCTAGTTTCCAGCCCTATCATTACTGTTTAATGTCTGTCGCTAACGCTCAAACCATCAGCCTCTTTTCTGGTCCAAAGAAGTGAATGACAGCTAATTCCTTAAACATTTGTAGGTAAAATACCTGCTCGCTATATGGCATTGCATTGAATCAGTAAAGCATATGTCAAAGCATATTCCATTATATAATACTGCAAAAACTAAATTAAGAAATGTGAGACGCATGATATATGAAGATAAAATTATTTTATAAAACTTAAATCTCACACATTGGGATTACATACATTACCTGTGAGCAACTTATCTGTGATTGGCCACTAAATTTGTAAGCAAGCGTTATTGATAGTTAGATAGTGACATACGTACTAATCAGTATAGATTTAAAATTACAACAAATGCGAAGTGTACACACCACCGACTATAAGTGGATAATCTCAGTGTTATATAACAGAGAAATATAAAAATATAAGAATACTTATGCACATATGTGAATGGTGTTCCATATATAGGTCCTAAAATAGAATAAAAATAAAACAATACATAGTGTTTACTGCCATAATAAAAAAAAGCAAGTACACAATATATGTATACACTCACAGATTCCAGAGCTGTGCCAGGTTCTGTATGTAACGCCCAAGGGTGCCTGAAAAGGCTGTATGAAGAATCCTGGATGGTGGGTTCCCCCAAGGATCAGGAAAAGCAGCAAGATGATGATGTAAAATAACAAATTTATTTGAAGTATAATATAAAATAATACAAGACGTGTAAATCCCTAAATGGTGACACAAAAGCTTGAGAAAAATGCAGACGCGTTTCAACTCGATAGAGTTTTCATCAGTGCATAGAACAAAGTAAAACTGCTGTTCCTTTTGAATCCGCCACTTCTGAAGCTTCCTGGTCACGTGAGCGGAAGTTCGACTGTTAGGCGTCTGACGTCACTTCTGTTTTTTTCGGCGCCCATTCAGCATATATTATTAGTGGGCATTTATAATAATGTTGCAAATAGACTAATAGTACCTATTACCAATACATAATACATATAAATATTGCATATATACAAATGTATAGTTACATACAAGTCCAACGATTTTAGCCTTACTCAAATTTGCTTTTGTTGTTGACCCAAAAAAGGCAAAAGATCCAGTTTGAAGTACTTGCAATCCTGCAACAAACTAGGAAAAATTCCTTCTTGACCTCAGAATGGCTTCTTGGATTAAGATTCTCTTACGGCATTAATTAAAAATCGCATCCCTATATATTATGTTTTTGCAAGTATGCATCCAGTTACTGTTTAAACATTTTTACAGACTCTAATAAAACCACCTCTTCAGGCAGAGAATTCCACATCCTTATTGTTCTTACTGTAAAAAAACCTCTCTTTTGTCTTAGACTAAATCTCCTTTTTTCCAGTCTAAACATGTGACCTTGTGTCCTATGTATAGTCCTGCTTATGAATAGATTTCCAGATAACCAGTAAAAAATTGCTACAAGTTTGCAAACCTGTTTGTAAATACTAACTGCCGGCTGAGGAAAACACAAAGCAATACTCAAAAAAGATAAATACATTCATAAGATTATATTGTCTACAATTGCTATAGTAAATAATCATTAGCTCACTATACATCACTATTAAAATATATATACACAAAATGAGTATATAGTCATCTGGAGAAATCTGTAGACATGTGAATAATTTGGATCCTGGACTGAGTGGCAGATAAGAACCATTCGGCCCATCTAGTCTGCCCAATTTTCTAAATACTCTCATTAGTCCCTGACCTTATCTTATAGCTAGGATAGCCTTATGTCCATTCCACACATTCTTAAACTCCATTACTTTGTTAACCTCTACCACTTCAGCTGGAAGGCTATTCCATGCATCCACTACCCTCTCAGTAAAGTAATACTTCCAGAAAGTTTCCAATATTTTTAAACCTTTGTAGCCTTCTGCATGGCTCACTAGATCTGTTATCGATTATTTGTGTTTAGAAGATTTATCGCAAAGAATCTGTAGGATCTTCATCATGAAATGTATTTAATTAAAAAAAATAATAATAATTGAGGTGCAGGTAGGGAGAGTGTGTCAGGTTGCTAATAATGATTGGGGGATAACCCCTGGAGGAAATATATAGGGCCCTTGGAAGAGCCGGTATTCGTCGAAACGTGCATCTGGTTTACTAGAGCAGTGGGTGGCATGGGTAGACAAGGGATGATGCTGCAGCTATTAATACTTTATATCTCCTAGATTAGCCACCTCACTGTATGTTTTAACTAGAAATATCGTTCATTGATATTCAGCTATTAGTTGGTTACACTTTTAACAAGGGGGCAGGGGTCTAACGCTCTTTCGGCACAGTGTGATGGGGGTTGGAGACATGTGGAAATTTGATTACACGATGGGAGGGTGCACTTGAAGGCACCTATTTGAATTGTTAGATTATTTAAGTATTCACCTCCATGGTCCCAGGTACAATATATGTTTTGTACCTTCTAGCAAATAACCCACCCTCCTCCCCTATTTATATTTATATATATATATATATATATATATATATATATATATACATATATAGTACTTACAGCTATTGGACTTTTAGGTTTTATAATTTTTTATTAAAGGTTATGTTTTAATTTATTCACAAACTATGGGTTGCTTTAGAATTTGTGAGGTTTAGGTCTAGAGATATCAAGATTTATCTATCTCAGACCCTGCCTTTCGTTCTCGCTTTCCTATAGTAAAAACATTTGTAACATCTTAAGAGCAAGAGTCAAGTTTAAGGAGTATTTCATTATAGTAATTATTAACGGACCTTAAACAAATTATTTTATTATCCTCATAAATACTTTTGTATTAGACTAGCACTAAACTAGTACTAATATTTTCTCTTCATATATATACTGCATGTTCTTCAAAAGCTCTTCCAAACTGTAACAACCACCTCATTAATGTTTAGTGAATTCACAGCTACTTTACCAGGCTCAGATTACCCATAAACTGCATGTTTAACTTTACTAAAGTATCTCTTTTTAAGACAGCTGCAGGAGGTAAATAGGTGCAGCTCATTCTTTGTTTTGCCCATTCTTGACATTTAAGCCAATATTCCTTGTGTCATTTCAAAAGCCTGGGTTGTATCTGTATATACGTCAGCCACAGAACTCATCAAGAAGAAAAAAAGTAAAATATATAGAATTGAATTTTAAAAAATGCTACTTTAAAAAAAAAGTAAATGTGGCGGAGCTTGAAAACCCTCCTGAACGGACGCCATTTATGTATGCTCCTCCGCGAAATCAAACAAATCCGAGAAATATCACGTTACCACCAGCCCATCCACCCGCAAAAGGTGAATAGCAAGACCCCCTAACCTACCCCGAGGCGATTTATGCCATTCTTTGCGGCCTCTCACCAGCCCAAGCGGAGGCGAAAATTTAGGGCCTACCCCACGCTATCATACACAGGCCTGGAGACAATCTTGAGCGACGCCGTGACAAGACAAGCGTGGGAAAGAGCATCCCCAATGGCAACAGATCAGCTTGACTGCATGCCGGCTATGGGACGCCGCTCACAGCGACCGCAACACCTGGCAGATAACAGAGACATCGGGGCCATGCTCCAACGGCCCGCGCAGGCCAAAACTGGCCCTGATGAATCCCCGTGCCCCGTAACCCAAACTCACAGCCAGGAGCAAACGGAGCCAAACACCTCCATGGACACTCAGCCGGAGCACCCAACAAGGCCGGACAACCCAGCCGATATGACCCCTACTACCAGGCATGATTTAAAAATACTGCTGATAGACTTCCATAAAATCTTGGCGGCGGAACTTGCCCCCATCAAGAAAGATATCAAGGCAATCACGGAAAGAGTACAGGCATCTGAAAAAGACATTGTGAACCTACAGGAACACCAGTCCGAGCTTCAGGAATCATTACAACAAGTGTGTAATCAGCAAAGAGCTATGACTGCACAATTGACAGCACTGGAGGAAAGGCAAAGACTCACCAATATAAACATACGGGGTATCCCTGCAGAAACATCGCAAGATGAACTGCCACAATACTCCAGACACCTGCTGGCCACAATTCTACCACAGCAAAGAAACTGGCCGCGGTAGAGATATACCGTCTACCCGCGACAGCAAGGGCCCCACCAAACATGGCTCGGGACGTAATACTCAAATGTCCAACACTTCAGGACAAAATACAGATCAGATCAGCCCTCAAAGGTAAAAAACCACTGGGGTTCGAGGGTGCTACCCTAAACTTCATTCAGGACCTCCCAAAAGCCACACTCACCTGGCACAAAACTTTCCACCTGCTCACCAGTGACCTGAGATCAGCGGGCATCACTTATAGATGGGGGACTAATGGTTCCCTGGTGGTACACAAGAACGGAATCCAGCATACAGTTACCTCGATGGAGGAAGCACCCAAGTTACTAGAGGCTCTGGGACTGGCGACTCCAACTACTGCAAACCCACTCCAGAGACCAACTGCGGATAATTGGGACCCAGAACATGTTGCTCCATTTGTACCACGGGCCAGGAGCTCCCAAAACCAGAACATGGACAGTAGACAACCTCTGGGGACCAGCCCGCCACAAGACACCTGAACCCTCCAGCAGACACAAGCCCTGGACGTAGGCACAGTCCCTACTAGACCCAGAACTGCTAAAAGGCTCTTGCTCACATTCTATATTGTTTGGCTTACTTGTTGCCTCTCTCTAAATCCTGATCTTTCAGGATCCTACCCACCCCACCCCCCCAACCCCCGCAACTCCCATGGTCAGGCCGGGGCTCTCTATGATTAATAAGTCATTCATCTCCCCCTCAACACCCTAACCTTTAGGGAAATACCTCCAATGTAACACGGTCTAAGCGACTCAGGCAGAGAACATCAGCACACTAGATGCTTTAGTGAAAGCCTTCACCAACCCTTACATACCTACTAATCTATACGTCTTTATCACCGAGCTTGATTCACCACCATGAATCCACACATCAGACGCACAAATTCAGCTTGTATACAACCAGCTTTAAAACCTACACAAAAAGTGCTTTTTTAAGAATGCCAGGCAACTGATTGACTATGCATGTATCTCATATTACTGGTGACTATTGTTGTAGCATTGCAAGTATAACCTTGTTATTTCATGCACGCAAAAATAAAGAATTATAAAAAAACAAAACAAAAGTAAATATAGAAAAGTTTCTTGAGATTGCGAAACACTCTCAAAACTTTTCATTCTGGATTTTGACAATTCATCTGATTTCCATCAAAAGCCTCTATAAAAGTTTTCATTAAACTCTTACCAATTTCAATTTGACTTCGTCACAACACGTTCTAGACTAAATGATGGATTTCCTACAGTCCCAAACAGATTATGGGCTTTTTTATCTGCATGAGTTCTTAAAAATAATATCTATACAATCTTAAATCAAGCAGCATATCCATATCTCACTATATAACATGCTCAAAATATATATATATAACTAAGGTAAAACTGCCATAGAAACAAACTCTGGAGTTATCTAGAATGACTCTTTGCTGGAGATATGGTACTTTTCATTGTCATAGTAATGATTAAGATTCTGACAGCTGGCAATCTATTTTTAAAGGGATTTTATTCAAATTTCTCTTGTTTGATCTAACTGCTGGCTGTTTCTTTGGCACTCTGAAAAACTCCTTAGACTGTTATCTTATCTATTGAGTGCCGACAGCTATTCCTCACCAGGTGATTTGAACAGCTCAAATATTACTACAATAAAACTCGTACATTTTATGAGTATCTTGTGTAGGAAAGGAATATGCACTTATAAGCCCATAAAGATGATTTTCTCATTTTATATTAATTTCCCATATTATGGCACCTATTTAAATAATAATGTCTTTTTGGCACTTACGCTATCCTGGTACCATTATTGATAGTGTTTCCCATTATAATGATGTCTCTATACTGACAACAATCTGTTTTTTAAACAGTATTTTTAAAGTATATTTTTAATTAGCTCAACTCAAAAAATTATATAATATAAAGCAGGGCATTTGCTCATTAATAAATGTATTAACATGCAATTTCCCTATAAAATTATAGCATAATATTCAATTACGTGGGTCAGGGCTTGACCTCCATGTGAGCTGGTCGTGTTTTGTGAAAGCTGCTTGTATTATATATTTATTATATATGAGGATTAATAATTGCATTTACTGATCAAAGCGAGTTTTACAGTGACCTAACTAACCCTGAGCAAGCTGATCCACTGTGGAGTGCCTGCCAGCGATATTTTGGGTCAGTTCGACAGCTTTAGCAGTTTGGCCTGGGTGGCATACAGGATGGGAGAGGAGTCCGATCTTCTGATCTAGAGCAATCCGAGCCCCAACAAATCCACTTTTTGCCTCTTTCCCCCCTCCCCCTTGAACTGGTGGGGGTGATCCCGGTTTGCACCTGATAGGCCAAAGAGGTGTTGCTGAACAAGCAGGCAGCTGGCATTGAGACATGAAGCCTGACATAATGCACAAGCTGGACAGCATATTTGCTGATTTTTGAAGAAAATTGGAACTCAGAGTGCAACAGGCAACTGTACAAGAAGCGAGTGGCCACTCATCTATGGTGTCTTCTTCATGCTCCCATTGCAGGCCTGCAGTTAATTCCTTAATAGAAACATACATTGCCAAATCCAGGCATGGCTAGAACCCAGCAGAAATTTTTACCCATCCAGTATCCTACTAACTACTATGGCCCAAATGGAGAGCTGTAGTACCTACACGAAAACTGGTGGCAACATAGCTCCTGCATCATCTGCAAGCACCTGCACTGTGCTGGTCTGAATTACCTCTCCAAAACTGCGTTCTGCTCCTTGAGGGCATAGACTGAGATGGGCTTTGTGGTACGACTCTTTGGGATTCCTGGCCAATTATCTTTTCCTCATGTCTTGAAAATAATTTCTAAACTCTTGACAACTTTTCCCTTTTGAATATTTTTTTTTCTTATCCATGGCCCTGATGGTCTTCATACGGTTTTCCTGCCCTCAATTAAGAGTGTCTATTTATGCCTTGTCGGGGAGCCTTTTGGAGGATAATACTTATAGTTACTCGACAATATATATCTTGTTTTTTATATTACCTTTCTAAACTGGAATCAGCTCATTTAAGCATGTTTTATTATAGTATTACTTGTCTACTATTATTCCTTAATCATGTTTCAATTGTCTCATATGCATATTAGCTTAGCTCCTGTCCAGCAATGGTGCACTACTCTTGAAAGCCACATGTCTGTTATACTGTGTACTTTGACGTGCTTGATTAAGCTCTTGGGGCATTGCAGTCTTGTATGTACCTCTATGCACTGCAAAAATAAAGATTTACAAAAAAATAAATATTCAATCCCATCAAATCACTGGCACTGCACAAAAAGGTTGCTACAATAAACAAAGAACAAATAGTGAGGGACCATTAGAGATATAAAAAAAAATTCCTCTTAGTATAGAAAAAATAGATTCTTATGAAATTGATCATTTCAAATATCCAACCCCAGTCAACCTGATTAAAGCTTAATGTGCGTCTAAGGCATTTTTCAAGCAGCACTGGACCATTTTTCCAATAGGTTCAAATAACCTTCCTTTAATCTTAGCTGTTTACATATGTGATAAAGTCATGGTGAGTTGTTTTATAAACAGAAAAGCTGTATCTAAGTTAAGTGCAGTAATCAGTAGAATACATCAATCACCATGGAGATTACTTGCAAATAATACAAAACGAGACAACATAATCAAATCTGATCAAGATGTTTCTTCACTTCAGAGAAGTTTGTATTAATTAGGGGATTGAATAGACATGTGGCTGATGAAGTCCAATATAAATAAATGCAAAGTTATGCATTTTGGGATGAGGGTTAAACATGCAAATAAAATTCTAAAGTTGGGCGAGTTAAGATTATTATTAAACCAGAAAGACTTGAGAATATTTTTATAAAACAGACGAACCATTAGACTTCTGCAGGGAAATTTTATTCTTATGTGAAAAAATTGTCAGAACAAAACATTTTGTTCAGTGCCTCTAATGTATGTATAGGTGTCTGTTCAGTTCGGCAGAAAAGATTTAGAAAAATTGAAAATCAACTGAACTGGACACCTCCACGGAGCTGTGAGAGTAAATTATGTGGCAACTGGCCATTGTTTGCTAGCCAGCTAACACATTAAATAGTTAAAAAAAATGTTTCAAGAATAAGTCTATGGGGGTCTTATACCTAATCATACCCCCACTCGCCGCAAGTGAAGTCATGTCTGCTAAACAGGGAGCAGCCAGTAGCTCCTTGTTGTAGTAAAAGAATAGTGACTGGGCAGCTAATGATGACCAATTGATAATAATCTACCCCCATTCCCCCATGCTTCAAATTAAATAATTGGGAGGGCAGACCACTGTCCACCCCCAAACCTACATGGTAGGGCTTTAAATAAAATGATGAAGTGGGAGTTATACAGTGTCTTCCCTGTGACCCCAAGGTGGTGCTACTACTAAATAATAATGTCATCTCTCTGCCCCATCCATGGCCAGCAAGTAGAGACTATAATTAAAATGAATTGGGGGCTTAGTGTCTTTACAGCTCCCACTCAGTTTGGGGATCTACTAAATAAACAGGGGGACCTAATATCTCCCATCAATAGCTGCCCAGCTATTGATATATAGCGTTATTACAGCGACCAGCTTTTGTCTCAGGTAGAGTTAAATTATTTTTTAAGAAAGAACAATAAATATGTGGAATTCCCTGCTTAGTGAGATCAGTCTATTAGAGATAGCAGACATATCTTTAAAAGTGAGATACTTAGAGCTACTGCATCAGACTCAAGAAAAACCAGGGAGTTCCTTATGAACCCTGACAAACACTGATACATATTGCATACGTTCTAACTGACCCTATTTAACAGGGACAGTTCCTATTTTTGGCTCAAATACATCTACTCTCTTTTCTAGGAGCTCCATATTGTTAGTGTGTTTTACTGTATGACTTTAAGTAAGCCTGTGTGTCTTACTTTGTGGTTTTGCTCATGTCTGTGTTTTGATTTGTGGTTTTCAGTGGTTCTATTTTTTCACTGTGAGTTTGTCTTTTACTATTGGTAGGTCTGTATGTTTTAAATATCCGCATAAGCATCAATGACAGTCATATAACATGAATTATATACATAAAAAGATACACACCATACTCAGCATATTAAATGATATACATGCTTGACAAGGTGCATAGAGTAACCTTTTTATGGTATCTAATACCACCTAGCATACATACATTTTACTCAGCAGGCATGCCTATAAAATAGGCCAATTGATTAAAAATATATATATATATTTATTTTTGTTTGCTACTCTTCACATGCTCTTGCTTAAGTATGCAAACTTAAGAGGGACGAGGGGAACAAAACTTGTGTGGACTAGCTGATAATGAAATTAGTTAAGGTAAATCTGACTTTGCGCACTATGCATATACTCTTGCAGCTTTGGTCTCTCTAACATTGTGGTATGTTTCCTTTCATCTACACTGACTAGACACACTTTTCAGTGGCCCTTTTACCATGGCCATCAACATCCTGCTTCACCAGACACTGCTGTTAGGGGGTATGGATTTGCTTGAAAGATGAAAGCAGGAGGTTAGCATCACCAGATACATGCCACTTGGAAGGTATTACTGTTTTAGTGTTTTCTGTCGATAAGATTCTGTAATTAGGCCCATCATAATTGTCAGCACCAGGCCCAATGGACTCATAATCTGGCCCTGTCAGCAGGCAGAGTTATACATATTACAGTATTAAAAGGACACATCTTAACAGCCTAATGAAGCAATTTGGTGTATAGACTGTGCCCCTGCAGTATCACTTCTCAATTATCTGCCATTTAAGAATTAAAACACTTTTATTTCTGTGCAAGCAGCCCAAGCCATACCTCAACTGGTGGTGACTCACACAGCCTGCATGAATCAAATGGTTTCATTTTCAATCAGATGTTAACTTGCTTTAGAAGTTTATATCTCCTGCTCTGTAAATTTAACTTTAATCACACACAGGAGGCTGCTGCAGGGTCTAGACGGCCATTAACAGGCAAGAGATGAGAAAATCTAAATTAAACAGAGTGTGCAATGAAGAGAGTTTAAACATTAGATCTCTCTTTCAAGGAAGTGGTTTGGAAGGCTGTTTAAGTCACATATAGGGAGGTGTGATTAGAGCTGCATAAACAAAGTGATTTAACTCCTCAAGGGCAGAGAATTGAAGAGTGAGACTACAGGGGCATGATTTATACACCAAAACCACCCCATTAAGCTAAAGTTGTTTTGGTGCCTGTAATATCCCTTTAACAATTCTCTCATTTATTATGTTACATCATTGTTTGAGATATGACTGGGCCACCACAAAGCCTATCTAAAATATCAGGTTTACTGCCCACTCAAGGAAATATCTGTGCAGCCATGATCTACAATAGATGCAGATAAGTGTTCTTTGTGTTTCTTATGTGTTGTGTTTACTTTTTTTGTATTCTCGTTGCTATAGTTGACTGTTTAAAATAAGCATTTTTTTCCCGGATTTCAAAGACCCCGCTTGGTTCCGTAGATCCAGATGTGCTTGGATGAAAATAAGGACAGAGTTAGTATTGTTGTTCTGAATGCCAGCCTTTCAGCTGATGTCTATTCTGTCTTTTGTAATCCCGGGCACGCTGCCATTGGAATCGTGTTTGTTTCAGTGGGCTGTTCACTGTGAAATTATGGGTAAGAAAAACAGAAGAAGCAAAAAAACAAAAAAAAAATAAGCTAATCCGATCAAAGCATGAAACATGAGAGAAAAACTGAATAATGAAATAACCAAGACAGGGACTTCCACGCACATCTGTTTTGTTTTTTGGAATAATACCAAACAGTACACTAGTGGGGTTATATCTCTATAAGAAACAAATAAGTGCATACAGTTTGTGGTCCAGCCTTCAGATGTTAATTAGCCTGTGATTTATTATGTAGAGAAGCATTTACACATCATACGCGTTCTTCTTTGTATGACAGTCATTCCTTACAAAGTGCTATTGAGTCTTGAAATCTGCTGAAGCTGGGTTTTGTGAATGCCTATATCTTGAAATCGAGCTTTGCTTGCATATATTAAATTAATAATCCATAGAATTTAATGTTTCTCCTCTCAATTTCAATCAATGCAAAAGTAGGTTTGCAGTGAGGGTTTTGTGTAAAGAGTAATTCTGGGGCAAAGTTTCAACAGTGGAGAAATCAACTGAAACATTCCTTTTGTTTCACTAATTTTATAGCTTTGCTCCAGAATTGCCCTTTATACATATAGCAGTTTTGATGGATATGAAAAATACAATTTGACGCATCTGTGCTAAACCAGGAAGATCATGAAATTCTGACCTGGTTGTGGATTCTGACTGATGTAAAAGAAAAACCTCCAGAATCTCCATGACTTGTGTTAAATTAACGTTCTAATCTTGTACCCTCTGAGGATAAATGAAGAGGTTGGGGCAGCTTGCTATTGCCTGTCTTTGCTATTTTCAAACCCTTGCACACTCAATAGGACAAGACATGCAGAATATGTATGGTTTTCAACATGGAGTTAATTGTTTAGATTTTTGTACAACCCAATAGTGAACTAAAAGTGGATTGTGCTATTAAAATATGTATATATAAATAATACATTTACATTGGAAGCTTGGTTTTCCTGGGACAGCCACGGCACACAATGCAAATTAACTTAGGTGAAGACGTATATATGCCACTGTTACATATGGCATTTTTTGCTATAGATGCCCACATGCGCATAAACGTTTCCAGAGCCTAAGCAGCATTATGTATAGAGCAATGCTAAGTACCTGTGAAACAATTCAAAGTTTTCGGAGTGTTTAGTATGGACCATGATTCAGTGGTCAGTGAAGCAAGTCTAGGATACAGTGGTCCAGGAGGCAAGTATATATAATACAAATGCCTTGAAATCGAGCTAGATAGTCGCAGGTCCAGCACATACAAGAAGGTATCCGATATAAAAAAAAAACCTTCCTCTTTTTTAAACCCTTAGGGCTTTAAAATTAATATGAATTGCACTCAGCACCTCTCCAAGTGCAGCAGATAGTGTAGAGTTCTTACTGCCTGTCTCTTAGTATATTACATAATGCAAATGCAAAGAGATGACAGAGAGGTCAAAAATCTAGAATACAGGTTTTCTTAGTTGGCAATGAATGTTAGTGAATGTTTGAGCTATTGAAAATGTACATGGGCAACAGATATTTCGTGCTTGTAAAAAAAAAAAAAAAGCAATACATTTCTGGAGAAGGGTTGGAAAAAATTTGTGCAAATTGAAAAATGTCCTGTTATATTAAATAAAGCCGTGTAAGTGAACACATGTATACATATAAACATATGAGAGCTATTTTTCAGTCCACTGTTTTTATCCCACAAGGTTTTGATAAATTGTTTTAAAATATTCTAGTGCTGCATAAATGTAAAACAGAAAAGAGCAAAAGTGCAGCCTGCAGTGGATGAAGGACAAAGAGTGTTGATTTGCACGCAAGGTTTATGATCAAATAAATAGCATGGTCGACATATGTAGACTTGCCAACATGTAGACTTGCCCACCTCGATAGCAAACATTGGCAAACCAGCCTATTCCTGTGATGTTCAATGGAATTGCTGTGACATCACAGTGAACTATAATCACAGAATGCCATCACCCTTGACCTTTTGCATTTGCGAAAAAGCCTATTTCAGTGGAAACTTAAATATTTCAGTGGAGATATTATTTGGGATGACTGATCGAATTGATCTAACTCTCCGTCTAAATAGGGACGCTTGGATATTAGGCAAATTAAAGCCATGGTTCTTGCTTGACTGAAGTCTGTCGAAAAATAGTAATTTTTCAAAAGGGGTAATAGACAATCAATAAGGAAAATGTATTCACTTCTTGAGTAATGTGAAACTTTGATACCAACTTTGGCAATTCCTGATGTGGTATCTATAACCACACCTAGGAAGATTATCTTCTAGGACAAACATAAAGAGCTTTTTTTTTGGATTTATCACCCATTCATGATTTTGTAAAATGTTCGTCACCACTTGAGTATGAAGTATTATTGTCTGGCGAGAAGGACCTACTATAAGGATATTGTCCAAATAGTGGAATATCTCTATGTATTTTCTTCTTATAAATGCAATGAATGTTACTAGGATCTTGGAGAAAGTTCTTGATCCAGGGAGACAGCCACTAGAGGCTGGATTAACCCTCAATGTAAACATACCAGTTTCTCTTAAACTGCTATGTTTACAGCTGCAGGGTTAAAACTAGGGGGACCTGCAATCCAGATCACTTCATTGAGCTGAAGTGCTCTGGGTGCCTATAGTGGTCCTTTGCTCAAATAATTATAGAATCAAAACTTCAGATAAAAAAATTGGTATAGCTTCTCCAAAATACTACCACCTTTTAAGGGAATACAACCCATACTATAGGGGTGAATAATAAAGGGGATATTTTTAAAGTAATCATCAACCCCTGGGTAGTCTCAATAATTCATTGTAGATTGATATTTCCCATGTTGCAGTTCAGTTCCTAAACTGAACCTAATTAAGGTAGTCCTGCTCCTGCAGGAAGTTTACTGAATTCTTCAAATGAACAGAGGCTTGAACTTTGTTTGGTAAACCCATGGTAAATGCGGGAGGTGGCCAAAATAAATGTTTATTTTTTTAAATTTATTAGGAAATAAAATTCTCGTTTGTTCGACTGAGAACAGGAAAAAAGACTGTGGGGTGAAGGATGGAGGGACCTGTAATCTCTAACAGTCTAATTAATTAAACTAATTAATTCCTGTCCTGTGACGACTGGGGAGTAGCTACCCATAAATGATGCTGCCATGATTAGCCAGGAATACCTCTTTGGAAATTACACAATTGAACAAAACACTGAAAATCACCCATAATGTGTGGTACCCTCTATTTTATGTAATTCTCCCTTTTCTTTTAATCTATAGTAAAGGTTTGCAACCAAAAAAATTATCTCTAAGTATTTCATAAAGATAAAATCTACATTTACATTAAAGCACGAGCTTTAACATTAACTGTGTTGGAATTTCATTGACATTCTAATGCAGTCTAACGATAACATAACAAAGTCTGAGCTGCTTTGCCTTACGGCCAAAGCCAAAAACTTGACAAAAGGTCGAGCTTCTATCAAGTTTTTACAGTTCGCAAAGCCGTCATTAGCGATGTCGGAATCAGGCATCATCTCACTAATCATGAGACTTGATTTCTGGAGGCTCCTTCAAAATCTTGTGTAGATTCAGTGTTGTGCTTTCACACATGCGTGAGACTACAGCAACAACATAGCACCTGGTGGATGATGCACCAGGAGTTGAACAAAGAAGATGACAGAACCAGCAATAGACATCTTCCCTCAAGCCACTATATATTTTACTTTAAAGGGACACTGTAGGCACCCAGACCACTTCAGCTCATAGAAGTGCTGAATTGAGGAGGGAGAGGAGGGGAGCTGACGCACAGATGAGAAATCATATTATGCGCAAACAGAGAAGTCGTCTGAATATCACCGAAAGAGGAGACCTTCGTTTGTTCCTTATGAAAATCAAACCAGATATAAAATATTTAGTCTTGCAGCATCAACCTCAAGGATCTCATTAATCACTAGTAAAGTTAATTTCAATTTACTTTATCTTTTTCTCATTAAACTTAATAAAGTTAAAAACATTATAAACATGCATTAAGTAGAAATAAAAAGATAAATGTACGTACATTTATTTTTATTTTTTTAAACACCCTCCTTTCTAAAAAATATTCTGCACTTGTGCGAAAACTGGTGGGCGGTAAGGAAATTTTTTCAACCAAAAAGATACATTAGTGGGCGGTAGGTAGAATAAGGTTGACTACCACTGCGCTAGATCCTAATGCGAGCGTGGCCATTGCCGACCTCTACCGGCGTGGGAGGAGCTGAGCCAGCACAGAGGGACATCGGCACTAGACCAAGGTAAGTGACTGAAGGGATTATTAACCCATTTCAGCACCTCGGGAGGGGGGCCTTGAAAGAGGGGAACTCTATAGTGCCAGGAAAATGAATTTGGTTTCCTGGCACTATAGTTTCCCTTTAATGAATTTTTTACATTTTGCATGAGCTTATAATTACACAAACTCAAATATCTACCTGTTTTGAAAAGCCGTTTCTCATAGATTGTCCTACAATATAGCATAATATTAAAAAAAAAAAACAGTTTTCACTCCCAGCTAGAGACAAATATAAGTGAAATCAGGGAACTAGCGATTTTTCCAATTCACGATGCGGATTTTGCAATGTCGCAGTTTTGAAGCATGTTTAAGCTTGACAACAGTTAGGGAGATCTTAAGTAGAAATTTTCACATGAAGAAATTGCTGCTGTTTTATGATAGGTGAGAGATATTGTTTTCTTTTTACAAATGCAGATTAATTGTAGGTTGTTATATTTGCAGTAAAGTCCCTTCTAGAAAAAAAATTATAGGATAGAGCAAATTCTAAAGCTTACTTATTTTTCTTTATATATGCTGTCAATTACAGGATGGTTTAGAAAAGTGTAGAAAGCAAGATTACCGTAAAAACTTCTACTTTGGAGAATGAAGTAGATAAATAAGTAGAGTTCTGTTGCAATAAAAATGGCTTATGCATCTGTCATATCAACTCACAGAAACAATCAATGAAAATGTAGGATAAGGTTGTAGAATTTAAGTTTGTATTTTATTTGAATAAATGAAGCACATCTGTATTAGGGATTGTTATAAAAATGGTGAACTCTTCAGATGTATTTTTACAGTAAACCTCAAATGCTGAAAACCAGCATTAATTTTTTTTTCAAGATGCTACAGCCCCACAACTACGGTAGATTGACGACATGCTATAAAAAATAGGAATGTTTTCGGGAGGGCAGAGGGGGGTAGTATATGGCACCCTGACCTCTTAATTAAGGTGAACTTGTCTTGGTGCCTATAATGTCCCTTTAAGCCACTCAGAAAAAACAATGCAGTCTACATATTATGCTTTCTTATGGCTCCTACAGTTAGAGACACATAAAATAATTAGCAAAACTAGAAGGTAGGTATCAGTAAAATGTTAGATTTTTAGGGTTATTCACTAGTGTGATATGTCGGCCATTCAAAAAATGAACTTCACATTGTTCCAATTGGAAAACAAAATCAGCTATGTTTCATTTTGCCTATTTATACCTGTTTATCATACTAAAAATCCCTGGAATACTTCTTCATAATTTGATCCATTCTGGCATCTCCCATGGGATATATTAAGTAGGGGTACTGTGAAATATTCTCTCCCTAAAATGTGTATGATTCTCAGGCAGCCTCTGGTACTGGCTACAGGCAGGAACTAGCTACTGGCTAATAGTGAGAGAAGCCTCCAAATTATAAGTTCCAGTCCATAGTGTACATTAACCTAATGTAGTGATTAAATGTGTTTCTAATGATTTTATGCTATTACTAAATTCCAATAGCTACTCCTTAAAGAGGAACTGTTACTTCTTCAATTAAAAAAAAAAAAAAAAGTCTAAAAGTTATGCTAACTTTTTTTAAATACTTTTTTGGAGATTGACAAGAGGTTAGGGGAGATGAGAGACAGAGAGAGAGAGAGGGAGTTCGGGAGACAGAGAGGCATACAATGAGGTTAGGGAGATGGAGAGAGAGACAAGGGGTTAGGATAAATATATGTAAAGCGTTAAATACAAGGACCGTTATCAGGGGCCAATACAAACCATTGTGTGGAAATCTATTCACAAACCGGACTTTACATAGGACACGAGGTTATGCGTTTACACTGGAAGACAGAAAATTTAGTCTAAGGCAGAGAAAGAATTTTTTTCCTAGTTTGTTGCACAATTGGAAGTGCTTCAAACTGGGGTGCCTTCTTTTGGATCAACAGCAAAAAACAAATGTGAGGAAGGCTGAACTTGATAGACCCGTGTCTCATTTAACTATGTAACTATGTAACTATGTTGGGGTAGAAGGGGAGTGTGAGAGAGAAAGGTGGTTGGATAGAGACAGATACAAAGCATATGAAGATTGGGGCACAAGAAGGCTGACTTCGGTGCGGAATTGAGAGAGGGGACATTGTGTTGTGCTTTGTTAAAAGTTCCAGGGAGTTTTGGTTCTTAGCAAAGTTCCTGTCCACCAGTTAGATAATGGAATTAATCTTCTTCATTGGTGAAATAAATATAATAATGAATAAAATAATAGCCCATCTGCTGAAATTTGAAATACCGGTGTGTATTCCTTCATGTCCATCAACCCCAAGGTGCTCAGTCGGTTCACAATTAAATTGAAATTCATAAGAAAGGTTTTGCACAATTTTAAGATTTTTTTAAATTTATATTTAGTTGGAAAGTGCTAGCAGATTTAGTAGTTCTATACAATAGAATATCTTGGAATTATAAAAGCATTACAAAGCACTGCATGACATATGGCATAAAATTAATTTAGAATAATAGAAAATGATGAGAGTATTGTCCGAGTTTGAGATTTACAAGTGAAAATACAGTGTGAACAAATTCCTCAGGTCAATAACTAATTCTCAGAAGCATTATGACCAGTCTAGTTCTGTGGGTATTACTGCATTGCTGTATTAGTCATTGGGTAATCCTGTTCCTAGGATTAAATTCTGATGGTGTCTAACATTAAGCATTCACTGGGGGAATTGACAACACCCATTTTATCCTGCTGTGAACTTTCTAAAGTCAGCCTGTGCAAACCCTAGGTGGGCATGATCTTCTATCTAGAAAGTGAGTGTATAAGAAGTAATTTTTGTATCAATCGCATGCTATGTATATTCATTACTCTTTTCTCTAGTGAACGATTCCTGCCACTGTACTTGACTGATAATTGCTATCTGCCTTATTTTCTTTAGATTCAGATACTTGATTTTGCTTATGCATTTGTGACTTCATACGGTTTATGGTTTCCAGGCTCGAGCTGTACAGCTATGTGCCCAGAATACTGGTCAACCATCGTGATGTGGATTGATGCCATCAGCTTCTGTATTCCATTCATCTCCAGAGGAAATAAGGATCAAGCTGCAAGTCATCATAATCTTGCTTTGCCAGCTCCGTGACTCCAGAGATCGCACATTGTGAATTTCCTGGAACTTGTTACACTTCAATAGGCAACAAGCCAAGGTGATTACTGGTTGAATCAAACGTTCACACCTTTGTCCCTAGGATACTTATTTTTTATTATAACCTTCCTGTGCATTTTAAGATACCTTGCTTATGGGCTTCTGCTACATTTCAGTGTGTGTTCCACTACAACAATATAAAGCCTTGCATTTTCTACACAACTAAAATGCAGTAACAAAGTTTAAAGTCCTTGCCCAAGAATTCATAACTGTTCTACTGTCCATTTATGAATGTTTCAGCATAGAGATATTTGAATTTGCCATGTTAGTTTTGTTTTGTTTTTGTTTAAGCTGATTTTCTTCCAGCGTATGTACATGTTGAATCTGTTTTCTACTAACAAAAATCTTCTGTTTTATCCTGTATTTGTTTTATAACAGGGTATTTCATTGAATACCTTTCAGAGATCTCTAACTACTTTGCTGATGTTTGTTTCTTTGCCAACTTCATCTAGATTAGTTGTGCATACTGTGTTTCAATTGGCTATCATTCATTGTTTCAAACTTCTTTGGACTGTAAATCCAAAAGTTCAAAAAGAAAAAACAAAAACAACCCAACAAAACTTTGTGAAATGTTTATTTACCCTTTTAAGTCTGTGTTGGGTCCTTAACATATTATAGTTTAGATTTTAAGAGTCAAGTGCTTCACATGATTTACCAGCTCAATCCCATTTTCTAGAATACAGTCTTCTTACAATGATTTACGGAACTGTAGCCTGACTGGCTTACACAAGTCATGACAACATTTCAGAGGACAGATACAGCAGAATGGAAGGTGATGAGAAAAAACGAGAGTCACAAGTCATAGGGGGAAAAAATCAATTTCGGAATGAATTTTGGAAAATATTTAGAAGCAACCGTAGAGACAAAGATGTTCTTAAAGTTGGTTTCTGTAAGTAGTACGCTTTATTAAGTTGTTGGGGTGGTGGCTCTGCAAACGAAAGAGCAAGCTGGCTATAACTCAGGAGCAAGCTTGAGATGTTGGGGAGGACATAGTTATCAACTACGAGGGAAACAAATAATCATTGAGGTTGAAGATTAAGTAGGAGAAACACAAGATATTTAGGATAAACACTTTCTAGTGCAAGTTAATAAAAAGTAGGTTACGTCTGGGGAAGAATAGTAGTGTATTTTCAGCATATAAATTGCGACAATTAATAGATCTACAAAAAAAAAGAAAAAAGGATAGGATTGGTAGGGATGGGGTCCAAGCACAACCCCCCCGCCCCCCACCCACCCCAAAAAAAAACGAACAAGGGACATTTATTTATAACAGTTTAATTGTACTTTTACAATAATTATAGGTCCTTTAAGAGTAGCGAGGTTCTACTTATTTTCATAAGTAGTCCTAGATGACCAAGAGATCAGTAAAGACTGACGACAGCTGCAGGTGGTGTTAGAGAGGAGCATTATGGGTTAACATTTTTCCCTGTATCATATTATTTAAAGATGAACATGATATTGGAAAGTTGTGTCATATTTTGCTAAACGTATCTGTATGTTCACTTCATATTAAGGTAATATATATTGAGGACAAAAAAAATAAAATGCGAGCAGGGATTACGGAAAAAAACACGTCAGCAGACATGCAATCATATACAGTGTATGTGTAATATTGTTTTGATGGCAAGTAAGTGTTTTTATGACAAGTGGACTTTGGGATCATTCACAGGTCATTGCAAATTTCCACTACAGAGAAACTGGAGAATTTAATATGGGGCCAAACCACATGCTTCATTTTTGTTTTCAAGCCGTGTAAAAGTCAAGAGATGCTTATTACACTGAGAGTCTGGAAAGTCTATTAAGCCTACAACATTGGTGATAACGTATTTGTATCATTCCCCAGTTCCTGTCTGACTAAGACGGATAATTATAAATACAATCTAAGTACAAATGAAGAGTGAATGGAAATTATAAATATTATGTAGAGGAGAGAGTCTGGTTTTATGACTATCATATATATATATATAAGTTTTTACATTGTGTTTGTCGTAGCAGAAAAGTGTATAAAGAGCTCAATAATGAAAATAGAGCAGCAATATGGATAATTTAAACGTTAGGTAACTGCGAAATCAGAGGAACAAAAATTATGGATGGCTGGCCACTTGGCGGGTTTTCGTGTTTGTTGGTTTGTTTGTTACATTAGCCATGCAACTTAGATTCATTAAATATGGATTTCTATTTTATGTGTTGCTAGACAAAGCAACTCTGGATTTCCACTCCGCACCTATAAAGCACTTAGGCTGAGGAGTATCCCATTAAAAAGGCACTTATTAAAAATATGGATTTTGATGAGAAAGCAGTGTTTTTAATATTAAGTAAAATACCCCCTGGATGTCAAACAAACAGCCAAGGAGGTTTGCTCTCCACTTGCCTCCTCCCCGCATACCTACTCCTCAGACGAGTGTTCTCCCTGAATGCTGTTTAGTGTGTGCATGCACATGTGTGCATAAGACACAGCTGCAGAGGTTTCTCAATCAAAAGGCTGTTTCCTCATGTTCACAGTTTAATTGATATGCTTTCCTAAAGATTTTTCAAATATTTTTTGAAGGAGTGGAGATTGGGTGAGAGTCTAACAGAGAGGGGAAGGATGTTTCCTAGGAATGGTGGAGCCATAGAGAAGTCTTTAAGGTGAGCATCAGAGGTAGGAGTACGAACAGAGGTTAGATGTATGTCTCCAGCAGAGTGTAGGGGCCTAGAGGATAAGTATGTTGGAGCAGCATTGTGTAGATTAGCTTATGAGAAGCTAATGGAGGGACTGACAAAGGGGGGAGGCGTGGGAGGTGCGGGCGGACAAGAAGATGAGCCTCACTGCCGCATTTATTATAGACTGTAACGGGGAAAGTTGGGACCATGTAAGAGAAGCAGATTACAGTAGTCAAGGGGAGAGAGAACAGCGGCATGGACAAGCACCTTTGCTTGTATCAGGCGTTAAATAGGGTCGGATGCGCGCAATGTTTTTGAAATGGAAGTGGCAAGATTTGGCAATTGATTTAATATGAGGGGTGAAGCAGAGGTCGGAGTCAAAGAGAACACGCAGGCAGTGAGCCTTAGAGGTAGAGCGGATGTTGGCGCCATTGACTTGGAGGGACACAGACAAGGGAGTAGCAATACTTGAGGGAGAGAATAAAAGAAGTTCTGTTTTGGACAGGTTCAGTTTAAGGAAATGAGCAGCCATTCAGCTGGAAATAGCAGAGAGGCAGTCAGAGACACAAGTCAAGAGAGGTGGTGAGAAATCTGGGGAGGATGTGACATATGTGTTTACATTTGTAAATGGTGTGCATTTGTGGGGAAAGTATACTGGAAAGTACAGGTATGAGCATCAAATAAAATGAGCCTGTAAGACTGTAATTTAGTTCCATAATGTCACAAAAATATGCAAAGATATGTATGGGGGATATACTTATGCACTCAGAAGATATACTGTTTACGAAATAGACAGTAAAATTCCAAACAGCAAAAAAAGGTAACAAATTAGCCCTTCTATGAAGCTCTAAATAAATTATCTCGATTGTGTTCTCATGGGAATAGGGTCCTCATGGGAATCCTCCTGTATTAGTTTGTCAAGTTTTGTATTGTCTCTTAGATGTATTGTACCTTTGGCTTTTTACTTTAACTTATAGACAAATTGCAGAATGTGTTGACACTCCATAAAGAAAAAAGTAATATAGTACTAATCCTGGAAAAAGTCTACATTTATGGATTAATTGAATGTGTGAACAGCTAAAATATGCAGAAATGAAACATGATCCAACATCAATATTCTATTTTGCTATAGTAATATCAAATATTCTCGACTTTGGACGTAATTTATCAGCTGAGTGTTAGCTGACCTCTCAGCCAATTGATTAATTCCTAACAGGGACAAAATTGACATAGCTAAAGCAGAATAGGAACTTTTGCTTTAGTGATATCACTTAAGACCGGATGGATTGCAGGTGTTGGGGACTCAAACCATTCAAGAAGGGTCTGACTCCTTACAATGTGATAATCCTTGGATACTCCTGGCACCGTAACACACTGCAATGAGTGTCTGTGTGTGTGCTGTGGATGCAGCTTGTCTGTGTGTGTGTATGCTGGGGATTCAGTGTGTCTTTTGGGTGTGTTGGGGATGTAGTGTGCTGGGGATGGGCCATGGAGTTGTTTTGCAATGAGAGAACATGAGAGACAAAAAAAATATTTTCTTTTAATTTACTTAATTAATTTATTTATAGTGAAGAAAAAAGAATCTTCATGAACAGGTTTATTCATTAAATTCTGATTTGTAGCGAATTAAAGTCTGTGGATGCAGCGTGTCTATGTGTGTGTATGCTGGGGATGCAGTGTGTCTGTGGGTGTGCTGGGGATGCAGTGTGTCTGTGTGTATGTTAGGGTTGCAGTGTGTGTGTGTGCAGGGAATGCAGTGTGTGTGTGCAGTGATGTATTTAGTATCTGTGCTGCCCTTGGCATGACGGAACTTGGGCACCCCCTAATTTACATTTGCCCCACCCCTTCCTGTCAATGTCACACCTCTTCCTGTTAAACGACTAACACACACTTTGACTGACAGACACACACTCAGATACACTGACATACACACACTGATTTGACACAAACAATCACTGACTCACTGACATACACACAATCACTGACATACACACACAATGACGCAGACACACATTCACAGACAGACACACACACAATCACTCAGACACACAGGCGCCCTCACTGACACAATCACTCAGAAATACACTCACGCACTGACAGACAGCCACACACTGACAGACATACACACACTGACAGCCAGACACACACAATCACACACACTGACAGCCAGACACACACAATTACTCAGACACACACTGACAGCCAGACACTGACAGCCAGACACACACAATCACTCAGACCCACACTGACATACACACACTGACAGCCAGACACACACAATCACTCAGACACACACTGACAGCCGGACACACACAATCACTCAGACACACACTGACATACACACACAATCACTCAGACACACACACACTGACAGACATACACACACTGACAGCCAGACACACACAATTACTCAGACACACACACAACCACCCCCCCCCACCCCCCACCAAACATTAATTAATAAAGATTACTTTTTCTATTTTAGTTTAAATCCACCCAGGCAGGCATGCAGGCACTTGGGTGGCTAATTGTAATCCAGGCGCGTGTCATATTCCGGCTCCTGGCATCAAAAATGCCACCCAAGGCAAATGCCTTGTTTGCCTCAAGGCAAATACGTCCCTGTGTGTGTGTGCAGGCAGGCCGTCTTTAATATTGATTGGACCCTGGGCAAAGCATTTGCTTGGGCCCCCTGGACCCTGTACACCCTCCCCAGGTGTGCAATCACGTTATCACCCTTAAAGGACCACTCTAGGCACCCAGACCACTTCAGCTTAATGAAGTGGTCTGGGTGCCAGGTCCAGCTAGGGTTAATCCATTTTTTCATAAACATAGCAGTTTCAGAGAAACTGCTATGTTTATGAATGGGTTAAGCCTTCCCCCTAATCCTCTAGTGGCTGTCTCATTGATAGCCACTAGAGGCGCTTGCGTGCTTCTCACTGTGATTTTCACAGTGAGAGCACGCAAGCGTCCATAGGAAAGCATTATGAATGCTTTCCTAGGTGACCGGCTGAATGCGCGCGCAGCTCTTGCCGCGCGTGCGCATTCAGCCGACGGGGAGGAGAGGAGGAGGATCGGAGGAGGAGAGCTCTCCGCCCAGCGCTGGAAAAAGGTAAGTTTAAACCCCTTTCCCCTTTCCAGAGCCGGGCGGGAGGGGGTCCCTGAGGGTGGGGGCACCCTCAGGGCACTATAGTGCCAGGAAAACGAGTATGTTTTCCTGGCACTATAGTGGTCCTTTAACGCAGTGGCAACCTAAAGTAGAGAGGTGCAATAATATTTTTTTGGGCCTCCCTATTGCAAGGATATTTAAAAGGTAGATCCCCATCTGTCGTGCAACTCCAGCAATGCCTTGACAGCTGGGGCTCTACCATTTACCCATGTTTGCAGGTTTGTATTTAGCACTAAGCAGTTTTTGTGTGTTTCAATGTAAACAGGTTTTTGTATGGAATATGTTTGTATGTGGTGTTGGTGTTTGAATGTAAGCTTGTATTTATGTGTAGTGTTGGTTTTTGAATGCAGGGGTGTATATGTATATATAATGTTGGTGTTTAAAACAGACGTGTATTTGTATGTAGTGCTGAAGCTTGAATGCAGGGGTGTATTTGTGTGTAGAGTTAGCGTGTGAATGTTGAGATGTATACACATATACATCCACAAAAACACACATAAAGATACACACACTGATTTGACACAAACAATCACTGACTCACTGACATACGCACAATCACTGACATACACACACAATGACGCAGACACACATTCACAGACAGACACACACACAATCACTCAGACACATAGGCGCCCTCACTGACACAATCACTCAGAAATACACTCACGCACTGACAGACAGCCACACACTGACAGACATACACACACTGACAGCCAGACACACACAATCACACACACTGACAGCCAGACACACACAATTACTCAGACACACACTGACAGCCAGACACTGACAGCCAGACACACACAATCACTCAGACCCACACTGACATACACACACTGACAGCCAGACACACACAATCACTCAGACACACACTGACAGCCGGACACACACAATCACTCAGACACACACTGACATACACACACAATCACTCAGACACACACACACTGACAGACATACACACACTGACAGCCAGACACACACAATTACTCAGACACACACACAACCACCCCCCCCCACCCCCCACCAAACATTAATTAATAAAGATTACTTTTTCTATTTTAGTTTAAATCCACCCAGGCAGGCATGCAGGCACTTGGGTGGCTAATTGTAATCCAGGCGCGTGTCATATTCCGGCTCCTGGCATCAAAAATGCCACCCAAGGCAAATGCCTTGTTTGCCTCAAGGCAAATACGTCCCTGTGTGTGTGTGCAGGCAGGCCGTCTTTAATATTGATTGGACCCTGGGCAAAGCATTTGCTTGGGCCCCCTGGACCCTGTACACCCTCCCCAGGTGTGCAATCACGTTATCACCCTTAAAGGACCACTCTAGGCACCCAGACCACTTCAGCTTAATGAAGTGGTCTGGGTGCCAGGTCCAGCTAGGGTTAATCCATTTTTTCATAAACATAGCAGTTTCAGAGAAACTGCTATGTTTATGAATGGGTTAAGCCTTCCACCTAATCCTCTAGCGGCTGTCTCATTGACAGCCACTAGAGGCGCTTGCGTGCTTCTCACTGTGATTTTCACAGCAAGCGTCCATAGGAAAGCATTATGAATGCTTTCCTATGTGACCGGCTGAATGCGCGCGCAGCTCTTGCCGCGCGTGCGCATTCAGCCGACGGGGAGGAGAGGAGGAGGTTCGGAGGAGGAGAGCTCTCCGCCCAGCGCTGGAAAAAGGTAAGTTTAACCCCTTTTCCCCTTTCCAGAGCCAGGCGGGAGGGGGTCCCTGAGGGCGAGTATGTTTTCCTGGCACTATAGTGGTCCTTTAACGCAGTGGCAACCTAAAGTAGAGAGGTGCAATAATATTTTTTTGGGCCTCCCTATTGCAAGGATATTTAAAAGGTAGATCCCCATCTGTCGTGCAACTCCAGCAATGCCTTGACAGCTGGGGCTCTACCATTTACCCATGTTTGCAGGTTTGTGTTTAGCACTAAGCAGTTTTTGTGTGTTTCAATGTAAACAGGTTTTTGTATGGAATATGTTTGTATGTGGTGTTGGTGTTTGAATGTAAGCTTGTATTTATGTGTAGTGTTGGTTTTTGAATGCAGGGGTGTATATGTATATATAATGTTGGTGTTTAAAACAGACGTGTATTTGTATGTAGTGCTGAAGCTTGAATGCAGGGGTGTATTTGTGTGTAGAGTTAGCGTGTGAATGTTGAGATGTATGCACATATACATCCACAAAAACACACATAAATATACACACACTGAAACACATGCAGACACACGGATATACACACAAATAAACAACCTGACACATAGATACACAACCGGACACATAGATACACAACCTGATACATAGACACACATACTAATAACATACAGATACGCATACTGACAACATACAGATACACCGAAACACACAAAGACAACATACACATACACACTGACACACATACAGATACACACTGACACATATACAGACACACCGATACAGATCCTGACACACATGCAGTTACACAGACACACATATACACACCTGACAGACTTGCAGATACACAGACACACACAAAACTTCATACAGATACACACACACTGACACACACACAATGACAACATATAGATACACACACAGATATACAGACACATAGAGACAGACAAACTTACACACAAACATATACTGATGGACATACACAGACACAAACTGACAGACATACTGACACATAGACAGACAGATATATACTGAGGGACACATTGACATACATATGGACACACACAGACACATACACTAACAGGCATGCTGACACACACACATATACTGACAGACATATTGACACACATTCACAGACTCACACACAGGCATACTGACATGCTGACACATACACTGACAGACATATTGACACACACATATACTAAGACATACTGACATACATTCACAGACACACTGATAGACATGCTGACACACACACACACACACACACACACTGACAGACATACTGACACATACACTGACATGCAGACTATACTGAGACATTCACAGATACACACAAAATTTACACTATTAAACCCACCCTCCAGTTTCCTACCTTGGAGGCTGGCTTTTCCACTGGTGGCTGAAGCTGTTGGGAGCTGGGGTCTGGCTAGCTCGGCTCGGCCCAGACCCCCTCTGCTCTGCTTCTTCCTCCTCCCGCGTGCTCCTCTCTTTATGGGAGGAAGTGACTTGCGGCTGTCACTTCCTCCCAGCCGGCTGCCGAAAAGCAAGAGGGCCCGGTCGCACTATTAAAGCGCCAGAGCGCAAGACCGGGCCCCTGCTGACAGAAGCCCACTGGTTGGTCCTTAATGCATGGGCCACCCGGTGGGCCTCCTTAGTGTGCAGCTGCAGCAGCAGGTGGGAGAAATGCTTGAGGGCCAGCGGGGCCCACGGTGCAGCTGCTTCTGCCCCTCCCCCCCGCGGTAAAGACGGCCCTGTGTGCAAGGGATGAGGTGAGGTGTGTCTGTGTGTGTACTTGGGATGCAGTGTGTCTGTGCAGGGGATTCACTGTGTGTCTGTGTGTGTGTGTGTTGGGGATGCAGTGTGTCTGTGTATGTGCATGGGATTCAGTGTGTCTGTGCGTGTGCTGGGGATGCAGTGTGTCAGTGTGTGTGTGCAGGGGATGCAGTGTGTATGAGTGTGTGCTGGGGATGCAGTATATCAGTGTCTGTGCTCGAGATGCAGTGTGTCTGTGTTTGTGCTGGGGATGCAGTTTGCGCTGAGGATGCAGTGTGTTTGTGCTGGGGATGCAGTGTGTATCTGTGTGTGTTCTAGGGACGCAGGGAATTGTAAGGTACTGTATGGTACTTGTGATATCTGTGGTGGTTTGTCTTTTGTCTAGAGTGTGAACTGACTCCTAGCAGCTCTGTTCTTTTCCCTACCGCTGCTTGCTCCTACCCTGCTCCTGGCTGCTGACTGCATCAGGGAGATCTGTGTACGTGATGCCTGTGCTGCCCTTTGGGTGACCAGTTTGCACATCGCCAGATAAGGAGGTGGACTTTGCCACTCTGACCTGGGCCATGTGTGCCGCAAAGTGCTGTTAGTAATGTACAGCTGAAGTTCCGGCAGTGAAAGTGATGTCAGAGCGCCAGAACTTCGGTGGAAAATATGAGCACAACCCTAAGTCCATGACCAACTTTAACTCAGCCTCCTCCCTCCTCTCTTGACGCCCAGGATTATTTTGAATTTATAGCCAACATCCCAACCTATCCCTGCGGAGGTGCCGATCAGGGAAAACGAGGACACTTACATGAAAGACTTCCTCTTGCAGGCATTGCTTTCCGTTGAATTCAGTTAGGAGGTACCATTTTAGACTGGTTTGACTTCTTACTGGGGTTTGCTGTGCACCACTCCCCACTTCCACTACACTCAACAGAGAGCTTGATGTGCCTCCTTAGGAACTTCCCTTAGGTCTCGACAGCTGATCGCTCTCAGCCAATCAGCTAAGCCCTCCTCTGCTCTCTAGTGCTTCCATGGAACAGCGACCAGTGGACCCCAGGTGGCAAGTCAAACCATTGGGGTTCCTAGTACAATTACCATGCTGTAGTGGCTCTGGTGTTTGAAATATGTAGTAAATGGGCCATGGAGTTGTTTTGCAATGAGAGAACGTGAGACAAAAAAAATATTTTCTTTTAATTTAATTTATTTATTTATTTATAGTGAAGAAAAAAAATCTTCATGAACAGGTTTATTCATTCGAATCTGATTTGTAGCGAATTAAAGTCTGATGTCAAAATGTGGGCAAAATAACAAGTCACAAATTGTCAGTTTTTGCCTGCATTTGAATATACACAGAGCTATTCATAACATATGGAGACCAGGTTATAGGACCTATCTGTGATAAAAGAGGCTCTTACAGGCACATAATGAATAATAGAAAGATACATCTAATAAGCAGCTACAACACTTTGGTTGGTTCTTATACTGTGTGACCTGATAACTACACTCTAACACCAGTAAATGAGTGGAGTGCTTGCTCATTGCATTATAATCACTCTTTTTGTAAATTGAATCATTGCGTTAGCAGCACTCTTTTTGTATAACGCATCATAGCATGTAAAAACTTATCTAAATGCTCACCACACAAACCTCCTAAATGTGACATATTTGTAATAAGGAAGTCTAATGCAATTTAGTATTTAATCTAAATTACTAATGTACCTACCTGAGGTGGTAAAACATACTAAACAGTCATAGAGAGAGAGGAACAGCGATGGGCCTGAATTTCAGCAGCAAATAGGGATTTGACCATCTGACAGCGTAAACAGTTTACACTATAGGCTTGCATCTGTACCCCATATGTCATTTGTCACCAGTGGGGGAAGGTTTTAAACAAACCCTGGACATGGTGGAATACATACAAGAGGCATAACCAGCTGGTCACTTTATGGAAGTGCTGTTTCTTGGGTCTTCAGGGATAAGAGGCTGAACCCTGGTTTGGCCTCATGTATGCAGTTGACCACTGTCATCCCCTGAGGGAGAGAGTTAGGTCAGACCCCCGTTAAGTAAAGAGGGTACCCAGGTTGGCGACTTATAGAGATATGCTATTGCTGGGTCTCCAGGGATAAAAGGCTGAACCCTGGCTGGGTCTTATATATACAGTGAACTGCATTTATCCCCTGAGGGAAAGAGTCAGGTCAGACCGCCGGTCACTAAAGGTAGTACCCAGGCTGGTGACTCATAGAAATGTGCTGTTGCTAGGTCTTCAGGGTTTAGAGGCTGAACCCTGGCTGAGTCTCATGTAGTGGACCGCTCTCATCCCCTGAGGGAGAGAGTCAGGTCAGACCCCCGGTCACCAAAGGGGGTACCAAGGCTGGCAACTCAGAGATGTGCTGTTGCTGGGTCTTCAGGGATAAGAGGCTGAACCCAGGCAGGGCCTCATGTATGCAGTGGACTGCTCCCATCTCCTGAAGAAGAGAGAGATTGATCAGACTCCCAGTCATTAAAGACAGTGCCCAGTCTGGAGACTCATAGAGATGTGCTGTTGCTAGGTCTTCAGGGTTTAGAGGCTGAACCCTGGCTGAGTCTCATGTAGTGGACCGCTCTCATCCACTGAGGGAGAGATTGGGTCCGACCCCATGTCACTAAAAGGGGCATCCATGCTGGCTACTCATAAAGATGTGCTGTTGCTGGGTCTTCAGGGATAAGAGGCTGAACCCTGGCAGGGCCTCATGTATGCAGTGGACCGCTGTCATCCCAGGAGGGAGAGATTGGTTCCGACCCCATGTCACTAAAAGGGGCACTCATGCAGGCTAATAATTGAGATGTGCTGTTGCTGTGTCTTTAGGGATTAGAGGCTGAACCCTGGCAGGGCTACAAAAATATTGGCCTGCTTAAGCAGAATCCTTCCAAACTGCCTGATGGGAAGAAGGTGGATCTATTTCAGAGTTCTATTTCCTGTCCTTCCTGCTGTGAGTGGAGGAGCTAAGCCATAAGTAAATGCTGCCATGGTTGATCAGGAAAAATATGTGGTTTAAAATGTGACAAGATGTAGTCAGAATGGACTTATTATTAGTTGTTTTCTCTATTAGAAATTATAATATGCTTTCCCCCTACAATTGGCACTATATTTGTGACTACATACTTACAGAAGAATGAGTAGAATATATATTTAGTGTCAGTTATATATGGTAATTCATCAATTACATTTTATTTTACCTTTTTTAGTTGTTTAAAATTAATTTTAAGGAACAACATCTGTAAGATGTTCTTTATCTTTGTAGTTTTTATCTTTTATAAATTTGTACCACATATATATATATAAATTTTAAGTTTTAAAACATTTTTTAAACTATTTATACAATTTTATTTTGAGAGTTACAAAAATTAGTTTTTTTGTGAATAACCCGATCAGACTGTAATTTGCTACAATTCATATAGTGAATAAGTGATCCAGAGGAAGGCGAAAAAACTTGGACATACCATGAGTAATATGTCCAAGTAAAAAATTCCTTCCTGACCCCATATTAAGGCGATCGGTTACAAGTCTGTCCCTGGATCTGATTTAAATTTATTTTATCTGAATCCTGCTCATTTACCCAATACATTACCATCCTCTTCAGATCCTGTTTAGGTCCATGCAGCAGATTATCCAGAAGGTTTCGGTTTGTTCTGATGAGTTCCTGCTTACCCTGTAATCCCAGCTCCACACTGGCTGGCTTCAGATTGTTCAAACTCTTGTTACAAACTCTGATCTTATTATGATGCATGATGACATCACTGTTTAGTTGTCACCTTATAAGGTAAATAGGCACATCTAATGTCTTGGGTTTATTTATCCTTAATGGATGTCTATTGCTACAGATTGTATATAAAAATAAGTCTGTACAATATTTGTTTTATTGTTTTATTTCTATTTTATTTTATGATTTTAGTTTTATTTGTCAGTGACAATTTAATTAAAATTATTCTAATTATTTTAAATGGTTTGGGAGAGAAGCACTGCTATGTGTATTCAAAGACAAATGGCTTTAAAAATCCAAACATAAACCAAATGTAATCATCTATAGTTCATAATGTCTGTCTGCTGTGGGACTTATATAGAGTAAAATCATGTATTTATTAAGATGCCCTATGTGAATCTGTCCTTTACTAATTTTGATTGACAGCTTATCTAATTCACAAGACTTTCAGCTGATATGACGTAAAACAGTATATATTTAATACATAGATTTTCTGCATTATTCCCTAAAACAAGAACCATTACACCATTAAAAAACATTGAAAGTACCCGTTACTTGTGTTAAACCTTTTATTACATTTATAACAATGATAGACAGGGTGCAAGGAATGAGTTTTAGGGTAGATTTAAAAACAGTGGTTTGGATTTCTACATTTAATGCTATTTCTCCTAACACTTTTTTCTTGTATGGTGTGTCTTTATCTGTGAATGTAGATGGATTGTGTGCTGTGTGAATGTAGATATATTGTGTACTGTATGTGAATGTAGAGGGACTGTGTACTGTGTGTGAATGTAGTCGGACTGTGTACTGTGTGTGAATGTAGACAGTGTACTGTGTGTGAATGTAGAGGGACTGTGTACTGTGTGTGAATGTAGTCGGACTGTGTACTGTGTGTGAATGTAGACAGTGTACTGTATGTGAATGTAGAGGGACTGTGTACTGTGTGTGAATGTAGTCGGACTGTGTACTGTGTGTGAATGTAGACAGACTGTGTACTGTGTGTGAATGTAGAGGGACTGTGTACTGTGTGTGAATGTAGACGGACTGTGTACTGTGTATGAATGTAGATGGACTATACACTGTGTGTGAATATAGGCAGACTGTGTACTGTTTGTGAATGTAGTTTGACTGTGTACTGTGTGTGAATGTAGACAGACTGTGTTTCATATCACTCACCCATCTTATCAACCCCCCCCCCTCATCTCTCTGTGTCCCTTTTGTATCTCTGCACGCCCCCTATTGTCTCTGCCATTCTCCCATCCACCTGATGTGTTTCTGCCATCCTGCCCATGCCATCATACATTTATGCAACTCATAAAAAGTGCCAATTTATAAAAATGCCAATTTCTGGTGAAATCTGCATTTTTTGTGAAATTAAAAAATTACACACTCTTTATGGTGCAAGGACGTCCCCTTTTACTGTCTGCCTCACAAGATAACATAACTTAGACAATGTACTAAATGGAAAATAAGAAAAAAGAAATCACTGCAGCTAAAGATTTTTCGATTTCTTTCACTTCCTTCTGGCCATCAATAAGCAATCCAGGTTGTGCACATGGTGAGCATAAACTGAGTGGACACACATTTTGAAAAGCCCTTCATCCATTGATCAGTGCCATGCACAGTCAGCAACTCTGAAGAACGCTATATGCAGCCCCATTCACATAACTGTATTGCACAGAATAATACTGAATACAATGAGGATATACCAGATGTCTAATATCTCCAAGGCATTGAAGGCACAATTATTAACTACCTAAAGGGTGCGCCAGGAAAAAATCTCACAATAAAAACAGTATAAATAAAGCTCTAAGTGCAATAGAGAAAACAAATTGATAATTGTGACATATAATGTATATTATGTGAGGCACAGAACTATATAGGTTGGATGTGTCCACCTGTTTACTCTGCTATCTCTTCACACCCTTTAAAGAAACACTCCAAACACCATAACCACTTCAGCCTTTAGCACTTTCACACAGTAAGTAATCAAGCCATTTAAGTACAGTTCGACAACTTGCCTAGAGTTTGCCAGGCACACGGCACAGCCTCCTCTGCAGCAGGAAGCTCTGCCTTTAGGATAACCCTGCCAGTGCAGGGAGGCACTCATTGGCAGAGAACACGGTCAGGCTCTCAGCCATTGAACCAGGTCTACACAGCAGAGTTTAGCTCAGTTGAACCAAATAAAGCTAATCCTATAAGCTTCTGATTCCAGAGGAGGCGGCAAAAATTGCTCAGAAGACACAAGGTACGTTAAAGGGACACTATACTTACCAAAACAACTTTAGCTTAATGAAGCAGTTTTGATGTACAGTCTCACTGCTCAATTCTCTGCCATTTAGGAGTTAAATTTGTTTATGAACCCTAGTCACACCTCCCTGCATGCGACTTGGCAACCTTCCTAAACACTTCCTGTAAAGAGTCATCTAAAGTTTATCCTTCCTTTATTGCAAGTTCTATTTAATTTAGATTTTCTTATCCCCTGCAATGTTAATAGCTTGCTAGACCCTGAAAGCGCCTCCTGTATGTGATTAAAGTTCAATTTACAGAGAAAGAGATACAATTGTTTAAGGTAAATTACATCTGATTGAAAGTGAAACCACTTTTTTTTCATGCAGGCTGTGTCAATCAGAGCCAGGGGAGGTGTGACAAGGGCTGAATAAACAGAAACAAAGTGATTTAACTCCTAAATGGCAGTGAATTGAGCAGTGAAATCTGAGAGGCATGATCTATGCACTAAAACTGTTTCATTAAGCTAAAGTTGTTTAGGTGACTATAGTGTTCCTTTAACAAACCATTCTTAAATAATTTACCTACATACTATTGGAGGTACTGTATTGATTATGGTGTTTGCAATGTTCCTTTAACACACACTATGAATGTATGCCTTTACATGTACACATTCACACATGTATGCCTTTACATGTACACAATCCCCCACTTTTAAAATCACAATCAGTAATACTGACTGCCCGTATTTGTTTAGTTAGAATAGGAGACCACCGGAACAATAGTTACTGCAAATGTTACACTGCACGCAAGAGCACATAGGGCGCATTTTAGAATGATTCCATTATGAATTCATACAATATAGACACAACATGAGCTACTTGCCCTGGTTTCAGTCTTGCTCCACTCTGGCATTAATAAAACAATTTAACTTCTATTTTAATAACTATAAATCACTGGCATCCTCTCAAATGTAATCTGCAGTCCAGCTTGAAGCACACTTCCTTTTTATGATGTGAATATCATTTTATCTCCAGGAGAGAAATCAGAAAAAGGAAGGGATACACAAAGTAGCCGTGTGCCGCGGCTTTGCTCTCTCCTTTACTGCCGAAGCCTGGTTCCGTGGTGAAATAATTCGAAGTCTGGGATCTTCTCTCATAAGGCCTGGCAATTCAGTATTTAAAAAAAAAAAAAAAGTATAGTATTTTTTTTTTTTTAACTGTGCTGGAAAGGCTCCATGCATCCATCTTCTCTTTCCTTTGAACACGATGCACTTGTGTCACTTTGAGATTGTTAAAAATGATATGTACTATAAAAGCCATACATCAAAGTCACCCCTGTGAAAGCAAACAAAAAATGGTTCCGTGTTTGTACTCCTTCCCAGTTGTAGTGGATATCCCAGTTTTAGTAGCTACAACAAATAAACAAATGACCCTGCGTTCGTAATTTATTTGTTCTTCATTCTATTTTGAAAGTGTCTCTTTATACTGACTATTTACATTATATTGGCGATAGTTCAAAAAATTATTTAGGGGCAACTTTTAATGTTAGACACCCCAGTGAGTTCAAACAATGGGCTAAAAATGATATATTCTTCAGTTACTGAATTTTCTTAACTCAAATTGAAATTTGAGAATTCATTTATTTTCTTTAAAAAGCACATTATTGTGTAAAAAAACAAACCTTATATAAAGTGTTTCGCATGGCCACCATATAGTATTTTTCACAAAAAATCCCAGTAAATCTAAAGATAAAAAAAAAGAGGTGCAGAGAAAGCAGACTCCCAAAAAATAAAAAATAAAAATATGTGATTATGAATTTGTGGGAGAAATGCCACCAAAATCAAATAGTTAAAAGAAGTTGCGGTCCAGGCACCCAAGGGTTAATTTTCCAGCAGACTTTATTGAAAAAAGTGCAATGTTTCGATCTTAATGATATCTCTCTCTCAAGCTTTCTTAAAAATTAACCCCTTGGGTGCCTGGACCACAACTTCTTTCAACTATTGCAGTGGGGGTAGCCAGCCCCAGGTCAGTAAGAGTGCGGCATTCCCTTTCTTTTTGATACCAAAATCAAATAGTGAAAAAGTAATACCGCATAGTGCTCAAAGCAGATCTCATTTTAGGTTCCAAAAGGTCTGTCATATGTAATCAAAAATAGAAAAATGTAAAAACTATATAGTGTAGAAATGTATTACAATAATATAGGCATAAAAGGCAAGATTTAATTAAAACTCACTAACACATATGCACACTAAAACAGTATCTGTGTCATAGCGCACGTGTCTGTTAGTCCACCCATTGTACAGCACTACGGAATTTGCTAGTGCTATATACATAATAAAAAAATAATAATGAGCCATTAACTGGCCGTTTAAGTCTGACAATTAGTCTGCCAATGTGAAGTTGAGATGTCCAGGATCCCTCCGGTCGTGACTCCACGTAATCATCCATCCTCAGCTGTATATGCAGATACAATTCTGGATTCCTTTTTTAGTAGAGGATAAAGTATGAATACAATACTTCCAGTTTACTTGTCAACGCGTTTCATCCACTTCTATATGCCAACATTTATTCATTTATTTCATACACATTTAAATTATATAAATACAATTATTTAAAAAAAAACAAAAAACTGAATAATATTTTTATTTTAATCAAAAGAAAACAAACTGTTAACATTTTTCGATGAGCAAAATGCTTGCAATTAAAGCTAGCTCCTAGTATGATAACCAAAAGGGAAAGAACAGTAGAAATATTTTTTTTTTAACAGAGAAACCTAAAGTGATTTTTTTTTTTTTTTAATAAAGTGTAGTAAATGTTTAATATGTAGGTTCGAGTAAACAAAAACAGAATTTTAATGTATGATGGCAAATAAGGGTTTTGTAACTCTCACTTGTTTTCTATGCTCACAAAATACAGCTACTGTTATTATTAAAATTATTTTATTATTTATATAGCGCCATCAGATTCTGTAGCGCTGTACAATGGGTGGACTAACAGACATGTAATTGTAACCAGACAAACAGACGCACAGAAACAGAGAGGTGGAGGCCCCTGCTCAATGAGCTTACATTCTAGAGGGAATGGGGTATAGTGACACAAAAGGTAAGGGTAGGGGTACGAAGTTGGTTGTTCGTAAAGTATTCACTGAGGGCTTAGTAGGTAATTTTTGACAGTTGCAGGAGAGGAGTCATTGGGGGTGGGGGATAAAAACCTGCTAACAGTTTAAATGATATGCTTTCTTGAAGAGGTGAGTTTTCAATTATTTTTTGCTTACTTATCACTCTAAAAGCGATGTATAAACCTGTTGGAGCACCAAGCATAGTTTACTCTTTTTATAAAAAAATGATTATTACTGTTTGCATTGACCCTCACATATCTCTTCTATATCAATATAAAAATGTGCCTGTTCCTAATACGTCACTTACTGCTTTAGACATGTTTATTGATGCTTGCTCATGCTGTTGTGGCATAGTAAGTTTGAATGTACTCTTTCCTTTATGCACAACCAAAATAAAGAATATTTAAAAAAAAAAAAAAAAATAGATTTTTAAGGTTAATAATTTATTTAACTGTAAAAGCACTAACTTGGTACATCTATTTCGATCTCAATGAGACCTTTCTCAAGCTTGAGAATAAGTCAGACAATAAGAAAATTGCATGAATGGCTCTTGGGACATCCATATAGTATTAGAAAAAGAGTGTAAAGCATCATGTACCGAGACATTGTTGCATTTATGAATTTTGTGATCTTGAACTTTTCGATAGGTATTGATAAAGTGGACACAGATTGGAGAGGAATAGATTTACCACAATCCCTCTCTAAACGAGAAATATGGTGGATCCACAGATTAAAAACTCTGATACCATATGGATTAAACACAGAGCTAGATGTTTTGGCTTTGTAAATTAATTGGAAATATATTCCTCCACTCTTTTTTTGTTTTTGTAAGTGCATCATTTTATCAAACAAAAAGTGTCTCTGGTGCAAACGTGTGTGTGCAAAACACAATATAGTGAACCATGAATAAACCAAATTGGGTACACTGTTAACCTTAAAGGGACTCTGTAGTCACCAGAACAACTACAGCTGATTGTATTTGTTCTGGTGAGTAGAATCATTACCTTCATGCATTTTGCTGTAAACACTATCTTTCAGAGAAAACGTGATAACGTGATAACGTGATAACGTCACTGGCCACTCCTCAGATAGCTGTTAGAGATCCTTCCTGGGTCATGGCTGCCTAAAATGCATCCAAACATTCAGTGTCTCCTCCCTCTGCATGCACACACTGAACTTTCCTCATAGAGATTCATTGATTCAATAAATCTCTATGAGGAGATGCTGATTGGCCAGGGTTGTGTTTGAATAATGCTGGTTCTGCCCCTGATCTGCCTCTTTGTCAGTCTCAGCCAATCCTATGGGGAAGCACTGTGTTTGGATCAGGCTACCACTTCTGATGATGTCATCAGACTGCTTTTTTTTTCCTGAGTCTAACAGCATGCAGATTTACAGCTTCAGGCTTGAATACAGTACGATTTTGCTATATTTATGGAGGCATGAGGGTCCCATGGGGGCTAGATGGTGGTGTTAACACTATAGGGTTAGGAATATATGTTTGTGTTCCTGACCCTATAGTGATCCTTTAAGTTTCAGCAAATTATCATAGAAATAAAAGAGGGAGAAAAATGCAATGTTGATGCAAATAAATAATAACAAAAGCACAATAAACACTCACAAAAAACACTCACAACAAAAGTGTGCTAATAGTATATTGCCACCAGAGCCTCTTAGCCCCCAATTAGTCCCTCAATATGCTGTAGTGCTAGCCTACCGAATCCTCCACCTAGAAGATCTGGGTCCTGGCTTGAGAAACAACAAGAGTATAAGATTTAGACGATAGATGTCAATCCAGCTAGCCTGCTCGGCGTGTATCGTCTATTATACTTCCTCAGCAGATGCCAGATGCTAAATTAAAAAGGTTAAATAAATAAGCAAATAAAAACTCTATTGGGGTTAATATATCTTACTATAAGGGAGGTTTAAAACCTCCCTATGCAATACAGTATGCTGGATTTTTTTTTAAATTTATGGCTGGATTTTAAGTATTTAAGCCTGGATTTCAGCCGTCCGTCAGTTTTCGGGTCCAGCTAAAAACCGGACCAAATTCAAGCCCAATTTGAGGCCTGAATTGCAAAATCTGGACATTGTTAAATAGTGTGGGCTTTTGCAATATAGCCAGCTTGATTCTGCTGGGTTTCTTCTTCCAAACAAACGTCAAATGGGCAGAATGAACCTTTCTAAAAAAAGATAAAGGAATATTGAGGAGGATAGCTCTGATAAAATACAAGATTTTCAGAAATACATTAATTTTAACAGAATTTAGTCTTCCTATCCAGGAGATTTCGAGATCACACCACCACTCCAAGTCGTTTGTAAAAGCAGAGCAGAACCCAGGTTATAATCATGCATCTTAGATAGGTTCTTGCATAAATTGATACCTAAGTAAGATATGTAAGAGTCCCTCCAGTCAAACTTCAAATAATTTTTTTAGAGTGTCCAATTCAAACCACGGGACAAAGAAAGCAAGGGCTTGAGTTTTACTTGTATTTAATTTATAGTATGAAATTTCACTGAATTTGTGCAGGATTGACATTAGAGGCAAAATTGAGGACATGGGATTTTTCAAAAACAGCATAATGTCATCCGCAAAAAGACCAATCCACAAAAAAACCCAACTGCAATGCCCTCTATCTCTGTACAATTGCTTATCACTTCAGCTAAGGGTTCCATTGCCAGCACAAAGAGAAGCGGCGATAATAGGCAACCTTGTCTGGTCCGGTTAGATAGTGCGAAACTATCCAATAAAAAACCTGTAGCGGAGACCTTTGCTGTTGGAGAGCAATAAAGAGCAAACACTGCTCTGATGTAGGGTTTTGGTAAGCCAAATCGCAACATAACTTCTTTTAAGAAGTTCCAATGGATTCTATCAAATGCCTTCTCCGCATCTAAAGAAAGGAGCAGATAAGGAATTCTATTAAGCTTAATGTTTTTGTGAATGTTAATATATATATATATATATATTTTATGGCAGTATTATTATAATAAAGGTACTACACTAAAATTCTTTTTTTTTTATATTTCTTATTGTAATTTCATATGACAGACCTGTTTGGAACCCAAAAAGAGATTTGCTTGAAGGTCTATTTTTAGTTACATAGTTACATAGTTACATAGCTGAAAAGAGACTTGCGTCCATCAAGTTCAGCCTACCTCACATTTGTTTTTTGCTGTTGATCCAAAAGAAGGCAAAAAAAAACAGTTTGAACACAATTTTGCAACAAGCTAGGAAAAAAATTCCTTCTTGACCCCAGAATGGCAGTCAGATTTATCCTTGGATCAAGCAGTTATTACCCTACATTGAAAGATTATATCCTTGAATATTCTGTTCTTGCAAGTATGCATCTAGTAGCCGTTTGAACATCTGTATGGACTCTGATAAAACCACTTCTTCAGGCAGAGAATTCCACATCCTGATTGTTCTTACAGTAAAAAACCTTTCCTTTGCCTTAGACGAAATCTTCTTTCTTCCAGTCTAAACGCATGGCCTCGTGTCCTATGTAAAGTCCGGTTTGTGAATAGATTTCCACACAATGGTTTGTATTGGCCCCGAATATATTTGTATATTTATATATATTTAACCCCTTAAGGACCAAATTTCTGGAATAAAAGGGAATCATGACATGTCACACATGTCATGTGTCCTCAAGGGGTTAATGTAAGTTTGTATCATTATTTGGTTTTGGTGGTATTTATTTCATAAGTTTATAAGCACATATATTTATTTCACTTTTGGGAGTGTTTTTTCTTTGCCTCTTGTTTTATTTTAACCTACATTTCTGACATGTGTGGTTTGGACACAGTAGCCATTTGATGTAATTTCCTTTTTTTGAAAATATTAAAAAAAATGTTAGTCAACAAATTAACTTTCCCACATTCCAGTTCCTGTCTCACTGCACTAAGTCAATAATTATTAATGTGTCATGTGCCATGCCATTGGCATCTTCACAAGGGGTGCATAGAAGTTTCCAGAGACAGACATTGAAAAAGGTAGCTATTATATATGTATATATATTTAGACACAGTGATGATAACAAGACACTAACACTTTATTAGTTCACATAAAATATCATAAAATGCCCCTGCCTTAAATAAAAAATTAAATTTTGTAAATTTGTACATTAAAAGGATATTTTCTTGATTGCAGTATACAAACTAATATAGATGTGGGACTGGTACACTCAGAGTATTAAAGGAGCACTATAGTGTCAAGAACACAAATGTGTATTCTTGACACTATAGTTCTAAAACCACTATTTAGGTGGTTGGCCTCCCTTACCTCGAGTTAGAAAGGTAGCCACGCCACTGATCCGTCTCCTTGGCTGACATAATCAGAATTGCAATCACAATGCATTTCCCATAAAGCACACTTGGTGAAAATATGTCCTAAACGAGGTCATAGAAACATAGAATGTGATAGCAGATAAGAACCAGTCGGCCCATCTAGTCTGCCCAATTTTCTAAATACTTTCATTAGTCCCTGGCCTTATCTTATAGTTAGGATAGCCTTATGCCTATCCCACACATGCTTAAACTCCTTTACTGTGTTATCCTCTACCTGTCACGACAGTGACCAATGTCACAACAGTGACCCCTTCACACAGCGTGAAACCCACAGAAAGACGGTTACCGGACCTTAGAATGGCCGGACTAGCGTTTGAGAATAGTTAAAGGAATAGCCAGAGGTCAAGGGATTACGGAAGACGGGCACACGATTATCCAAGCCAAGTAACGGGAAACCAGAAAACAGAATAGTCAGAGAGATAGCCAAGGGTCAAATACCAAGAAGGACAAGCAGAGATAATAGCACCAGGGGACTTTAAACAAGAACCACACTAGGGCATCTGACAAGTGTCATGATAGCCCTTTTATAGTGTGGGTTCTTTGGCTTTAATTTTGAGGCCACGCCCCCAAAACGTCCGGGAGCGTGGCAACGTTTGAATTTTGGCTGTATTTTCTTTCTGACATCGGCGCGCATGCGCCGCGTCATAAAGGTGGGCGTGTTCCGAACGGCCGGCGTCAGAAGAGCTGAGCCGCCCCCCGGAAGTATTGGAGAAGGACCCGGCGCTGCGCGGGACCGGCGGGGAAAGGTAAGCGCTCGTTACACTACCACTTCAGCTGGAAGGCTATTCCATGCATCCACTACCCTCTCAGTAAAGTAATACTTCCTGATATTATTTTTAAACCTTTGCCCCTCTAATTTAAGACTATATCCTCTTGTTGTGGTAAACTCACATGTAACAAATTACTCCTTTTTCCTAACTGAGGCCCCCTTCTTTCATTTTCATCTGCAAATACTGAACAAAAATATTCATTGAGGCAGTCAGCTAGAAATGTATCCTCTTCTGCATACCCTCCTTCTTTTGTTTTTAATCTAACTAATCCTTGTTTTAGTTTCCATTTCTCATTTATGTATCGAAAAAATGTTTTGTCCCTTTTTTTACTGACTGTGCTATTTTCTCTTCTGTGTGTGATTTGGAAGCTCTTATAACTTGCTTAGCCTCTTTCTGCCTAATCTTATAGATCGTTCTATCTTCCTCATTCTGTTTATTTTTCATAATTACTAAATGTTAACTTTTTGGTTTTTGTCTATTTTGGCCACATCTGCAGAGTACCACAGTGGTTTTGTGAATTTTTTGCTTTTACTGACAAGCCTAATGCAATTTTCTGTTGCCTTCAGCAGTGCAACTTTTAAATAATCCCATTTCTCTTGGACTCCATTTGGACACACTGTATCTGCATGTGTCAGTATGTGTATCAGTGTGTCTGCATGTGTCAGTGATTGCATCTATGTGTCTACATATCTGCATGTGTGGCAATGTTTGTATCTGTATGTCTGTATATCTGCATGTGTGTCAGTATGTATATCAAATACTGCCAGACATACAGATGTAAAGACACACAGATACAAGCACTGCCACACATACAGTTGCACAGACACACTGTTACACACACCAACTAAACATGCAGATACAGGCACACAGATACACATACTCGCACATACATATACACACACTGACACACATACAGATGTACAGACATACAGATAAACACACCTGCATAGACATACATATACACACGGACACATACACACATTGACACATACACAGATACAGACATACAGATACACACACTGACACAAACACACAATTACATACAGATACACACATACAATTACATACAGATACACACACTGACACGTACATACAGATTCATACACACATACATATTCAGATACCCACACATACATACAGATTCAGACACTCACACATACATACAGATTCAGATACATACATACAGATTCAGACACCCACACACATACAGATTCAGACACCCACACACATACAGATTCAGACACCCACACACATACAGATTCAGACACCCACACATACATACAGATTTAGACACTCATACATACAGATTCAGACACTCACATACAAACAGATTTAGACACTCACTCATACACACAGATTCAAACACCCACACATATATACAGATTCAGACACTCACACATACAAACATACAGATTCAGACACATACATACATACAAATTCAGACACATACAGATCAGACACCCACACATAGATACAGATTCAGTACCCACACAGATTCACATACATACAGATTCAGACACCACATAGATTCAGACACACATACATACAGATTCAGACACATACATTAATACAGATTCAGACACTCACACATACACACACACATAGATTAAGACACACATACATACAGACAGACTCACTCATTGTAATGATATTGATGTTACAAGGTTTTGGAATCCAGTAGCCAGATCAGCAATGTTTTCTGCCAGAGGTAGCCACTCGTTACCCAGGTGGTTGAGCCCCTGAGCCTTGAGTGGCCTTCTGGTCTTAAGCAGAGATGGGAGACTGGAACAGAAAGATGATAATCGTAGTGAGGCAAGCCGAGGTCAGTGGGAAGGAGAAGCAGCAAAGTCAAAACAGTCCAAATTCAGCAACAGGAAGGAGAAACAGGAACACGCTTGATAAGAGAGTACAGGAACCACAATAATCTGGCAAAGGAGACAGGAAGTGGCTTTTATAGGCCAAGAACCAGACACCTGACCAGACACAGCTGAAGAGAGTTGTTACTGATAACCTTGACTCTACAAGCAATGGTATCAGATCTCAGGTAAATTTGTAAAAGGCAGGCTGGTGTACTGGTAAGGAAGAGGTTTAGCACTATGTAAACCAGGGTTCGAAACCCAGCAGGGTCAGTTCCTCACACTCATATACATACCGGCTAACATTTTAGCCACCCTCCAGGTCCTACCTTTTGGCAGTAGGAGGGTGACTTCCATGGCTGGGGGTGTTGGTGATTCCTGCTTCCCACATCTCCGGTCGACGCCCCCCTGCCTCCTGCGCGGCACAGAGTAAGTCAGCTGGGAGGTAGTGACAGGCTTGCACTTCCTCCCAGCTCTCCAGGCGGCTTAGAGGGGTCCAGTCACGCAATTAAAGCACCAGAGTGCGCGACCGGGACCCTCATGGCAGATGTCCATCGGATGGCCCTAAGTGCATGGGCCATCCGATGGACTGGAGGCCATTACCGATTTCGGTTCGCGTACCCCCTGGGGCACTGAATTGTACCCTGAGGGTACGCGTACCACAGGTTAGGAACCGCTGATGTAGAGCAACAGACTGTGCAATATGCCTTTTATCCACAACTCTACGCCTACCAGAACCTACGGTAATCCATCTGCAATTCCTAGTACGTCTCTGCGGCAGTGGCTTTACAGCAGTTCCAGCCTGAGTTTGTTTACCAGATAATTTACAAATCTCAGACTTCAAAAATACAATCTCCTGACGCAATATAGAGAACTGTCTACAGATTAGACAGCATCCGAATTTCCAAAAAGTGGAACGTGAAACAAATGCATAACAACTAATACACTGAACTAAGTCTGCCATTTTAATGAGGTGAATAATTTAAATCAAACAAATCTTAACAGTTTTTTTGTGCTCCTGTATACCTCCCACTACCTCCAGTTTATCTCCAGAATATCTACAATCACACTCTTATAAGCAGCACTTAGATGTAGCAACCAAGCTATATCTGTCACATTTTCTAATCGTACTTAATTAGAAGGTAGTGATTGATGGACATCCCTGTGCAGGATACGGTATTTAATCTGAGGTATAAACAATGTAAGCTGACTTTATGGAGTATGAATCCAGGTGTGAGGCATTTGTCAAATCAGTGTCTATTGTATTTGTAACATTTTAAAAGTAGATTATTATAAAGCTTTGGCATTACGTGCAATTTTCCAAACTGGCTTTCTAGATAATTACTATATTTTTAGGTTTCCACAATTGTTCTGCTCTCTTCGGTATTGTTTTCTCTCATGGTCATTAAACTAAACAGTGGAATGCCAAGAATAAAAGATTTTTGGCCAAAAAAAAAGATATCAAATTTGAAAACGTCTACAACTGTTATTTTTTTTGTTTGTTTTTTTTGCTCAGTGATTTCAGTCCCTTATTTAGAGACATTGATTTTTCGGATCTAATATACCTGAACGTTCCCATTGACAAGTTCTCCTTCACAAATGTACTTATTATGTTTGCATTTCCAATAGTGTATTTAATTTATTGTTACATTTATTCAAAAGTCACTCTTAGCTTTTAACCCTATTTGCATGTAAAGTTAAATAAAAGAAAATTAGTAAACTTGTGAGAGCAGGGTGCTCATTGTCACTTGTTGTCGTTTGAATAAATTTGTCATTAAATTTATATAATGCGTTCACCAGCTATAACGACCTGATTAATAATTTGAAGCTTCATAAATCAATTAACAAAAATGATAATAGTAACAGGGAATACCACTTCCCTAAATTTTTAATCTTATGTTTTCTTTTTTTTTTTTTTTAACAAATATATATTTGGAAAGTGTAAAATATTAAATTAAATGTAGAAATCGGCATACCTTTTTCCTGCAAATGGGCGCCTCCATTTTGGCTCCTTGTCAATCACAGTTATGAGCTCCGTCCTTTGCACCGGGTAGTGAACATAAAGCATACATGCAAGATAAGAAATGAAACAATGTCTGTTTCATCTCATTTGCAATGCGTACTCTGACTTTGTGTTGTCTAAACTGCAATATAAAATATTTAGCTACATTTTTATTATAAAATTAAAAGAAAACAGAGCATTTTGTAAAAACAAGGTTAACACAGGTTCCAGGTTATTTCCAGTCTTTTATTCAATGCTATGAATTCCAGAGAAATTACAGTTCCCCTTTAATAAGATCATTATAGCGCTGTATTAAAAGTAAATGAAAATAGTGTTGCCATTCTAATATGACTTATCTGAGGTGGATTTCTTAACTTCAAATTAATCCCATTTTCATTCAGCCACTAGTTCAACTGCTTCCATGTAATAAAGATACAACAGATAGTGTGGGTATTAGGGGAGGTTTGTAGTGGAGAGAAGGTTACTTATCTGTAACTGCCAATGTCACCCTGCTATATGTATATAAAACACCATAGACGGGGTAATGCTGACAACAAACAATATGCAGCATAAATTTAGACCTCTGGAGATGGTTAATAGATTATGTAATTTTTATATGTCAAGGAGTTTGTCAATGAATTTCCAATTCAGAATAAAGTGGGACTAAAGTTTATAATATAGAAATCAATTTTTTTAGATATTTATTTTTTCATTACGATAGGGAGAGTAAAATTAAAGGCTTTCTTTAATAAAGTAGATTCCAGTATATATATATATATATGAAAAAAGTCACCATAAACGACAGTGGATTGCATGTACTAAAAAGTCAATTTGGCCGTGTTCATAGAAAATGTACTGGCATTCAAGATTTTATCGGGCATTGGCATTTGGGACATATTCATAGACAAGACGTAAGACCAAAATTTATTAAGGAAAACACAGGACGACATTCTACATTTTCAAAGTTTACCTATTTTAATGGATGAGAGGAAGGAGGTAAGACAGGGTTTTTCAGATGTTAGAAGCAAACGCCTACCTTTTGGGTGCAGAAGGGTGGCTTCCCTCAAATTCTGTTGGCTGGCTGACATTCTCCCAGTCTGCACTATCCTCCAATGTGCCTGCTCCTCCCATGTGCTCAGTGTTGGCTGGAAGGAATTGACCGGTTGCATCGTGCCAACTGCACAGGTGTTGGTGCTGCTCCCTTTGTATTTGCAGGGGTTGCTCACTTACATCTATTGGGTTTTTAGAGTTGTGTTACACATGGTAGTTTTACATTATTTAGCCATTGCTGACCCTACTGATTTTTCTTTTGAGGGGGGGATGTCATAACCTTCCTTTCTACATCACATTATATGTTAATAAATGCGTCTAAATATATTCTATTCTTGAATTATTATGCCGTACACGTTTATTGAATTTTACAATATGGATTGAAGGAAGAACATCCAATGCATATCAATTGTGCAAAGATAAGGAGATATTTGAATATAACTATCTCACTGTTTCAGCAGCAAGGTATAGTTAAACATTCACAGCCAGTCTAAGACAGTCTAGCTAGCAATGTTTAGCAAAGAACAGAGCTTCCTAGTTAACTGAAAATATTGGCTGTATCATCATTTAAAAACTGCCTTGTGTATAAAGTATTCTAGAATATTTGTCTAAGGACAGTGGGACAGATGCAAATGCAGAGAGACCAACAGTGCAGTTGGGAACAGATTCTATACTCAGAACGGGCCAATGTATGTGTGATAAAGCTCTTGTACTCAGAATAAATACCTCTGCCAGATCCAGAGGCAGATATACGGCCAGCTGCACCAGAGCCCAAAGGGTTTAGGGGCCCATTGGGTAGTCTATGCACTAAGGGTAAACCTGATAGGCAGTCTGGTCTGATCTGTGACCCGGTCGGATGCTTTGGCCCTCTAGCACTGTGACTGGGCCCTTTTAATGTTGGCACCCAGTGCTTGGAGGAAGTGATTGCATGTAATTTCCTTCCAGCTTACATACCACACAGAGGCTAAGGGGACAAAAAGGGACAGTACAACAGACAGCCTCAGACTCCTATCATCCAAAGCCAGACCAGGAAGGATGCTTTCCAATGGTATTATTGTTGTCCCTATAAATATATGCCTCTTTCTTAGGATCGTTGCCCTATTGTGGTTAATTTTTACCCAAGATTGCATACGGATTACTTTGTGTTGCTTGTTATTGATGCAACTTCGTATTGGTCATTGTGATTGTCTATCACCTTGTCCCTGGCTTGTTTAATTGTGTTTTGAGTACCTCTTGAATCTTTGACCTTGGCTTCTGTACTGACTCTGTATTTCCATCTGTCTAGCGCACATGTTAAGCCCAGCCACTATAAGGTCCAATATATAACTTGACAGGAGTCTTTGAGAACTTCTTCCACCCTGGACCAGCTCTCTTCTTCCAAGCAAGTATCATCCCCTCTGCCTTTGCCTCTTCAACTCCTCTACCAGGCAGGTATCCACACCTCCTTCTAGACTGTGTTCAGCTACTATCTTTACAAAGACACTTAAGGGCTCTCAGGCCTAGCTCTCTTTCTAACTTATCCTGGGTTATAGGAACAAATCAGCAAGCCAACAGGTCTGAAGACTCTGTTACAGGGATCCCTGAATAAATCAACCAGGACACAGAGTTTCAAAAGGAAGTGACATGCAATCCTTTATTTTGACCTTACAACACGATATATTACATATTAAACTATTTCAGAAAACATGAGTTAGCTCAAAAAATATTAACTATCTTTATATTCTAACTCAACTCTCTCACATCCAGATGAACTGAGTACATCAGCCAAAACTGCCTCTGTATTTCTCTGTATAAGTCTAGAGTTCTCTTTGACTGACAATGGGACACATGGAGAGGGAAATAAGAAAAACTGGAGGGGCTTTTGGGGTAAGGAAATGAGACACAATATGGTGTTTGGGGCGAAATGAGGCGCTTGGGGGGCTGGGAGAGAATGAAACACATGGGGAGACTGTGGAAGTGAATGAGACAAATGGAAAGGCTACGGGGCAGCTGCAGGGGAGGGAATGAGACACGTGGGGGGGCTGGGGTGAAATGAGACACATGGGGGGGTTGGAAGGGGATGAGACATATGGAGGGAGAGCAGGGCAATTTTTGCACCAGGGCCTTGTGGTTCCTAGTTACTCCTCTGGCCAGAGAAGCAATTTTCCTATATTTTTCTTAATCTGAGAAAAAGCCCCAAGAATGGCTACTCATTTACAGCCAAATACAACAAAAGGATTACCATTGCAACAACCAAAAAACCCCAGAGTGATACTAATCTTCTTTTTAAGTGAAACTCTCAACCTAAAAATGGCTGACAGCTATCCTTCAGGACAATATAGAAAATGTGAAGAACAAAAGTCAAAAGGAACAACCCTCATCTAACAGGATTTACTGAATCTGTCAGAGCCGGTGCTATACTTCCAAAAACTTCAATAGTGGTTTGCAGACACAATACTGCTACTGACCACTTCTGACACTTCAATTCTGATTGAATGAGCACATCAGGTGGGCACTGACAAATCCACTTAGAAGACAAGTCTATGATATTGAAAGCCTAAAGACAAAAGAAAAGAGTTCAATTTCAAAAACATCACACCCTCATCTTCCAGAGTCAGGACTATTCCTTAATCTCACAGAAACACAGCATTTAGTCTGATGTGCACAAGGCATAGGCCAGATAATATTCGCCATACTGTTTCCAGCAAAATGGCAGTTCACCGCAGTTGAGAAACGCCTTATGGAGTCTTTGCAAGCTACCGTTTATTTATATTCATTATTTGTGAGTGATTTAAATAGTGTGTTTAAACCCAACAGTGTGAGTGTAGAGTAAAAGTCAATACGTATAAGTGACCAAATGTAGTTTAAATATACTTGCACAGAGATTAATATGATGATCTAAAATACATAAAAACAGTGAGAAATCTAGTGCAGCATTGTAGTACACAGAAATTATATATAAAACCCTGTTGAAAATAAACTCAAAATGTGGTCACTTATAAGTATTGACTTTTAATCTACACTCACACTCTTGGGTTTAAATTTCAATTGTGCACCTATATATTAGATTTACTTGTTGGGAGTTTTTATATCAGGGCTCAATATAGCTTGCTGCATGTGTCTATAAGTTAACACTTTTGTTTGGGTGTTGTTACTTGCACTTTATAAGTTATTTACTAAAATATATTGTGCCATTTTTATTCATTTTAAGATTATTGTTTTAAATAGTATATTGTTTATTACATTTTGCATTCTTTGTTTATTTTTCTACTCAATGGTGGCCTCTTGGCCCTTTAAGGACTGAGGCAATTATCCAAGTTCTGAATTAAAACAAAACCTCAAATTTGAGCTATATGTCTGTTCAACCATAATTTACCTCTTTCAAAATTTACCTCTTTGCACCCACACTTATTATTTATAATTTTGTTCAGGAGAAGTAAGGCTTTCATTCCATCACATTTATACACATGGAACACAATTTTATATGAATAAAATCTTAAAAAAGTTTGAGAAATTAAGAACGGATATTTTCCAAGTTTCGCACTGCATTTTAACTGTTAACTAACACTTAACTTTTAATGCAATAAAACACACATTTGTATGCTGTTATGTTCCACAAGTACAACGATGCCCCCCATGTACAAGTTTCATGGTGTTTTGGAAAGTTATAGGGTCAAATAAAGAGCTTATCCAATCTGCCAAATTGGTTTGCTGAGCTTATGTTGCCTTTGAGGCCGTATGGCAGCCCTGAAACGTACCCCCCTAATTTGCACACCGGACAACCCAGGGTATTGAAAATGGAATATATCCGGTCTTTTTTAGAAGCCACAAACCCTGGCCAAATTAAGTGTTCCACTGATAATATCATTGTCACTATTCGTTTTCCTGCTGTGAAACACTCATATTTGTGATCAACAAAGTCTCACGAGTACAACAGTGCCCCCATGTACAGGTTTTATGCAGTTTTGGAAAGTTATAGGGACAAATATAGGGCTTGCAAATTAAATTCTCTGGCATTTCTGTTTAATATGTATAATTTACTCTAATTGTATTTTCATATTAAAATATTATTATTAATATTATTGGCATTTATACAGCTCCAGCTTATTCCACTGCCCTTTACAATATTATAAAGGGGGAAATTTAATAATAAATGAGACCATTTCAAAATTTTACAGGAACAATAGTTTGATGAGGACTGTTCAAAAGAGCTTACAATCTAAATATATAGATCCTATGTTGTGTTTCGAAGCTGTTGTATACAGCAAACACAGACTCAAAGGAATCCATGTTTAAAATGGAATGAGGCAAAAATGTGATTCTTTGTTGAACTAATTTGCATATGCCCACCCAGAATCCTTTTCAGTAGTAACATTACTGCAGATTTGTTATTTCTGTGGGAAAAGCAAGTCTTATGGCTTGACTGGTGTGCAGATTTTTGTTTAACATTGTATTAACTATTTACATCTAAAATAATATATATTAATATCACAATACATTTCTTTATGTATTCATTTTTCATATGTGTGGTGTCATTGAGATCACATGACTCGGATCGGTTGGTTTGGCTGCAGAGGGACTGCCTGGGTTGTCAGACAGTCCCCCCAATCAGATCTAGTGATGAGGATGAGTATTCAGGTCGGAGTGAGGGGCTGATAGTTAGGGCGAGCTATGCCGCACTAAGGCTTCTCCTTTTGTAGAGTGGCATAGCACGCATTAACATTGGGAAAGTGTTAAGATTGTCTACCACTCATCGTACCAACTTTTTTTCGTACCACTCTGCTGCAATTGGGGCAGGTGTTGTTTCCTCTTAATTTCTACCAGCTGCCCATTATAACCCCAATGGGAATAAGCTGAAAAATGTCTGCCCCACCAAGTTCTATGTCTTCTCCTAAATCAGATCATCATCTAAATTTATTTACATGGAATGGTCAAGGTTTTAACACAACTGCTAAACAGAAAGAAGTTACTAAACCACCTCAGATTGTTCTAACCCCATATTGTTCTACTTCATGAAACTGGACCGGGACAAAACTTCCCTCTTTAACCATGCGTGCCCCTTGGACTCAAGATTGAATTTCTGCTCCATCTTCTAAAGTAATGGGTCAAGCTTTAGTCTCACACTGTTCCCTAAAATACACTCTTCACTCCAAATGTTTTGGCTAGAAAGAGTGATATATTCTTTTAGACTTCACTATACATAACCAATAGTATTAGCTCATGAACATCTATGTTTCTGATCAGTCCAATGCCAGACAATTTTTTACCACGATTACTGAATTTCACATCCTTATTGGATGAGATTTACTCACTATTATGGACCCTATTTTGAGCAGATCTCCAATAGACTTGTGCACAAATTAATTTCAGCTATTACAAATGAATCAAATGCCTTTTGAACGGCACCCAAATGAATAAATCCATTTGGGATTTATCTCTGAAGTCTTATTCACTGAATAAGACTCCACAGGCAAATCCCTTATGGAGCGATTCATTCGGGCAAAGATTAAAAGGCATTTGATTTGTTCATCTCGGCTGAAACACATTTGTGCCTAAGTCTAATCTCCACATATTTACCTATTATCTCGATCACCCAGACACTAGTCTTCACCTCCTGGTATATATACATTTAACCTGCTCGATATTTGGCATATCCAGAAGAGAAGGACTATTCCTTTTATTTAGGCTATATAACCATATTAACTTAAATTAATACAATTATGCCTTACATATGCATATGTTATAATTAATACTGTTTTATTTTTTAATATAAAGACACTATGGGATGGAAAAGATTAAAAAACTGAATTGTGCCAATGTTATAGGTCATTTGTATAAAGAACACTGATATTATATAGAATTACTGGTGATGTAACAAATAAAACAGTTATAGGTTTAAAATATGGTGTTCAAGGGAGATATTATTGTTCATCTATGTCTAGTGGATGAATGGGTTAAAGGGACACTATAGTCACCAGTGCAACTACATGTATTCCTGACCCTATAGTGTTAACACAACCATCTAGCCCCCTGGGCCCATCTTGCCTCCATAAATATAGTAAAAATCTTACTGTATTCAAGCCAGAAGCTGTAACTCTGCATGCTGTTTGCCTAAAAAAAAACAAAAAAAACAGTCTGCTGACATCATTAGAAGTGGTAGCCTGATCCAATCACAGTGCTTCCCTATAGGATTGGCTGAGACTAACAAAGAGGCAGATCAGGGGCAGAACCAGCATGATTCAAACACAGCCCTGGCCAATCAGCATCTCCTCATAGAGATGAATTGAATCAATGAATCTCTATGAGGAAAGTTCAGTGTCTGCATGCAGTGGGAGGAGATACTGAATCACAGGATGCTCGTGCACAGCAGATCTGAGTGGATGGAGGCATATTATGCCTCCATCAACTCCGAAGTCCCTCTGGTTCACTCTGAGTGACTGCAACTGGAGGTGTTCCTAGCTTTCAATGTAAACACTGTATTTCTCAGAAAATACAGTGTTTACATGAGAAAGGCTGCAGGGAGCTATAGTTCTCACCTGAACAACCTCATTAAGCTGAAGTTGTTCAGGTGACCATAGTGTCCCTTTAAGTATGATATTAAATCTAACATCAGTTATGAATCGTTTAATAAATAAAAGCTATCAATGGTACGATAATGTTTCTTGCCCCCCTCCCCCCTTTTTACTGCATTGCAGAGTTGATGCATGAGGCAGAGTGGGACTCAAATCGGAAATTAAAATAGGCAACTTAGTGGAATGCATGTTGTGGCCGCCATGTTCGATGGCGGAACGCAAATGTTGGCTGTATGGAACGCAGGGGTCACTTCTGGCAGACGAGAAGGATCACACCAAAGTGATGTTTTAGACAAGACGAAAAACGAAAATTTACTCAGGAAATACAAGGATTAAGAGAAGCCAGCTGGAAATAAGGTTCCATCCACAGAACCGTTTTGATTGAAAAAAGCTATTTTTTTTACAACTATCCTGAGTCTGAGAGAGCTATCCCTGATGTGGTACCTACGAGAGGGAGCAGAAGTAGGAGGAGATCTTTGGATATACCCCAAATATCCAAGGGCAGGCACCCAAAGGCAATTATATTACCATCTATTTTCGAGCTTTGCAGTGTTTTACTTTTATTTCAACTATACTACACTGTTATCTTAATTTTCTCTTGAAGATCAGTCAGCTGTATTCCCATTCTATTGTATATTTTTCCTTTTATGAGTTAGTACATTCTCACACAAGAATTTATTTTACTGGTGCCTTTTTTGATTCTTATCTGGTCTGAAAATATCTTAAGTTCTGGTCCTGCACCCATGTGGTTTAAACTGAACTCCCATCTCATATGGACTCACACATCGTATGGGTCTTTTCCAGACACTTTTCATAATGATAAATAACACCACTATATGGAAAGAAACGGAGCAGATTTGGTCAAAAACCTAAAAGACTACTTTTTGGGAAACCTCAACGCAGTCTCCTGACTGTATGGAAAAGTATTCTTGGATCTAAACCTCTCATGCAACATTCCTTCAAACTCTGACAAAGTCCAACAGAAAAGTCTACCTTAATAAATATGTTCTAGAAACCTTTATCTGAAAAGGGTTATAAATATCATGAATATATGCATCACAAATATTACTATTGGAGCGACAGCTACCTAGCTCTAGAGAAAGTGTATTTTTACACATGAAACACAACCAGCATGTTTTTTTCCTATTCATTATAAACAAATATATGAGATAAAGCTAGATTTGTTTATATTATACAAGAATCTAGGAATCTCTGTTCCAGATTGAGTGCAGCAACACATCTTTTCATTTCTACATATACAACAAACTACTGACAATACTAACAGCTGCAGCGAGAAAAAATATTTTGCATATCTGAATTAAACTAGCCCCCCTTGCTTACAACTTTTTAAAAAAGAAACTAGCACATGTGTTCCATTCGGGCTAGTTAGAGATACACACTGAAACATTTTTCAAGCCATGGGAGCCATATACATAGCATCTCTTGACATTTCCACACAGCAAAACTACTTGTGAATGTAGCTTCTGGTATAGGCTCCAAATTTTATTACAAACGTCCCCAAGGCTTATTCTCACAACATAGTAGTGATGGTTGTTGTGCAAACTTTGCTACTACTGAATCCCCATTTCCTCCCATAGGACTTGTCCACTCCTCGTCTGAACTCGAGAGTTCCAAAAAAGAAAAGAAAAGAAAATAGTCTGGTTTCATAAAAAGGAAAACAAAATGTTTAAACACATTTTTTTTTATCATTGCGTAAATATGCAGTTTGAGTGTTTTTGACGTTTGTGATATCGTTGCTACTCTGTGATGTCTAAATTGATGTATTTACTTTTGTTTGAAGAAAACATCCAAAAACAAAAAACAAAAAAGAGACCATTAAATAATGCTTCAATTCAGTTGTTTTTTCAGTTATTGTGGGCTAAAAATATCCTTCCGTTTGTTTTTTTAATCCTGCAGAATTCACCATTTAGTTAATAAACCCCTTGGAGTATTTGCTAGCTATTTAGAAAGCACAATGTATAAAATGCAAACCATACGTGGGTTATCAGGTAATTATAGTGAATCGGAATGCAAATTGCAAAATGTAGTCCAAAATAGCAGACTTGGAAAAATGCTGTAGTTACAACTATTTTAGCCTCAATTTTGCTATTGACTTTTCAGTTCTCTACAACCCATAGTTTAGTCAATGAAGCCTATAGAATTTAAATGGAACTTTATAATTTGTTGCATTACAGACTCTTTAATTCTGTTTCCCATGTTAGTCTAAATAAAATCTTCGGGTTTGCATGCTATAACATATGAACAATATGTGTCCAAAAATTGCACGTTTATAAATCCAGATGGTATTGTGAAAGCCGTAACAAGTACTTTTGACACAATGCAAACATAATATAAATATTTGTCAAGATTTTATCAAGTGTTGTATTTGCTTTGTATACAACGTTGAGCCCGAGTTTTTCTGCTTTAAGTTATATCTAGTCAGTAGTAAGGGGACACAAGAAATTGTCACTGCGATCATGTTCTAAATATTTAATTTTACTTATAAATTTCAGATCTAGCGTCTTAGCCTAGCATTTCCTTATATATTGCTAGTCTCAATGCCCATCAAATACTAAGCTAGGGGCTTAGAGTAGACAGGACACGTGCTCTGAGACAGTAAGTGAGATAGGTAGTTCACAGCAGCGTGGAGAACAGGCTCTTAGTATCCAGGTGCACATACACAGCACAGACCTATTCCTATATCTCTGTAGCTGGGAGGGCGTACTGTTAGTACTATAGGATATACACTGGGAAAAGGCACATTGATACCAAGAACAAAAGATTGACAAAATTGATATTATAAGCCAAAAAAAAGAGTTCTGTCCGGCTGATAATGGTATGAAGGACAACTCTACACAGAGAGGAAAAAAAATATAAAAACTTTCCCTCGTAATTTAAACATTTTTGGCAGGAAAGACTGAAAAACAGGGTTCTTGCACCGTAACCAAGTAAGAAAGGGACACCAAGCACAAGAATCACTTTATCCTAATGAAGCAGTTTTGTTGAATTAACATTGACCTTTCTCTGATGATGTAAAATTTGCAGTTTAATTTACTGCTTAATGTAGTTGTTCTGGTGAGTATTGTCAGTCCCTGCAGGCATTTTCATGTAAATACTGCCTTTTTTATAGAAAAGGTAGTGGTTACATTGCTCCTAAGGGACACCTCCAGTGGCAGTCATTCATATAGCCACTAGAGGTGCTTCCTGGTCAGTGCTGCACAACGTGCAGTACTTAAGTTCAGCACCTCCATGCTCTGCATAGTTACTCTAAACTTTCCCCAGAGATATGTAATTGGCCAGCGGGGCATTTGGCTCTGCCACCTATCCTGCCTCCTTGGCTGAAATCAGCAGAATTGACAACCTATCCAATCATGTGATTTCCTAAGGAAAAGCATCAAATTGGCTGAGATAGTCAATTCTAATGATCTCAGACAAGGAGTCAGATTGGAGCAGGGCCAGCACAGGCAGACCAGTTTGGCGCTGGAATAAAAGTACGTTTTTATCCTTTTTAAGGGGGGGAAGGGGAGTCGGCCATAGTGTTTTAGTGTTTTTAACACTAAAAGGTCAGGAATACACCTTTTTTTCCCTGACTCTATAGTGCTTTTTTTAAGAGAATTTGCAATGCGTACATTTATCTAAGAATATGTCTTCAGTAGCTGCTAGATTGAATATTCAGCTTTGTCGTAAAGGGGGGTGGGAGGGATGTAATGCCAGTTTACATTATTCAGGTGATATCTGAAGTTCAATCAATGTTACAAAGTAGTATTTTGTTCTACATTTTATCATATCATTATACCAGGTAATCTAATTTTTTATTTTTTACTATGTTTGGTGGATAAATTTTTACATTTAATTTTAGTTTTTATTGAATGTACAAGGAAGTAATGCAGCAGCAGAGCTGATCCTATTAATCGAACCAACAAAACAGTTTAAGAAGGTTCTGCAGCAAACATTCAATTCACCTCACAGATGTAGCCTATGATTAAAGGGACACTTTAGTCACCAAAACAACTTTAGCTTAATGTAGCAGTTTATGTGTATAGATCATGCCCATGCAGTCTCACTGCTGAACTTTCTGCCATTTAGAAGTTAAATCACTTTGTTTATGCAGCACTAGTCACCCCTCCCTGCATGTGACTTGCACAGTCTTCCTAAAAACTTCCTGTAGAGGGTCATCTAATGTTTACACTTCCTTTATTGCAAATTCTGTTTAATTTAGAATTTATTATCATATGCTCTGTTAGCAGCATGCTAGACCCTGCAGGTTCCTTCTGCATGTAATACAAGTTCAATTTACAGAGCAGGAGATCAAAACTTTTAATGTATGCTAAATCTGATTGATTCATTAAGCTGTTTTGGTGACTATATTGTCTCTTTAATATTTACTGCAGGCGTACCAGTATGTTTAAATGCACATAAAACATAGTAAATAACAAATTAAACACATATTGTGAAAATCAGTGCATTCCCTTTTCTTAAAAACTGTGGCTAAACACCTACATGAGCAAGGTTAGATCATTTACATCATCATGACAGTCTAGACATATTATTGTTCCTAGGAGCCAGGACCTCGCAAGAAAACAAATTTGTTATACAGATTCTAGAATTACTATACCAAACAAATGTACCAATATAGTTCAATACTGTACATAAAATAATGTTTTGCAGAGGTGCAGCAGCATTTTAAAAGCATGTAAAATATAATCATAAAATACTTAAATGGAGACTCCAGGTATCTAAAGTGCTGAATTAATTCCAAACCCCCTCTGACTTATTTTATTAAAGTACTATGTTTAAAAGAAAGCAGCACTTCTATAAGTCTCCATAGTATCAGGGTTTCCTGCCTTGCATGATTTGAACTATAGTTCAATGAGGAAGTGAGTTCTTAAAAAAAGGGGGGGACTTCACAAAAGGATAATATGAGCTGCATTGAGGAGAATCTTTCAGCACTGAAGTAATGGAGAGTTTTTATATATATTATTATAATTGTAATTTTATTTAATTGGAGTGTTCATTTAAGCACATACTGGTTTATTATAGTCTACTGCTCCCTACCAAATCAACACTAGTTTAACCCCTTCAGGACCATGGTTCGTCAATTATTTTTATTACAATTCACCTTGATGGTTTCGGCTAAAAGGCAAAAGCTCTAATTAGACATAAAGGGGTATTTTATGAACCCCTACACACTTATTAACGCTTAATAGGACACACACGGTGTCAGTTACAGCACAGTAACATGGTTATGTAACACAATATCAAACAAAAACACACAGAAATAAGCTGTGCGATCAAACTCAATGTATGCAGGTCATTTTTTTGTTGTTTGTTTTGTTCTATATATTTGGGCTGTTAAATGATAACCATTGCTGCTGCCCAGAAGAAGTGGGAGTTTGAGCACAGGGCTTTCTTCTGTGTGGTTTTAAATCGATACTATTACAGTCTATACGTGTCATTGATAATTAAGGAGTTAAACCTGGTAGAATAGCCTGGGTACGAGTCTAGTGAGAAATGAACATCACCAATGGACTGTTTCTGTATTTCAAAGGCAGCTGGTGGATGTAATTAATGATGTCAATCGTAATGTTGAATTCTGAACAATTGTTAGACATTAATCTCATAATTTCATGTTTTGGATCAAAGATTTCTCGTTAAATAGGATGCTACCCACTAAATCACAGAAAATCCATTTTGCTTTTAAATATAAATATAAGGAGATCTCTGTCCTCTTGTTTTTTAATTTCACAAATGAGTCTCATGGAATTTATTTACATTAGAGTATTAGACCATGGCTTAAAAAGACTATTGAAAGAATGATATAGCAAAACAAACTGTGGAATGTCAAAAGTATTATAAATTTCATCGCCAGTATGAAGAAAATCAAATAAAATCAGTGATACTCATATAAATATTTATAATATTTAAGAATCCATAAAAACAAACGATTCTGATGGAATCTTCCTGCAATCATCTAGTGGAATTTTGCCCTCACTGTTAAGTAGTTTCCATTGTTTAAGTCGTTTGTTGGAATGATTGATGCTATTATAATGAATTAAAAAAATATAACCTCCAGTTCAGCTATAATCAAAGCTTGGCTAGTTTAGCCTGCATTTTGCCAGTCAGATTTAAATTCACTATAATTCAGAGATTAATGAGGACATCCCTTTATTATAAAATCTTATGGCTTTTCTCTCAGAATAGATCAATTTGTAACACTGTTGGCAAAGCATGGGTACCCACCATCTGTAACTCCAGCTGTTGTGGACTTCATATCCCATGATGCTGAGCCCAACACATGGAATCCTATTTAGAATAAGGGGCTGACTAAGGCTAGCTGTCACTGATCTAGTTAATGTAGTGGCAATGGGACTAGGATGGATAAGGAGGATAGAAGGAGGGGAGGTGCAGATGAGGAGGGGAGTAATTGTACACCTGCGTACTGGGGGGCAACCACTAGCCGCACGCGGCTGCTGCCATTGTGCTTTTGGCCAGTGCCTGGGATCCTTGTCAGTGCTGACAGTGTGCAGGTTGGGGCAGTAGGGGGTTAGCGGTCAGTGAGTGAATGAGTTATTGTGTTCCCCATTCTCAGCTGCAGTATTCTCATTGTGAACAATAGGAAAGTCATCTGTGTACTGCTGCAGCTCCAGCCTCTCTGCCATGTGTTAGTACATCTCTCGGGAACGCGCAGGAAGGCTGTGTTAGGAGGGAGGGAGGCGAGGGAGGCTGAGTGTGGCTGCTAAAAGTCCTGAAAGGTCAATAAATAATTCCTGCATTTTATCATCCCTGCACCTAAAATCCTTAACTCCTGCTGCACAAAGCAGGCAGTCCCTTTAATGGCCATTACAATCAATAAAAAGCAAGTTTATATGTTTCTTCTCAGATCAATATTATTATCAGACTGCTCTCTCTCACAATTTTTTTTTATATTTTTAAACAATTTTTTTATATTTATTTATTTTTTTGTTCTCTTTTATTATTTTTCTGTATATTCATTAACCCTTTTAGCCTCAGAAAAATCACCACATTTTGGCATTTCCATGGTACTGGAAGGGTTAATACACGAATTGATACATGACATTTCTGGGACCGATAGGGGTTAATATAAACACACTTTCCTGTGTTTCATGCATGTATTTATTAACAATTTTAGTCCTGTAGGAATCACCACATAATCTCCATGGGGCTGGCAGAGTTAATACAGGACCACTTCATTTGAACTTATTTACATATGCCCACCCAGAATCCCTTGCATTAGTAAGAGCCCTGCAAATGTGAGATTTGTGTGGGAAAATCAAGCCTTAGGTCTTGTTTGACGTGTGCAGATCTGTGCTTAATAATGTATTTGCTATCCACTGATTTTCAAGTGGACGGGTTTTCAATCACCTTTTATTTGACCATAAGTCTGCTGGTTTATCCATCCATCCATCCATCCATCCATCTCCTGCTCTTGAAAGTTTAAGTAACAGAAAGTTAAAGGTAACACATTATTACAGTAATTTGTGTAACGGCTTTTCTTCTAACCATATTCCAACATGTATACACATATTGCAAAAAAACACAGTGTATGGATAGCAGGGAAGGATGGGTTTCTCTTGGGAACTCAGGCAACACAAACGTACTGGTAAATCCAGGTAATTCCAACGGGAATGAAAGGATAATCCTTACAGTCTCAAACATGGCATGCATTAACCCTTCCATTGTGGATGGTACAAAAAAAATAGAGAGAGAGAGAGAGAGTGTGTGTGTGTGTGTGTGTGTATATATATATATATATAACAGAAAGTTTATGCCATGTATTAACCTTTTTATTCCTGTATGGATGTTAAAAGGTGGTGATTTCTGTGAAACTGAAAGGGCTTCTGAATTCAGATAATAAATTGGGACACACACACACGTTTTATTTGCAGATGGTGCTAAAAGAATAGTAAAAGATAGATTAATATTAATAATAATTATATTGTTTGGATATAATGCAGAATTGCTTTTGCTTGATGGCAAGGGTCATTAAAAGGACAGCTTGTTTTTTGTTTTGTTTTTCCAGGAGGAAAGGGTAACTAAGGATTTAGGCAAGGCTGAGGATTTTAGTTGCAGAGATGATAGTGAGTTATTGACCTTTCAGGACTTCTAGCAGCCACACTCCTCCTCCTCCTCCCCTCCCTCCCTCCTCACCCCTCACTCAGCCTGCGTGCGCGTTCCCTCGGAGATGTGCTAACACATCTTTCAGGGGAACCAAGTTTATCACGGCTCCGGCACTGACAGAGCACCAGGGGCAGGGCAAGGAGCGCTCTGCCAGCCTTCCTCCATGGGCTGCGGGCGCTGATCCTGCCTGGGAGAGCCACACACAGAGCTGGGGGAGAGGAGCCCAGCCTGGGCGACACTGGAGGGGCTGCAGCAGGAGAGATGATTGCAGAGGTGCTGAGCAGCGCCCTGGGGCTTGTCCTGTATCTCAACACCCTGGGAGCTGATTTCTGCTATGATGACAGGTAAGAGGAATTCTTAGACCATCCTCACTGTGTGCGCGGAGTGTGCTGTCCTGGATGCTGCATCCTTCCTGGTTACTTTGTATCCCTCGCCTCCAACTTTCCTGCTACCTGGTACCCTTTCTTTTTATGAATGAATGGAGGATGTCCATGCTGCATGCTGGGGATGTGCAGTGTGACAGACCATTCATTCACTGTTTTAGCAATCTGCCTGTTTGCAAGGCAGCAGGACTTACCTTGACATCCCTGGTGGCCAGGTGTGATGGGAAGGGCAGTTCAGAAACATCTGGTGAGGTCATGATTAGTGGTCTCTGGTATAAAGTATAATATGCCAACGTTCCATCCATCGAATGCTAAGCAGACTCTCTCATCACTTACTGTTCAGGATGAGGGGGGCATGCCCATAAAATAGAATTGTTTAATTGAATATACAAAATACACCACTGAGCAGCTCTTCATAGTGTGTTCCAACTACAAATGAATGGGGATCATTTCAAATCTTCTGCGAGTTTAAGCTGCCAGCTTGGCAGCACTGGGAGCAGAGAGGAAGTTTGCATACTTTGTACTTCCAGCTAGTGATATTCTTACCTTTGGGACTTTGATATGTGTGTGTGTGTGTGTACATACTTACTGAATAGGTGAACTTTATAAACACACAGTGAACACCCATTTAAAGCTGTTTCTTTGCTGGTAGATTCATTTTTTACTTTAGATAATAGTTTGGCTCTAGGTTAAACTGCTTTTATTTAATTTTGTGTTTGTAATTTACATTAGTTGCCACTACTTAGAAAATAACAAGCCATTAGGGTGCCCATTTAGAGATTTTTAATCTGATCACAATTAAGACTGATGCATAATTAAAATATATTAGGGAGAACGGCACGCCTGGCTAAGCCTATTAACCGTCCTAGGGAGCTTCATGCTCCATTGAAATTAAACCATCCAAAAAGTGAGCATAGATTTAGTTTGGCAGCTTTCATCACACTTTTTTTTTCTATGGTGTGAATAGATCCCCTGGGTTTGTTTGTGTAGGTTACTGCCTTGTTCTTGCAGCTATTTGTGGCAAGCTTATAAATGCGGGCTTCTGAGGGTAACATTTGTCACACATATTTCACTATTTTAATATTGCTCAGCATGAAAATAGAAAATAATGCACTCACTGCTGTTGGGACACTGGGTGACATCATGCAGTTTGAAGGTGTTTTCTTAACTATTCATGCTAGAGACTGGGAGAGACTTGAAATTCAACAGATTGAAGTCCAATTCACACCCAGCTCTGAAGAAGACTGTTAGGCGTATTCACTAAACACCAGACTGTAGAGAATTGAAGACCAAATTGTAAAATTCAGGTTAAAAAAAGTCTAAATGTGTCTATAGCTGAACTGAAGAAATTGTCCAAACTTGCACTTTGTCTAAATTCGCACTTCGGTTTAAAATGCACTAAAATTCTGTGTCTTGTTAATTTACTGTCTAAATAAATTACTTGGATAGATCCTTATGGAAAGGAAGTGTGCAGGAAAGGATCCAAGTAACCGATTATCTTGAGACCTGCATCATCAATTACTGCTCAGTTTACACTGTCCTTGTAATCTTATATATTCCTTACAGCAGTTCTCAATAAAATCTATATTCAGTTATTTTCAAGGTGCCCAGTTATGGACTAAGGTCAAATTAATAGACATTCTCCCCTTATTTATTTTTTTGGGGGGTTGGGAAGTAAGTTGAAATCTTATCGTATTGAATATTCCATTAGGGAACCCATTTCAATTATGTCATATTTAGCTTAGATTATTTTTAGTTCTCCTGGTCCTGTGGGTGTTTAAAACATATTAATATACTTTATTGTTCTTTATTAATTGTTACAAAACTGTTCTTACATAGAACTCTTTATGTCAGAATTTAAAATAAACTTAGAGTCCCAAAGCAGGATTCGGTCACTTAAACATTTGCTTCAATCTAATATGCGCATGCTGTTGGATTTAACTGTGCACTAGGGGGTTATCAGCTTAACCAGGGATTGCGGAGATTTTGTAAAACAAACAAAACTGCAAATTTTAGACTAAAATAACTTAATTGGAAATGCTCTCAACATCTAGATCTCGAATGCCAATTCCTAATTCACTTAATAAATTCTTTAAAGACTGGTGGTAATATATTGGCTAAACTTCAAAATATTGGAATCTTAATCCAAATGACAAGATTTAGTTTAATATAGCCTATCTGTGACTGTAGATGAATTAAACTATTTTTCTAGATCCGCTATTTTCATTTAAATTGTGCCATCCAGATTTCAATTCGTAACTTAGTGAATAAACCACTGATGTTATGTTCAAAAAGTATGTTAGTGTTTTGTAATGCTAATGCTGTACCTAACTGGCATTGGAGATATTTAACTTATTTTATTTAAAATTTTTGCTCATTCCAATAGGCTTCTAGTTGGCTCCCTCTTCAAACTGTAGTGTGTTCAATATTTTGTGAAGTTCTTCTAAATCTTCACAAGTTAAGCAAAGTGCCCTCTAAGGGTCGATTTTGTACAGATTTAAATCTAGTACACGCTAGCAGTGAGAACTCATGGCTTTGGCCATATCAACACACACCCAATGATCCAAAAATGCATAGAATCAAATATTAAATTGTGCATTATCTGTTGGAAAAATATTATTCTTTGAGAATTTCTGTAAAGTCGGTGGATGGTGGTCGGTCTCAGATATAATGCGTAACCATTCTGCGATTTAAAGAGCGAACACAGGTGTAGCTAATTCTAAACGAGAAGATTATAAATAATTATGTGTCTACCTGTACAGTACTCACTGGAATTCTTATATTATTTGGCCTTCCCTAAATATTTAATATATCTGCAATGAGTGTATACTAGAGGGTTAACTTTTTATTTTCACTTGCTAATGTATTCTAGTAAGACTGTCTAAGAGTTCTGTTTTTGAATTTGTCATAAACAGTCATCCAGGTAAGCGAGAAATTCTGAGTTTGAAGAGTTCACAGACACTACTAGACACTCCATTGTAATCTAATTCAGAATGGTGGTAATCAATTTCTCCTGATTCATAGTCACATTGGAAAAGCGCTTTGCTAAGGTCTTTTGACCTCACAAGTGCAGGTTCTACTGATGCTCTCAGAGCATTACAGATTAACTGTTTGGGTGCAGAGTCATGCATTGCACTTGCCTTTGAGTACAGAGCAATACATTGCACACTTTCTGGGACTTGAAGTGTTAAACAATAAAACTTAAGGTGCTGTGATTTTTTTACTTTTCTGTATTAGCACACATTGGACCAGTGAAACACTTTTATGTTTTGCAGAAAAGAGCTGGCTTGCTTAAATGCATCTTAGTGCAGCCCCCTGTGGCAGCTCAAGTTATACAATCGTATGCACAGGGGCGTTCTAGTTTTACAAAATATTGAAACGTAATTTTAAATTTTAACTTTGATTCTTTTACCAATTTCATATTATGTATTTTTTTTTTGGGGGGGGGGAATATAACTTAATATAAATTAAAAAAATGGGAATGTTATTGGTTATGTTAATTTGATTTGTTTTTAAACATGGGAATCCTGTTACTATGGGGTCTGAATGAGTTCCATAATGGAAGTGCAATTGTTTCAGGATTTGGTATGGTTAATGCATGATGAATTAATTATTTCATCATAAATGAAGTAATTTTTTTTTATATTTTGATTTTACCGTAATTCCGGAATACTAATGTGTTTTATTTTGTGTTTCTTGTGAGATTTTTTTTTTATTGAGAAAACTTAAAGTGGGTGTGTGGGGGAGAGGGGGAGAGCAGGGCAGGGTATAACACAACTCTTTTTTCATATTTTTTACATTTTTCTGCAAAATGTTTATATAGAGGTAGAAATAAACCAAGCATCACATGAGAAACTGACAATAGTTCAGAAGCCAGTAAATTAAAAAAAAAAAAAAAAATGATGAGCTTTGGGTGTGAGTGACATAAACATAGTACTCAAGTCAATTTGAAGGATACTGTAGGCAGTCCCCATTAAAAGTACAATATTGCAATTAGATTAGAGTTCATTATATTCTACTTTCCATTATTTAAGGGCCATTACAGGTAGTTTTACTTGGTGAGTTAACATTATTTAAGATGCAATGAAGGCATCTACACAGGGGCAACCTGTATGTTAGTTTGTCGTTGGAGATGTTTGGTGGAGTTGTTAATTCTATCTATTTTTTAATATAATATAGTTTATAGAATTAACTCAGCAGTTCTACAGTAGATTAGGTGTAGAACAGTTTTCAATTACTGGTTTGCTACAATCTCACTACAGATGCTGTAAAGTTAGGCAGCAAAAACAGGAATAATTACATTTGCGTACTATTTAGTTATACATTTTATTGCAAATGAGTATGTTCTCTATATTAGTGGTTTTCAACCCAGTTCTCATAGCACACTAACGGTCATTGACAGGCATTTCCCAGTTCTGTTCCAGTAGGGATAATGAGAATACCTGAACTGAAGGGGAACTTTGAGAACTGGGCTAGCAACCTTTGATTTAAAAAAAATAAGAATGCATCTTCTCGATCTTACAATAATTGCAGCACCCAGCTCCTCCTCCGGTGATGTCAGCGTCCAAGCTGGTGTCACCCACAATCTCCTCCAATAGATTGCTTCTGATAAAGGATCAATGAATTGGAACTAGGAATGTGTCGATGTGCTCCTTCAATCAAATGCTGCTATCAACAGTGTTTGATTCCAGGACTGTTTCATTCAGTTCTGGAGGAGAATGCACCTCTATTGGCTGCTAGGAAGACCGCTTAGTAGTAGTCTACTAAACTGCAGGTTTAAACTGACCTGACACTTCACTGAGCTGAAGTGGTATGCTTGTCTTTAGTGATCAGAGAAGTTTCCATTACTTATAGTAATATGTAGAACTTGTAACTTATTCCCTCCACCTCTGCAAAAAAAATTATTTTTGTGATCTTGTCAAAAGGCTCCCTATTAGGGTTTCTTTATTCTTATAAGCATATGTCCATCCTTGTATGTGTATATAGACACACTTGCTATCACGGTTACCTCTGTATTTAATTTGGCCCCTCTAATTCTTGTGATATACTGGGAGAGGAATATGGGGAAAAGAATCACACAGTCTCTACCTTTAAAGGACCACTATAGTGCCAGGAAAACACAGACCGGCTCTGGGGAGAGAAAAGGGGTAAAACTTACCTTTTTTCCAGCGCCCGGCGGGGAACTCTCTTCCTCCGATCCTCCTCCTCCTCTCCTCCCATTCGGCTGAATGCGCACGCGCGGGAAGAGCTGCGCGCCTATTCAGCCGGTCTCATAGGAAAGCATTCATAATGCTTTCCTATGGACGCTTGAGTGTTCTCACTGTGATTTTCACGGTGAGAATCACGCAAGCGCCTCTAGCGGCTGTCAATGAGACAGCCACTAGAGGCTTTGGAGGATGGATTAACCCATTTATAAACATAGCAGTTTCTCTGAAACTGCTATGTTTATAAAAACATGGATTAATCCTTGAGGGACCTGGCACCCAGACCACTTCATTAAGCTGAAGTGGTCTGGGTGCCTAGAGTGGTCCTTTAAGGCCTCTTCCAGCATCTCAGTTTGCTAGAAAAATTTATTCAAAGATGATAACTGTAAATACCACCTGCAGCACAGGAGGGTAACCACCCATCTCTTCAACAACAGGACATATTTGTCCCAGTACTGGCCTGAGATTAAGGCACTGCACTGTACAATGTTTGTCACTATTGGTGTTATTCAGTTTGCCTGGAATTCAAAGTAAACTTCAAAATAAAAGCCAAAATAGCTAAATTTGGAAAATGATCCTACACAATTCTCTGTTCAGTTTTGCTATTAGCTTTCCCATCAAAGTGACTGCCAATGTTGTATGTGTTTTTATTCCCCCCTCCTCCCTCTCTACACCCTATAAGCACTCGAACACCTACCATTCATAAACTAAAATTTATTATATGGTACGGAAATAAATGTGTATTTTTCCCAGTTACTTTCCAGGTCCACAATATGTGACAAAAATCTACTTTTTCATCTTGGATAGAAGGTATTTGGATCTATAGATCACTGCGTGTGTATGCAGGTATTTATAAAATACATGTAACAGAAGCCGTGTCCTTTTTTTTAAAGTTAACTCCCTACCAGTAAACAGAGTGACAAAACAGGCCACATGCTGATTTCATTAAGCTTTGGTTGGAGGGAGGAATGTCACTGCAACTCTAAGGTTGTAAAGAGTCATGCTGCAGATCTTAGGAAATGCACCCATATAGGAAACTGCTGGAATTCATTCAGTTACTGACCTCTGCATCGCATAGGGCAGAGCTGATGCCATGAACTGCTCTGAACTTCAAGCATGGCTTGATCATTATACGATAAAAGAAATTAGCACATGATGAGACTTCATCAGCAATTCTCTATACACTGTAATGTGGCTAAATAGGCTTAATTCATTCTGGGGCCTGTAATTACAGAGCTGATAACTGGATAACCTACAGAAAGCAATAGAGTTGAAATTGCATTTTATTTTTTTAAACTTCTGCCTTTAATTCCTACCTGTGTAATATTTCTTTATTTTAATTTATTAAGGTGCACACCATTGGCATCGAAAAGAAGAAGAGAATAAATGGCAATATAGTCGAAGCCTTGAATGCTGGGCAACATCATTAAAATAATAAAATAAAATAATTGCTTTATTTTTTTGTAGGAATATTATCATTAAAATTAACCTGTCAAAAGTTGTTTTGACTAATTCACATTTTATTATGTCATTATCTGAATTTCTTTGCAATGTGTGGATAGTGATTTTTTTTTTTTCTATAATATTTTTAGACGCTACTGTTTATCTCCACGTCATTAGAGAAGGTGAATAGAGATTTTACAGATTTTGCAAGTGCATGTACCAATTTACCTTTTGTTTATCATTTCAATTTCTAATTGCTTTTTTGACGGAGGGTATTGTTATTCTTTAAAGTACCAACTGTCTCTGCAGCACTGCATAATCAAATACAGGAGCCAGTACAGCTCAGCTGTTAAAATAACTAGTTGAGTTCATAAATGAATTATGTCATCTCGGTGGAACTTAAAAGCCAAGTAAGACCCATTGCTTTTATCTCAGAATTTTTTTTAAAATTAGTTGTGTACATTATTACTGAGGTTACCGGCACAGTCTATCCCTCTCGTGATTAATATTAATATCACCACTTTCTACCTGTTCCGCAAGCAAATCAAGTTATTGATTAAGGAAAGGAACTGCTCGTTCTCTCCTTTAAGCTTGTAGGATTTGGTTAAAATCTCACCACCCAATCCATCAGAAATTCATTTTCATTAATATATTCAGTGACATAACTCACTGGAATTATTTATTTATTTATTTTTTAGTACATGAAACAGACGTGATGAAAGAAGAACAAGCCTGCAACTATATTTGGATTTATTTTTCTTTGTTTTTTTCTTCCATCACTTTTTTTTCTCAATTATACCAAGTTATTTATAAAAACACTTTTTTTTTTTTTTTTCATGCGCAATAAAATGTACGTTTTATAATGCATATAAAACTGGGTACAAGGTGCAAAGAAGGGTGGCTTCTACCACTGTATCTTGAACACAGATCGTGTTTTTTTTTTTTCTCTCACAATTGATTCCTTACATATTGCGAGTTGGAATGTTTGTGGCTGTCCTCCTTTGCATTTTTTTTGTTCTTTCTTTCCACCCATAAACTTAATTTTATATGTAAAATTTACAAAAAAAATGTAGCCTCAGCCCACACCTGTTTTCACAACAATTTTTATTAAGGAACTATTTCAGACGTTTTACCGAAAGTTATATTAAAACGTTTCTGAAATGTTTTTTAAAATCTAATGAAATATATAGCCTGTTTATTACTGAAACATATTCGACCGGTTAAATACCAAGAAATTAGCCAAGGTAAATATTTCTGTAACTTATAGTAAGTTTTGTGTAAGTCCAGAATGCTAATGACTTGTATGGCTTTCTGTAAACCACATAAATATTTATCAGCAGAATGCTCTGCTAGCTGGTTATATTGTAACTAGAGTTTATTATACACTGTGTGCATAAGCAAGGAGACTTTTAATGCACTCCTTTTGTATTCAATTTCTCTCAACATTATGGAAACTATATAATTTTGCATACTTTAAAGAGACATTTTGGTCATACCGTATGATTTTTGGGCTCTTACAGAAGGATACTACCATCTTAATGGATGAATCATTCAATAATTCATAACAGGACAAGTGATATGTTTGAAAAATGTATTGTGGATTAACTACACCAAAGATATATATATATATATATATATATATATATATATATATATTTTTTTTTTTTTTTATAGCAACATATTTGTCTCCATCCATCACCATCAAACTGTGGACAACCCTTTTGCCGGTGAATTCGCAAATGCCACACGTGCTATGCTATTTCTGCCACACTCATTGATTTTTAGGTAGATTAAAAAATGTGACTAATGAAGCAGTTTTGATGTATCATGCACCTGCATTCTCACTGCTCAATTCTTTGCCATTTAGGAGTTAAATTACTTTTACGTTTATGAAGCCTTAGCAATACCTCCAATGGCTCCATTGGAAAAAAAAAATTCAAGTTTTCGGTTAGGTCGTACAATACAATGTATATTTCCTGTCAGAAATTCTTATTTCCTGCTCTGTTAAGTGACCTTTATTCATACACAAGAGGCTGTCCCAGGCCCTAGCAGGAGATAGGTAAGAGCTTCTAAATTAAACTCACAGAGCAATGAGGGATGATCTATACACATGAAAAAGGTAAAAAAATTTATGAATGGTGAGCTACTTATTGGCTTAGAGCATCAGCGTACTGCTCTAGTCAATCAGCGGAGACCTTGCCCGGTGGCACTCCTTGCATCCTGTAACTCAGATTCAGAAGTCAATATCGCCTGGGGGACTTTAAGATCAGCGCTTGAGGCAACATTTTGGGTTAAAACATTTGAGAACAGTTTATTCCATTAGGAAAATAGTATGCTTGGGGACCTTCTTGCACCATAACAACTTATTCTAATTCAATTTATTGTTTTATTATTTTACTAGTCCAGCGCTTGTTGACTTTTAATGTCTGTATACCACGCCTATCACATGTCATCCTTTCTGACATATCAGAGTTGCTCTTGCAAACTGGAAGTAGTGTTATTATGTGCGTTTAAAGGAGCATTGACATCTGATTTGGAAAGTTCTAGGCTGTACAAGGGGATTACTGTGTGCAGAAAAATTGTATGTCATTTTCGGCAACATGAAACGGGCTGCACTCACCTGAACATGCATAAATGGGGTGCTGCTCGGGGCCAAATTATACATACAATACACAAGATCCAGCGCACTCACCTATCCACTAAACCGCAACTTCAATGTTGACAGATTTTATTAGGTTTTTTTTTTTTTTTTTAAACACGTAATCTAGGCAAAAATAATGGGGATATTCGGCAACATGCACACGTAAATTGCAAAGTGCATCTGGAAGCAACAGGAGCCACGCACACTTTTGATCAATGTGTGTGATGCCAAGAGTTACCAAGAGTTGTACAAAGCTTGCTGATATTGTCTTCTAGACTAGTAGAAAATTGTTCTCTGGATTATTGAAGCTCACTTCACCATCTGGAAGCCAGATAGATTACAATGATAGAGAATGCCACGTGAGTACATTCTATGAATGAATTGTGCCAACTGTAAATGTGGTGGGGGAGAATTGATACTTAGGGCCATTTATACTTAGGGCCCCCACCTGCCAGTCATGGGTGGCGGCCAGCGCGAAACAATAGGTTCGGGCCCCACGCCCGCCACTCATGGGTGGGGACCTTGGGGGGATGGACTATAGGTCTCCCTCATTGTCTGCTAAGGTCCCCACCCACCGCTCATGGGTGGGGACCTGGGGGGGACATTAGGTCTCCCTCATTAGTTATTTAATTAAGGTCCCCACCCGCCGGTTATGGGTGGGTACCTGGGGGGGGGGACATTAGGTTTCCCCCATTATTTAAGGTCCCCACCCGCCGGTCATGGGTGGTGGCCTGGGGGGCCGGGCAACATTTCTTCTTAAATTACTCTTTATATGTTTTTTTTTGTTTGGTTATTTTTTAGCAGTTGGTGTTGCACAATATATAGATCTAGTTGGGATCACATTATGTCTGGATTAATGCAATCCATTATTGGGTGCATTTGTAACTCATCAGCCATTTTCTGTAAGTTAATTGATAAGTTCTCTTGTAATGGACAATAATTTAAATAATGTAAAGACTGCAGGCACATTACTTTGTAGTATGATAATGGAAGGTGTGTTAAAAACCAAAAAAAAAAAAAACTGTTAATGATGTTTCTCCTTTAAATAGTGGTTCTGCTGTAACTATAAAAAAAAAAAATAATTACTTTAAAATTGTCCCTTCCAAACTCAATTTGTGAATACGTTTCTAGTATAGGTATGTGTCCATCTCTATTATTATGTAAAGTTTTTGTAATCCGTTCCCAGTGAATAATTGTTTGCACACCATCTGACAGCACTGTGATGTGACCGGTCTTAGTCCTACATTTGGCAATTGCATTATATAGCATGTTTTACGTAACAAACCGTGAAGAAATGCACTGTAAAAACAATATAATGAGATGCATTAGTCCAGTTAACCTGTTTTTTACTTGAGAGCTGCTGATAGATTGCGTGTTTGCTGAAGCTTGGAATGATTCTTGCTTTCTGTCCTAGTTGGCTGGTTAAGGTGAATTCCAACCGCATTATGTTTTGGCTGAAAACTAATGAAAATAAACACGTTATAATGGGATTCTCCTTATTGCAAGCCACAGGCACATTTTGTGTACTCTACTGCTGTTGGGTTATTTATTTCAGAACAGCAATCCTGCTACCATAATCTTTTTTTTTTCTCAGTACAAAAAACAGTGTTTGTGTGTTTTTTTTTTTTTTTCAATTTATTTATTTTTTGTTTTTTAATATTATTATTTTGTTGTTTTGCGAGCAGTCTGGAATAATGTTCTTCTTTTGAATGCAATTTGTGGAATTTTTTATTTTATTACGTTTTTTTTTTTTTTTTACTTTTTACTGTAAGTCAGTTTGCAAGTGAGCAACTTTTAAAATTCAATTTCCCTAAACAATAATGAACCTTGATGCATGAATTAACAGTAGGACAGGCATCTAAGCCAAGGCATTTTTTGCAGCAGAAGTCCCTTTTGGTTTGCCACTTGAGATCTAATCAAGCAAGTGACCCACATACACAAAGCCAAAGGAAAAGCAGACACACATTTGGGAAAGGGGGGTTTGCACCATCTGCCTGTGAATTGATGTATACATTTACATACCATTTATTCGCTTACATGTTTGATTCATAAGGTGCTTGCTTTGCCAACTCCTTATAATCTTGATGGCAGCGAAGTCTCCTGGGCCAAGAAACTGCATCCTTACGGAAGTTTTTTTTTCTTCAAATTTTTATGTGTTTCTTGCATTTTGTTAAATCTTAATAAAGTTATATATCCAAAATAAAAGTAACCCTTTCTATCACTATCTTTGTGTTATACTCACAGAACACATTAAACCTTTTTTTTTTCTTGCTAATGTGATCAGGTCATTATTTTAGTTATTTTTAGAGGGGGGATATTTATTAGAATTTATATTTCCAGTTGCGAGAGATAAAACAGAAGCAGAGGTTTTTCTATAGGTCCCAAGATACTCGGACAGCTATTTTCTACATCTTGGGAAGTGTAGTCCATGGACACTGAAGTGCTGCTAAGGCTTTAATTCCCCCCCCCCACCCCACCCTTTTTTTAATTTAATGGATTGTTGACTTTCTCCCAGTTTCCTACTTATACTCGGATGCAGCAAAGACCATGGAATAAGAAATAACTTAGCTTTCCATTCTGTATTTAATTATGCTTAATTAGTGCAACAGATTATGGAATTCAAGTTTAATTAAAACTGCTACAGATGAAGTACAGTGATCGTGAGTAGTGATGTCCCGAACTGTTTGCCGAACGGTTCACTGCGGACTCATCATTGAGTAAACTTTGACCCTGTACCTCACAGTCAGCAGACACATTCCAGCCAATCAGCAGCAGACCCTCCCTCCCAGACACTCCAAACCTCCTGGACAGCATCCACTGTGAAGCTGCATTCGTAGTGAGCTGTCCAGGAGGTGTGAGGGTCTGGGAGGGAGGGTCTGCTGCTGATTGGCTGGAATGTGTCTGCTGACTGTGAGGTACAGGGTCAAGGTTTACTCAATGATGAGTCTGCAGCGAACCGTTCGGCGAACAGTTCGGGACATCACTAATCGTGAGCTATTGTCTGTACTTTATGGCCTTATTTATTAATTTGTAGAATCATACAATAAATTAAATGTTTCTCTTTCCTCGTATGCAACAGTGGGTCTGGATGAATACAATTCTGAATTCACATTGTAAGAAACTTCTGCCCAATTAGAATGACCTAAAGTAATGTTTCTCCTTTAATCCCACATGTCCCACCACCTTTTTTATATTAACTTCTGTGTAATAATAATTATTACACACACACATACATACACGTGTGTGTGTGTGTGTGTGTGTATAATATATATAAAAAAAAAAATTCCTTATATAATATATAGTTTTTCTTTTTTTTTTTATATATGTGTGTAGGTATCTAGTTAGTTTATGGCTGTACTTGAAAGACTTGCAGTTAGTAAGCTAAACTTTTCTTTACCAGGATATGAGCCCCCCCCCACGTGATGTAGAAAAGTTCACTTACCCGAGTCCAGCGCCTACGTCCCTCGGTCTGGCTCGTGCTCCGCCAATGCAATGGCTGTGCTAACTTTAGTTCTATACAATGCTCTACTATTGGGTTTAGGGTGATGCTGGATGTCCTCATGCATAGCGTGAGTGTCCCTTTAATACAGAACTGCTTAATGTTGGTAGACGGCCATTAGAGGTGGCGTTACCCTCAAAGCGAATTATTTCAGTTTATTAAAAACTGCAATAATTACCTTTGCACGGTTAAAGTACCTGGGAATATGCACCCAGATCACTTCAATATGCTGAAGTGGTCTGGGTGCCTATAGTGTCCCTTTAATACAGAACTGCTTAATGCTTTAGTTGAGAAGACCTATGTAGTGCTGAAACAGGCTCTTATTTTAACAGTTTATGCATTATTCCTCTCAAACCTGGAACAATTTGGCCAATTGTACGTGTATACAGTGGCATACTAAGGGGGGGAGCTATGTGAGCTGTACGGCCGCACAGTGCACCATGGTAGTTAGGGTGCTGTGCGCACAGAACAGCTCACACACGCAAAGAGCAGCTGAACTGGCTGCACGGAGGTAAAGGGGGGACGAGGCTAATAAAAATTGGGTGCTGAGCCAAATCGGCGGCGGGGCTTAATATGGCCCTCACCCGCTGCTGTTACTGCTGCACATGGAGGTGCAGCAAGATGGAATCTCTGCTTCTCCACAGGCTTCAGGGAAGGACTTCAGGGAATCCAGTCCTCCTCCAGCCCACTGTCTGTAAGTAAGAGTGTGTGTGTGTGTGTGTAAAACGGTCTGCCTGTAACTGTGTGTGTGTGTAACTGTCTGCCTGTAACTGTGTGTGTGTGTAACTGTCTGCCTGTAACTGTGTGTGTGTGTAACTGTCTGCCTGTAACTGTGTGGGTGTATGTGTGTGAGACTGTCTGCCTGTAACTGTGTGGGTGTATGTGTGTGAGACTGTCTGCCTGTAACTGTGTGGGTGTATGTGTGTGAGACTGTCTGCCTGTAACTTTGTGTGAGACTGTCTGCCTGTAACTTTGTGTGTAACTGCCTGTAACTTTGTGTGAGACTGTCTGCCTGTAACTTTGTGTGAGACTGTCTGCCTGTAACTTTGTGTGAGACTGTCTGCCTGTAACTTTGTGTGAGACTGTCTGCCTGTAACTTTGTGTGTGTGTGTGTGTGTGTGTGTAACTGTCTGCCTGTAACTGTGTGTAACTGTTTGTGTGTGTGTGTAACTGTATGCCTGTAACTTTGTGTGTGTGTGTGTAACTGTTGCCTGTAACTTTGTGTGTGTGTGTAACTGTGTGTGTGTGTAACTGTCTGCCTGTAACTGTGTGTGTGTGTGTGTGTAACTGTCTGCCTGTAACTGTGTGTGTGTGTAACTGTCTGCCTGTAACTGTGTGTGTGTGTGTAACTGTATGCCTGTAACTGTGTGTGTGTAAGTAACTGTATGCCTGTAACTGTGTGTGTGTAAGTAACTGTATGCCTGTAACTTTGTGTGTGTAAGTAACTGTATGCCTGTAACTTTGTGTGTGTAAGTAACTGTATGCCTGTAACTTTGTGTGTGTAAGTAACTGTATGCCTGTAACTTTGTGTGTGTAAGTAACTGTATGCCTGTAACTTTGTGTGTGTAAGTAACTGTATGCCTGTAACTTTGTGTGTGTAAGTAACTGTATGCCTGTAACTTTGTGTAACTTTGTGTGTGTGTGTAACTGTCTGCCTGTAACTGTGTGTGTGTGTAACTGTCTGCCTGTAACTGTGTGTGTGTGTGTAACTGTATGCCTGTAACTGTGTGTGTGTGTAACTGTATGCCTGTAACTGTGTGTGTGTAAGTAACTGTATGCCTGTAACTTTGTGTGTGTAAGTAACTGTATGCCTGTAACTTTGTGTGTGTAAGTAACTGTATGCCTGTAACTTTGTGTGTGTAAGTAACTGTATGCCTGTAACTTTGTGTGTGTGTAAGTAACTGTATGCCTGTAACTTTGTGTGTGTGTGTAACTGTATGCCTGTAACTTTGTGTGTGTGTGTAACTGTCTGCCTGTAACTTTGTGTGTGTGTGTGTGTGTAACTGTCTGCCTGTAACTGTGTGTGTGTGTGTAACTGTCTGCCTGTAACTGTGTGTGTGTGTGTAACTGTCTGCCTGTAACTGTGTGTGTGTGTAACTGTCTGCCTGTAACTGTGTGTGTGTCTAACTGTCTGCCTGTAACTTTGTGTGTGTGTAAGTAACTGTATGCCTGTAACTTTGTGACTGTTTATTGCCTGTAACCGTGTGTGACTGTCTGTGACTGTGCATGTGACTGCTGCTGTCACGTGTGTGTGTGTGTAACTGTATGCCTGTAACTTTGTGTGTGTGTGTGTGTAACTGTCTGCCTGTAACTTTGTGTGTGTGTGTGTGTGTAACTGTCTGCCTGTAACTGTGTGTGTGTGTGTAACTGTATGCCTGTAACTGTGTGTGTGTAAGTAACTGTATGCCTGTAACTTTGTGTGTAAGTAACTGTATGCCTGTAACTTTGTGTGTAAGTAACTGTATGCCTGTAACTTTGTGTGTGTAAGTAACTGTATGCCTGTAACTTTGTGACTGTTTATTGCCTGTAACCGTGTGTGACTGTCTGTGACTGTGCATGTGACTGCTGCTGTCACGTGTGTGTGTGTGTCAATATATATGTGACTGTCTGCTGCTGTCGTGTGTGTGTGTCTCAATGTATATGTGTATATGCCTGTAACTGTGTGCATGACTGTCTGTGACTGCATGTGTGACTGTATGCCGGTAACTGAGTGTGTCACTGTCTGCCTGTAAATGTGTGTGTGGGGGGCCGCAGGGATTTTGTAGAAGAGGGCAGGGGTTTTGTATTGGGACAGGAGTCTTTAAAAGGGGGGATAAGCAGGGGATTGTGTGGGTTTGGGGGGGGCAGTACAGGATTTGTAGAAGGGGGCAGGGCAAGGGTTTGTAGGAGGGGGCGGGGCAGGACAAAGGTTTTGTAGGAGGGGCTGACAGCGGTTTTGCAAAGTTTACAAATTGTAAAAAGAAAGAAAACATTTAACATTTTTTTTATAGTGCCAAATGCTCTAGGTACGCCCGTGTGTGTGTGTGTGTGAATATGTGTGTGTGTGTGTGTGTGTGTGTGTGTATATATATATATATATATATATATATATATATATATATATATATATAATATATATATATATCTATATCTATATCGCTACAAATTACTTGCGGTGGCTCTGTCATCGGACATTTTCTTTGATCTATTTATAAAGTGTGTTAATTATAAAATGGGACTATTTGGTACAACATATAGAATAAAGAGCACTGACAACTACAGACTATCAAAATTGTATTAAACTCTGATTTAGGCAACTATAATGGGGATTTACTGACCGTATCTGATCATACATTGCATGAGCCTGCCACATAGCCTAATGCAGGCATAGGCAACCTTGGAGTCCACAACATCTGGAGTGCCGAAGGTTGCCTACCCCTGTCCTAATTCCTGCTCTGTAGAGATTAACCCATTTACGTGAGATTATCTAAGTAAGTGGGTTAATCTCATAAGAACAAGAACAAGATGTTAGAGAAGAACCTGCCAAAAAATGGGGTGCATTGGCATTGTGGTAGGCTTATGTCATGTCTGATCATATGCTGCAATTAAATTCCATTCATTTTTGCCTTTTTGTCATGTTTTTTGTAAAAAAAAAAATAAATAAATAAATCTAACTATTTTATTTTGTGAGCTTTAAAGCAAATGTCTAGCTGTGGGGGTGACGTATAAAAAAATTGATAGATTAGCTTTCACGTTTGCTTCAGTTTTTCTTTATTTGCACATGTGCTGTTTATTTATGTCTAAACCTGTTACTACACTCTTTATACATTGGTGACTTTATTTTTCTTATTGTAAAGCGCCAAACTAATTCATCTTTCTGCCAGGTTTTATCCCTCTTTGAAATTTACATTAAAAAAATCAGACAAATGAGTAATCTTACGGGGTGGGGGGAAAGTCGCAACTCTTTTTATAATTTACACCCGCTGTGTTCTATCAACTAGTCACATCCACACCATTAGAATGTTTGCATGTTTAAGGGAGTGCAATACTCCTGTTTGAAATGTCAATATATTCAAAAGTCCTGATCAGCACTGAGTTTTGCAGCACCTCCTGTCACAGAAGCTTCAGTCCAACATGGCACTGCAGAGAGCCCATGGAGGATGGAGGAGCATGCATTAAGATGTTAGAGTATGACCTGGCAAAAATGGGGTACATTGGCATTGTGGAGGCTTATGCAATGTATGGTCATATACTGTAACTAAATCTCCATTATTTTGGCGTGTTATTGTTGAGTGTTAAAAAAAACAAAAAACCTTCAAGCTTTATTATAGTGGAGTGAGTGCACTGTGTTTTGTATGCTATATCAGGTGGTCCCAGGAGCACCCTTATAATGTATGTATTTGTAGGTGAGTACAGCCCTCCGGTTTATTATATATATGTATATGTATATGTGTTATATGTATATACCGTACTTGGAAATCCTGACTAACTCTCCGGTTTTACACCACCTCCTTAGCACATGTGCCTCATTCCAGGGCCCTATTTAACCTTGCACTGCAGAGCGCCCCAGGAGGATGGATTTCAGAAGTAAGTGGGTTAATCTCCTAAGAGCAGGCATTAGGTTGCTATGATACCTGCCAAAATGGGGTAAATTGGCGTTGTGGTAGGCCTATGCAAGGTCTGATGATATACTGTAACTAAATCCCCATTACTTTTGCTTAAGTTGGGTGTTTTTACAACCTATGGGCTCTAAAGCTATTTTATAGTTACAGGAAAACTATAGGGTTATAACACAGGCAAACATGTATTCCTGACACTGTAGTGCTGGAGTGGCTATTTAGATCCCCTGCTCATCCTTTTCTGTGTAGTGAAAATAGTGTTTTACTTACCTTTTACCCTTCGCCTACCTGGGGTCACGCTGGCTGGCCCTGCCTCCTTGGTGAAGATCATCAATCTTAAGGTTCTCAGCGAGTCCAATGCTTTCCCAGAGTAAAGCATTGGGAGGTTATTGCACATGCGTGGGAAAACACAGCGCTGCGCCAGTCCGCATCTGAGTAAGGCATGGTTTTTTGTTTTTTTTTGTCCCGCTTGGAATGTGACTAAACATGCTGGCTTCCTATTTTTCACAGTTAGAAACCTTAAACTCACTGTGCTTGTTTTGGTGTGTGATACATTATTGCTAATCATTTTCAAATCAAACAAATCAGGCCCTGTGATTCATTTGGTAAAATGTCATAGTCGTGAGTGTTGGCAGCGGATGGATATCAAATTTAAAGGGCCATAATATGCAACATGAAAAGTACTCAAATGTTCTTCAGGAATGTCACCATCTGTAAAATATCTTAGGATCATAAATCCTAAAATTAGTGTCTAAACTAGTGTTTCCCTTGAAACAGTCTATTTGTTTATCAACCTTCGTGAAATAAACCCTGAATCGGATAATTTCCCCCCCCCCCATAAATCATAAATTAAAAATGTGAGTTTTTATTTACCTTAACTATTTAACGGCATTGGTCTTGACATGATAGTCACCCTGCTTCCCTGTCTGAGATCTTTAAGAATGATGATCTCCGCCAATCCTATGCTTCCCCATAGGGTAGTATCAGAAGGCTAGTATGCATGCACTGTCAATGAGAATCATTTGATCTATAACAGAGTTTGGAACCATGACTCCCTAGAATTTCATAAGTTGACAAAGTAAGATATCTGATCTTCATTGTATACATTTAAAGGCGTAAAAAGTGTGTATGTATGTGTGTGTGTGTGTATGTGTATATATATATATATATATATATATATATATATATATATATATATATATATATATATATATATATGTGTGTATATATATATATGTGTGTATGTGTGTATATATATATATATATATGTGTATGTGTGTATATATATATATATATATATATATGTGTGTATGTGTGTATATATATATATATATATGTGTATGTGTGTATATATATATATATATATATATGTGTGTATATATATATATATATATATATATATATATATGTGTGTATGTGTGTGTGTATATATATATATGTGTGTATGTATATATATATATATATATATATATATATGTGTGTGTGTGTATATATATATATATGTGTGTATATATATATATATATATGTGTGTGTGTGTATATATATATATATATATATATATATATATATATGTGTATGTGTGTGTATATATATATTTTATTTTTCTAAAAATTTTAGCACCCTTTTTTTATATTTTACATTTTCATCGGACAAGTCAATTTAAGAAAATCTGCAAATAAATGAGACGCCGCCGAAAAAGCATCGAGCAATTTATCATCCAGTAAGAGTATAACCTTGAACTGTCATCCCTTTATTTGGAAAGAAAGATTGAACTAAAATAGCCTGCAGTGTGGTGCTTAGTAGTTTTGAATACACAAGGAAAGGGATCAATGGATATCAGAAAATGTACATTTAAAAAAAAGAGGCAGAATGAAGACATTGGGGGCAAATGAAAAGTTGGTCAAATAGTGCTTTAAGAAGAGTGAATTATAGTAGAAAATTGAGGAACCCCAATAAGGACAATGTTTTCAAAAGATACATAACTGGCATATGAGATTTAAAAAGATACCAAGTGACATAAGAAAGCAGCATTTAGTAGAAGTATAAAAGCACAAAATACATATTTAAAGGCTATATTAAAAGAGAGAATCGGAAGCATTGAAGTGCTATTGAACATCTTGTATATTGAGTGGTATAAGAATGGTTAAAAGGAAACATAAATTACTAGAAAAATGTATTTGCTGTAATTTTTGCTTTTATATAAAACTGCTTAAACACACATTCTGTTAATTAATTTTTTATTTTTGAGTGCCCACACATGATTTGTTTTACAGCTAAACCAACTAATTAATACATTAAAATGTATTTTATGGACACCATTTGCCGTCAGAATAATCCACTGCAATGCTTAATTTACAATTTTTAGAATTGAAGAATATTTCTAAATTACCAGTAGAGATAAGGTATGGCGAGACTAGACAAGGCAGAGTCACTATAGACACAGGTTGGAATTAGAGTAGACAAAGACATTGGAACAAGACTGCTGGACGTTGTCAGGTCATCATCCATGCAACATCAACTACAGGTGGCTGGACAATGGGTTCACCATTTAGAAGAGTGAACTTTCCACTTCATTTAAACTTGGGTTTCAAACCTCTCTTTCTTGAAAGACGAGAGTGATATGGGACCAAGCAGCATATGTCTATTACTAAGCGGGTTCTTCTATTAAAATCAGTCCATCTACAAGTGAAGGCTACATAGCAAAACACGCATGTGAAGGAACTGTGAACTCACAGTAATGTCCATTGTTTTAAAATGACTTTTTATGTTCCAACGGGAAATATACAGGTAAAAAGGACCCTGAAGAATCCGACAGAATTTGCCTGCCCTAGCATCATGGGAGTTGCAATTTACAACTTTTGAAAAGGTGAAAGGTTTAGATTGCCATTAAATTGCAATGTGTTGTCGATTTCTGTAGCAATAAAATATTTATACATTTATTTACGCCGTTGCATTTGGTATGACCTTATATCTTTCTTGAGAAAACATTTACATGTACATCTCAAAAAGAAAAATATCAACTTGTACATGCTTTACTTTTCACTGTTAAAAAGCATACCATCCTCATTTCCTAATGTTCAGATTCGGTAATCTCTTTTCATTCAGTATTGTGAATGGAATCTGCATGACAAGAATTCTTTTGTGAGTGGTCTTATCTACATTTTTGTTTTAACTTTTTTTTTTTCTTTTTTTTTTTTTTGCACAAGGGTAGGGACATGTGAAAGAGAAGTTTCAATTGTCATATAGCAGGCACTGAAACAATCGCCTCTCTGTTTCCGTCTCTTGAAAAATGCACTTGCGGCATACAGTAGCTTACCACACGGTAGCATTTTTACATCGATTTCTTGTCTTGGCCACAAGAATAATTGCGTTTTTAAATTCCGAAGCATTGATTCATGGAAACAATGCTATTTTGCTAATGAAAAATTCAAAAAAGAATTTACAGCAGTCTATTTAAATTTGAATCTTTTTTTTTTTTTTTAAATTCTCAAAACAGTTACATATTTATTGAAGCAATATTTTCCACCCATCCTCTTACATTGTATCATTGTATTTTTTTTTTTTTTCCTTGGAATTTTGGTAAATGTTTTTTTTACAATTTAAAAAAAAAAATATATACAATATATTTTATTTATATATTCATTCCAAGCTTATTTTGTGCACGCATTTTGTTCTTCTTAGCTTTGTTTTTTTTCTATATACCCATTCAGTAGAGCTGTGGACCGTGTGCTGTGTTGGTTATTTTGCCAGTATTGTCCTGGCACCCCACCATGGTAAGTCTTCAAATTGTTTTCTAAAGACTTATCACATGGGGTCCAATGGGAGCCATTCCCTGCCTTTAATTCTTCAGGTCTGAGAGTCAGAAACTCTTGCAGTCAGCTGATCAATCAATGCTATGCTCTGCACCCTAGGGTTTAGCTCAAATCGAGAGCTTCTGGCTCTCTGATAGGCAGGGTAACCGCATTTGGTGGACATAAGGTAAGAATTTTAAACTATTGGAAACTTCACGGGCTACTAACATTAAGGATGTGCTTGAGCACTCTTGTTATCATTACGACTACAGCACGTTGTAGTGATTATGGTGCTTTGAGTGTGTTTTTTTAAAGGTAATCAGTTGTGTCCCAGAATTTACAATATTAAGGTTAATAAAAAGTGATAATGCTGTTTTCCCACCAAATTTTTATATTTTCCTTCGTCTTTGCCATATTTTTCATATTCACATCCATCCTGACCATTTTGTCCAGTAGTTTTTCCTGTTCTGCAATGTTTTTTTCCCCATTAAGGAATGATAAAAATGCTTTCCAACTGCAAAAGCAGGTAAGAAAAAAAATTAAGGAAAAAAAGAGGAGCTAAACATCTGTAAGAGAAATAAAAACTGACATGGATATTTTTGTATCATTATAGAAAAGACAAAAAAAATGTCCATGATTTATAAAGTTGGTGCAGCAGTACTATGTGTAAGAAATTGGTGCATTTGCACAAGGCAAAGCAAATGCGAGAATTCTTTATACATAACCTCCTAATGTTTCTATTTCCTATCTCCTTACTTTTCTGAGCTGGATTATGATGCAATTTTTAAAATCATTTAACATGCCTTTTGATTTTATAGTAAAAAAGGTTAACACTAGTTTTAGGACTTTTTTCAATGTTATATTGAATAATGTAATATCCAGAAAAAAAAGAAAAATACCCCTTTAAGATTAATTTGAATTTAAGATTCTGTAACTTGTCCTGGATCAGAAAATGACGTGCAGAATATTGCACAAACTGATATGTTTTTAAAATTCACCTGCATTTTATTTTCTAGCAATAGTATTTTGATAAACTAACTTCAATGTGCATCACTATAATATCATTTCTATTTTATTTATATATTTAAAAAAAAAAAAAAAGGAATTCTGCATCCGGACAGTTATCATTCCAAGATCAATTTGTATGTAGTACAAAACATGTGCAGTGCTACCTTGGGATCTTGTTACCATGCAAACACAATAAGTATGTAGAATATCTTATGATGTCACTGGAATGTATTCCAGGTGGAGAGGTAAGAAAAACTTTCACTTAATCGGCCCATGTGCTCTGATAGGTAACTAAGCAACACCACAGCCAGCTGTGTGTAAAGATAAACACTTGGCTAATAAGTAGGCATGAAATCAGGCAGGGTTTTCTGCAACCTTTTTTATTAGACCAAGCAGTCTTGGCCAGATTGCTGAAAAATAAATCTGTGCAGCATTTTATAAAACTTAAAGGAGCACTATAGTGTCAGGAATACAAACATGTATTCCTGACACACTAGTCCTGAAATGGCTGTTTAGGTGTCCGCCCCTTCAGATCTCAGTAAAAAGGTTTTTACTCACCTTTTCATCCAGGCCAAACTTAATGATCTCAGCCAATCCAATGCTTTTCCATATGAAAGCATTGGGAGGTTATTGCGCATGCACAGCAAAACGCCACTCTGAATCAATGTCTCTCTATGGGGAAAGTTCAGCACCCATGCAGAGCTTGTAGATGCTGAACGTCAGTGTTGCGCCTTATGCAGCACTGACACAGGAAGCACCTCTAGTAGCCATATGAGTGACTGCCACTAGAGGTGTTACTAGTAAGTAAAACATACAGGGACAGGCTGTAGATACCAGAACCACTGCATTCAGATGTAGTTGTTTTGGTGACTATAGTGTCCCTTTAAGTCTAAAATTTAAGATATATTCAATAAACCTGTTGCACAACTTGTTTTTTGTTTTTTCTCTTTCTGAAATCTGACTATAGGAAGTATGGTTGTACCAGGGAGAGACACCATATCATGGGGATATTAGTAGATGTCCCCCGTAAAACATGTGGTGGTTCAAAACTGGCCTGACCCACAAAAGTTGCTTTCTAGGCACCCACCTATTTACAGAGAACTGTAGAATTGCCTGTGCTTGCTGCAGGTGTTCTCAAGTAGCTACAAGTATGCTTATGGTTATACTTGATCCATGAAAATATGAGGCACCTTTGTCATAACTTGGCACATTGAGACACAGGCCCCAAACTGGAACTGGTGCTGCCTTATCTAGACTCTTTCATAGTATCAGTGATCAATATGGATGAGATCATTGCTGATTTTTCCTACTGTAAGAATGGTTTTGCATAATATTTAACAAAGATCTCTTTTATTACTTGTCATAAGACAAATCAAGTAATAGATGTAAACGGAAAACTGGGAGCCCTTTATGTATTAGTATTTTTGTCAATATGATTGTCATCCAGACATAATTCTATGTAATTTTCTAAAATTACTGTTTTTATAGTATTGGAACATCCTTCAGAAGTAGATTATAATTCTCTTACGTATAATAATACTTTCTAATAGTGTTCGAAATTTGTTATAGGACCAGGATTCACATTATTTTAAAGCATGCATTTGTTGCCTCGGTTTTCATATGCATCAAAATAAACACATTTTGATTTTACAGCTCGATTTGTTTTCAAACATCTTACAAGAAAACTCCATCTGTTTCATTTGATCTTTAATGTTTGTTTTTGCAGTGTCTTATTTTTTTTTTGTCACAAGCTGTTCTTACAAATGTTTTAGTTTTTTTGTGTTTTTTTTTGTGAAATAAACACTTTTAAATATTACTTGCATGAAAACATTCTGTCATAGGCATTTACACTAAGAATTGTATCAAGAGCCAGAACAAAAGTCCATTCGATGAGCAAGAAATAGGGTTGGCATAAAGGTGTGACTTAAAAGAAACCCTTCAAATATCAGTTATGTTCGGTATAGCAGGAGTGATCTGGAAGTACCTCACCTACTTTTAGTTTGCCCAAACTGGTCCTGGTAAAGCAACATTGATATAATTCTGAAACAGCTGGGGATCTACATTCTATCCACCATTGGTTTATAGTGTAAGGAGTTCTTTATCCCCATCGCTTACTAGCCACGAATACCTAACGGTATTTAAAAATAAATAAATAACTTCAGTTATATACCAGAATACACCCTCTTGTAGCACATCAAGGTAATTCTATCCCAACTATACAAATACTTGTACTTGAGAATAACCTTCTTCATTATTATTATCACCATTTATATAGCGCCAACAGATTCCGCAGCGCTTTACAATATTATTAGAGGGGGGATTACAAGAAAACTTGCAGGAATGATAGGTTGAAGAGGACCCAGTCTATACAGCCTAGTGTGAAACTGGTGGGGTTAGAGTTAATGCTGTGTCTACTGCTAGTCTCTACCAATTAACACCAACTTGGATTAAAAAAAAAAAGTTTTTCAACTTCCCATCTATTTTTGCTAAAACAGAATTGACACTGCAAAAATACCTGATATTGTCTAATTAGGCTAGATATGTAGACAATATTGCTATTTTTACATTGCAGCTCACTAATAAGTATCAATATTTTTTTTCTGCTTTTTTGGCTTTTTGAATTTATTTACTCCTCTTTTTAAAATTTTTTTTTTTTTTTTTAAACCTGTAACAATATTTTGACAAGCCGAATTGCAACATGGACAAAATTTTGCCTTCCCGTATAAAAACAAACTACTTCTGGCCAAACCACTTCGTCCATAAAAAACAAATTTTTCTGCTGTGCACATATCTAGTATAGCAGGCACAAAATGTAAAGGTAGGCAGACAATGTAATAGAGCATCAGGAAATGCTAGCAGAATGTTTGGTTGTATAGGGAGAGGTATTAGCAGTAGAAAGAGGGAAGTGCTCATGTCATTGTACAGAACACTGGTGAGACCTCACTTGGAGTATTGTACGCAGTACTGGAGACCGTATCTCCAGAAGGATATTGATACTTTGGAGAGAGTTCAGAGAAGGGCTACTAAACTGGTTCATGGATAGCAGGATAAAACTTACCAGGAAAGGTTAAAGGATCTTAACATGTATAGCTTGGAGGAAAGACTGGACAGGGGGATATGACAGAAACATTTAAAGGGACACTCCAGGCACCCGGACCACTTCTGCCCATTGGAGTGGTCTGGGTGCCAACTCCCACTACCCTTAACCCTGCAAGTGTAATTATTGCAGTTTTCATAAACTGCAATAATTACCTTGCAGGGTTAACTCCTCCTCTAGTGGCTGTCTAGAGGGCACTTCCGTGTTTATAGCACACAAAAAGTGCGCTATAGCATCGATGGACGTCTTCACGCTATGTGAGGACCTCCAGCGTCGCTGAAATCCCCAAAGGAAAGCATTTTTTCACGTAAGTCACTGAAGGGGTTTTAATCCCTTCAGCAACTTGGGATGAGGGGGGAGGGGGGTGCAAGGGAGAGAGTCCTGCAGTGCCAGGAAAACGGTTTGTTTTCCTGGCACTGGAGAGTCCCTTTAAATACTTAAAGGGAATCAACACCGTAAAGGAGGAGATTATATTTGAAAGAAAAAAAAATCCTAAGCAGGGCATAGTCTTAAATTAGAGGGACAAAGGTTTAAACATAATTTCAGGAAGTATTACTTTACAGAGAGAGTAGTGGATGCATGGAATAGCCTTCCAGCTGAAGTGGTAGAATGCATGCGCATTAGGTCTCCCCCGCCGGTGGCCATGCATGCTTAATTGGTCTTCCCTGACGGATGACATCGGCGGGGGAGGAGCATGGGCGGACCCTGAACCAGCGCAGAGGTTTAAACATAATTTCAGGAAGTATTACTTTACAGAGAGGGTAGTGGATGCATGGAATAGCCTTCCAGCTGAAGTGGTAGAAGTTAAAACAGTGAGGGAGCATGCTTGGGATAGGCATAAGGCTATCCTAGTTATACAATGGTGCCAGGGACTAATGAAAGTATTTTCAGATGTGTAAAATTATTCTCAAATGTCACTTAACACAGTTGTAGTTTCATGTGGTATTGTAGACATTGTGGCACCTTAATTAATAAACACATTCATTGTGAAACTTTCCTTATCAAAATCCCAGCATCTTTAGCTTTCATTGCATTTATTTAGGCCAAAGTTGGAATTTTCCTTTTCCTTTTTTTTTTTATTTTTTTTCTTTCTTGATTTAAACTAATCTGAAAATCCAGGCCTTTAAAATCACTAACCGCTATTTTTGCTTTTCAGTTTACATAAGTTTTTTTTTTTTTTTTTTTTGTTATATATATCTCTTCTATACTTGGATATACATTTCCCATGGTGTTCTGTTCAATTATTTAGCCGGATGCAAGGAATTATGGGTTTAATTTAATTAGATGTCTGGCCTTGCATTTAATGAAAGTAAAATAATCTTAATAACTAACAGGTTATTGTTGTCCCACACCTGTGGGAATCAAAAGGTTAACAGAAAAGGAAATAAGAATACTATCAGACATTAACTGTTGGTTATTAGAATGAGCCATTATCTTCAAGGTGACAACTCCTCGTTTTAATGCAAATTCCACTGGTGGGAGTGGCAGGGAGAGGCACTATATCACTGTTTACATTGTTCTTTGGAAAGTGTAGATCACTTATCTGTAAATTTGTGTGTTTGTGTGTGTGTTATTTTTTTCTATATAATGTGGCTTCTTGACAGAATATTAAAAAATAAATAAAATAAAAAGGCAGTTGACCATTCGTGGTTTTGGTGGCCACACCCTCATAACATACAGTTTTAGAATATACAGCAGACTGTACGCATAACCTGTATACTATTTTATTGAATGCAAAGCTTTTACTGGCATGTCCTGGCATTTAACCAGTGTGGTGAATTAACAGAAGTGAGATTGAAGGTGATATGGAGGTATGAGTAGTCAATAATATATTTTTGTCTAATTATGAAGTTTCCTGTTTGATATAACATGTATTTTTATTGTGAAGTTCATTATAATAAAATTTTGCCTCTCTCTTTCCACATCAGTGATCCTTAGCTGTGAAATCTGTGATATCATTCTATGATGTCATAATGTTAGCTAGTGCTATAGCTGCTTAAACATTCTATTTTCTCCAAGATACGTTTAAGACTCTGAGATAATTATTCAACACAGGACTTGGAGATTTATGCTTTAACTGCTTGTGTCTGACCTTGTAAATTGAAGGTTTTAATTAGTGTTGTTATGTGTTTAGCTACTTGTATACCGTTTACCAAATATTGGTGCTTCTTCAATGCCGATAGATTTATATAGTGTGTGCACTGACTTGGCAGGTTCAGAAGAGGTGAGAAGAAAATGTACCAAGCTTTCTATTTATGTAAATGTCTGCTTGCTTGTTTCTTTCTGTCAATCTGATTTGAAATAATCAATCTAGCATGCAAACATTTGCTGTTTCCATTCTCACCTGTGTTCATTTCTTAATACCCAGAAAGAAGGGCAGCCTTTTAGTCTGGGTTTACAAGAGGTTTCCACCACAGGTGCATTTTTATGAGCCCAAAGTTGCTGACATATTGGCTGGCTGGATGCCTGCCTGCCTGCCTGCCTGCCTGGCCAAATCTACAATTATACACCAACTATATTTTGCCTCCTATGTCGCCCTACATACTTGTCACTGACTATGCATACATATAATACTAGGAGTTTGATAACCCTCTCAGATTTAACATTAAAGGACAACTCTAGGCACCCAGACCACTTCAGCTTAATGAAGTGGTCTGGGTGCCAGGTCCAGCTAGGGTTAACCCATTTTTTCATAAACATAGCAGTTTCAGAGAACTGCTATGTTTATGAATGGGTTAAGCCTTCCCCCTAATCCTCTAGTGGCTGTCTCATTGACAGCCACTAGAGGCGCTTGCGTGCTTCTCACTGTGATTTTCACAGTGAGAGCACGCCAGCGTCCATAGGAAAGCATTATTAATGCTTTCCTATGTGACCGGGTGAATGCGCGCGCAGCTCTTGCCGCGCGTGCGCATTCAGCCCAGGAGGTGGAACGGAGGAGGATCGGAGGAGGAGAGCTCCCCGCCCAGCGCTGGAAAAAGGTAAGTTTTAACTCCTTTCCCCTTTCCAGAGCCGGGCAGGAGGGGGACCCTGAGGGTGGGGGCACCCTCAGGGCACTATAGTGCCAGGAAAACGAGTATGTTTTCCTGGCACTATAGTGGTCCTTTAAACCTGTCCAATGCCCCGCCAAAGCTGCACCCAATGCCCCGTTCTAATTTCTGCTGTAAAAAAACAAACATTTTAGTATATAAACGTGCACACTAAACTGGCACACAATGATGCACAGTTTTACATATACAAATGATCATACAAATGCAATGGCACACTTTCCCACATATATAATCATTTACGCACAAATACACAATCATTTACTCACAACAAATACACTCAGATACACACAAACTGTTATACATATATATATATATACACACACAGTTACCCATATACACTCTGATATACTCACAAGTACAGAGAAACTATTACACATACTCACACATGAGCAAAGACACACACACACACACTGTACCACACCTCTGCTTTTACAATGTCCCCTGCCCCTCTTTCTGTCCCTCATTTGTTAGTCTTCTCTCTTGTTGTTTTCTTTTCTAATTTTCATCCCTCGTTTCCTTGCGTCACACTCTGTTCTGTTCCCGTATCCATGGGCTGCCTGAGGTTCTGGATCACAGAGGAGCACAGGCATACTTCCACATGCTCTAAGCACAGCACCTGTGACATCATACATGACCACAGTGGGAGAGCAAGCGACTGGGATCTGTGCACAGTATGGAGTTACCCATGGCTGTGGGTAGGGGGGAGCAGGGCACCATTTTGTGGTATTTGTCATTTATTACTGCTAGTACACTGTTCTGGCCAGGCATATAACATGGACTCTGGGCTCAGGGTAATATATGGCAGTAATATATGTCTTTTTGAGAGTCCACTCGGGGTGCCCAGAGGGTACCGTAGATCCCCAGATGTTTTAAAACTGTCATTTTAAAGGCATGCAAAACATCATGGGTGTTGATCTACCTTTTGGGCACCCTAGCTATCGCAGCTCCTTGTGCCAATGGCCCTATTATAATGTATATGTCTGAAGTTGTGTTTTAGAAATAGGGGATCTGGAGGTAATGTAAAGGGATTTGGAATCCTTTCAAAGGATTCATGCAGGTAAGCAAGATCTGAAAATAATTTTAGATGCATATTAAAAAAGGTAAAACTTCCTCATATGATGCTCAAAGCCACGGGGTGGTCTTTGTTGTCTATATATATGTGTGTGTGTGTGTGTGTGTATATATATTATATATTTTTTTATTTTATTTGGTCAAACCAATGGTTTGACAAAATATTGAGAAAACGCACCTATAGTTGCTACAATAACCTGTAGTGCGTATGATACTTTGTGTTTCCTTTAAGTACAACTTTAAAATTAAGTTGACAGCTAATTCTGTTTCTTTAATACGAAAGAAGACACTGCAGTGGAAAACAAAAGTAAAGGATATGTTAATGAGACTAATTTCCATCTCTATTCTCTCACACCTTCACGGTTAAAATGTTTCCATTGGCAAGGACACATTTATTTTGAAATCGGAAATATATATTAAAATATTTTTGCAGTTCTGAATACTACTGAGTCATCATTTAATGTTGACTGCACTCTACTATTTATAGTGCAAATTGATGTTCTTTATTACATATTTATGTCGTCATTTTTTTTTAATGAAAGCATTAACCTGAAAGATTTCATGAATATATATACCTTTTTGTTTAAAACCTGCTGGGTTTTTTTGTGTGTGTTTTTTATACAAGTAATTATGTGTTTCCTATTCTCCAGAATAGCCTATTTATATCTGTCATTCCCTGCCATGTAATTAAAATAAGGGAACTTGCTGTAGATTTTCAGGTCACTGATTTCATGAGAACAATTGTTTGTAGATTAAAGCACCCAGTGTCTCTCTTGCCCATTTTTCCCCAAACTGGGAATTGTGCAAAATTGACTGAAGATTTGCATATTTTATTCCAAAATAGCTACATTTGAAACATTCTCAATCTCTGCCATTCTTTTGTATTTTAGTTTTTCTGACAAATAATTTGCAGTTCTGTTGTTAATTTCATTGAAGGGACACTACAGTCACTAGGACAACTACAGCTTAAAGGGACACTATAGTCACCACAACTACTTTAGCTTCATGAAGCAGTTTTAATGTATACATCATGATCCTGCAGTCTCACTGCCCAATTCTCTGCAATTTAGGAGTTAAATCCCTTTTGTTTGCCCATGCAGCCCTAGCCACACCAGCCCTGGCTGTGACTCACACACCATGTATGAAAAAAAAAAAAGGTTTCGCTTTCAATTAGATGTAACTTACTTTAACAGTCCTTGTTGCCTGCTCTCTAAAGTGAATGTTAATCATACAAATAATACTTCTGTGGGGTCTATCAAGCTACCAATACTGCAGGGAATAATACATTTTAAATTAAATAGAATTTGCAAAGAAGGAAGTATAAACATTAGCTGACTCTTTACAGGAAGTGTTTAGGAAGGCTGTGCAAATCACATGCAGAGAGGTGTGACTAAGGTGCATAAACAAAGTGATTTAACCAGTGTCGTACACACAATCCATGGGGCCCCCGGTGTGAAACTGATCCATGGCCCTCCTCTCCCCCTCGACACACACACACATACATACATACAGAGACACATACGTACACACATACAGACAGACTGATACATACAGAGACAGACATACATGCATACATATATACAGACACACACACACACAAGACACACATACATACACAGACACATACACACATACATACACACAGACACACACACACGACATACCGTACATACATACATACAGACAGGCACAAAGACACACACACACAGACACATACATACATACATTTCCGATGGGAAAGCATTGGATTGGCTGAGATCATCCAGTTTGATGATCTCAGTCAAGGGGGTGGAGTGTGGATGGAGCCAGCTGAGACCAGACCCACGTAGTGCTGGAAAAAACACCTCTTTAACATGAGGTAATAAGGAGCTTGTGGACTAAATGGTATCTATAGTGTTAGGAATACACATTTGTATTCCTGATGCTATAGTGTTCATTTAAAGTGGCTGTCACCCCATATAAATAAATATTTCAAAAAGATTAAATCTTTATGAAATACTCACATTAACGGTTTTGGAATTTTACTGAAATCCCAACAGAGTCAAAAGAAATACTAAGACGAAGTCAGTGAGCGTGCAGCGCTGATGTTGACTCCTGGTAGCTGAAGTGCTAGGAGCTGAAGAGGACCGCGAGGAAAAGGTCCAGGTAAGTATAACTTGCTTTTGGTTGGTTACCTGATTCCAAGTGGCAATGTCACCGTTGGGAGGTCTTTGCAAATTATACAAAGACCCCAGACTCTGACAGACTCACATTACACCAAATTTAGTGAATCTGCGATTTTATAAAATACTAAACGTTTTCTGAAACGTCTTTATCAAAACTCTCCATTCATATGCAGCATGTTTGGTGACATATTTTGCTAAATGTTCATCTCTGTTACTTGAGATTTAATATTACATTATAGAGAATTCCCATCATTGGTATAATGCTGCAGCTTTTATTTAACATGATAAAGGTTTGGTTATGGTGCTGGGAGGTCCCTGGCGCCAGCTTACATTTAGGGGTTAACTGTTCACGAACTGTTAAAAAAAAAAAAAAAAAAGTTCAGGATCCAGCACCCGACCACTCTCCCACTGCAGCGTTGGACAGGGGCTCTGCTGATTTCGCCGAGAGCGTAAGCCGACGCTCTAAACCAATCAGTAGCTCCCCTTTCACATAACCACTTGATAAAAATCTGTATGTTCCTTTTATGCTCGTCTGTAAGAAGGCATTCTGATTGGGGGAGGGGGTGGTCGGGTAATACAAGCTTTTTACGTGAATGCCAGTCAGTTGATGTCTATGGTTACTATGTATTTTTTATTAGTTTCAACACTCAACCAAATGATTCATGACTTTTGCAAACATGTCCAATTGGAGAGTTTCAGAAGATTCTGTTTGATAAATCATGGTAAACTGGCAAAATTAACACTAAAATATTCAAAGTGTGATGCTATTGGGATTAGAGAATTTTTCCAAAGCCGCTATTTTGGTCTAAATTATGCAATCTAGTATAAAGTTATTGTTGAGTTAATAAACCACAAGGACTCTTAAAAAGCTCCGATTATCTGTCTGGCATATTTAGCTCTCCACTGATACTGGCACTTGGTTGAGTTTATTCATTAAAAAGTCACATGACGCATTGAGAAGGAAATTAAACATTATAAAAATCTAAAAAATCTGAAAGCTCAAAAATAAACCCAGTTGATTTTTTTTTTTCTTTTACAATCTCGCTGTTTTGGCCTAAAATTTGCAATTTAATGTTATCTGCAAATTCTGACTTAATACATAATTCCAAAAGTGGCGCAGGGGGAATAGGAGAAAATCTTACTGTTGTATCACTGAAATTCTCTTAAACCACAGCTATTGAGGCTTCTGATCACTTTACAAAATCCTATCCTATCCTCTCCCTGACTCCCTCATTATCATCCACAATAATTGCACATTTGATATATTGCAGGCAGTTGAAACATACTTATCTGGCATCATCACTTTTCTGCCTTCCAAACTTAAAAAAAAAAAAAAAAAGAAGTGTGCAGCTCAGCATCTGTATATTGCTGAGTCAATACTTGGCAACAACACCTGCAATTTGTCCACTGCAGCGTTTATGCTATTTAAAAAAAATAAAATAAAAAATTCAGTTCTCTAATTCATTAAGGATTTGAAAACTTTGACTTTCACTCAATCAAACTGACGTAGAAGATTTTTATTGATGTATTTCTTTCTGTTAAAGGAACACTAGTCACCAGAACAACTACAGATTTGTGTAGTTGTTCTGGTGAGTAAAGACTGTCCCTGCAGGCATTTTAATGTAAGCACTGCCTTTTCAGAGGCAGTGCTTACATTGCTTCCTAGGGATACTGGCTTAGACAGTCATTCAGACGGCCACTGGAAGTGCTTCCTGGGTCAGTGCTGAACAATGCGCAGCACTGCCGTTCAGCATGTCCACAGTCTGCATGGTGGCGCTAAACGTTTCCCATAGAGATGAATTGAGAAAGCAGCATAATTTTGTCTGAGATTGTCAATTCTGATGATCTCGGCATCAAAGGTGGACTGGGGGTGGAGCCAGCATCAGCAGCCCTGTGTGGCTCTGGAATAAAGGTGAGTTTTACACTCATTTAAGGGGGACAAGGGGGGTCTGGCGACCTGAAAGGTGTTTTTAACACTATAGAGTCAGAAATACATGTTTGCATTCCAGACACTATTTTTATGAATTTTATATTTCTTTTTTCCTTACTGACCACTGCCACAATACCTTCCTTTTTCTCTTCACCATCAAAAACACAAAGTATTGGTATAGAAGACTTCGGTACCACAGACATGTTGGTCATCTTTACCAGCCCCAACTTATTGATGGAGAGAGTATCTCACATGAAATGATTGTACTGTTGCTTATCTTTTGTGATTTGATTGGAGGCTAGAGGTACAACATCATATTTTATACACTCCTGTTAAACACTAGTTTTATAGGATAAGAGAGATGCCAAGTTAGACTAATGATACCTATATAACTAAGTTAAGAAAATGGATTGAGATTCATAGTTCCATAGTAATCTAGAATTTGAAAGAGAAAAAAAAAAAAGACGACTCAAGTCATGGAGTTCCACCTTTAAAACACATCTTTTTTTTATGCTGTTAATAAAAAATAAGGCACAAAAAAAATAAAAAAATCTAAAGCAATGCTCAACTATTATGCCACAGGAGAGGGGTGGGGGTGATGTGAGGGCTGATGACAGATGCCAAATATACACAGAACTGAACTCTTGTTCTGGGCTGACTGACACCTCAGATATACCACTGGAGGTGGAGTTACAACAGAGGGGTTAAACGCTGCACATACAGACTTTAACCACAATGACTACTTCAAATCTGTGACATGGTCATGATGTTTGGAGTAACCCTTTAAATATTTAATTGTTGGGAATAAACCATGACCCTTCAACTTAAAAGTTAAACTAGCAGCACAACCCGCTGACTGTCACACAGTATACATAACCATATCTCCGCTTTTGCAAGATCAACTTTGAGTTTAAGACCGATAACAAGACCATTTCTTTTCTTTATTTTCTGTATATCTTCGATGCCTAGCTCTGTGGCACGGAGTTTAAAATATGAATGGAATTGTAATTTGTATTCTGCAAATGTTCCAGACACTATCCTATTGTTATTCATATTCTATACTTGGCATGCTCTTTTGCATATTTCCACATTTTGTCCCAATTTTGTCCACTATTAATTTTTTGTTAGACATGCTAGAGAGAGAGACCTTCTTACTTTGCTCTTCTTTTTAACTGATTTTACATTTTCAGCTTTTGCCACCCTGCTCTCAGGCTAGTGATACAGTAAAGGAAATGTAACATTTATGGTTCTTTATTCATGGGCTATTTTAGGAAGAGCCCTGATATAAGTCTCTGCTTAAAGCTCTGCAATTGAAATCATGTTGATGTATCTTTTTGCATAAATGGTCCCAGATCCTACTCTCATATAAATAATAATGCAGTCATTGCTAACACATAATGTGAAATACATGGTGTGTGTATAATGCATTGTGATTTTTGTTCAGTTCATTATGTTGTTTTGTTGTTATCCCTGGCACCTCCTCCTGGCTGATTAGGTTTTAATGTCACCTCAGATATCTTGGTTGGTGTAAGGGACATTGGTTATGCCAGGCTTGTATTTTATTTTTGGCCCAGATAAAATATATTTGCTGTTGACAGATAGGGCAGACAGATATGGGCAATATTTTTTTTTTTTTTTAAAGTTTTATTTTTTACCTCCTACACTATTGGTTAAAGTGACACTCCAGGCACCCAGACCACTTCTGCCCATTGGAGTGGTCTGGGTGCCAACTCCCACTACCCTTAACCCTGCAAGTGAAATTATTGCAGTTTTTTAGAAACTGCAATAATTACCTTGCAGGGTTAACTCCACCTCTAGTGGCTGTCTACTAGACAGCCACTAGAGGGCACTTCAGTGTCTCTATCACAGATTTTCTGTGCTAGAGCGTTGCTGGACATCCTCACGCTGTGTGAGGACCTCCAGCATCGCTCAATTCCCCATAGGAAAGCATTTTCAATGCTTTTCTGTGGGTAGCTCTAATGCGCATGCGCATTAGGTCTCCCCCCGCCGGCGGGCAGGATCAGTCTCGCCCACCGGCCGACGTAATGAGGAGGAGCGGCGGAGGAAGAAGCAGTGACGTTGGACATGTCGCTGCCTCTGGTAAGTGACTGAATGGGTTTGCACCCCTTCAGCAACCGGGGATTGGGAGGTGGGAGGGAGAGGGGACTTGCAGTGCCAGGAAAACTGCAAAACCTCCTATCTATCTATCTATTTATTTGTCCTTACATGTCATTCAGCTGAAAACATCTGTAGCATGTACCAAACCAGGTACAGGCAGTATTTTGGGCCTCTGTCCAGTGATCAAGTACAACATTTAGCACTTTAGTATTTATAGAATTTATTACATTTTGTAGTTCAATTAGGCAGTTCCAGGATATTTTTGCACATAAGCCCTCAGTGATTTTCTTTGCATATGCAGTCCTGGATGGCTCCGTGCTAGGCAACAAGTCAACCTGTCATGTATTGCTTAGAGTGCTACTTTTAATAAAAATAGCTTTGGATACCTTGCCAAATAAATCCAGTTATATGTTTACGATAATGCACCCAAGACATTATTGACGCATACAAAACTTATGAGAGGTCCTGTAAAGAGGTGTGTTTGCTGGAGAGAGAAGGTTATTATGAAGCTCTGACTGTATTTGCCACAAAATATAAGGCATGGCTGCTATACTGGAAAAAGTTATGAGACACCTTAATTTTACAAATTGGGAGGTGAACAAAATGAAGAGAGACACAGACAGGGAGTATAGGTCATTATAATGCCTTGTGTGTCCTTTTAATAGATGTGGTTGTGTGTGTTTTTTATTTTTTATTTTTTATTTTTTTTATTCTGTGCCCTCCAGATCTCAACACTGTTAATGTAAAAATGTTAATAATTTTAAATAAATACAGCATGCAATACTTGCTAGAGAAGTTTTTTCTTTGAAAGCAGTTTGGCGATTTATTGCATAATAAATCATTTTGCTTGTGGCCATAACCACTTATGCTAATAGCATTTGATACCACTATAAAACACATAATGGCTCTTTACTGTTCCTTCAAAAGCAAACCGCTGTCTGTGTGTGCATTAACTTCTTATACTTACTGGATCTGGAACTTGATCTTGGAACTCGGAACACATAATCAGAGACTTGTAAGGGGTCATTTCCAATAACCGGACATGCATTATAAACCACTGCTTTGCATGTGAATAGCACTTTCTCCATACCTATATTACCTTCTACTGAATACAATATTTTATTTTGACTTGCATTATTTATCTTTTTATGAAGTAATTAATTAGAATTCGGGAACAGAAAATAAGTACATCTTTTTCATTGCTTTGTAAGATTATTTAAATGTTGCCGTAAAAGACTTAAATAGTATTGCCATGCCTGAAGGAAGGCTACACTTTAGCCAGTTAAATCAAGAAAATTGGAAATGAGTCTGTAAAACTTAATTAAAAATGTGCTGAAAAAAACACCTATATTTTGGTTTGTTACAGAATTGGCCTCATATAACAATCCAGCTAAAATATGCTTTTTTTGCAAACAAAAAATATTTCTATACTGATATTTTTATTTAATTTAATATTTTGATTTGTGATTAGATATAAGTTTAGCAAGTTGTGGTTGGAGAGTAATATCCTCATGTGATTGGATTGTGGCTTTGTATGAAACTCTATAGATGATGATGTAACCCACAAACCACCCAGATAACTCTTGCCTTCTATTTATATTAATCATCTTCTTGTAGTATCTTCTTGGATTAAAGGTGACTATATGAGTTTAGTACATATGAGATAATACCACAAAATAAAATCAGAGGCTCCTACTGTCGACTGAATTTGTATTGATAAACCTTACACTGTCCAGCGGGTGTATAAAGTGCCTCTACCACCGTAGTGGGTTAGACATTCAGAGTTGTGTGGATCCTAGTATAAACGTAAAGGGGTTAAAATGAGCAATGTCCTAAAAACCATATTTGTATTATGTTTTCTAAGCTGTCATGTTCGATATTGATTTCCCATTGACAAAACATATGCTGATTATGTTACATGTTTGAGAAGTGGAGATTTTTTCAAGGTTTGACATTAGAAATAGTGGTCATGTTACATATCCAATGTGATGGTTAAGAGGCATATTTACACATCTTATAGAGAGTAAATACATGGCGAAATAAATTAAGCAAATTATTAGTAGCCAAGTCCTCATTAAAGAAATATTACAGAGTTATAAATACAGGTTAGTATATTGAGAGCGTTCTAGGCACCCCGCATGAGAGTGTTTGTTTGAAAGGCAAATATAACTTACCTTTCAGCCACCACCATGATGCTCTCTTTGCTGTAGCTCTACCTCTTTGGCTGTGATTAACAATGTTGACTATCTCAGGCAGACCAGTGCTTCCCTGGAGTCTTGTGCGCATGCCCAAAAAATGCTGTGCGGTGATAATGAAATGCTGCTCTAAGAACAGCATTTGGTCTATAACTGTTTTGCGCAGTGTGGCGGACCGCCTGACACCCTGACTGGGTACCTCCGCCAGTCGATGCTTCCAAGCACTCCACCAGACACCATCAGAGCCGCAGCAGCTCGTCTGGGGTCTCGCTGTCCTCCACTCACCCTGGACCCAAGTCAGGGATCCAGCTTCCAGTGGGTAGACCACTCCTCCTCCAGAGAGTATAGCAGAATAGCTCTTACAAGAGCTAGTGATCTAGCTGGTATAGCTGTCCCTACAATCACGTGACAAGGCTCTGTGTTGAGGGTAAAGTTGGACTAGTTAAAATGGCAGCCACAACTCGTCTTATATGCAGGTCCCCATGCAAGGGGTTTTCCGGTTACATTTTCCAGGGGCATTCCCCACTGGACCTGAGAGTATACTACAGCAAAAACATACACATGATTACATTGGCTCTCAGGTCCAGGACACTCCCGCACAAAATAAGATAATTACCCCCACCCCCCTGTGTCTGGAAGATAATGGAGTCAGGAACTATGCTATACTCTATTATCTCCAGGCACAGAAAACATACATTTTACAATTCCCCAAAAGTACCCCCCAAACCACAAGGAAACCCCACAAAAGTCATACCCCCTGATAGCGCCAATCTGGGGGACCAACATATCCACAAATCACCCACATCTGTTTGGGATTTCCATGGAAGTCATAATTTGACCGACCGCACATGAGGCTCCTGTCCAAAACAGTTCCAGAGAATCAGGGCTTGCAGTCGGTCTAGTTTGGTAGTTTACAAAACGAACAAACTACAAAACATTGTCAATGGTCTTACCCTGGAGCTCATTCCCCTCATCCAGATGAACGATTCCACCGAACAGTGCCCTTCTAAGATGTGTACAACCGAACACAGGCGATAATGGAAGTACAGCGGTGTTCGGGAGTTCCATGTCTGATTTTAGTTCCAGGAACTCGACAACCAAACACTACTGTGTGCGTTCGTGCGAACAAGATGGCCGCCACTTCGTGGTCATTCATGCGAACAGCGGCCACCCAGACAATTAGAAAACTGCAGTTAAAATCATTACCAAGTGTTAATGGGGTTTAACAAGCTCCTGGGTGGTCCCTGGTTCGTGCGGCTGTTCGGTTCCCGAACTACATAATCCAAATTGCACAAACAGAGCCTTTTTAAAGTATTTTTAGCCAGGTCTATTGCAGGGGCCAAAGTCTTGAGGCAGGAAGCTGGCAAGCAGGCCCCTCCAAGAACACATGGCAGAGGCATTTCTGCCACATGCAGTTATGGCAGAGAAAAATCCTCTACTGTCTGTCTTCCTGACATGCGCAAGAGGCGTGTGAACCTTGCAATATAAACATGACTGTTCCTACAGAGCGGTAGTGTTTTACTTTGCAGGTTTAAAAGAAAAGGGACACTGCACCCAGACCACTTTAATTTGTCATGCACAGGTATATATGTATGTGGTTCTCAACAACTACTATAATAAAGGCCAGAAAGGCATTGTAAAATGGGTTGACCTAGAAGTTTTGACCACATCTTGCTATATAATCGCACAATTCTCATTGATGGTTTGTTCGTTTCTTGTTTAGGACATTCAGATGTCCAATGAGGATGAGAGTATTCTTTGAGTATATGTTTCTGGCAAATTTTCAGGACGCAAAAAATGCTGACTGTTGCAAATACCTAAATCTTATAAATGTAGAAATTTCACTGTTGTACTGAAGGAGACAAAAAGATATTAGTGCCCCCTGCCCCACTACAACCTGGCTATCAGCAAGTGAGTATGTTCATTCAAATAACTAATGTTCTGTTTTGGATCATCCAACTGGAACAGACAGTTTATAGATAAGATATTTCAGTCGGGATCAAAGGTAGACAAGACCGTTCTCATATTCCTGAACCTGCTGTAAATTGGATGAGTGACGTGTAACTAAACAAATAAAAAAAATAAACCAGTATAAATATGTTGGCAGTGCCAAAAGAAGATCACAATCATTTTTCTTTCTCATTCTACCCGAAACACTGTTGGGGTTATTAAGTAAACGGGGGTTTGCAATTTTAAGACTAAAATAGCCAAACAGGAAAATTGGTAAATAATTTCTCCAATTTGCTGTTATAGTCTAAAATGCTATGGTCGATTCGCCGCAGTCCTCGATTTGTGGATAACCAGTTTTGTTATTATTTTATTGGGTAAAATCACATCTCTTGAATGTTTTCTATTTTGTAGTATAAATAACAGTGGTGTGTCACCATTTGGGATTTGTAAGATTTTTGATTTCTTGAGTATTGACCTGTAGTTGAATTAGAAGAACAAAATTAATTTGCTTAATCACAGTTTTTTTATAAACTTTTTACCAGCTATATGCTCCAAGATAGCTTCACAAAGGGTAATATGTTAGTGATGGTACAATATTTAGAATGTCACCATACACTAATTTGTAGTATATTTTAATGGTCTGTTTAATGTAAAGTGTAGGTTAATAACACAGCAATAAATGCTGGGCGATGTCCAATAAAATGCTTCTCAAATAGAAGCATCGTCGACACAGTGAGAAAATTTGGAGGCTATAAAACATAGATGAAATTCCCTGACATTTAGGAGTAAAATTAATCAAATGGGAAAAAATGAAATAATTGAATAATGGTAAAAGTAAAAAAATTAAGGTTTTTTATTTTTATTTTTTTTGGAGGCTGGGTGAGACACAGTCAGGGGAGGCAAGGCAAGAATTGCATAAATAAAGTAATTTAACTCCAACATGGAAAAGAAATGAGCCTTGTAAGGGATCAATCTAAACACCAAAACCACTTTAAGCTAAGACTGACAAATTAATGATTTAAAAAAAATCACATTTTATAAATTATAGAATTTTAGATTGTATCTTTACAGAAGTTTCTAAGTATGTGTGACATAAGCAAATCAACGTTTTCAATTGTTTAACAAAGGCTTTGGTTTTCTTACATTCGAATGCATTAGAGAACGATACTCCCAAGTGAATTTCATATCCTGGAACTGCTTTTGCTTGGACTGTTACTTTATTGATTTACACTGATTGCTGCTTCTTTTTGTGTCGTCGAAAGTTATTTCATGGAAACAAAAGAGCTTACAAACTTGCAAGGGACAGAATGGGAAAACCATTTTATCATTCAAGATGCTGTCTGGTTTTACAAATCAATACCATTTAACAGCCACCCACTTCCACTTTAATTAGACATGTGTTTTCAGCTGGCACCATTTCTGCATTGTAACAATTTTTTATTTTATTTTTTGCTGTAGTTGCAAAAGTCACAGCACTAATCACATTCCTGAATTTCTCAAAAAAATTAAAAATAAATAAAAATAAAGTGTATGGCGCTGGAATTTCCAAAACAATATAAATATGAACTACGGGCACTAGCACAACTTGCATTTGTTAGCGTTTGGCCTCACATGCCACATTTATACTGTATTTTTTCCCACTGAAATTTCTTCAGTTTTGCTAAAAGTTCTTATTTTTTAGTCCGTTAGTTGAAATGTAATTGTACAAAACACATTTAATTGTTGCAGGCTCTAGCAGGTAATGTACAGAGCAGAGGATGAGATATTCTAAGTTCAAACACACTGCAATAAGAGAAGCTAAGAAATCTAGACTCTTTCGGAAAGTGAATAGGGAGACTGTAAATCTCAGCCAGGGGAGGTGTGCTTAGAGCTGGATAAATAACACGATTTGACTCTTATATACTTGAGCAGACAGACTGCAGACGCATTATTTATACACCAAAACCACTCAATTAAGCTAAAGATGTTTTGCTGCTTAGACGATCCCTAGAGTGACACTCAAAAGCTGAATGTAATCTAAATTTTGATGGGTTATATAGACAATATGGATGAATACCCTGTACAGCTTTATTGATCTAAAGGTGATATAAAGTATATTTGCGTGATGAACCTATATGATACATACAAATATGAAAAAAGCTTTGCAATAAAGTTCAATAAAAAAAATCAAACATGGCAACAAATGGATTAAAACTGGAAGGGTACCATAGAAATCATATGTTTGTAATAAGCAACAGTAAACGTTCCCGAAATTGAAAATTAATGTAAAGATTTTTTTCCATGACATGTGCATCACGTATAACCAAGAACAGAATAATGTTTTAAATCTTGCAGTGATCTGTCATGGTATTAATCAATAAATAAAAAATAAAAAAAAAACATACAGGAAAACATTTAGTTTCAATTATTATTTCATAGTATGGCAGCATCATGCAATAAATAGCTTGTCAAATCAAATATGTTTTGGATATTATTCACCCATTTCATCAACCCAACATATTGTAGTTGTAGTATGCAGCTATTTACACTGTCTTGTGATCCAGTCTTAATTATATTTGCCTTAACTGATTAAATTACTGACAAGTATCCAGTCGACAAAAGGCTTCAAATATTTACAGTCAGGGCTGGTGCAAGGATTTTTGTGTACCATGGACCAGAGAGGAGCCCAGCCACGCTACAGGGAAGGGGAGGTGAGGAGAGAGGCAGTGCTGCAGCCACCTGAGGCTCTCTATAGAGTGCTCAGGCGGCTGCAGCATTAAAAGGGCCGGCGATGGGTGCGCAGAGCGCCTCCTCCTCTATGGCTGCCTAGTTCGGCTTATAGGAAGCGCTGGTCCTGTTTACAGTCTCTCAAGATTGATAATATGCTGTACTTTAACTAAACTAATCAAAAATACGTTCTTCCGGGGATTACCTGTGTTTATGTTGTGTAAAGACGTTCATATTTGACAGCCTTGCAACTTACTGTCCAAAGAGAGATCACCTTCAATCATGCTTCAATAGTAGTTACTTTTATAAGTGAAAACTGAGCTCTCACCAACTCCAAGACTACAGTGGGTCTAAGTCCCTTTAAATCAGCACTGTCACTTTTGAAGTCTTCTCACTTTTTGAAAAGACACCCCTGAAGACACCAATGTTTACTGTATTTGGCTTAGACGAAAAGGGAGTTATAGTCCTGCCCGAAGCTCTGCCCATAGCGCCACCATTTTCCTATCCTGAGCTCCTAGTCAATAAAGCTCCCAAAAGCTATCGTCACTGTACTCCTTGTATCCATACACAATCACAATGGTATAAAATAAGATGTATGGAAAAAGATTACAAGGTGCTCCATAGACCATACTGCTTATGATGACCGAAAATGACAAAGTAATACAAATCAATTTAAATTGTTTTTTTTCCCCTATGGTTTTTATTTTTCTCACACATACATAAGGTAATACACTTCATATTTTATCTCTAGACACAAACACAACATAATAAAATATATATTGCATTCAAAAGGTCTCCACCAATATTGCTTTAAATCCACAGAAATAATGCAGGTCATTCCAAAACCTTGTTAATGGGACTTTATGCTGTTTTTCTATTTAAAAAGAAAAATACCTTTAAAGGAAACTATAGTGACAGGAAAACAAACTATAATTCCCCCTCCCTTTAGCCATGGTGCAGAAGGGGTTTAAACCCCTGTCTTTTACCTGGGTCCAGCTCCGATGACCCTCAGTGCTGGCTTGGGTTCACCTTTGCTCCTCCCCCGCCGATGTCAGCCATGGGGGGGGGAGATCTAATGCTGCACTCGCATTAGGATTTCTTTATGGGATTCTAGTAACAACCACTAGAGGTGGAGTTTCTTAAAAACTGCAATAATTACCTTTGCAGGGTTAAAGGACTTGGGACAGTGCACCCAGACCACTTCAGTGAGCTGAAGTGGTCTGGATGCCTATAGTGTCCCTTTAAGGATGTTGGCAAGTTTGTAATGTTTTCAATATCTAGCAAATCAAATTATGCTTATGTGTTTTCTTATTCAAATGCCACTCTTAAAAGAACCTACTATGCACCAAATGGGACGTGTGGGTAGGGCTGCATAAACAAAGCGATTTAACCCCTAAATGGTAAAGAATGTAGCAGTGACACTGCAGGGTATGGTCCTAAAAACCACAACTGCTTCATTAAGTCAAAGTTGTTTTGGTGATTGGTGTTCCTAAAGGGTATAAATGGCTTTTCATAAACCTCTTATGCAGGTTGTCATTATAGACCTCTGCCAAGAATGTCAGTATCAAGTAGCCCGATCCTTTTTTTCCTACAGAGTACCACAATTATGGAAGACCTCCCGCACACTTTCAAATCTTCCCCAAGCCTAAAGTCCTTTAAGAGATCCCTCTCTACATACCTCAAAACAGAATGCACATGTCATGGTTGATTATATATTTCCTACCTGTTCTATGTTAAATTTTGTATATATTGTGTATTAATATCGTTTTTGTATTTTATTATACCCTATTGTATCAGTGCAATGTTTTGTGGACCCAGGACATACTTGAAAACGAGAGAAATCTCAATGTATCTTTCCTGGTAAAATATTTTATAAACAAATAAATGAAAGTAATTATTCAGTTCATTTTAAGCTTAGCCCGGATCCAGACTGTTTTGAGATCTCTGTATACTCATTCTCTGCATTGCACATGCAGGGTACTCTATATTAAATATGTAATATAATTGAAATAAGTTGGAAATCCTATTGGCTTACATGAACTTTTCTATCAATCTCTCAGCCTTTCTTAATTTTGAAAATTTTACAGACCTAACTGGCGATGAACTCCATTGCTATATATTTGTTTATAATGAACGTTAAAGGAACACAATAGGAATACAATCATGTATTCCTAACGCTATAGTTTTGATCTATTGCTAGTATTATCCTTCCTCCCCCTTCCCCCCCTCCACCCATGCCTCCTTGGCTGAGATTATCACAGTTAATGATCTCAGCCAATCCAATGATTTTCCTTTCCAAAACACAGTGAGGCAATGCTTTCACTTGCAAGGTTAAACTTGAGATGACTTGGTCGGGGTGCCTATAGTCTTCCTTTAATAAATAAAGATGATATATATTCATGTTGAAGAATAAGCAGTGCTGCATATCCTGTCCCTGTTTCCATGTATTTTATACACTATAATTTGTGTTAAAAAACCATAACAGCTCCACTTCCCTCTTAGTGTTATACCCTGTTCCAAATTATTATTCAAATTCTATTTAAGTGTCAGGAAGATTAAATATTTTGTCTTTCAGTTTAACTCATGGATGACATTGTGTCTCATGGCTCTTTTGGTCACTAAAAACAATCTCGGACACCTGTGATAATTAGATTGCCAGGTGAGCCCAATTTAAGGAAAAAATATTAAAGGAGTGTGGTCCACATTATTAAGCAGAGCACCATTTTCATGCAATATGGGGAAGAAAAAGGATCTCTCTGCTGCCGAAAAGAGTGAAATAGTTCAATGCCTTGGATGAGGTATGAAAACATTAGATATTTCATGAAAACGTAAGCGTGATCAACGCACTTTTAAGAGATTTGTGGCTGATTCAGAGCACAGACGGGTTTGTGCAGATAAAGGCACATTGAGGAAGATTTCTGCCAGATCCATGCATCGGATCAAGAGAGCAGCTGCTAAAATACCATTACATAGCAGCAAACAGATATTTGAAGCTCCTGGTGCCTCTGGAGTCCCACGGACATCAAGGTGTAGAGTCCTCCAGAGTCTTGCAACTGTTCATAAACCTTCTATTCAGCCACCACTAACCAATGCTCACAAGCAGAAATGGCTGCATTGGGCAGGAAAATACATGAAGACTAATTTTCAAACAGTCCTGTTCACTGATGAGTGCCGTGCAACCCTGGATGGTCCAGATGGATGGAGTAGTGGATGATTGGTGGACGGCCACCCTGTTCCAACAAGGCTGCGACGTCAGCAAGGCGGTGGTGGAGTCATGTTTTGGTCCGGAATCATGGAAAGAGAGCTGGTTGGACCCTTTAGGGTCCCTGAAGGTGTAAAGATTACCTCTGCAAAGTATGTGGAGTTTCTGACTGACCACTTTCTTCCCTGGTACAGAAGGAAGAACTATGCTTTCTGTAATAAAATCTTCATGCATGACAATGCACCATCTCATGCTGCAAAGAATATGTGTGCATCAATGGCTGCTATGGGGATAAAATGAGAGAAAGTCATGGTGTGGACTCCATCCTCCCCTGACCTCAATCCTTTTGAGAACCTTTGGAGCATCTTCAAACAAAAGATCTATGAGGGTGGGAGGCAGTTTACATCCAAACAGCAGCTCTGGGAGGCTATGCTGACATCTTGCAAACAAATTCAAGCAGAAACTGTCCAAAAACTCACAAGTTCAATGGATGCAAGACTTGTGAAGCTGCTATCAAATAAGGGGTCCTATGTTAAAATGTAACGTGACCTGTTAAAATGTTTAAAAAGTTAACATGTTGTTATAAGTTTGATTGAAATAGCTTTTGATTTCAGTAAATATGCTGCAAACACAACAAATGACAATTTTCAGTTCTTTACAACCTATAAAGTGTTTTGAAACTTACTGTGCGTAATAATTTGGAACAGTGCATTGTAAGTTTTTTATGTTTTCAAAAAAATACTGTTATCATTAGGAGGTTTGTTCAATAAAATTTGAATTGTACTCTTAATAGTTGATAACATGAGATTTATGCTGACTGTTATTTACATCAATTATTTAGGTAAATGAGAAAAATATCATTTGAATAATAATTTGGTACAGGGTGTATAAGTGGCACATTTTTGGCCTTTAAATGTCTGCTGTTCAAAAGTAATTGTTACTGTTAAAAAGTAATTGATAATGGAATCCCATGTCTTTGAATTAGTTTTGCTTAATTTGTAGAATCTGTAACTAGGTATAATAACTTGATATATCTGAAAATGTTTTGTACATTTTGACTGAGATTTCTTACAGCTCTTTAAAACTCAACAATTTTGTAAAAATGCTACAGTACAGTGAAACCTTGGGAACAGTAATATGTCTGCAGTGATTGAGTCTGATGAATGAATTTATATTTAACAATGCTGTTAACTAGTTTGAAATAATTGAGTGACCACTGATGAAAACCTCTCATGTGAAGCTATTCATCAGCACTCCATTATTGCATATTTTTGATTAGTAAGGCACAGCAACTGTGAAATGTAGTCTTGCTCGTAGTACAGTATATTTGTTCACTGGAATTTTCCTGTGTATTTAAAGGAGGTAGTCACAAAGTATTTTGAGGAGGGCACACATAAAAAGGCAAGTGAGCACTCTTCTGGTTATATAGAGACATACCTAGGTCACTTGTCATCCATTGCCAAAATGTATGTTCCCCTTTGAATTTTAAACTTTTTACATGTCACTCCTCACCCACTCATTCCTTTTGGGTGTATCTCTTGACCCTATTGTGTGTTTCTCCTCCTCCTCCTTTTCCCCTTTACCTTATGTCTGTTTTCTGTTTCTTAACCCCTTTTTTGCCCCTCTAACATAAGTACTCATAGACAAAAATGCATGCAAACATAGACATGCAATCCTACATGCACACACATACAGACATGGTCATGCAGACATATACACACATAATCGCAAACAGCATGCAGAATTGCCCAATCATACACAGCCATTTACGCATACATATACCTAGACACAGTTGCATAAATGCACACAAATGCAAATAGTCATATGCACCCTACAGTCACACACATACACAATCACTGGCACACAGTGACATGGTCACATATATACAGTGACTAGTGATGTCCTGAACAGTTCGCGAGCGGTTCGCCACGAACGGTTCGCCGCGGACTCATCATTGAGTAAACTTTGACCCTGTACCTCACAGTCAGCAGACATATTCCAGCCAATCCGCAGCAGACCCTCCCACCTCCTGGACAGCTCACTAAGAATGCAGCTTCAAAATGGATGCTGTCCAGGAGGAGGGAGGGTCTGCTGCTGACTGGCTGGAATGTGTCTGCTGACTGTGAGGTACAGGGTCAACGTTTACTCAATGATGAGTTCGGGACATCACTAACAGTGACTCATCCAGATGCAGAGTGGGACAGTGATATGCACCCGGTCACACATACATTTGTCACTTACAGCCACACGTGCAAACAGACACAGGTACACTGTCACACATGCAGATGCGCATGTACAGACATATAAAAACAGATACAGGCACATAGTCACAGTTGGGGAATAGGAGATCAGTCCTTGGTGTATAGTGGTTGGGGTAGCACAGACTCTTTCCTGCTTCCTCATTGACATGTAGCAATTACCGGGCAGTGTTTGGTGGCGGCATATAACTTTGCCCCACTGCATGTATCAGTACTACAGCTCTGTCCTGGCTAGAATTGGTTACTGAAGAATGAAATCTTTTACCCAGGCGACCATGCTACAAAGAGTGGCAAGCGGGGTCTGGTGGACAGCTACTGGGTTAATGCACCAACTACTGAACTTGTTTTTAATTAAGGGTTGCAGGATCAATTTAGCCTTGCACCCAGTAATATCAATATAGTGTGTAAAATTAAATTCTGTTTTTTGTCTATTAACCATTTGTCTGTTTGGCTTAAAGGACCACTAAAGGCACCCAGACCACTTCAGCTTAATGAGGTGGTCTGGGTGCCTGGTCCAGCTAGGATTAACCCTTTTTTCTATAAACATAGCAGTTTCAGAGTATGTTTTCCTCGCACTATAGTGGTCCTTTAATCTGAGAGCATGAGTTCATCTTGGTTCTAAAAATAAAAGAGTAAATGTTAAAGGGGCACTCCACTGTCCAACCCCAAACCATAAAAATCACTGTTTAGTAGATATACCAATGAAAAAAATGCATGCATTTATTTATGCGTTTTTTATTCTGAGTATATCTATGAACAAATAAAAAAAAAAAAAATGCTGATCCCTTGACTGAAGCCTTTGCTTCCTGTGTCTGTCCAATCACAGACTTCCCAATGCAGCGCAATGAGAAGTGTTGGCAAGGCTCTAGGCTTCTCAAACTTGACTTCCTAAACAACCAGGAAGTAACAAGACCGGTTGTCTGACAGCCTGGGGGTGTAAACATGTCAATTTATAAAAGTGCCAATTTCTATTGACGTCTGCACTTTTTATGATGATTGTCCCTTTAAATCTGCTTGAGACCCAATTATGGACTGCTCTTGAAACAAGCGACCTTTACCATGGACAGGGGTAGTTAACTTTCTGTAGTCATTTCATGTGGATCAACATTGTGCACTTTGTTTTGAAACCTTAGGAGTTAAATTTCCTCACTAGAACGCTGCTTTAAAAAAAAAAAAAAAAATTAAAAAAAATAATCTGATCTAAGATTTGTTAATGTTATACAAAGAACTAGCTTCCTAGTAAATAGATAGCAAATCTGATGAATAATGGTGAGTCATTATTTTCAAAGTTCATTGACATCCACAGGGTATACGTTGGTAAAGGGCAAATCATCTAATAGACATGGCCTGATATGCTTAAAGTCTTAGCCAGGATGTGCATGCTTCATTCACTGCTCCACACGGAGTAAATAATTCCCTTGCTTAAAAACCAGTTGTTCTAATTAGTATATTTGAGATATTGATCTTCTCATAGATGGTGTGTTTTACTTTTAATAGTTGTCTTTGAATGTCTAGAAATTGTAATTTGGAAGTTTAAAATACTAATTATTTTCTTAACTGTAGATAAATGCCTCTCTGAGATATTTCGCAAATGCTTAAAGTAGGGGTTCTCAATCCAGTCCTCAAGGACCCTCTACCAGTCCAGGATTTAGGGATTACATGGGTGTGTCTAATGTGTTTCGAAAAAGGAAAAAAAAAAACACCCTTGACACACCCAGGTAATCTCTAAATCCTGGACTGGTAGGGGGTCCCTGATGACTGGGTTGAGAACCCCTGACTTAAAGGAACACTTATTTTTTTTTTTTTTATTGTTCGGATTCAAAGATGTATGTCTAATATTAAAGTGTCCCTCTGCCCCTGCAGTCCCCATGAAAGGGTTAAAAATACAAACACCAAAAAATGTCCTCCCTCCGCCAAGGTCAAACTATGAGGGGGGGGGGGGGACTAATGCGCATGCACGGTGAGAGCCATGTACGCCTTAGGCCTTCCCCATAGGAAAACATTGAATCAAAACCACGAGACCAGCACATCAAGGGAGAAAAGATTTAATCACAATTTCAATGCGATCTGAGGGGAGCTAGTGACCTAAACAGCCACTCTAGGACTATAGTTTAAGGAATTCATGTGTGTATTCTTAACGCTATAGTGGTCCTTTAAGCATTCTTGCACCGTAATTTTAATCATATTCGTGATGCAGTCATTTGGAGTATGGCTTGCCCTGATCATTTTCATCGGCAATACTTGCTGGGGTGACGCACCTCCTCACCTCCTTTCTGGACGGCTGCATTTTATTTGTCGTGTTTTGTGCTAGGATTTTACTATAGAGGGTTTTTTTTTTTTTTTTTGATAAAGCTGATAATTTATAATGTCATTTTTGAATGAACTGTAATGGCACTGACAGGCTAGATATATTGTATTGGGTATGAATATCATGAATTATTTAGCACGTGAAAAATAGTTAATACAATTAATAGTTTGAAGAGCTCTGCTGCCTTTGTTGAGTGGGATGTCCACTTTAATTAGCTGAAGTGAATCTGTCAAATTCACTGAGATACTGAGTGATCAGCTTGTACCCTGGAGGATATCTTGACAATCTGTACTATAATTAGGGCATGCAAAGTGCAAGCTTTAAGTGCCTATGCATTACTATATATGAGAATATGTAGAATTACTCGTGTGGCTCCTTCCACATTTTCTCTCCGAGAATAGATCTAAGTCTCATATCATGCATTAATAATAAACTTTTAGTATGGGGAAAACACCTATAAATTAACACTGGGAGCCAAATCTATAATTACATAGCTCGCTCTTTCTGCTCGCCGAGCTATGATTTTCTGAATGTAGTGATACATTGTTAGCAACATACTGCCCTTTTCTGTCTGTTCTGGCAAACTCACAACATTAAATCAGTTTATTTTATTTTGTTCAATGTGTGCCTGAATTTAGGCGCTTGAACTACTAGTAACATAAGAAAATATTAATTAAGGCTAAACCGATGCAATGCTGGAGACAAAACGTCAAATATGGAGCAGAGATTGAGGAAGCAAGTACAGTCTTTCTCAAGGCTTCTTGTCTTGATATGAATGGCCTATAACATACCTTCCCACAGTACTGAATTTATAGACAGGAAGACACATTCAGGACTATCTTAGTCTATACTGAGATTGATCCATTCTGTGCCAAGTGCACGTGTAGCATGAAACGGGCTTAGGGCTTGTGATCCATATGAGAGTGCTTCATTGCACATGATTCTAGTATGGCAAGCCAAGTTGGCTGCCAATCAGTCAGGTATTCATGCATGCCTGGCTGAATGCCCTTATTCTGGTTAGGCCCCTCCCCTATTTTGAACAGGCCTGCTTCCTACCCAATCAGTAATGGCGGGCTCAATGTGATTGGCATGCCACCTGCCTGAATTGCCAGATTAAATAGATATTTTTAAAGCTAGCATGTGAATGTTTTCAGCGTTAGGGCTATGAATAAAGATTCTTGTAGTTGTTTATAGTATTTAACTGCTGGAGTGAATGACTTCCATAGCAATGGAATTAGGAATGCTATATAATCAGTCAACAGATCATTTAAACTTTCCAAATTATTTTTTTGTTTATTTGCCCACCATTCATTCATGGCTCAAACAGCTATCAATCTCCAAATTGAGTCAACAGATGGGAATATATATATATTGAGAGGAGTGCAATATAAGCAAAATAAAGCATATCTGTAAAATTTCCAAAAGGAGTGTGGCTGTTACAAGACATTTCATGTGAATTACTGATATTACTAATTACTAATAATTTATGCAACTAAAATGTAATTTAGAACAAGAACAGTGTATCTTATTTACGCCAACTTATTTTGAAACAGATTTGTTTTGTTTTTGTTTTTTATTCTTTAAAGACACACAACTGTGAGTATTATTGCTGTAGAGCTCTGGTACACTCTGACACAGTATAGAAATTGTACAGCGCTACAGAATTTGTTGTCGCTATATAAATAATAAATAAGAGATACGGAGGGACTTGGGTCCAAAATAGGGACTGCCCCTCTTAAATAGGGGCAATTGCTTTCTGCATATCTGAATCAATTAAGGGTAATTCACAGGTTTATTACTGCTTCATCCTATACCAGGGGTTTGTAAGGTGATGTATTGTTGCAACATTTCTAAAAATATTGAAGAAGCTCTGAAAGTTTAATTAGGTTCTTTGTTAACAGTAATGTGCATTGTGAGTTTCTTCCAGCAACAGGCACAACGTGATTTTCTCTGAGCTGGCTTTCTGTACACATTCTTAGATACATTACAATAGAATGGGGTTTTAACATTTACCAAGTACAGTTGTTTAAGCTTTTCTATACTAGTTTGCTGATTTCTTACACAGATAAAACTAAATAGTGGAACTTATATAATTAACAAATTATGGTTTTAGCTAAAACTTCCCAAGGCTATGGACCTTAAAAAAAAATAAAATAATAAAAATAATAAAAATATATATATGTGTGTGTGTATGTATATAGACAAGCACTGTCATCATGCAAGCACCCCACCCCACTCCCTCCCCAAAGACAGACTGTAATTAACCCCATAATTGGCTTGTTCCAGCAAAAAACAAAATGGAAGAACTAAACATGGGTGTCACAGTCTCTTGTTTCAGTCTATTGATTTTAACATATACACAGTATATTGTATTACTTGGGGTCCCTACCAGTCCATATATTACAAGACCATGTAATGGCCAGGGTTCCCAAGACTCCTGACACTAATATTAGGAAGCTCTTCACTTATAAAGTACCAGGAGATGTCCTAATAACCTAAGATTCATTCCTAGGGAATAGCCGTAGTGGGATATTTGGATTTTAGATTGTAAAGCACTGCGTAATAAGTTGGCGCTATATAAACGCAAAAAATTATTATTTTTTTAAAGCCTTTTTCTAGAGATGGAAGATGAGAGATAATTGCTCATGGGCATTTTTTTTAGCATGTGCAGGTAACATCCCATAGAACTGACAAGATAGCTTGCGTATCTACTCAGCATTTGTATATACCACCCCACACGCCCATTTTATATGCCACTCACCCTGCTTGTCAACACCGATGTCAAATCTGCTACATATCAGATGCTTGTATCTGAGCAACCACTTTTCTTTTTAGCATATTAATATATTCTTCATAAAGAAATAACTGACTTATTTGGGCCACTATAATGGTCCCGAGTTTACAAAAAGAGAATTATTTATTTTTTTCCCTCTTAACTCAAGATTTATTTTAATCTGTTCATGACGAAATGGTTTCTAGCAAGCTTTTGTTTCATAGTTTTCTATAAATTTCTCTCTCAGCACTAGGATTATTGCCTGTCAGACGTGTTTGTGAGAATGTTGACCTGTTATTGTAACCGTGCCCTGATTCCGCGCTGCTCTTGCTCCTTGCTGTTAAGGAATTAGAGAACATTAGGCAAATAGCTGCCTTCTTAAATTAATTCTAAATGATCTAACACTCCCAGTTTCAGCATCCACTCTCCCAGATATGCCCTGCAGTATGCAAGTGTTTTAGTCTCCAGAGAAATTCCTAAGAACTACAGCTAAGATGGTGTCTTCTACTTCTGAATTGCAGAGACTAAAAGGGAGTCTTGTGCAAAATATTAGTATTCTGTTTTAAAAGGATGCTCCAGGCTTTATTTACCCTGCCCCCTCTTTTTAAAGCACTACATAAATAGTAATACAAAGAAATAGACATAAAAAAAAACAAAACAAAAAAAAACAGTGTGCATTTAAGTTCCTATGTGTATCTTCTGTAATTTATATCCTGTGTAGTGGTTTATTACCAATTCGGTGGCTTTGGTGCATCTTTAGCTGTACATGGTTATCATCGGTTTTGTTCATAGAAATTGTCACAACATGAGGCTTATTGGCACAGAGAGGGATAATAGGAGTTGTAGTTGATCTATCTGCTTTAATTGAAAACTGTACAGCCTTTAATTAAAGAAATCATGAATACAGATATTTGCATGGAGTATTAAATTTAATGAATGAAGCTACTTGCTGACTTTACTGAATTTCAACTTGCTCAGTCTTAATGCTGTGCGGCCTCTCAGCAGTGTATTTATGTGTGCTGGATGTCTCATGCACCTTTAATATTAGAACAAAATGCTACAAACAACATTGGTTTACGAAAAAAAAGTGTAAATGCATGCAATGTTCTTGTAAAGGAGACTCTAAGGTTGAAACTAGACTTTGTACCTTAGGGTCCCTATAAAGTAGACTATCTGCCCCTCCCCTTTTACAATAAAAAAGGGATTAAGTCTGCTGCATGCAGCAGCTGCTCCTCCTCCTGAGATTATGATGGCCTGGATAATCTCAGTCTAATCCATTGCTCTCATGGAAAAGCATTGGGGATGGGGGACCTATGGACACATGAACGGCAATCACTGCGCCCTGCCAGTCATAGGCCGTGAATGCATGCCAGGCTGTCTGTCTACCATAAAAAAGGAAGGTGTGTCGGGTGCTCACTCCAAAACAGCGGGTGGATAGGCAGCAGTAACCAATGCAAGGATTCCCAGCCTTGTAAAGAGACAGTGTATATATAGAAAAGAGGAAGGCGCGGTTTCCTTCCTCTTTTCTATATATACTGTCTGTCTACCATATAGGTGGGCCCAGTAAGGGCAGGCCCTGTAGGGAGCATTGTTTCAGCAGGGTTCTAATATCCTAAGCATAACATGAGCGATGAGAGTTCACTGGTGTCCCCAAAAACAGGACCCTAGTGAACCAAGTTGGTTCGACTGAACAGGATCTGTACAGTGTGAGGTGACTGTATCCCATGTGGGTTCAAAAATTGTAGTAACCAATTCCACCTTTTCATACGTTTCCACTGTCCAAAGCAGAATTAATGATCGGATCAGTGAACTTGTTACGTTTTAGAACCGGCTGAATTCCACCATGCATAAACTCCTCTCCAGCAAGGACCAGATATATGGAATTTCTGAGAAAGCCATGCAGTGACTAGATCATCATCTCAGTTTTGTTACAGGTGTTTTACATGGGCTTAACCAGGAGCAGCCAAGCTAAAGGGGAGGGTGGGAAGGGAAGGTCAAGTGGGGGTACTGCAGGTGCATAACAATCTAAAAGCTGTAGATATTTTAGCAAAAAGTAAATCTGCTGAAAAATGACAGGAACAAAGCTCCTCACTTTAATCAATTGAGTGTAGATTGTATGGTGCTCGGAGTGGTACTTTTAAACTGTACAAATTGTGCTGTTACTCCCTATTATTCTGACACTGCAGTCAGGAACCAAAAACTCTTCATTTTTAAATAGACTCTATATTTGAACAATCGCATATTTTCAAACCGGTACGAGCAGATTACAGTAAAGAATCTAATGTTAGAAAGAAAACGTAATATGCATACTGTAACTTAAAAAAAACAAAAAAACACAAAATGAAAAATACCAGACCAATGGCACAAGTACAGATATTATCACTGGTTCTTAAATAATAAGACGATAACTGGCATAGGGAAACATTAAAGGGTTACTTTAACCCTTTGGAGCAGGCTAAAATGCCCTATTGGGTATTGTGGAGGTGATCCTTTTTTTTTTTTTTTTTTTTAACTTACCTTGAATCCAGCGACAGGCGACACTCCGACCACTGACTTTTACCCCAACTGACATCACAGGAGCCGTGCGCAGTCTAATCACTGGCTTCTCATAGAGAAGGCTATGACTGGACCAATTGCTGGCTCGGAGTCCATATGCTCGGTCCAGGCCAGCAAGGTGAAGGAGGGAGTGGGAAAGCGGAGGGAGGAAGGGGAGAGCATGTTTCCTTCTGCGGGCACTCTGCCTGCAAGGCGAAGATTTTAAAGTAAAATGTGCACAAACAGTGTTCTGGGCTGCCAATGTCACATGTATTGGGGGTGCAACTAGCACCCTGCACACAATTACTAATATCTCTCTGTATGTGCAGTGTTTCAAGCAGTAACACTGCACATACTGACTCCTATCAACATGACCAACTGAAATCACTTAAGTGGTCATAGTGATCGGAGTAACCCTTTAAAAACTCTTTTACTTAATTTTTATATAAAAATCACTCTCACACCGCCATCAGTACTTGGTAACTGTTAGTGAACAGGGCAAATTCGATAAAATTACATATCTTAAAAAGTGCTTGCTGTTTCCATGTCCCATCATAAATGGGTTCCTTTAATTTAAAAGATTTTTTTTAAAAAAAACCTTGGTTGGCCTTTAAAAAAATTAAATAAATAAAAATTCAGCGGGGTACTGCTTGCCAAATCATTTTGAGCCGTAATGGAATATTTTACCACAAAGGGGTCTTGGATTCTTTTATTGTTTAGCTAAGAGATCAGCCGCAGCACTGGGTAAATAACGATATTTCTCAGTTTGCTTATCAGCCATTGGAAAGCCTTCATTCTCGCCTCGGTGAAAGGTCAGTGATGTGAATTGCATGCAGAGACGTTTCCTATTTAACTTTGCAGGATGTCTGTTTCCTTTAGTCAGTCACTTTGACTTCCTGTTCGCTCTCTGGAAGGATAGCAAAGTGCAGGGGAATGTTAGCACTTGTTCTTAAGAACAGAAATAAATCTTAAATGTGCGTAGTGCGTTTGCATAATAAGACTTGCATCCTAGAGAGTTTACGTTATCAATGCTTTTAGCAGGTTGTAATTAGCAGTAAGCAGATATTAAATGGTATCTCTCAATTTGTTTACTGAAATACAGGTTTTCCCTGCCAATGTAATTATTATTTTTTATTTAATGTGAAGACAGAAGGCTTTCTTTTTATACACATTTTTCTGAAACAAAATAGATGTTAAAAACCGATAAAATCGCTCCAAACTACTTCTGTATATTATGTAAATTATGAGCTAATCTCCCAAGTGTCCCTATTTAGGAGGGACAGTTCCTTTCTTAGGCCCAAATCACTCTGTCCCTCTTTTCTATCATAATGTCCCTCTTTTCCATGAGTTCCATATTGTTGGTGTGTCTGAGTGTTGAACACATTATTGTGTGCAATAGTACCCACAATAATGTGACTTTAAACTCAAATGTGTTTAGAAATCAGTTTAAGCAAGATACATTGTTATTGTTCTAAATTACATTTTAGCTTCATACATTTTTATTAGCAAGTTTTTTCCCCCGCTCCTGGTCTGCCCTAACTCACATTTCTAAAATGAAAGTGTCTCTCTCTGTCCATTTGAAATGTTGGGAAGCATATTTGGGGCTTATTAACTAAATAGTTAATTGGTAACAGACATATAATATATGGACCAGAGTCATATTTTTTTTTGTGGGGGGGGGTTGGGGGGGATGGGAAGGGGGAGGGGTAGAGGGAAGGAAATACAGATTTTTAATTTTTTTTCCCCTTACATTTTCCAAGCCCGTTGTCAACTCACGAGATCTTACGGTATAAAGTTTATGTTCCTGATTCCACTGAGCTAACAGAAGAGGCAGATGGGCTTTGCTACAGTGCACCTGCCTTTGCCTCCAAATCACAGTGTGTCTGTGAGAGTGCGTATTTTACCTGCATGGTTTTTGGTTGGTTCCTGCGTCCTTCCTGGCTCATTGCATGCATGCTCTCAAGGGAACGCGCACACTTGCGGCTCAAAAGAGGAAGCTTCTCAATGAGAAGCCTCCGATTGGTCATTTCCCTGTCACAGGCTAAATCTGGGATAAATCTACTAAATAGTGATTTTTCATTTTTTCAAACCTGGGGTGTTCCTTTAAATATATGTAGACATAAATTTCACAGCACCACTTTTCACTTTGTTGACTTCTATTTTAGACACACATTTTATTCTTTCCTGTTTAAACCATCCGTAAAAAATGGTCTAAATGTTAATCAAAGAAAAAGTTAATTTGTTAATGCAATACATTTTTTGGTTTAGAGTGTGAAAAACCGATTCTGTTAGGCCTAAGGCTATGCTTAAGAAAGACAAAATGAAATTGAATCTACTTTGTTCCCTTTAAATGCTTTAATAGCTGGAAAATGACCACATGTTTATGAAGCATGACTTTATAGCTGCACTTGTTCGTTGCAGAAAGTGGGTAACAATCATAGTGGCTGCAAGCACATCAGATTTTTATTTGAGTAATAATAATCCGTAAATTAGGTTGAAATATACAATCAGCTTGGAATTGATTACATGTTAATTAGAAACTTCTAGGAGTCCGGCAGGATTATGTCTTTAAAGCATAGAGTTTGCCAAGTGGTTATCGTTGTCAAAAAAGTGGACCCTTCGACATTGAAAAGGTCTGACACCAAATGAAAATGACATTTTACTGTAAATTATTAATCCCATGTCTTGTACTGAACAGGTGAATTTCATATGTTGATTCCAGTTTTGCAATGTGTGCAGAAGAGGGGCTGTTCATTAAATAGCGAAGATCAAGTTGTTCCATTTTTATGTTTTATATGGTAAATTCTGGACATTTTTTATTTTCTGCTGTTTGTTTTGTACCACAGTAGCCCCAAAGATCTGATGCTTGTGTGCGTTTCTGAGTGGGTGTGAGACGAGGGATGGCAAAGAAAGATTAAAATAATCGCCTCCCACCTGAGCTTTAAAAATATGCAATGGTTTTACAAGTCAAAAAGATGAATAGGTTGTGGCAGGTGATAAAACCTGTATATGTATGCTTACTTTACTGCTGAAGAGTTCTGAAAAACTGCCTATGCATTCATCTGGAATCCCAATGAAATATCAATGCATAGAAGTTATTTATAATACATGTTGTTGATGTTCTAGCCACTTTGCATACAGTATAAGCATGCGTGGGATAGGCATAAGGCTATCCTAACTATAAGATAAGGCCAGGGACTAATGAAAGTATTTAGAAAATTGGGCAGACTAAATGGGCCGAATGGTTCTTATCTGCCGTCACATTCTATGTTTCTATATTTCCCATGAGCCTTCACAAAAGGATAGCATGTGTCCTGCTCATATTCTCTTATAATGTACTTTAGATTCCTGTGACATTTTCCTGTCCACGAAGATTGTATGAAGAAACTGATACAATAAATAAAAAAAATTAAACATATAATATAAATATATATATATAGATAGTAACACTATATTTTTTTATTTTTTTTTTACTAAGAAATTTACATTACAAATCTTTTGACCAGCTACCTGGGAGTTTGGGAGTCTCAGTATTGAAGTATATTCCTTCTTAAAAGGTTACTCCACTTCAGTGATTTGAAGTGGTCATGGTGGTAGAAGTATGTATGTGCAATGTTTCACATTAAAACAACTTTGTAATCTGTACTTTTTTTGTGCTGGAGGCTCTTTCCACCCTTGGCACACGTGACTTAGGCGGCCCAGAAGTGGCTTCTGTTCTATCTAATATTAATTTGGCAATGTAAGTAGGGCATTTTACTTGAAAAATACAGAGCTCTGAAAAAAGAATGTGAGTAACCCTTTAAAGCAGGTGTTGGCAATCTTTAGCACTCAATGTCTACTACATCTCCCATAGTGCTCTAACAATCATAATGCTGGCAAAGCATCAGGGGAGATGTAATCAACATCTGAAGTGCCGAAAGTTGCCTACCCCAATCTTGTTCAGGTTTTATATAGTCCTTGTTGATTACTCATTCACTAGTATAATAAAATGTCATATTTCTTTGCTTGTGACATATGGCATAGAAATATACATCTGTGCAATATAAAGATTAATGGGATGCCCATTTTGAAGCTTTTACATGTCTTTTGATTGGCAGAATCTATTTAAACAGCTCAAGGTGTAGATTAAAAAGTGCAGTCAGGTAATGGTCTCGCTGAAAAATATGTGTAAGTTGAATAACATACTTAAAAGACAAAATGATCTAATTCCTGTAATTTTGACATTTTCACACGGTGTGTTTAACGAATATCTTTAAGCTGTGTCTGTGTATATTCAAAGGTGAATGTTGTATTCAGATATTTCCTTGTCAAACTATTCCAAATATTGATGAAGAGTACAGCTAAATGGATGTTACCATAAACCAGTGGAATGTGCAATAGACATCGCTAATTCGTTTGTCACCAGAGGAGTAATAATAATTATTCAATGACATTTAAAAAGGCACTTTGTCTTCTGATTTTTGTGTAGATATCTACTTTTTATGAAAACCTCATAGTTTGTGGTGGGATTGCATTGAATTTCCAACACTATCAAAATATAAGACAAAGCATGGCCCAGTGTGTCTTATGTACATGTAAAATACAACTAAAGAAAAATAAATCATTTTAAGCCACTTGCGTTTGCTGAATCGGGCTATGCACCATCATCTTTGATATCTCATTGCGCATGAAGACTCTCTATATATAGAATGATGCTGTTTTGTCCACTTTTCTATAGGCCAACGCTCAATAAATATTCAGCCCCTGATGTTTTCATCTATTTGGGAATGGAAGAGGGTGGCACAAAGAGGGGGGGGCTCCCTTCTCTCCCTCAGGTACTAACAACTATGTAGACATGTGACTTGGGGGTGATCTATCTAGGCATATCTAAGATCCAAAATTCAGTTTCATTTTAACTTTATTTTAAGAAATTTTTTTTTTTTATTACTGTGAATAATTGTGGAATCCTTACACATATAATTTTGGATTTCCAGGCTATAGAGGTCTGTAATTGTGTGTGTGTTTTTTGTCTTTGCTGACATTTACCCACACAGCACACATGACTGAGAGTTTTATTGCTGCAGAGTTCAGAGATGTTGAACTGTGACCTCACATTAACATTGTTGGAGAGTTCTGTGATATTGTCATGTAAAAGAGCCGCAAGTCACATTACTGGTGAGCCCTGAGAATTACCAATACACGCAACACGTTTCTGTGATATGTTTGGCACCAGGCTCTGCAGTAATATTATTCACACTACACACTAGAAACATAGAATATAGAATGTGACGGCAGATAAGAACCATTTGGCCCAACTAGTCTGCCCAATTTTTGAAATACTCTCATTTGTCTATGGCCTTATCTTATAGCTAGGATAGCCTTATGCCTATCCCACGCATGCTTAAACTCCTTTACTGTGTTAACCTCTACCACTTCAGCTGGAAGGCTATTCCATGCATCCACTGCCCTCTCAGTAAAGTAATACTTCCTGATATTCTGTTTAACCCCTTAAGGACGGAGCCAAATGTACACATTGTGAACAAAACAAAATGTAAACAAAACCTGGCATTTGCGCTACATGTCTGTCCAACCTCTTTCATAGTAAATGCACCCACCCTTATTATATATCATTTTATTCAGGGGAAACAGGGCTTTCATTTAATATCAAATATTTAGCTATGAAACATAATTTATTATGAAAAAAAATGGGAAAATAAGATTTTTTTTAAAAAAAATTTTTAGTTCTACATGACATTTTAACGGTCAGTGTCATAATACGGTTTGCTCAGTAAAGTCTCATGTGTAAGACAGTACCCAGGGTCAAATATAGCACGTTACATTTGAAATTGAAATTCGCCAGATTGGTTACGTTGCCTTTGAGACTGTATAGTAGCCCGGGAATGAAATTTACACCCATAGTGGCATACCATTTGCAATAGTAGACAACCCAAGGTATTGCAAATGGGGTATGTCCAGTCTTTTTTAGTAGCCATTTGGTAACAAACACTGGCCAAAGTTAGCGTTAGTATTTGTGTGTGAAAAATGCAAAAAACGCCAATTTTGGCCAGTGTTTGTGACTAAGTGGCTACTAAAAAAGACTGGACATACCCTTGGGTTGTCTACTATTGCAAATGGTATGCCATCATAGGGGTAATTTTCATTCTTGGGCTACTATAGGGTCTCAAAGGCAACGTAACCAATCTGGCGAATTTTAATGTGAAAAAAAAACACACCCTTTATATTTGCCGTAACTTTTGAATTTACACAATATTTGTGTTTCAAAACAGTAAAAAGTATCACAGCAATAATATTGTCCGTGTAATGCTGTTTGTGCGTGAAAAATGCAAAAAACGTCACTTTTACTGGCGATATCATCGTTGTAATACATTTTATTGTTTTGAAACACTAATATTTGTGTTCAGCGAAGTCTCCCGAGTAGAACAGTACCCCCCATGTACAGGTTTTATGGTGTCTCGGAAAGTTATAGGGTTAAATATAGTGCTAGCAAATTAAATTCCCTTTACTTTCGGCATGGGTTGTCAGGCAGGTCCTGCTAATTGTAATTGATTACCTACCTAATGTAAAAAAAATATTAGTGATATATATATATTTATGATATATATATATTATTTCGTTCTACGTGTATTTTTATATATATATATATATATATATATATATATATATATATATTAATTTCACAATACAGTTAGAACGAAATAACACACATCTATATATTTTTTAATTATTTATTTTTAATTATTTTTTTAATTTTATTTATTTAACATATTTTTTTTTATATTATATATAAATAAATATAACAATAATTATATGTATTTAATCAGTATCAGTCTACATGTTATTTGATATATATATATATATATATATATATATATATATATAATAGTAAAATACACCTAGATGGTGTACATGTGTGTATGTATATATATATATATATACTTAGATCATATATATATAGTATATATATATATATATATATGATCTAAGTATATATATATATTTTTTTTTTTTTACACTATTTATTTATTTATTTTATTTTTATTTTCAGCCAGCAGGGGGACCACCTGTCATTACAGGCAGCCACCCTGCTGGCAATACAGAAGCCAGCTATCCCCGGCCATGTGATTGTGGGGTCTTCGCAAGGACCCCACTCTCACACGGCCGGGGGGCTTCGAGGAGGACGGACATGCTGCGGGGGGCTCCCTGGGAGTTCCCCCCACCACGATCGCCGGCGTGGGATCTCCGGCGACCGGGTAAGTAACGAAAGACCGGAGGGCATACTATTACGCCCGGCGGCGTTTAGAGCCGCCTATAATAGGGCGTAATAGTACGCCCTCCGGTCTGAAGGGGTTAAACCTGTCCCCCCTTTAATTTAAGACTATGTCCATTTGTTGTGGTAGTTTTTCTTCTTTTAAATATAGTTTTCTCCTTTACTGTGTTGATTCCCTTTATATTTAAATGTTTCTATCATATCCCCCGTCTTGTCTTTCCTCCAAGCTATACATGTTAAGTTCCTTTAACCTTTCCTGGTAAGTTTTATCCTGCAATCCATGAACCAGTTTGGTAGCTCTTCTCTGAACTCGACCCAAAGTATCACTATTCACTATTGCGAATTTTATTGATGTAGAGCTCTGTGATATCTTTAAGGAAACCACTTAGTTATCTGACGGTGTAAGAAGATGATATGGACTATGTTCAACATACATAATTAAAACATTGATACACTTAGAATGAGATAAAATGGAGATAGCCTGACAGACAAAAAAAAAATGTTAATATTCAGATTTTAATTATTTTTCTTATGTTCCTTTCACTTTGTACAGCGTGTCATCTTACTGCAAATATGTTAGACACCCTGCCTGGTATTCTGTGTTTACTATATTGCTATATTGCTCTCACTTATACTAATGTAAACAGTGTCTCCCAGTGTAATTTTCGTGGAAGCATTTATAATTATGTGTACACTTACTAGAGCTAACAGGGAAATGTAATCTGACAAATTGGTTTAAGATTTCAGGGTATTATCTTATTGCTCTGTGCCATTATGCATGCTTCAGCAGGCATCAAATTGTTCCTTTAGAAAAGGATATGCTTATTTCATTAAAATAAATTGTTTCAGTCCAGGTTTTTCTCATTGGTTTGATTTTCCATCACTAAATGCCCATATAATTTATCTAAGCGTAGTGACTAGTAAACAAGTGGGAAATAAGGTTATAAAACATACTAAAAAGGAATGGATGCTATAGAACATGTGCATTAGTTTTAGGAATTTTTATTATTCTATACATATGATCATCATGTGTTCAGAAATGCGACTTTTATGTTTGTCTTTTCTTCCTGCTTATAATGAGTGAATCCCTGCTGCTGGCTGACCACCCCTTTTCATATGTTTTGGATTTGGAAGTGTAGATGAGAGGCAGGAACCCATGTGGTCTTATAAAATGCAGGAAAGCCCTCTACTCTTTTCTAGGTTGGGTATGATGTGTTTTGACTTTTTATCACAGCGCCCTCTGTCTACTACAATTGGAGGTAGAACAGGAGAGCACATGAAAGACGTGTCTTCCCACTTTGCCTGAGATAACATCAGGGAGAGATTAGATCACCGAGGTGTTAAATAGTGGAATCCTCCAAGATCCATTTGTAATTCCAACTTAATGTAGTGATTATGGTGCAATAAGCCTCTGGGTGTAGTCATTCTGGTTTTTGTCAAAGCTGCAATCTCAGGGCTATCACCTTCTGTGGCTGAGAGCACTGGTGATTTGGCTATTCCAAACCTCCACAGCTCTTTTCAACACAGCCACATCACTATTAACAGTTTAAGCACCACAAAAGACTAACGGAACGTCATTGTTAGACTTTTCTAATAGGGTTCTGTTATAGTTTATCAACTTCATTTTAGGCATTGCTGTGTTTTTAAGGTTTTCCATTCCTTTTGTTTATTTCTTGAGCGCACAAGCCTAGGATTGAGCTGTTGTCGACTAATCTCTTTTGATTACCATAGCGTGTATTTTTCTATGAGTGCATTGTGTGAAGCTGCATGCTTCTTTTTACTGATAATTAAAAGGATTTGTGCTGAAGTGAATCCAACTCGGTGCATTAGGAGGAAATCCCAGAACTACCCGTTTGTTACACTTTATTTGATAGTTGGAAGGTTTCAATTACAAACATTTCCTGTTAGGTTGGTTCAACTCCTGGAAAATGGGCAACATTTGTGTCGTCTTGCAAAAAAGACGTGCTGAAATATGGCACTTTTTGGCAGCTTACGCTGTCATTTTTGTAAATTTTGTGATTAATAAAAAGGTGCGGGAACAAGTATGAGTAAAAAGTAACTGGCACACTTACAATGGTAATCTTCACATTAGTCAAGTCCTCAAATTGTCCTCCTTGTGTTAGTCAGACCCGCAGAGATGGAACCACTGTAGACTGCAAGACGATCAGAAGGGGAAAACTACTATTGGGACATGCCAGCTTTAATAGTGACTAATTCACTTACAGAAACTGGTCCCTGTTATGGATTAAGTAAACTTGTATCATGTGGATTTTGTTTTTGATCTGTTTCCCTTCCTGAATATTAGTCACTAAAATAAAACTCTTCATGATACTAAGCAGTACCGTCTGTATGGAATTATCATGCTCTTGTTTTGAATACAAGGCTTGTCGGAAATCAGACTGAATATTCCAGCTCTCATTTATTTATTTTTTTTCCTATTTATTCATCCATATTTTTGCATAGAATGGTTCTTATAATTTTTTTTTGCCGGTTTCACAAGGCTCTGGAGTCTGCCATCAATCCATTTGCCTGTCTGTCCATTTAGTTCTGCATGCTAAATGACCATTTTTGCTTTACTGAGTGGTCTTACTGCTGGTAAATGGTACATCTACAGGGAAGGAACATGAAAGCAAAGTGCATGTAGTTGTAAACCTGTATACACTCTATAATCCTGCTTCCTGTGATCTCTCAAAATAACATGAGCCATACTCTGCTTAAAGGACCACTAAAGTCACTCACACCACTTCATCTCAATGAAGGTGCATTGGTCTTGTCAATTTAACCATTCAAGGTAAAACATTGCCCTTTAGCAGAAATGGCAGTGTCCACCTTGATGGAGTAATCACACCTCTGGTAGCTGTTACACTGACAACCACTGGAGGCACATCTGCTGCACTGACAGAATAAAACTCTGTCACTCTGTCACATGCAGAATTTCAGTATCTTGGATGTGCGTGATGAGCATCAGATCCCAAATTCTCCTATATGAGGAGCATCTCCTATGGAGAAGGAAGTTGTGTTATCAGCAGAGGTAAGCAAGTAAGAGGGAGCTTCCGCATTGGAAACGCTAAGTAAAAAGTTTATTTTCATTATTTTTATGGGACACATGGGGAGAGAGACCTATATAACTAGGTACCGGGTCACTAAAACACGAGGAATACAGGTTTTTAGTCCTAACACTTTAGTGTTACTTTTAACACATCTTTGGTTTCATGAGAAGTTCCATGTAGAGTCTTTATTAACTTGAGTATTTATTAATTTAATCTTGTTTTGATGAGGTTTTCCCAAGATGCGCGCCTGAGCAGAGTTGCTAACAAGTGTCTTTGAATTTTTCCATGTTAGACGGCTGACAATAGAATTTCTTTTGAACTAGGTCAAAATGTCCGTGGCAAGTTTACCGCACTAAATAGAATATAAAGTGAGGGTTGACACATTCTTGTAAAATTAAGTAGAAAACAGGCCCATTTCGAAGCCAGACAACTATGTTTATGAGCCTACCCAATTTATTTTTCTGAATGTAAGGTAGTCAACATGAGTAAAACTTTATATAAAACACTCAGGAGCCAGTACCTGTGAGATTTGTGATTACCTGGCTCCTATACCCTGAGATAATTATTCTCACAGTACATAATCTCAATATTATACTCTGGACATGTGCACTTAGTTAAGTAAAAACCTCTCTACGTTTTTAATAAGCGCTACAAATTTTTGTATAATACTAAAAATTGATAATAAAAAACTCTCCAAAAAACACCTCTCTATTGGTAAGTCACCATACATATGCACAAAACAGTCATAACTGCATGTGTGTCTGTGTACAAACAGCATATGTCCTGGCCATTGCCCTTCACATGTAGCATTGCAAGAAAAAAGCAAACCACTGCATACTTTTAGAAAATGTTTTCTGGTGAAGGGCAACTTTTCTAGCTCTGATGGGAAGATCCATTCTTTATAGATCCATTTGAGGTTAATAAAGGGTTATTCTGCAGCAAAGGTACATCCTTTTGCAGGGACATATTTAATTGGTTTCCTTGGTGACCGTACCACCTTTGCAAACGTTGCCCTGGAATCTGTATTGCTATTATGTGTATTTTCTTACACAATATCGCCCTTGTAGTGTGGCAAGCAATACATAAGATACCATAAAAACAACAGACATTGCAACATTCTGTATTATGCTACAACTTCTTGGGGAATGATTTACAATAGTACATATTTATATAGTCACCGTTAATGAAAATTAATAATAGTAATACTGTTTCTAGTTATGCGGTTGTAATTGTATAGTAAATTGTTTACTCATGAAATAACTTATAAAAGGTTTTAGCAGAACATGAAATTCTTAGTCGCTTGGTCTTCATCACTATGGAAACAAATGCAACTGGAACATTGCTTGGCTAAATATAATAGAAGTCACAGACCGTTTTCTTTATATAAATTGATGTAATAAATTGATACTTACATGCTTTAACAAGCTACACTGTTTATTTGATCTTGTATTTTAACTGAGATTGCTTTAATATGGATTTTAGGCAGGCTTGGTATAGTCTTGTTTTATCAAAGAGTTTTGAAACAGATTTCAGAAACTTGTTCTTCGCCAAACGTCAAGCCATTTTAAAAAAACAAAGACTATTTAATTTAATATTTCTCAGTAGCATTTGACCTACACAAAGAGACTTTAGTGCATGAATGTTGTTAATGAGAAGTATGCATAGAAAGTAAAAATTAAGCACTAAAGGATGGTATAAAATCCATATGAAATTCGCAATGTTATGCGTTTGTAAATTGTTATATGGGGCAAATGTTTATCTGAGCATACACTTTTATAAACTATAAGTATGGCTATCATAATCTACAGTTTTTTTTTTTTTTTTTGCTAAACAGATGGCTTTATTTTAAAGGAACATATAAGTTTAGGAATACAAACACGTGCTTTTGTGTTCTCCTCAATTACTAGATGCAGGCCCTCCCCAAAACCGAGTGAAATTTTTTTTTAACTTGGTTTTTTTATAGCCTGCTTCTCCCCTGTGACATCATCCTGGAGTTGTCACTTCCCTGCTTCTTGTCCAATCCAATGAGTGCTGCACACGTCCAATCATGTGCTTCTCATAAGGATTCCAGTGCTTTCCTATGAGCTGTATTTGATGACGTTCGATTTTCCTATGGACAACAAAATAACATGACCGAGTCAAACTAGATAGTTGCAGAGGAAGCACCTCTAGTGGCTGTCTGGAAGACAAAACTGCAATGTTTTACACACTTCATTGAGACCAAGTGGTCTGGGTGCCTTAATGGTCCTTTTCTTAAAGGGATTCCCCAGTGCCAGGAAAACAAACCTGTTTTCCTGGCACTAGAGAATCCTGGAGTGCCCCCATCCCTCCCGCCCCCCATCCCATGTTGCTGAAGGGGTTAAAACCCCTTCAGACACTTACCTGAATCAAGCGTCGATGTCCCTCGGTGCTAGGTCAGGCTCTGCCCACGCTCTTCCCCCACCGATGTCCGCCGGCGGCAGTTTTGCTATGGGGATTTCGACAACGCTGGAGGTCCTCATGCAAGACGGAAGTCCCTCCAGTGGCTGTCTGATAGACAGCCACTAGAGGAGGACTTAACCCTGCAAGGTAATTATTGTAGTTTATAAAAACTGCAATAATCACACTTGAAGGGTTAAGGGTGATGGGAGTTGGCACCCAGACCACTTCAGTCCATTTAATATTTAGTGTCCCTTTAATATTAATTTTTAGATTGTGGGAAACAGAATATGCAGGGTCGAAACATTATTTTAAGGTATATACTTTCATATAATTATAAATTATTTGTTTATTACATTGTTTCTTAAAAATACAATTACCATGTTATTCTCCTGTCTGAATGCGACCGCTAAAATGGCATATCCAAGGCTAGGGGGGTGTACTGTGCTTCCGACTTCAATTTCAATTGGGAGAGCACAAGGGGGAGCACTGCATGATGTAGGGGGGCCATGGCCCCGCCATCCCCCCCCCCCCGGACGCCTGCTCATAGAAAGTTATGACCAAATCCACATATTTAACAAGATAAACATGAAATTAAAAATATCTAAGTATTACCCTATAACTTGCATGGGTATTTCACTGGTGCATGTGGTGTGAGTTTAATTACGTATTCCTGAGGTTTTCGCTAGCCTTGACAGTGTTGCCACTGTTTCCAAATGAAAAGTATGTACAATGTAACTGCTTGATCAGGAATGTTATTCAAGAGAAGGAGAGGAAAGCGCTGCATCCACCATTGATGAATGCACTTTGCACTGAGATGCCAGAAAGTCTGTGAGCTGCAATTTTCAAGCCTGGGAGAGGTAGATTACTGGTGAGATTCCGTTTGAGAATGGAGTTGGTTGACCTCCTCTTCAGTGTGCTGACCCTTGATGCCTTCCTATTCTTGAAGTGACTTGTCTAATGCTAATTAGCCCTGCAGACCACATGTTGTTTACAAGGGTGCGCATGTGGAATCAAAATCACAGCCAGTGCATCATTGGTGGTCCTGAATTCTTCCAAAATAATACATAAAAGACCCTACGTAAGATATAGAATGTAAACAGTGAAGTATTCTGAATAACTAGGAAGTATAAACTACATGAAGCATGACAAAGATAAAGCACCGCGCTTACTGCAGTAGTAGCTTAGTATCCAATAGCTTAAAATACATAGTAAAAACAAAGAGAATGTTACCTGCGCTCTGGCCTAAATCCCATGTACATTTAAACAAAATGGAGGCTCTTTGGTTTTATTCTAATGGCCATTTGAATATATAAGCTCACCTGCCACGTCAAGGCAAGCCTCAATAGGTGAGTTCCTACACTAGCCATTAGATATTCTGATATCAGCCGAGAATCTCCAGTAAGAAAGGGTCTCATTAGAGATGTTTACACTTTGTCTGATACCAGCAAAGTTTATTGTATGTGTAGAAGCCCTATAAAGGGTTAAATGTGAAAGGGTTTATAAAATACCCCTTCCTGTCTTACTGGAGATTCTTGGCTGATATCAGCATATCTAATGGCTAGTGTAGGAACTCACCTATTGAGGCTTGCCTTGACGTGGCAGGTGAGCTTATATATTCAAATGGCCATTGGAATAAAACTAAAGAGCCTCCATTTTGTTTAAATGTACATGGGGATTTAGGCCAGAGCGCAGGTAACGTTCTCTTTGTTTTTACATGAAGCATGAGACTGTTCTTTCAGTTGTTATATTGGGCCAATTTACTGCTGCAGAATGGGTAATTGGCATTTGCAAATTTCTTCACTAAAGCACATTAGAAAGTTTATGGGAAATAAAGTATTCATGTTAAAGTGGCTGTATGAGATGAAAGTTCTAGTGTATATTGAAATAGATTGTAATGGTGTTTTGTGGAGGCTTCATGACAGTCTTGCTCTTTTCACAGCTGAGCTATATATCTATTCATCTGTAAAAGGAATTGGAGCAGCATACTGTGTATTGCATGACTGTGAAGCAAACAGGGCTACACCTATGAATGTACAGGGCCAAGGGGAATTGAAAGATTAGAGGGACACTGTAGGCACTGTATCTGCTTCATCTCATTAAACTGGTTATTATGTCTGGAGACCACATTTGCTTTAATTTCATTCCACATTAAACCGTTAGTTTTTAATATTTTTATGTTATGAGTCTCCAGCAGCCCCTCCCCTCTGTTCTGCTTTGGCTAATGAGGAAGTATTAGCCTGAGCAGCAGTGGGCAGCTGTGATTGGCTGAGAGTGTCAGCTGACATCGGTATGACTCCAAGGAAGTGTGTAATCTCTGCCTTAGTCACACCTCCAGAAGGGGCCGTACTGTATGTGGCTAAGGACACTTATTTATTGTTAAACTGCTATAACATGGTTTAACACTGAATGGAGGGACAGTTCCAGGAGACTCCAGGCACCATAACCTATTCAAAAAGATGAAATGGTTATAGTGACTAAAGTGTTCTTTAAGATGTGCTTATATCATGTGAGCAGGGCGGTTGTGCATCAAATTGTTATACTGCTGTGTCCAACAAAATGTAATATCAACCCATGTGAATAGTTCCTACCTTTTAAGGATATTGGCACTCGAGTTCTTTTCCAGAACAAGGTATCCCAATTATGGTTTTACCAACTGGTCACAATGCACTCTATCCATGATAGAACATAGTAATGTTAACTCATGGTGATTCATTTTAACCCAGTAATGTAAATTGATGACTCTTAAAGGACCACTATAGTGCCAGGAAAACATACTCGTTTTCCTGGCACTATAGTGCCCTGAGGGTGCCCCCACCCTCAGGGTCCCCCTCCCGCACGGCTCTGGAAGGGGGAAAGGGGTAAAATCTTACCTTTTTCCAGCGCTGGGTGGGGAGCTCTCCTCCTCCGATCCTCCTCCTCTCCTCCCCGTTGGCTGAATGCGCACGCGCGGCAAGAGTGATTTTCACAGTGAGAATCACGCAAGCGCCTCTAGCGGCTGTCAATGAGACAGCCACTAGAGGATTTGGGGGAAGGCTTAACCCATTCATAAACATAGCAGTTTCTCTGAAACTGTTATGTTTATAAAAGAATGGGTTAACCCTAGAAGGACCTGGCACCCAGACCACTTCATTAAGCTGAAGTGGTCTGGGTGCCTAGAGTGGTCCTTTAAGTGTAACTGCCAGCAAACAGCAGTGAACTATTATATAGAGGATGCAGTGTCAGAGTTAATACCCTAACAAGATAGGTCTAATTACAAGCTTATGCTGATTTTTCACACTGTCTTGAAATTTTAGCTTAGCCTCTGACATTAAGCATCCACAGCCTTCCCTGCCACTTGGTGTACTAATTCTCCAGCCTTCGCACCACCTGGAATCCAGGATATCTCGCTTATGTATCACTGCATCCAATATATCTAACTTTAGTACCACATGGATTCTAGGATTTTCATTCTCCCATTTAAATGCTTGGAAGTAAGAGCCGCTGCAGGCCCTCGCCTCTTAATACCATGTACCTGCAGGGATTCTAGAACCAGGCGTATCCTATATCATCGAGAGCTGGTTATATCAGTGTAATAAAGCGCTGACTGTCAAAAGAAATAGAGATGTGATAGTATAAATATTGGATCACAAGCATTACTGGATGGCAGGAGCAGAGGGCCCACATGGACTCTTACAACAATACATTACTTTTGGATATTGTTGGAACACACTCCTAGATGATCACCAGACCTCTGCCATGGACTTATAATGTATAGTTCTATCCAGACCGAACCACGACACGAGTACTCGTGGAACAATCAATTATTCCCATTGTACAGCGCTATGGAATTTGCTATATAAATAATAAAATAATAATAATTATACCACACAACAAAATCAATGGAAAGGAAAGTATGTTCAATGTTTATTAAACAGAATAAAGCTTTTATAATAACATGCAATAAAGGGGTGTCTAGGGGGAGTATCATTAATTACCAATCAAATATTGTCAACTATTAAACAAGCTTGTGCATACAACATTGGTGAATGCATTTAACAATCATTAATATAAAACTTATCTAGAGGGGCATTATTAGGTAGGGTCGTCTTAGAATAAGAGGGTGTCCGGGTAGTGTCGTCTTAGAATAGGAGAGAACAAAGATGGTCATGTTTCAAGAATATGTATGTGACGTTCTGGCATGGTCAGGTACAAAAATGTGGAAAAGTGAAGTCCTTGCAGTTTACAAGGATGTTAGGGTTAATTTCTGTGTGTCTGAATCATAAGACTACCAGATATATTAACACAATAAAGAGTAAAAAATATTTAAGTCACCAATTTAAAGCTACGGTTCTGGCATTTCCTATTGAACTCAAGTAACCAGTACAATCAGTAATCTGCTGTTTGTCATTACATGGACATTCCAGCATTCTCTTATTTGACTTGGCAACTGTGCTTTGCTCTTTGTAATGGTGGTAATAGAAGGGACACACACACACACACACACACATTAGCCATCTGTTACCTCCATAGAATATCCATATTGAAATTCAGCCCTCACATTCCTACTTCATGGAGGGAAACAGACGACCCACCACAGAATGCTAGGCAGTAACAAAGCCTTATGAGAATTTCCAAAGACCATAGACAATGAGAGCATGACTGGTTGGTGTTTGCCTTTACAGGTGTTATCAATAAAACGATCCCTTTACCTGGTTATAACAGAACCATAATATCTGGTTTCTTTTTCTGTTAGAAAAAAAGGATTTGCCAGACGCCTTTAAGAATTTATGACTCTTCTAAACTCTGAATATATTTTCTGAAGTAAATTATAAGCAAAAAAAAAAAAACCATGTCTCTGAGTTTCTTTGTAGTAAAAAAATACATCTCAAGGAGATCAAGCATAGCGTTACAGTCCAGCCTCCCAAATTCATGTTTTGTCTTTGCTGGAATTCTGTTTACAAGGTGGGATTTCCGACCAGAGAAATTGATTCCTTTTTAGATGTGGGCTTTTAAAAATGTCTGTTTCCAATCTTTGTTTTTTGTTTTGTATTTTTTTTTTCTTTCCGATGTGCTTTTGTGGCAGTATCCTGTTTATTTCTACAGATAAATAAGACTGTGCATTGTCTGCCTTGTGAACATCCTCTTTAGTACATATACAAAGATACATGTATGTATATAGTACAAATAAAACTATGTAAGTTACTATTTTATGAATTTAACTTACCCTCTTATTGGATGCCAGAGGAGCAGTCACTATTTGGACCACATGTTCTTTTTCTCTTAATTTATAGCGGTTCTGGGGTACTTCTTCTAAAAACCCTAAATAGTGCAATGCAAGCATATTGTCCTATGCAGAGCATTTCTACTCGTGACCCTTTGGGTGCTCTTTGTGTGTATTTGGCAACATTGAGTGGGTGGCTTGCTGTCAGGACTACCTGTCAACTGTGCAAGGGTGGCCTTTCCATTTTATGACTGCCATGTAGAATCAATGGGACACTCTGTATTATTCTTTGGCTGTATTGTTCACAATATGTGTGCTTTTTCAATACTTTTAAAAGACCCTGATATAGGACTCTACCGCTCCTGCATCCTCATTCCAAATTTGCCCATGACTTTTAAGAAGATAACATTTGTTGAATTCTGTTTAACCTGAGTGTGATTTATTCATGTGCATCCATTTAAAAAATAAATAAAAAATTGTGGAACATTAGGAGCTGATGATCTCTATGATGGTATCTGGGAGTAGGCAAGTAGCTTAATGTCCTTTTAAAACTGCCACCAATATGGAGTTGGCAAATGCTAAACTTTATAATTGTCAAAACAAAAAATAAAAACATGCCTTTGGGTAGTAGCTAGCTCCGGAGTAAAACCAGTAATTTTGCTAAGATTTAATACTCTTGCTAGAAGTCCGTATGCAACTGAAGCTTTGTACTTTGTTTTTTATTTTTATGCTTTTAAAACAAACCTGAAGACTTTTATTTCACTATACTAGAATAGCTTATTTACTAATCCTCTTGTGAATAATATTGGACTATGTCTCTGTATTTTCTTGCTGTACATTTAGTTAGTGTGCTGTTCTCCACCTACCGAGAAAAAATAAAATAATAATTAGAGCTATTTTTTAGGCTATATCTATAGCAACCATTGGAATTTTACATTTAAAAAGCTCTTAGAATAGGCATTCTGTCACTTTGCCCTATTCTGTGTATGTGAATGTCTTTTGCTCTGCACTGTCAAAAGTTGATTGCCGTTTTTGCAGGAGGAAAGTGTTTATCTCCTCTGGTGTTAGAAAAGAGGCTGTTGACGGATGATAATTAAGTTCACGTGGCTTGTACTTGGTGGTTTCCCATCAGAATTAGTTGCTGAGTGTGGGACAGGGCACAGTTGGCCTTGTTTGTACAGCTATTACCAGTTCTGAGTGGACCACTAAACTCAAGCTTTTGTTCCCTCTCTTTCTTTTCCTGTCACTTTGAAATTCAGCTTGTCCTTTGTTTGTGTGTTGGGTTACGAATGAGTCTCGTATTTTTTTTCCACCTTCCAACTTGCCATGCAATGAATTCTGCCCATTCACCAAGGAAATGACAAGCATTCAGGAGATATCTGTGAGAAAGAAGCAACATCCTAAACAAGGAGTTATTGCCACCTCCGTCCAATGTGATGGGAAAAAAGGATGTCCTGGGCTGCAGTTTTTGTTGAGCCTCATCTTCCTGTTCTTCGTTGTCTCTATAGAAACTGGACTCTGTACTATAAAGAACAATAGTAGGTTGCCACGGTGACTCAATGCTGCATGTGCTAAGGGGCATTCTTAAGTGAAGTTAAGTTTCTGGTTCCTTTTAAGAGAACTATAGAGGACCCCTTTTATTATTCATTTTGTTAAATTTGATTTGATAAATTGGAGCCATTTTTTCATATTATTCATGGTTTATGTGCTGCTTGCCATCATAATCTGAGTCATAATAAATCCATTTTCTAATTTGGGTAATGCATAATGCTTTCATTTCTAATGTATAATAAATAATTATGAGCTTTCGGTTATTGTGAATTCCTCTCAGGGTTCATGTTACCCATTACACTAATTGTTACTTATAAATTACGGAAATCAAGTGTGTTTTGTTGTTTTCCCCCTCATTTGTCTAAATTAGTATGGCGCTAGACAACCCATTTAGCCTGTCATTTGCATGGCTTTTGACTGTCACATTTTAACGGGAAGGCTTTAGTGCCTATGCATACATTAGAATTCAACTAGAGACATGTGGCAGATTTTATCTTTGCAATATGTAGTCTTAACTCTAATTTTTTTTTTTATATATAAAATTCCATATACCAGCATTTGATGGTTCTCAGATGTCAGTTTTTTTAGAAACATAAATAATAAAGATAGACAATTCGTTCTACAGGAGAACCGTGAAGACATACATGTTATTATGCAAGGCTACTGTCTGTACTTTGAAAAAAAAATCAAATAAAAACTTTGAAGAAAAAAAAAATAGCAATGGAGCAATGGGCCACCTATTGTATACTGATCTGTATACTTGTAAATTTGATGCTGTGATAGCTTAGTGTGAATTTTTTTCACGCCACTCAAAATCACTTTTTGTCGAAATCCTGAATCCACATATAGTTTTTCAGAACTTTTAAAATGATAAAAAAAATAAAGAAAAAAAATAATAAAGATAGAAAAAATAAAGTCTACAGTCATGATTCTGTCATTTATGATCGACACACTGCTCAATAAATCTTATTGGTGATGATGTACCAAAGGGCAGAACATAATCTGTGTTTGGTACTAGCATGCTATGAAGCATATGTGGAGATCAAACAGGGCTGTTCAATACTGTTCAATACTTTGCCAGAGTTCCATTGCAGTTTAGACAATTTTATCATTGAGTACCTGGTTACAAATCAAATATATGTTCAATCATTTGTGCCATATAAGTACACAATTTTTGATATGAGATGACTGATAAAGTGCAACTTAGTGGGTTATGTTATGTTGATAAAGTTAGACAGGTGTAAACGCAGGTACATATCTCAGATGTGCTACACCTACCATGATGCTATCTTTAGCTTTAAGGCTTGCAGAGCATCATGGTTGTTTAATGTTTCCCAACACTCCTACTTTCAGTGGGACCGTCCTGCCTTCAGGGTCCTTTATAATTTCCTGATTTCCCACATCAGGGATCATTAGATGTGCTTGCATTAGGCACTATAACCATGTAGGGAGCGCTTCAGCAGTGCTCTTTGGTCCAAAAAGCTGGGGAATGGCCAGGCTGTCCATCAGTGGGCAAATATGCCCCTTTTTTTTGTCAGGCTCAGTCATTATGGACATCTTTAGTGACACGGTGTGTTACTGGCGATACCCCCTTGAGGCTCTGCTCACTTCATTCTGATTCCCCAGTTCAGATTGTTTGGAGGTATAAAGTTGCAGTAATGCAGCATCTGGGGATCTACAACTAGCTCCCTTAAATTAAAGTGTGAGGAACAGTCCATTGAATGAGGGTACAGTTTAGCGATAAGCGACATTCCATAAGGAGTCAGGATGCCTTGAATCAGTTGATAAAATAGCTATATAGGACTAAGTGGAGTAAACAGAATGCAAATAAAGTAACAACTTATACTAATTCTTAACAAAGTGTAATTGTATTGGTTTTCTTCAGAGATTGACCTTCAAGCTCTATTTAAGTAAAGAAAAAGCTCTGCTTAAATCATGCTATTTCTATACAGTGAGGACAGTTTAGCCGTGGTACATATAACCAGAAAATGTAATGTCAGATATAATAAAAATGTTAACAAAGAGGCTTATACATGTGTACATCACTGGTTAATTGACAAGTATCATATAGAGTTTTTTTCCCCCTGAGCCACTATGACGAGAGGGCTTACAAGATAGACAGCCTGGGGGACAAGTAGTAACAAATAGCCTTTTTACTTTACTTGTATTACCTAGATGCTAGGGAATACCCCTGTTGGATCTTTACAGCAGAGGCGGCTCTCTAATTAGGCGGTTTAGGCGGCCGCCTAAGGCCTCGCGGCCGCCTAAACCGCCTGTGGGCAATCTGTGTCAGGTCCTCGGTCAGTGACCGAGGACCTGACACCAGGAGGGGGCCCGGCGGCTTGCCCGGTATGCCGCCGGGTGCGAGGCCCCTCCTGGTGAGAGACCACCTGCAACCCCTGGTCTGCAGCTCCGCGCAGTGTGCAGAGCTGCAGACCAAGTGTCTGGCGAGATCTGGCCAATCAGAGCGTTGCCGCGGGTTACCACGGCAACGCTCTGACCGGTTCTCGCGAGACTCTTGGTCTGCAGCTCTGCACACTGCGCGGAGCTGCAGACCAGAAAGCACCACCGGACCACCAGGGAAAGAAGAAGCCACTGGACCACCAGGGAAAGCAGGTATTTAGTACCCCCCTCCATTATACCCCCCTCCCAGTAGCCCCCCTCCCAGTTACCCCCCTCCATTGTAGCCCCCCTCCATTATACCCCCTCCCAGTAACCCCCCTCCATTATGTCCCCCTCCCAGTAACCCCCCTCCATTATGTCCCCCTCCC
>OW240914.1:307738546-307946600 GCA_933207985.1 Pelobates cultripes
ACACACACAGCACCCCACAGACACACACACAGCACCCAGACACACACAGCACCCAGACACACACAGCACCCAGACACACACAGCCAGCACCCAGACACACACACACAGCACCCAGACAAACACACACAGCACACCCAGACAAACACACACAGCACACCCAGACAAACACAAACAGCACCCAGACAAACACAAACAGCACACCCAGACACACACACACAGCACACCCAGACACACACACACAGCACCGCCAGACACACATAGCACCCCCAGACGCACACAACACCCTCAGACAGACAGCACCCTCACTCCCACACATATACAGCACATATATTATATAAAAAAAAAACCTCAGTGAGTTAACAGACAAATAAAATTAGAAACACAGAATGTGACGGCAGATAAAAACACCCTCACACACAGCACCCCTCTTACACAAACACGCTGCGCACCTCACACATACAATACGTCCAAATATATTTTTATATATATATATGTATGTATATATGTGTGTATGTGTGTGTGTGTGTGTGTGTGTGTGTGTATATATATATAAACAAAAATCAAAACTGAGGATGCACTCACAGGACTTGGTTAAAGTGGAAAAAAAGGGACTTTTAATTATTCCATGTGAAATGTACAGAAAAATCAATTTTCCATTCACATGGAATAATTAAAAGTCCCTTTTTTCACTTTAACCAAGTCCTGTGAGTGCATCCTCAGTTTTGATTTTTGTATATTTCTGACGTTTGGGATATAGCACCCAGGCTAATAGTTCTTTCTTATTACTTAAAGGAGAGTGCCAAGCATCCTGTTTTTTTGAGATTATATATATATATATATATACATACATACATACATACATACATACATACATACATACATACATACATACATACATACATACATACATACACACACACACACACACACACTACAGCACCCCTCACACTGCACCACTACACACATTACGCTCCAGATACACGCTAGATCCCTTACCCTATATGCACTCTTAATCCTCTACACACACACACACACACACACACACAATCTTCTATACACACTCTGGTCCTTTACACACTAGATCTCTTACACACACACTGCACCACCTACACACACACTACATTCCTTGTAAGCAAACACATACAACATTCTCTAAACACACCCTCTCTACACACAGTAGTGTGTGTGTATAAGTGACACACACTACGTCACCTATACACACACACACTACTGCCCGTATGCACACACTCGCTACATCCCCTATAACACTATGCCCCTATACACGCACTCTCTACAGCCCCTAGCCACACATATTACACCACAAAATTGACCTATTTACACAATACCATACCACACTCTACACACAGGCAATCCCACAAGCATGCGCCAAACACATGCACCATACGCTTTCCTGGCCCTTTTGTCCTCTGGTATCCCACTTGTGGAGACACCAGAGACAATTTAAAAGCAAACACAGCGCAAGCATGTTATTACATTTGCTTGCGCTGCGCAGAACAAATACAGGGCCTTTTTCTAATGCTAGAGCCCTTCAGCGGGGCTCTGCGCATTGAACCAACATGCTCACTTTCTCTGGCCCCGCCCCCTTTTTGGGGGGCCGCTCTAATTGAAAAATGCCCGGGCCTAATTTTTTTCCCAGTCCGGCCCTGCCCCCGTCTTGTCTTTCCTCCAAGCTATACACAGGGCTGGATTAACATAGGGGCTGATGGAGCTGCAGCATTTGAGTTTCCCTCCAATACCATCTTCATCAGATACATGACGCTTGGGAGGTATGACTGTTTTAGTGTTTTTGGTCGATTCTGTAATTAGGCCCAATCTTAATTGTCAGCACCAGGCCCACTGGGCTTTTAATCTGGCCCTGGCTATACATGTTAAATTCCTTTAACCTTTCCTGGTAAGTTTTATCCTGCAATCCATGAACCAGTTTAGTAGCTCTTCTCTGAACTCGACCCAAAGTATCACTATTGCGAATTTTATTGATGTAGAGCTCCGTGATATCTTTAAGGAAACCACTTAGTTATCTGACGGTGTAAGAAGATGATATGGACTATGTTCAACATACATAATTAAAACATTGATACACTTAGAATGAGATAAAATGGAGATAGCCTGACAGACAAAAAAAAAATGTTAATATTCAGATTTTAATTATTTTTCTTATGTTCCTTTCACTTTGTACAGCGTGTCATCTTACTGCAAATATGTTAGACACCCTGCCTGGTATTCTGTGTTTACTATATTGCTATATTGCTCTCACTTATACTAATGTAAACAGTGTCTCCCAGTGTAATTTTCGTGGAAGCATTTATAATTATGTGTACACTTACTAGAGCTAACAGGGAAATGTAATCTGACAAATTGGTTTAAGATTTCAGGGTATTATCTTATTGCTCTGTGCCATTATGCATGCTTCAGCAGGCATCAAATTGTTCCTTTAGAAAAGGATATGCTTATTTCATTAAAATAAATTGTTTCAGTCCAGGTTTTTCTCATTGGTTTGATTTTCCATCACTATATGCCCATATAATTTATCTAAGCGTAGTGACTAGTAAACAAGTGGGAAATAAGGTTATAAAACATACTAAAAAGGAATGGATGCTATAGAACATGTGCATTAGTTTTAGGAATTTTTATTATTCTATACATATGATCATCATGTGTTCAGAAATGCGACTTTTATGTTTGTCTTTTCTTCCTGCTTATAATGAGTGAATCCCTGCTGCTGGCTGACCACCCCTTTTCATATGTTTTGGATTTGGAAGTGTAGATGAGAGGCAGGAACCCATGTGGTCTTATAAAATGCAGGAAAGCCCTCTACTCTTTTCTAGGTTGGGTATGATGTGTTTTGACTTTTTATCACAGCGCCCTCTGTCTACTACAATTGGAGGTAGAACAGGAGAGCACATGAAAGACGTGTCTTCCCACTTTGCCTGAGATAACATCAGGGAGAGATTAGATCACCGAGGTGTTAAATAGTGGAATCCTCCAAGATCCATTTGTAATTCCAACTTAATGTAGTGATTATGGTGCAATAAGCCTCTGGGTGTAGTCATTCTGGTTTTTGTCAAAGCTGCAATCTCAGGGCTATCACCTTCTGTGGCTGAGAGCACTGGTGATTTGGCTATTCCAAACCTCCACAGCTCTTTTCAACACAGCCACATCACTATTAACAGTTTAAGCACCACAAAAGACTAACGGAACGTCATTGTTAGACTTTTCTAATAGGGTTCTGTTATAGTTTATCAACTTCATTTTAGGCATTGCTGTGTTTTTAAGGTTTTCCATTCCTTTTGTTTATTTCTTGAGCGCACAAGCCTAGGATTGAGCTGTTGTCGACTAATCTCTTTTGATTACCATAGCGTGTATTTTTCTATGAGTGCATTGTGTGAAGCTGCATGCTTCTTTTTACTGATAATTAAAAGGATTTGTGCTGAAGTGAATCCAACTCGGTGCATTAGGAGGAAATCCCAGAACTACCCGTTTGTTACACTTTATTTGATAGTTGGAAGGTTTCAATTACAAACATTTCCTATTAGGTTGGTTCAACTCCTGGAAAATGGGCAACATTTGTGTCGTCTTGCAAAAAAGACGTGCTGAAATATGGCACTTTTTGGCAGCTTACGCTGTCATTTTTGTAAATTTTGTGATTAATAAAAAGGTGCGGGAACCAGTATGAGTAAAAAGTAACTGGCACACTTACAATGGTAATCTTCACATTAGTCAAGTCCTCAAATTGTCCTCCTTGTGTTAGTCAGACCCGCAGAGATGGAACCACTGTAGACTGCAAGACGATCAGAAGGGGAAAACTACTATTGGGACATGCCAGCTTTAATAGTGACTAATTCACTTACAGAAACTGGTCCCTGTTATGGATTAAGTAAACTTGTATCATGTGAATTTTGTTTTTGATCTGTTTCCCTTCCTGAATATTAGTCACTAAAATAAAACTCTTCATGATACTAAGCAGTACCGTCTGTATGGAATTATCGTGCTCTTGTTTTGAATACAAGGCTTGTCGGAAATCAGACTGAATATTCCAGCTCTCATTTATTTATTTTTTTTCCTCTCTATTTATTCATCCATATTTTTGCATAGAATGGCTCTTATAATTTTTTTTTGCCGGTTTCACAAGGCTCTGGAGTCTGCCATCAATCCATTTGCCTGTCTGTCCATTTAGTTCTGCATGCTAAATGACCATTTTTGCTTTACTGAGTGGTCTTACTGCTGGTAAATGGTACATCTACAGGGAAGGAACATGAAAGCAAAGTGCATGTAGTTGTAAACCTGTATACACTCTGTAATCCTGCTTCCTGTGATCTCTCAAAATAACATGAGCCATACTCTGCTTAAAGGACCACTAAAGTCACTCACACCACTTCATCTCAATGAAGGTGCATTGGTCTTGTCAATTTAACCATTCAAGGTAAAACATTGCCCTTTAGCAGAAATGGCAGTGTCCACCTTGATGGAGTAATCACACCTCTGGTAGCTGTTACACTGACAACCACTGGAGGCACATCTGCTGCACTGACAGAATAAAACTCTGTCACTCTGTCACATGCAGAATTTCAGTATCTTGGATGTGCGTGATGAGCATCAGATCCCAAATTCTCCTATATGAGGAGCATCTGATCACTATGGAGAAGGAAGTTGTGTGATCAGCAGAGGTAAGCAAGTAAGAGGGAGCTTCCGCATTGGAAACGCTAAGTAAAAAGTTTATTTTCATTATTTTTATGGGACACATGGGGAGAGAGACCTATATAACTAGGTACCGGGTCACTAAAACACGAGGAATACAGGTTTTTAGTCCTAACACTTTAGTGTTACTTTTAACACATCTTTGGTTTCATGAGAAGTTCCATGTAGAGTCTTTATTAACTTGAGTATTTATTAATTTAATCTTGTTTTGATGAGGTTTTCCCAAGATGCGCGCCTGAGCAGAGTTGCTAACAAGTGTCTTTGAATTTTTCCATGTTAGACGGCTGACAATAGAATTTCTTTTGAACTAGGTCAAAATGTCCGTGGCAAGTTTACCGCACTAAATAGAATATAAAGTGAGGGTTGACACATTCTTGTAAAATTAAGTAGAAAACAGGCCCATTTCGAAGCCAGACAACTATGTTTATGAGCCTACCCAATTTATTTTTCTGAATGTAAGGTAGTCAACATGAGTAAAACTTTATATAAAACACTCAGGAGCCAGTACCTGTGAGATTTGTGATTACCTGGCTCCTATACCCTGAGATAATTAATCTCACAGTACGTAATCTCAATATTATACTCTGGACATGTGCACTTAGTTAAGTAAAAACCTCACCATACATATGCACAAAACAGTCATAACTGCATGTGTGTCTGTGTACAAACAGCATATGTCCTGGCCATTGCCCTTCACATGTAGCATTGCAAGAAAAAAGCAAACCACTGCATACTTTTAGAAAATGTTTTCTGGTGAAGGGCAACTTTTCTAGCTCTGATGGGAAGATCCATTCTTTATAGATCCATTTGAGGTTAATAAAGGGTTATTCTGCAGCAAAGGTACATCCTTTTGCAGGGACATATTTAATTGGTTTCCTTGGTGACCGTACCACCTTTGCAAACGTTGCCCTGGAATCTGTATTGCTATTATGTGTATTTTCTTACACAATATCGCCCTTGTAGTGTGGCAAGCAATACATAAAAGATACCATAAAAACAACAGACATTGCAACATTCTGTATTATGCTACAACTTCTTGGGGAATGATTTACAATAGTACATATTTATATAGTCACCGTTAATGAAAATTAATAATAGTAATACTGTTTCTAGTTATGCGATTGTAATTGTATAGTAAATTGTTTACTCATGAAATAACTTATAAAAGGTTTTAGCAGAACATGAAATTCTTAGTCGCTTGGTCTTCATCACTATGGAAACAAATGCAACTGGAACATTGCTTGGCTAAATATAATAGAAGTCACAGACCGTTTTCTTTATATAAATTGATGTAATAAATTGATACTTACATGCTTTAACAAGCTACACTGTTTATTTGATCTTGTATTTTAACTGAGATTGCTTTAATATGGATTTTAGGCAGGCTTGGTATAGTCTTGTTTTATCAAAGAGTTTTGAAACAGATTTCAGAAACATGTTCTTCGCCAAACGTCAAGCCATTTTAAAAAAACAAAGACTATTTAATTTAATATTTCTCAGTAGCATTTGACCTACACGAAGAGACTTTAGTGCATGAATGTTGTTAATGAGAAGTATGCATAGAAAGTAAAAATTAAGCACTAAAGGATGGTATAAAATCAATATGAAATTCGCAATGTTGAGTGATGCACACGTCCAATCATGTGCTTCTCATAAGGATTCCAGTGCTTCCCTATGAGCTGTATTTGATGACGTTCGATTTTCCTATGGACAACAAAATCACATGACCGAGTCAAACTAGATAGTTGCAGAGGAAGCACCTCTAGTGGCTGTCTGGAAGACAAAACTGCAATGTTTTACACACTTCATTGAGACCAAGTGGTCTGGGTGCCTTAATGGTCCTTTTCTTAAAGGGATTCCCCAGTGCCAGGAAAACAAACCTGTTTTCCTAGCACTAGAGAATCCTGGAGTGCCCCCATCCCATGTTGCTGAAGGGGTTAAAACCCCTTTAGACACTTACCTGAATCAAGCGTCGATGTCCCTCGGTGCTAGGTCAGACTCTGCCCACGCTGATAGACAGCCACTAGAGGAGGACTTAACCCTGCAAGGTAGTTATAAAAACTGCAATAATCACACTTGAAGGGTTAAGGGTGATGGGAGTTGGCACCCAGACCACTTCAGTCCATTTAATATTTAGTGTCCCTTTAATATTAATTTTTAGATTGTGGGAAACAGAATATGCAGGGTAGAAACATTATTTTAAGGTATATACTTTCATACAATTATAAATTATTTGTTTATTACATTGTTTCTTAAAAATACAATTACCATGTTATTCTCCTGTCTGAATGCGACCGCTAAAATGGCATATCCCAGGCTAGGGGGGTGTACTGTGCTTCCGACTTCAATTTCAAGGGGGGGTCACTGCATGATGTAGGGGGGCCATGGTGAATGCACTTTGCACTGAGATGCCAGAAAGTCTGTGAGCTGCAATTTTCAAGCCTGGGAGAGGTAGATTACTGGTGAGATTCCGTTTGAGAATGGAGTTGCTTGACCTCCTCTTCAGTGTGCTGACCCTTGATGCCTTCCTATTCTTGAAGTGACTTGTCTAATGCTAATTAGCCCTGCAGACCACATGTTGTTTACAAGGGTGCGCATGTGGAATCAAAATCACAGCCAGTGCATCATTGGTGGTCCTGAATTCTTCCAAAATAATACATAAAAGACCCTACGTAAGATATAGAATGTAAACAGTGAAGTATTCTGAATAACTAGGAAGTATAAACTACATGAAGCATGACAAAGATAAAGCACCGCGCTTACTGCAGTAGTAGCTTAGTATCCAATAGCTTAAAATACATAGTAAAAACAAAGAGAACGTTACCTGCGCTCTGGCCTAAATCCCCATGTACATTTAAACAAAATGGAGGCTCTTTAGTTTTATTCCAATGGCCATTTGAATATATAAGCTCACCTGCCACGTCAAGGCAAGCCTCAATAGGTGAGTTCCTACACTAGCCATTAGATATTCTGATATCAGCCGAGAATCTCCAGTAAGACAGGAAGGGTCTCATTAGAGATAATGAAGAGAATCCCAAAGATAAGGGTGTGTGGAGAGAGGAACGAAGATCCATCTACCACAGCATCCCTACCTAAGGGTATGCCCACATTAAAAAGTATGGAAACCCTAGGTTTACACAAATAGAAAATAGTAGGGTAAAAGTAATAGAATATAAAAATAAAAATACTTTATTAAGAGACGTATAGAAAAAGTGTGTGTGTATATATATATATATATATATATATATATATATATATATATATATATATATATATATATATATATATATATATATATATATATATATTACATATACCACAAGGGGTCCAGGGTAGGGGGATGTCCCATGGTTTATGGGGCTATAGTACCAAAATAGGAGGCAGTAAGGCAGATACAGTAGAAGATTACGTATATGGCAAAGTTATAAGCCTGAATAGCACGTCCTAGTGGAGTGTCTTAAATGTAACGTATTACACGAATATCTTAGGTTAAATGTAGTGTCTGCACAATATGTAGTCAAACTGCTATTGTGGGAATAACATCCAATAGGCGGGTTGTGGTTCCCTGGAGTTTGTGGCAAGCTCCTAACGCCCGTTAGGATAGATAGTAGATAGACCGGGCGGGAGGTGCTGACTATACTAGTGAGATAAATCTAGGATCAAAAGTATAAATAATAAATGAAGAAAAATAGGAAAATATCAGAAGAAATCTTCTAATATATAAAGATACCCAGATATCTCAATTATCTAGATAGTAGTCAGCCCCACAGTTCAAAAGTAATAACAGGTGCTTGCAGAGGCAGACAGGGTAGCAATATTGGAAGTGTATTGCTAAATAGTAGCAGAAATGTTATCAAATCTAATAACTAGTTCTATGTATCCTGCAATTGTTACTTCAAAAGGAAAAGATGCGAAATTGCACTAAATCAGAGCTGATTGAGGGTGAAACATAGCTCCAAAGGTCAACCCCTGCCTCTTAAGTAAAGGGGAGAAAATCTCCTAAGCAATCCCAAGTAGTGGGCACATCACCTGCAAATACCCGACCCCTTGTAGTATAGCTATGTGGTAAAGGGAGAAAAAGTAAATAAATAACGGAATGAAACGAAAAAGCCCAGATCTAATAGTTAGATTATAAATATCAAAGTGAACAAGATATATCTAAATAGGCTGGTTTGTTCAGAGTATACAGAAAGGAGAAAGAAAGAAAAGAGGTCCGCCTAGCTTCTAAATCAAACGTGTAAATTGATGTGAAGAGTAACTAAATAGGCTGGGCTCTTCACTAAATTCTGAAAGGGAGAAGTCTGCCTAAGTCTCCGTCAACTCATTAGAGATGTTTACACTTTGTCTGATACCAGCAAAGTTTATTGTATGCGTAGAAGCCCTATAAAGGGTTAAATGTGAAAGGGTTTATAAAATACCCCTTCCTGTCTTACTGGAGATTCTTGGCTGATATCAGCATATCTAATGGCTAGTGTAGGAACTCACCTATTGAGGCTTGCCTTGAAGTGGCAGGTGAGCTTATATATTCAAATGGCCATTGGAATAAAACTAAAGAGCCTCCATTTTGTTTAAATCTACATGGGGATTTAGGCCAGTGCGCAGGTAACGTTCTCTTTGTTTTTACATGAAGCATGAGACTGTTCTTTCAGTTGTTATATTGGGCCAATTTACTGCTGCAGAATGGGTAATTGGCATTTGCAAATTTCTCCACTAAAACACATTAGACAGTTTATGGGAAATAAAGTATTCATGTTAAAGTGGCTGTATGAGATGAAAGTTCTAGTGTATATTGAAATAGATTGTAGTGGTGTTTTGTGGAGGCTTCATGACAGTCTTGCTCTTTTCACAGCTGAGCTATATATCTATTCATCTGTAAAAGGAATTAGAGCAGCATACTGTGTATTGCATGACTGTGAAGCAAACAGGGCTACACCTATGAATGTACAGGGCCAAGGGGAATTGAAAGATTAGAGGGACACTGTAGGCACTGTATCTGCTTCATCTCATTAAACTGGTTATAATGTCTGGAGACCACATTTGCTTTAATTTCATTCCACATTAAACCGTTAGTTTTTAATATTTTTATGTTATGAGTCTCCAGCAGCCCCTCCCCTCTGAGGAAGTATTAGCCTGAGCAGCAGTGGGCAGCTGTGATTGGCTGAGAGTGTCAGCTGACATCGGTATGACTCCAAGGAAGTGTGTAATCTCTGCCTTAGTCACACCTCCAGAAGGGGCCGAACTGTATGTGGCTAAGGACACTTATTTATTGTTAAACTGCTATAACATGGTTTAACACTGAATGGAGGGACAGTTCCAGTAGACTCCAGGCACCATAACCTATTCAAAAAGATGAAATGGTTATAGTGACTAAAGTGTTCTTTAAGATGTGCTTATATCATGTGAGCAGGGCGGTTGTGCATCAAATTGTTATACTGCTGTGTCCAACAAAATGTAATATCAACCCATGTGAATAGTTCCTACCTTTTAAGGATATTGGCACTCGAGTTCTTTTCCAGAACAAGGTCTCCCAATTATGGTTTTACCAACTGGTCACAATGCACTCTATCCATGATAGAACATAGTAATGTTAACTCATGGTGATTCATTTTAACCCAGTAATGTAAATTGATGACTCTTAAAGGACCACTATAGTGCCAGGAAAACATACTCGTTTTCCTGGCACTATAGTGCCCTGAGGGTGCCCCCACCCTCAGGGTCCCCCTCCCGCACGGCTCTGGAAGGGGGAAAGGGGTAAAATCTTACCTTTTTCCAGCGCTGGGTGGGGAGCTCTCCTCCTCCGATCCTCCTCCTCTCCTCCCCGTTGGCTGAATGCGCACGCGCGGCAAGAGTGATTTTCACAGTGAGAATCACGCAAGCGCCTCTAGCGGCTGTCAATGAGACAGCCACTAGAGGATTTGGGGGAAGGCTTAACCCATTCATAAACATAGCAGTTTCTCTGAAACTGTTATGTTTATAAAAGAATGGGTTAACCCTAGAAGGACCTGGCACCCAGACCACTTCATTAAGCTGAAGTGGTCTGGGTGCCTAGAGTGGTCCTTTAAGTGTAACTGCCAGCAAACAGCAGTGAACTATTATATAGAGGATGCAGTGTCAGAGTTAATACCCTAACAAGATAGGTCTAATTACAAGCATATGCTGATTTTTCACACTGTCTTGAAATTTTAGCTTAGCCTCTGACATTAAGCATCCACAGCCTTCCCTGCCACTTGGTGTACTAATTCTCCAGCCTTCGCACCACCTGGAATCAAGGATATCTCGCTTATGTATCACTGCATCCAATATATCTAACTTTAGTACCACATGGATTCTAGGATTTTCATTCTCCCATTTAAATGCTTGGAAGTAAGAGTCGCTGCAGGCCCTCGCCTCCTAATACCATGTACCTGCAGGGATTCTAGAACCCGGCGTATCCTATATCATCGAGAGCTGGTTATATCAGTGTAATAAAGCGCTGACTGTCAAAAGAAATAGAGATGTGATAGTATAAATATTGGATCACAAGCATTACTGGATGGCAGGAGCAGAGGGCCCACATGGACTCTTACAACAATACATTACTTTTGGATATTGTTGGAACACACTCCTAGATGATCACCAGACCTCTGCCGTGGACTTATAATGTATAGTTCTATCCAGACCGAACCACGACACGAGTACTCGTGGAACAATCAATTATTCCCATTGTACAGCGCTATGGAATTTGCTATATAAATAATAAAATAATAATAATTATACCACACAACGAAGTCAATGGAAAGGAAAGTATGTTCAATGTTTATTAAACAGAATAAAGCTTTTATAATAACATGCAATAAAGGGGTGTCTAGGGGGAGTATCATTAATTACCAATCAAATATTGTCAACTATTAAACAAGCTTGTGCATACAACATTGGTGAATGCATTTAACAATCATTAATATAAAACTTATCTAGAGGGGCAATATTAGGTAGGGTCGTCTTAGAATAAGAGGGTGTCCGGGTAGTGTCGTCTTAGAATAGGAGAGAACAAAGATGGTCATGTTTCAAGAATATGTATGTGACGTTCTGGCATGGTCAGGTACAAAAATGTGGAAAAGTGAAGTCCTTGCAGTTTACAAGGATGTTAGGGTTAATTTCTGTGTGTCTGAATCATAAGACTACCAGATATATTAACATAATAAAGAGTAAAAAATACTTAAGTCACCAATTTAAAGCTACGGTTCTGGCATTTCCTATTGAACTCAAGTAACCAGTACAATCAGTAATCTGCTGTTTGTCATTACATGGACATTCCAGCATTCTCTTATTTGACTTGGCAACTGTGCTTTGCTCTTTGTAATGGTGGTAATAGAAGGGACACACACACACACACACACACACACACATTAGCCATCTGTTACCTCCATAGAATATCCATATTGAAATTCAGCCCTCACATTCCTACTTCATGGAGGGAAACAGACGACCCACCACAGAATGCTAGGCAGTAACAAAGCCTTATGAGAATTTCCAAAGACCATAGACAATGAGAGCATGACTGGTTGGTGTTTGCCTTTACAGGTGTTATCAATAAAACGATCCCTTTACCTGGTTATAACAGAACCATAATATCTGGTTTCTTTTTCTGTAAGAAGAAAAGGATTTGCCAGACGCCTTTAAGAATTTATGACTCTTCTAAACTCTGAATATATTTTCTGAAGTAAATTATAAGCAAAAAAAAAAAACATGTCTCTGAGTTTCTTTGTAGTAAAAAAATACATCTCAAGGAGATCAAGCATAGCGTTACAGTCCAGCCTCCCAAATTCATGTTTTGTCTTTGCTGGAAGTCTGTTTACAAGGTGGGATTTCCGACCAGAGAAATTGATTCCTTTTTAGATGTGGGCTTTTAAAAATGTCTGTTTCCAATCTTTGTTTTTTGTTTTATATTTTTTTTTTCTTTCCGATGTGCTTTTGTGGCAGTATCCTGTTTATTTCTACAGATAAATAAGACTGTGCATTGTCTGCCTTGTGAACATCCTCTTTAGTACATATACAAAGATACATGTATGTATATAGTACAAATAAAACTATGTAAGTTACTATTTTATGAATTTAACTTACCCTCTTATTTGGATGCCAGAGGAGTAGTCACTATTTGGACCACATGTTCTTTTTCTCTTAATTTATAGCGGTTCTGGGGTACTTCTTCTAAAAACCCTAAATAGTGCAATGCAAGCATATTGTCCTATGCAGAGCATTTCTACTCGTGACCCTTTGGGTGCTCTTTGTGTGTATTTGGCAACATTGAGTGGGTGGCTTGCTGTCAGGACTACCTGTCAACTGTGCAAGGTTGGCCTTTGCATTTTATGATTGCCATGTAGAATCAATGGGACACTCTGTATTATTCTTTGGCTGTATTGTTCACAATATGTGTGCTTTTTCAATACTTTTAAAAGACCCTGATTTAGGACTCTACCGCTCCTGCATCCTCATTCCAAATTTGCCCATGACTTTTAAGAAGATAACATTTGTTGAATTCTGTTTAACCTGAGTGTGATTTATTCATGTGCATCCATTTAAAAAATAAATAAATTGTGGAACATTAGGAGCTGATGATCTCTACGGTATAATGGTATCTGGGAGTAGGCAAGTAGCTTAATGTCCTTTTAAAACTGCCGCCAATATGGAGTTGGCAAATGCTAAACTTTATAATTGTCAAAACAAAAAATAAAAACATGCCTTTGGGTAGTAGCTAGCTCCGGAGTAAAACCAGTAATTTTGATAAGATTTATTAAGCTTGCTAGAAGTCCGTATGCAACTGAAGCTTTGTACTTTGTTTTTTATTTTTATGCTTTTAAAACAAACCTGAAGACTTTTATTTCACTATACTAGAATAGCTTATTTACTAATCCTCTTGTGAATTATATTGGACTATGTCTCTGTATTTTCTTGCTGTACATTTAGTTAGTGTGCTGTTCTCCACCGACTGAGGAAAAAATAAAATAATAATTAGAGCTATTTATTAGGCTATATCTATAGCAACCATTGGAATTTTACATTTAAAAAGCTCTTAGAATAGGCATTCTGTCACTTTGCCCTATTCTGTGTATGTGAATGTCTTTTGCTCTGCACTGTCAAAAGTTGATTGCCGTTTTTGCAGGAGGAAAGTGTTTATCTCCTCTGGTGTTAGAAAAGAGGCTGTTGACGGATGATAATTAAGTTCACGTGGCTTGTACTTGGTGGTTTCCCATCAGAATTAGTTGCTGAGTGTGGGACAGGGCACAGTTGGCCTTGTTTGTACAGCTATTACCAGTTCTGAGTGGACCACTAAACTCAAGCTTTTGTTCCCTCTCTTTCTTTTCCTGTCACTTTGAAATTCAGCTTGTCCTTTGTTTGTGTGTTGGGTTACGAATGAGTCTCGTATTTTTTTTCCACCTTCCAACTTGCCATGCAATGAATTCTGCCCATTCACCAAGGAAATGACAAGCATTCAGGAGATATCTGTGAGAAAGAAGCGACATCCTAAACAAGGAGTTATTACCACCTCCGTCCAATGTGATGGGAAAAAAGGATGTCCTGGGCTGCAGTTTTTGTTGAGCCTCATCTTCCTGTTCTTCGTTGTCTCTATAGAAACTGGACTCTGTACTATAAAGAACAATAGTAGGTTGCCACGGTGACTCAATGCTGCATGTGCTAAGGGGCATTCTTAAGTGAAGTTTAGTTTCTGGTTCCTTTTAAGAGAACTATAGAGGACCCTTTTTATTATTCTGCATTTTGTTAAATTTGATTTGATAAATTGGAGCCATTTTTTCATATTATTCATGGTTTATGTGCTGCTTGCCATCATAATCTGAGTCATAATAAATCCATTTTCTAATTTGGGTAATGCATAATGCTTTCATTTCTAATGTATAATAAATAATTATGAGCTTTCGGTTATTGTGAATTCCTCTCAGGGTTCATGTTACCCATTACACTAATTGTTACTTATAAATTACGGAAAATCAAGTGTGTTTTGTTGTTTTCCCCCTCATTTGTCTAAATTAGTATGGCGCTAGACAACCCATTTAGCCTGTCATTTGCATGGCTTTTGACTGTCACATTTTAACGGGAAGGCTTTAGTGCCTATGCATACATTAGAATTCAACTAGAGACATGTGGCAGATTTTATCTTTGCAATATGTAGTCTTAACTCTAATTTTTTTTTTTATATATATATATATATTCCATATACCAGCATTTGATGGTTCTCAGATGTCAGTTTTTTTAGAAACATAAATAATAAAGATAGACAATTCGTTCTACAGGAGAACCGTGAAGACATACATGTTATTATGCAAGGCTACTGTCTGTACTTTGAAAAAAAATATCAAATAAAAACTTTGAAGAAAAAAAAAAATAGCAATGGAGCAATGGGCCACCTATTGTATACTGATCTGTATACTTGTAAATTTGATGCTGTGATAGCTTAGTGTGAATTTTTTTCACGCCACTCAAAATCACTTTTTGTCGAAATCCTGAATCCACATATAGTTTTTCAGAACTTTTAAAATGATAAAAAAAAAATAAAGAAAAAAAATAATAAAGATAGAAAAAATAAAGTCTACAGTCATGATTCTGTCATTTATGATCGACACACTGCTCAATAAATCTTATTGGTGATGATGTACCAAAGGGCAGAACATAATCTGTGTTTGGTACTAGCATGCTATGAAGCATATGTGGAGATCAAACAGGGCTGTTCAATACTGTTCAATACTTTGCCAGAGTTCCATTGCAGTTTAGACAATTTTATCATTGAGTACCTGGTTACAAATCAAATATATGTTCAATCATTTGTGCCATATAAGTACACAATTTTTGATATGAGATGACTGATAAAGTGCAACTTAGTGGGTTATGTTATGTTGATAAAGTAAGACAGGTGTAAACGCAGGTACATATCTCAGATGTGCTACACCTACCATGATGCTATCTTTAGCTTTAAGGCTTGCAGAGCATCATGGTTGTTTAATGTTTCCCAACACTTCTACTTTCAGTGGGACCGTCCTGCCTTCGGGGTCCTTTATAATTTCCTGATTTCCCACATCAGGGATCATTAGATGTGCTTGCATTAGGCACTATAACCATGTAGGGAGCGCTTCAGCAGTGCTCTTTGGTCCAAAAAGCTGGGGAATGGCCAGGCTGTCCATCAGTGGGCAAATATGCCCCTTTTTTTTGTCAGGCTCGGTCATTATGGACATCTTTAGTGACACGGTGTGTTACTGGCGATACCCCCTTGAGGCTCTGCTCACTTCATTCTGATTCCCCAGTTCAGATTGTTTGGAGGTATAAAGTTGTAGTAATGCAGCATCTGGGGGATCTACAACTAGCTGCCTTAAATTAAAGTGTGAGGAACAGTCCATTGAATGAGGGTACAGTTTAGCGATAAGCGACATTCCATAAGGAGTCAGGATGCCTTGAATCAGTTGATAAAATAGCTATATAGGACTAAGTGGAGTAAACAGAATGCAAATAAAGTAACAACTTATACTAATTCTTAACAAAGTGTAATTGTATTGGTTTTCTTCAGAGATTGACCTTCAAGCTCTATTTAAGTAAAGAAAAAGCTCTGCTTAAATCATGCTATTTCTATACAGTGAGGACAGTTTAGCCGTGGTACATATAACCAGAAAATGTAATGTCAGATATAATAAAAATGTTAACAAAGAGGCTTATACATGTGTACATCACTGGTTAATTGACAAGTATCATATAGAGTTTTTTTCCCCCTGAGCCATTATGACGAGAGGGCTTACAAGATATACAGCCTGGGGGACAAGTAGTAACAAATAGCCTTTTTACTTTACTTGTATTACCTAGATGCTAGGGAATACCCCTGTTGGATCTTTACAGAGTGAAGAGTTGGAATTCATGGGTACTGGCCCAAGCACAAATCAACACCATTTTTATTGATTAATTGCCTTTCACAATTTCTGCCCTATTCCTCACTCATGCAGTATTCTTAGGAGACATGTTAGTGCATCTCCAATTGCTTTTACTCAAAGAATGGTGCTATGAGGCTGGAGCTCACAACTCTTCTATGCCAGTGCCTTACCCCGCCTTGTTACCTCGTTACACCTTCACCTGACCTCCTGTGCTATCATTGCCAGCTCTTCCCTGCATTCTGAATGTACATTCCCATATTGCTTTAACATGAATGTGCAGATCACTGTGGATTTCTTGTTTATTTTGAGTTCATCCTATTGAGAATCCGTCCAATTTATTCCTTCATCCAAATCGTAAAGCACTGGTTCTTGCTTGAAAAAAATTGGCAGCAAGTATAGTGATTCATCCTGGGGATAACTGGTACTCGTGGCATTCATGTGCAATATTCATCACATAATATGTTGGCACAATATCCTAAATAAATTAACTTTTTTTTATTAACGTCTAAGATGGTTAATCGATTTCTATACTTTAGTGCAAATGTAAGTTTTACCTTTTCTATAGAACTGGAGTGTTTCATCTGAGGTTTTTTTTTTTTTTGTGTAGAGATGTGTTGAGTAGTCTGCGATCATAGAGCATATGTTTGTTTTGTAATATTCATATCCAGCTTTGCTTAGCAGAGCACAGAGTGAACAAGACCAAATTATCTTTTCTAACGTGAGTAGCAATGGTCTCCTGCCAACGAGCACACAGTGATTTGCTTCTCATCTGTCATTGCAGTGAGTCGGGCACCAAAAGCTTAACTCTGACAGGATTCACAATCAATTTTTTTTTTTTACTTCCTTTCATATTAAAAATCACCCTTTTATTGGAATTTTTACTTTGTTACACTTTGCATAAACTGGATTTTTTTGAGATGCATTATGCACAGTATCTAACAGATATTTTGGGTTTCCTTCCTGGCTAATGTAACAGATAACAACCTGGGCTATTTAATATAGGCTATTTTATGTGGAGAATATCTTGTCTTTTTTTTATTTTATTGCCCTTTAATTTTCCAATTTTTGCCAGATGCAGTTATAAATTAAATTTTTTTTTTTTTGCTTACAGATTGAACATTAATGGTTAGTTTAACAGACATTTAATTCTATTTCATCATATACTCCGTATTCTGCTGCATCTCCTGAGTACAGCAATACCCCACCTGTATACCATTGTCAAGATTTTGGAAAACCTATAGGGTCACATTACTGACTTACCCTAAGTTTACCCTATTTTTAACCCTGTCAACGCTAGTTAACTCCAGCTGACACTGACTAATCCTAAGTAACCCTCATACCGACACTGTTTATGATGCGGAAGGATTCTTTTAATTGATGTCACTGACATCAGCATAGAGATATCCCCTGGTTGCAAAGTGCTCTGTGAGTACTGCGTGATGTGTGATCACAACATCAGAGGGATGTCTTCTCTGCTATTGATATTCATGCTTTCCCTGCTGAATAAATGGTGATTGGCATTGAGCAACAGACAGAGTCCAGTGCTAATGAATTTCATGAGGGATGGCTGCAGAGTGACTTATCTGGTTCTTTTCGGACCACCAGTCCAAGGCTGAATGCCACCATTCACCTATGGTAATTTAAATGCCTGTGTGCAGAGCTCACTTTGCGCATCAGTCAGTGTGGATCAACAAGCTTTCAATCTAGTATCTACCAAGTAAACTTATAGAATGTAAGTTACATGATTGTAGAAAACCCAAATCCGAGTAATTGGCTAGTCAGCATATCTCAACAGTTGGTTGATTGGTTGATTACATTTCTTACCTGTTCTGTGTTAAGTTTATATGTGTATGTTAATATTATTTTGTATTTTTAATTATATTGTAACAATGGAATGTTTGTGGGCCCAGGATATACTTGAAAATTAGATAATCTCAATGAATCCTTCCTGGTAAAATATTTTATAAATAAAAAAATAATTCTACTATAATGGGTGACAAAATGTGGATAGAGAGAAATTAAGATTTAATTAGAAGCCCTGGCCTCTGACCTGACTGATCTAGTGTCTTCGGGGTAACAATTCATTAATATATGCCAGCAGGTTAATGATGTAAGAGTGAAATTAAGGCTATGAGTTCGAGACTCGTTTTTCTCCTGAGCTGTTGTGCCAAATTATTACTTTTGGTTTTTCTAAATCTCAGTATTTACACTTCTGCTAGTACAAGTTGAACATTGCACTCACTTTCCTCTAAATGGTCATTGAAATCAGGCCCCAGTGAAGACTAATGTCTGTTACGTTTATTTTTGCTTATCCGCTAGATTAGCTTTTCAGCGGCTGACATCATGAAGGGCCCACTAAAGAACAGGAATGATTTTGAACAGGTGTTTTCAGAAATTAACATGTCTTCAGTCAACATTCGCACAAAGCTTGAAAAAAGCCAGGTGCTACAATCAGTGAGGAATATCCGGAGGCAATTGTTTGAAGTGATTGGCCCCATTCAGCTACAGTACCTTTGCCAAAAATATTCCTGTAGAACTGAAATGTGCATTTAACACTAAAGAAAACTGTTTCTTGGATCAGTGGATTATATACTGTATAACTGTGTATTTCTTATCTATACTACCTAGAGTGGCAAAACTACTGCCCAGGTATACATATTTATACTAAGTCGGGAATAGTGGAGAATTGATGAGGAATTTTCAAATTTTAGACCAAAAAAGATGAATTGGAAAATAATGTAAATGGAAAATTTTCCTGTCTGGCTTTTTTGGCTTAAAATGTAAAATTTCCTTACCAATTATTCACAATTTCTTTTTTAGTGGGGGAAAAAAAGTTTTATTCCTTGTTATTGATTTGAAATGTCTCCCTGCTTTTCCTTTGTAGAAAATATAGGTGTATACTAGGATTTATTTCATTATAGACCTTATATTATTTTATTACACCTGTCTGTTGACATGACTGATTTATTACTTCAACTATGCTCTAAAAATCTGACCCATTTTCTCCAGAAATTATCTATATAGATATTATATTGTCCCACCCCCCTCTGTTTCCCAGAATTAATCTTCCAGTGGTTTTCTTACCATTATCTTTTATTCCAGACTGATACCAGATAGAATCCAGTAATTAATTGCAGTTAAGTTTAAACTCATTAACCCCTTAAGGACCAAACTTCTGGAATAAAAGGGAATCATGACATGTCACACATGTCATGTGTCCTTAAGGGGTTAATGTTCATTATTTTAAAAGATTTTTATTTTCTGTTTTAACCTGTGCTTTTTCACTACACTTTCATCACTACCCTTTCCTTCCTTTTTGTCTCCATCCTAAACTTTGATCATGTGATCTGCTTATATGATATCTCCAGAACATGCATTATTTGCCCATAATGCATGCTCCTATGTTGTATATTCTCCCTGTCTGTCTTTCTATTACACATATCTGTTTATGGGGCACATTCATTTCATGCTGTTCGCAAATGTTTTTTTTATTAATAATTCACAGGAAGTGTGATTTTACAACTTTATTCTCTATAAATGGCCACTTCCAGGAAAGGATCCTACTGGGAGCCTCTTAGTGATCTCAGACAGAAACAAACAGCAGTGTTAAAGGTCAGCGTGATGGGGGATTTTATTAAAAGCTAAGTAGTGGAACTAGACTGCCCCGGGCTTCCAAAGCTATTAATCCCATAGACTTGCGTTGTCAGTGTTCCAGTGAGGCAGAAGGATACAGTATGATTAAACCTTTCATGATACAATTTGTCAATTTCTTTCAGTTACTATTATTTGTGCTTGTGTCGATAAATGGAATTTCAGAAGAAGAATGCTGTGTGAATACCGTAGAAGGCTGTAAACAAAAAAATAATGCTCAAACCTGGTGTTCAAGGAGTATTTTTAAAGGAACACTATAGTGTTAGGAATGCAAACATGTTCCTAATACTATAGTGCTTGGTTGGTTGTGTGAAATAAAGTTATTTAAACTTACCTTTTATCCATTGCCTCACTAGTCTAGCTGCAGCTGGCCCTGACTCCATGGCTGAGATTATCACTCTTGATGGTTTTAGCTAATTCTATTGCGCATGCGTAGCACAACTCAGCTCTGCGCCAGTCCGCATCTCCTCATTGAGATGCATTGAGTCAATGCATCTCTATAGGGTGCGTTAAGCATCTCCATGTAGAGCGTGGAGACTCTGAATGCAGGTCCTGCACACTGTACAGCACTGATACAGGACGCACCTCTAGTGTCTGTCTGTGTGAAACTGTCCCCGAGCAGCTGTTGTACTTCACCTCCAATAATTCTCTACCAGCTCGGGAGTGATGGGGGGTTGGGTGCACAATTCAGAATCTCTAATTTAAGATGGGATAAGGGTGGAACATGTTCCACTTGGCAAGTAGCCAAGGGTTTTAAAATTTTACACATTCCTTTTCATTGAAAGGTGTGAAATCGGAACTTGAGGAATTTTGCCAGTGCCTTGCCGCAGAAAGTGAGCCAGAGAAGTGAGTCCCTATTCTTGTGTGATGGGCTAAAGGGCAGTAGCAGTGATGGCTGATAATGTTTTAGGTTGGTGGGGTTCCAAACTACGAATATGAAATTTGACACCAGACCCTCCCTCTCACCTACCTCCTGGTCTGTTGGACTCAAATGTAATGAAAAATGTTTTTTTTTTTTTCCTCTTAACTTTTGATTGCCAGAGATATATTTAGCCCTTTACAAAGCACACCGATTATACTAACAGGGTTGAAAACCTTAAGCAAATTTTGTATTACTTAGTTTGCAGGAAACCGCTTTGTCTGAATAACACTATTTCTGCTGACCACAATTAAGTGTGATTAAAATTATTATAACTGTCAGCAAAGAAAAGTCCAATAAAATAAGAATTCAGGATATAGTACAAGACCATAGTTGAATTGTACCTAGGATCGTTTGGGAGTATTCTTCAACAAACACACATAGTTTATTATGTCACATGCAGTTAGTATATTAGTTTACTGTACTTGAGACTACATATGAGTGAGTAAACCTATTTACTATTGAATGTTCACCTCAGTAAGTGAAGTTAATTTAGTTTGTCCAAGCATTAATAAGATATTAAAAATAAATTGTTATGTTGCCTTCAGACCCTGGGCATCAACTTACTTTAAGGGGTTAAGTGTTATAACCACAAAGTTGTTTAACTGGTGCCCATCTGCTGGGCCCCTCATTCCTCACCACAGTCTCCAGCTTTAATGAGAAAGAGTTGGACTGGGCTGACACTGTCAGCTGACACTCTTGGCTTATCAATATCTCCACTAATCAACAGTATCACTTCAAAAATCCCCTCTAGATGCAGACAGGGCACATCCTGCCTTGGCTGAGAGCACCACAAATGACATAAGTTCTACACATTCCCTGCTGTTCTCAACAGCTGATCTATACATCCATCATTCATTACCAGTGCGTCAAAAGGAGAATTGAAATGATTTTACTGTACGGTGCCTCTATGGACAAGCAATCAGTAGATAGGTGCCTTGGACACCACCATACTATCCCTTGGTCAATAACTCTGCATTTAATTACTTGATACCCGGGCAAAACTGATGCCATCTGATGGCAGTGAGAGAGTACAGAGAAGGATCTCTTATAGCTGGCACTTGTTACAAGAAGTATGTTTTATGGTAAAGAGGCACCATTCAGGCTTTCTGCTTGCAACTTTTATTTTACAGCGAATGTGTTGATAGACTTTCTGTAAAGTAGCATCATAGCTCATTGCATCTTGGTAATCCCCAGCTTCAAATTGTAAATTCTTACAATAACACTTCTCTTTTTATTATGGGAAAAAGAAAAAAAAAAATCACACAATAAAAAAAATAAAGCCGTTTCGCTGCAAAGGGTTTTAGAACTTGGAAGCCGTTCTATGATAGTGGTTTTCAAAGAATATGCAATCCACTTATGCAATCAAGAGCAATAATTGTATTACTCAGAAAGCATTTAGTCTGTTTGTGTCTAGGTGCCATAGAAGGAGGCATGGAATAAAAAGAATCAAGAGATAAAATAGCATCTGAGGTTTAAAATTGGAAAAGAAAATGAGAGACAAATTGTATTTCCTATCATGGCAATAACCACTTAAAACTCTGCAATTTCTGAGCAGAAGGTTAGAATCTTATTTGAAGAATAATTTACATCCTACCGCAAAACCTTTTTAAAGAAGTCTTTCTGGTTTTTTTAACACATGGTTTGTACTTCAAAGAGACGCAGGCTCTTTAAATAGTCTGGTATATTTGGAGAGAACACATTCTTGCCTGCAGTCCATTGAAACCCTTTTTTTCACTCAGCTTGGTAGAGGAGAAGCGTACTTACAAGAATAAGTGTCAGGATTTGTTTTAGCTAAGCTGTAAAATCTGCACTGGCAGCTATCATTGCCATCTCAAATATAAACTGGGTGCCCGCCATAGTAATTAGTGACCTTTACCCTTATAGACATTTCATCTAGACTTTGGCCCACAGTCTTTGGCCTTGAGAAGGCATTATTTTTAATTCAATTATGACCCTTTGTTTGTGAGAATAGTGCGGTCAAGATATTATAAAATAAAGTTAGGAACCTTGTTCTTTTTGTTTTCCTACTGCTTGAAAAAACTAACTCTTGATACGTTGAAGCATTATTAATTTGCAGGTCTTTTAATGGATGTAGATTTCAGATTACAATATATTGGGGATTTGGTAGTGGTTAATTAACCTACAGGAGATGACCTAACTACTTGGCGTACATTAACATAGCTGTCAACACTCCCAATATTTGCCTGGACAGCCCAAAGATTTGGGCTCCTGTTCTGACTAAAAACGACTCCTTACTCATGACCTGCTTTCATAAATCTATTCAGCAGTTACTGTTTTTCCATAGAAACATAGAATGTGACGGCAGATAAGAACCGTTTGGCCCATCTAGTCTGTCCAATTTTCTAAATACTTTCATTAGTCCCTGGCCTTATCTTATATCTAGGATAGCCTTATGCCTATCCCACTGTGTTAACCTCTACCACTTCAGCTGGAAGGCTATTCCATGCATCCACTATCCTCTCTGTAAAGTAATACTTCCTGATATTATTTTTAAACCTTTGCTCCTCTAATTCAAGAATATGTACTCTTGTTGTGGTAGTTTTTCTTCTTTAAAATATAGTCTCCTCCTTTACTGTGTTAATTCCCTTTTATGTGTTTAAATCATATCCCCCCTGTCTCGTTTTCCCTCCAAGCAATACATGTTACAGTCAATATTCCTAAATAATACCAGTTGCAAATTTAACAGTCAGACTTTAGTATTATGAACTCACTATAATGCTGGCTGTAAGGGACATTTTTGTGACATGACCCCAGAGCTGGCTCTGTTTGCCTACATCCGTCTCATTTTTATATTTTATACCAAAGGTATACATCAATATGTGGTATTTGTAGAGTTTTAATGGATATAGAATTCTATAATAAAAAAAATAAAAAAAAATATATATATATATATATATTATTTATTTTTTTTAAATTTATTTAATTTATGTATTTTTTCTTCTTCTCCAAACTCACTTGAGGACATTCCTGGGGGGAAAAAAATCTATCAATGAGCAGGCCAACCTCTGACCAGTGCAAAATACTCAGAAAACACAGTAGCTGAGGCTGGAGGACGGGGAAGTAGCCCATCCCAAAACTCCAATATCTTTTTAAACTAAAAAGCTACGGTCATTGCAACTTTGCAAAATATTTATTAATATACTCTTAAACATATAAAAAAAATTCTCCACCATAAAGTTACATTTGCTATGTTGACTGCATAAACCAGTTTGGTGGGAAGTTTGTGCTGCAAGTGTATGAAACTGCTTTAGGGCACCGTCAACATTTTCACTCTTCTCATGCGTTCAGAATATAGAATTTAACAGTAAGCGCCCCTTCTGAATAGAGAGCCATTGTTTAGTTAGAATAAACATTTGTTGGAGTTTCGCTGTTTTGGTGCCTTGGGGTTTAAAACATTTTTTTTTTTTTTTTTAAATCTTTATGGATTGCGCTCTCCTATGGTTAATTTCTATTGGTGTACATTGTGTGAATATGTAGTGTAAAATGTTTGCTTAGATACATAGCAAAACTTTATTACTTGAAGTTAAATGACCGTGTTATCTATATCAGCATAACTATTATAATTAACATACATATTATAATTATATATATATATATATATAAATATAGAATTGTGCATGTTTGTGTATACATAGAATTTACTCAAATTTCTATTTGTGCAAATATTTTTGGACTTGTCATTATGTTCTGGATGTATCCATCTCATTGTATTTCTTTCTGCTGGGAATACCCGAAACATGCTTGTGCCAACATAACCAGATGTGCCATCTTAAAGGCTTATATTGGCTTAGAGCAATAGTCCGAGATCATGTTTAAAAACACTGTATCCACAGATCATGTATAAAGCATGCTATAAAACCTGATCCAGAATCGTATAATTTAACATGATTTTAATCGTTTTCACATGTATTTCGGCAACCACAAAAATTGTGTTAACTGAACCACAAGCTCAGAACACACTGGCTCCATGTTGATTATGTTTATGGTCCATTTATATCTGAAATGTAATTTTGTATTGAATATCATTTATATAACTAGTCACATGAGCCATTGCTTGAGTTTTCGGCTAATTTGTCATTTGTTTTTTATTTAAGTTCTAATTGCAACCTGTTTGATATGACGTTGATGTTTATGTTAAGCTGAAAACATCAGAGAATTTTTAAAGGGATCTTAGTACCAAAAATGTGTGTGAAACATATCTCCAAGAAGGCATGCATTATATAGAGGATTATAAAATACATAACGAGCAACAGTGAGTAGTGTACTAAAAAAGGGTCCGTCACCAAGGTAACACATTTAATGTTCCTGCTGATCACTTCACTTTAAGATCTTTTACTATAATTCCTTTTTATACGTACACACTCATATTTCCAACTGATTAGTTAACAAATGTGTAGATGAAGGAATTTAAAAGGGCTTTACATATTTAATCTGTGCAGCATTTCTACATCGCCCAGCATTTTGCAAGATCTAGAAATGATCAGTTTTGAAGACTTTGGAATATAAGGATGATGTCAAAAAGACTAAATATAAACCACTGTTAGTTTGACTGATTTGCAAATTTGTTTGGAAATTTTTTAAAAAAATTATAATGCAAATCCTAAAAAAGGGGGAACACTTCCTGTAGTGTGCTCCAGAAAGAGAGGGCCAATCCCTAAAGACATCAAATGGAAGAAAATAAATATCCAGGTACACCTGAAGTTACTTCTAAAAGGCAGTCTTTTTATTTGAAACAAGAAAGTGGAGAGAACGTTTCGGATCCTCTCTGAGCCTATATCAAGTCTGTTAACAGACAATAAAAACACAGAGAGAAGCTGAAACGTTGTCTCTACTTCCTCGTTTCAAATAAAAAAGACGGCCTTTTAGAAGAAACTTCAAGTATGCCTGGTTGTTTCTTTTCTTCCATTTGATTTGCAAATTTAATGAGGTTTCCGAGTAGTATTTCCAGATGTTTTGTTTTTTTAGGCACGTTTGATATTTCAATGGTGGAGGTAACGGTTCTTGATTTAACAGTGAACTATAATATGCTTTGTGGATGGACGTTTAGTTATCATACATGATGTGCAACAATGGCGGCTAAACTACATATCTGATCTAAAGTCTGTTTCTTGTTTTCTTTTTTAGCCGAGCCATCAAAACAAACCAAGATCTCCTTCCAGAAACTCCTTGGACCCAAATCTTCTTCAATGATTTCTGGGGAACTTTGCTGACTCACAGCGGCAGCCATAAATCATATCGACCACTATGCACTTTGTCTTTTCGCCTTAACTATACCTTTGGAGGTCTAGACCCATGGGGCTACCACCTTGTCAATGTCCTGTTGCACTCTGCAGTAACGGGTCTGTTCACAAACCTTTGTAAAGTACTATTTGGCAGTGGATGCTGGACTCTCATTGCTGGATTTTTATTTGCTTGCCATCCGATACACACAGAAGCTGTTGCAGGGATTGTTGGACGGGCTGACGTGGGAGCTGGACTCTTCTTTCTGCTTTCCTTACTGTGTTACATGAAGCATTGTTCCACCAGAGGATATTCAACCAGGAGCTGGTGCTGGATCTTCTGTGCAGGACTATGTGCGATGTGTAGCATGCTATGGAAGGAGCAGGGAGTCACCGTTCTAGCAGTGTTAGCAGTGTATGATATATTTGTATTTCACAAGCTAAAAATAAAGGAGATTATCTTGGCATTGAATAAGGTGAGACTAATTTGGCTAAAGCAATGCATTATAAAAAATGTTTTGCATGAAATCCTTATCCTGAAATACATGGTCACTATTCATACCTCCCCATATTTTAGAAGATCGAAGAGGTACACTTTTGTTTTAGTAAAATTAGCTGGAGGTGAGGACAGAAAATGAAGATATTCCTGAACGGTTTAGGGGAACCATGGCCTACCGTTAGCCATTTATGTAACTGGATAAAAAAAGTTATCCAGAACAAGACAGGGCTATTTACTTACACAAGCTCATTCCTAACCAGATTTGTTAGTTGTATTTCATGCGTACATTCTAGAATAGAAAATTAAAATAAATTTGTGTTCCAAAGAAACGGTCTTTCCTAAAGAGGAAGTCATAATTCCAGAATAAATGTGTATACATACATCCAAACATTTAAATGGGCAAAGAGGGACACTTTTTAATTTTAGGGGAGCAAGTGTGCCAGGGGCAGGCTATTATGAGAAATTCTAGCTAAATTCTACCTAAAAAAAATGAATGCAGCTAAAATGTAATTTGGAACAAGAACAATGTATCTTATTTAAACAGACTGATTTCTGATTAAACAAATTTATTATAGTTTGAAGACACGTTATTGTTAGTATCGTTGCTGTGTGTGGACCTCTCTGTACAGCCAGACACACCAACAATATTGAGCTCCCAGAAAAAGGGACAAGCGTATTTGGGCCTAAAATAGAGACTGTCCTTCCTAAATAGGGACACTTGAGAGGTATATGCATATCTATTACATTGTATCGTTTAGATCACAGCTATGCTGTGGCCTAGAACAACTGAAAGCTCTACATAGGAGAATCTCAGACTAAACCATTCATAATTTGGGACAGTATTACATTACTCTAAGCCTTGTTTTGTATGCATTTGCTGTAACATTGTGTCTGTATTGTAGACACTCAGATTTAGATCTACATTCTGCATATGTTTGACTCACAGAGAGATAACTTTAAGAATGTTTGGTGGCCATATACCTTCAAAAAACATTTAAAACATTTCCCTATAATTACTGGGATGGTCATTAATGCCTTCCCCAAGTTATTTTGCATAGATTAGAGCCATTTGTATTTGTATTTGAGCACAGAGGTTGATAGTTTTCAGCATGCTTTTAAATACTCTCCCCTTCTCCAATCTATTTATTCCCTTTTTTTCTTCTTCTTGTCTTAGGGAAAAACAAAAAAAGTATTAAAGGGATTTAAAAATATATTTTTTCCTCCAAAATTGTGCATATTTAAAACTGATATATTTATTATTAATATGATTTTCCTCTGGGCCTGTATTAGAAGTACTCTGTTGTATGGCATTTGTTTCTGTGCAAGAGTTAGCCTATATTTTCCAAATGTATTACGAAGCACCAAAAAGTTGCAATTTATTTTTTAGTCATTCCACAAGGCTTCCATAAAACCTTAATTTCTATCTCCGTGACAAGCTTTAGAATTCTCCTGAAAGAACATGTCATAAAAAAAAATATATATATATAATTTAAAAACACAAGGATTATTCCCAAAATTATAAAAGCTTTGTTGCAATGCACATCTTCACTTGTAAAACAGATTTTCAAGCTGTCCTTGATGAGTTCTGAATAAAAAGGACAGTGCGTTACTGGTTTAAAATAAACATATGTCCTTGTCCCATCACTAACCGTTCTGGCCATTAATTACTGAAGTATATGGCTTGCGGCCTCTTTGGCGATCATGGCTGAATAGTTTACTTTCATTTTAATTCTCCCTTGACCTCAATTCTTCTCCATCCCTGTGACCTGTTCAATAATCTCCTTTTTTTTGTCCAGTCTTATCCAGTCTTGGATCAATCCCAGTTTTCTCCATTATACGCACAGCCAAAAACAATTCGAACATCTGGTTAAAAGTATGATTTTGTTGCTTTTGTTTGTTTTGTTTTAATAATGTTAAAGCATGTGCTAGGACATCATGCTTACCTAAGGTCTTAAGATTTCATAAGGTTTTGATGGGACCACTGTCTTTGTGCATGAGCATTTGGACTTTGTTACTCTTGAGTAATGTCACGAAGACACAATGTTTAGTTCTGATGATTGTATCTCATTGTCTACAATGACATTTTTTTGTCGATCCTACTGAAAGTGGTCGATCCTACTGAACGCGCTATTTGTGGCTTTTTAGAATGTTTTTTTTTTTCATTTCTGAGAAGGGCAGCAATGTAATTAGCAATGGCAAGTCCCACTGTGCATTAATTACTTGGTGTCAGCGCTTGTCACGTGTCAGTTGTTAGAAAGGGTAAAATGCCCTTGCTTTTTTGTAATGATTTGTCTCCAAAGCTTTATGTTACGCAGATGGCTACTGTGCGCTCTACTGGTTTGATTGCAGCTGTCATCTTTGAAAAAGTCAAATGTTTCTCTGTCATCGTTCTCCGATACTGGCTTTTATTATTCATTTATAAAGGGACTAACACGTTCTGCGTTACTGCACAATAGTCACCAGTAATTTTATAAGCTGCAAAAAGTTGCTGAAGCAAAATTGCTAAGTGCTACGTTAATCAGAGATAAGCTCTTAAGGGCTCTGGTAAATCACTCTGTTGATGGAAACATGAATGTACTGTTTGTAAATTAAATCTTAAAGGGACAGTAAATGTGACATGTGAACCCTTTATTACATTAATACCAATATGCATGTCTACTATCACCTTTATCTTTGTGAAAAGCCCATGTTGTTTCTATTTCCACATAGGAAAAGTACTATCAATGCTCAATTTAAGAGACCCAGTCCCAGACCCCCCTTTTATTATACAGTGATCGTACATAAAGAAAAAAGAAAGTTGAAGTTCTAAAAGTGTCTGCACAGACAACCCACTCCTCCCAGACCTGAAAGAGGTTCTACTAGACTCTCAGTCAGGAGCCACTTTAACCCCAGTCCACCAGGTGTGTGGGTTTTTATCTTATTTTTTTGGTTTTATTTGCCAATAATTGCAACAGATGTGTGTAGGTTTAATCTAACCCCTTAACCCCTTCAGGACGGAGTCAATAGTGCACGTTCTGATCAAAACAAAACGTAAACAAAAACCGGAATTTGCGCTATATGTCTGTTCAACCGTAATTCACCGCTGTCACATTAAGTACACCCACACTTATTATATATCATTTTGTTCAGGAGAAACAGGGCTTTAATTTATCATTAACTATTCATATATGGAACATAATTTATTATGAATACAATGTAAAAAAAGTGAGAAAATAAGATTTTTTTAAAATTAGTATTTCCGTCTGACATTTTAGCTGTGAATGTCATAATACTGTTAGGTTTTACTGCAAAAAAATGCACATATTTGTAATCAGCGATGTGTCACGAGTACAACAGTACCCCACATTACCAGGTTTTATGGTGTTTTGGAAAGTTACAGGGTCAAATATAGAACGTTCCATTTTCAAATTGAAATTTGCCAGATTAGTAATGTTACCTTTGAGACAGTGTGGTAGCCCAGGAATGAGAATTACCCCATAATGGCATACCATTTGCAGTAGTAGACAACCCAAGGTATTGCAAATGGGGTCCAGTCTTTTTTTAGTAGCCATTTGGTCACAAACACTGGCTATATTGATATACGATAAGGACATGGACTAATGAAAGTATTTTGAAAATTGGGCATGCTTAATGGGCCGAATGGTTATTTGCCATCACTTTCTATATTTCCGAGACCTAAGCCTCTGTTTACACTACTTCTAACTTTAATGCCACACTACTCCTATCCCTAAAACTGCATTCATTCTAACCCAGCATTAATCTTTACCCTAGACTGATGCTATCAACAGAGGGATTTCACTGCTAAAATAGTCCAAAGCAGTATGTGATCATCCACTGGCTGTTTTAAGCATGACAGGGAGAGCACCCTGTAATGCTGAAGCTCTGGCATGCTGTCCTTGAAAATTGCACTGTGATTGGTGCCGAGACCCTGTCAAGGTCTTTTCAGATATGGAAAGTCTCCCTCAGACTGCGGGCAGTATATGAATCACAGTAGCTGAGCTCAATCACACAGCCAGGTAACTCAGTACGTGCAGGGTTGCAAGCTGAAACATTGTACATACATACTCCTGCCACAATGGCCACTTCAGATCAATGAAGTGGTCATGGTAGTTAGAGTAACCCTTTGAAGCCTTCTTTGATAGCATGGAATATCCTAATGTCATTAAGGGGTTAATTTTGCATAGTCTAAAAGTTCCGAATTACAGGTTAAAATATATTAGATCAACAGGCTATAGAGTACTAGAGAAATATTTTAATAATTTATGAAGAATCGATTAAAGGACCATTATAGGCACCCAGACAACTTCAGCTCAATGACGTGGTCTGGGTGCCAGGTCCCTCTAGTTTCAACCCTGCTATGTTTCACTGAGGGTTAATCCAGCCACTAGTGGCTCTCACTGACGGCTGCTAGAGGCGCTTCCGCAATTCTTACTGTGAAAATCATAGTGAGAAGACGCTAGACGTCCATAGGAAAGCATTGCGTAATGCTTTCATATGGGCTGTATGAATGCGCGCACGCCTCTTGCCGCGCATGCGCATTCGGATCTAACGTCGGCAGGGGGTGGAGAGTTCCCCAGCACAGAGGGAGCCTGGCGCTGGAGAAAGGCAAGTGGCTGAAGGGGTTTTAACCCCTTCAACCCAGCGGGAGGGGGGCCCTGAGGGTGGGGGGGGACATAATGACCCTATAGTGCCAGGAAAACGGGTTTGTTTTCCTGGCACTATAGTGCTCCTTTAAGTAACCTGATTTGCATAGATAAATGTCTTTATAAGTTACATTGTTTCACAGGTAATTTGTTTCTTTCTTTTCAATTAATTATGTCCAGTTATTCTGCTTTTGGGCTCTCTGATTCTATGAGAAGCAGCTGTGCGATACCATACTCTGAAAAAGGATTAACATTATTTTTGGTCATATTTTATTTGATTGTAATTTGTTTTATTCACTGGACAGGTTGAGTTTGAGGTCTTAAGGTAAAATGTAACACGTGAAGTTTCAAAGTGTTCTTCCTTGCAGGAATTGTCTGTTTCCCTCGTTGCACAGTACTACATAGGAAATTACTGAATTAGAATGACATCAGGCATCTCCGCATCACTGCAGTTATTGCCTGATGCCTGGCACCTTGGCTTGCACCTAACGAGTATGCCTGTTTGCTGTTTGACATAGCTGTGCTCGGCTCGGGAGATAGACTCTGACGTGTTGCCAGTGCTATTCTCTGATGATCACCTACCTGCTGTATTCAGTTGTTTGCCACCTGTAACAACATATGGTGTGTTGTATTAATTTGCCTTTCTTCGGTCTGTCTGTTTTTCAATCTACCTAGCAATGTGGATTCCACCTTAATCCTGTCTTGCTACTATTTACACGATGAGAGATAGACACTGTGTGATGTACCTATACATTTTGGGAGCCATGGTGATCATGCATCTGGAGTTAGTCAAGTGTTCTGGTATGCAGTTGGAATGTGGAGACTATTTCGAAAGGACCGTGAGAAAGACTGGGACTGCTTTTTATATTTTTTTATTATTTATTGTTTACATTGTTCAGATCATCAACATGAGATTACCGTGAAGCATCCCAGAATCAACACTGAGTGGAAGCATCACTTTAAGAGGCGGGATGTTAAAAACTGCTGCCCGATACTTAGATCTACACTCTTTTCAAGAATGCATGCCTCCGCAGCGCTCACATTGCCACTAGATCTTACAACCACTCAGACCTCAGCTTTGTATATCATGGTGATCTGTAGAGACCGATCTAGCGAGCTATAACCATTATAAAACACACGGAACTAAGAACGACTGGCTTCAAGTCTAACTATCTGCGGCGAATATCGCCGCCTAAACCTACACCTAGCTGGTAGCACACCTACCAAATCACTAAGCTGATTTGCTCTCTGGAGGCTGTTTGTAACTGTGGTCACAAAAATCAATGTTCTGGGAGAACGAGAAGCAGCTCCATTTTTTGGGGGCCCTTTACACAGCTCAAGGTCTGGGTCCCAGGGTCCACCTTCATGTTCCACCAATGAGTTTGTTCACAGGGGGTGGAGTGTGTAGGGGATGTCCTGATATGTGTGTAAGGAATGCATTGTGTGAATCTGAGCGCCTGTCAGCCCCTCTCCTCATGCTGCGCCCGGGCGGTGCGCCCTCATGGACGCTGCAGCCCCATGAGGCTCTCTACAGAGCGCTTGGGCAGCTGCAGCATGAGGGAGCCCCCTGGCGGCTGCCTAGTCCGCCTAACAGGTAGCTCTGGCCCTGCGTGCTCCCACCTTAAAATACAGCCCAAATTCGTTACTACCTTTGTTTAATGTTTGATTTATGTTTATATTACACGCCATTTGAATGATTTATGATAACTATAAAAAATGTGCCTAACCTGCCATGTACCTATATGTTCAATTGTTTTAATGCGCTAGAGGACTGCCTTTGGGGTACCTCACATGCGAAAGTTATTAACCTATGCACGACAAAAATAAAGAATAAAAAAAAGCCCGGCGGGAGGGGGAGGGCACCCTCAGGGCACTATAGTGCCAGGAAAACAAGTATGTTTTCCTGGCATTATAGTGGTCCTTTAAGTGGTCCAGGTGCCTATAGTGTCCCTTTAAGCAGTGATTGACGACGCTCACAATTATTTTTTTTAGTATTTTTAAATTCCAAGAAAATGTTTTGGGGAAAAAAACAAAACAGAAAAAAGGACATATATGTAACTCCCTGAACTTTTGCTGATCATTCATTAGCTGGATGAAAATGTCCAATTACTGTTTGATTGTTTTGAAAATGAACGTGTGTTATTACTGCTTATGATAAAATGAGTTACACATGTAGATTTTTGAGCTAGGCAATGTCCAATCAACTAAATAAACCTTTCTATATCTGTTTTATTGTTTTATCTGTCTGAAGAGATATGTAATGATAGATATATATATATACATAAAATCACATTTTTGTTTATCTGTGAATGGAAGCGTAGGTTAGTACACATTAGTCTTTTTTTTTTTTTGCTAAATGGACTTGCTGTCGCTGCTTCCCTTGAGTTAATCTGCCTCCACTTTCCACTAACTGACAACTATTAGACGTGTGTTGCTAGTGTTAATTAATAAAATGAGCTAATTGGTACCTTTAGCCTATTCTCTCCAGCATCGCTAAACTGTTCTCGTATTGCTTACACAGTCTGTTGATGTTTTATCTATGTAAAAGGCTATCTTATTTTAAATTAAGTGATGCCCGTTGGTGTTTTTTTTTTGTAGACAAATGTACCTATTCAATGATCAGCCTCAAGATTAAAACTACTGACCGCTGAAGTGAATAACATTGATTATATAATTACAATGGGCGGAATATATTAGGCAGCAAGTGAACAGTCAGCTCTTGAATTTTATGTGTTGAAAGCAGGAAATATGAGCATGCGAAAAGATCAAAATCAATGGTTAAAAGTCAAATAAAAAGTACCTAATTTTATAAAAAGTTATAAAAAAAAACACAACAAAAATCAGCCGTATAAAACACACTTAACGTGTTTCACCACTGTAGGGCTTGATCCAAAGTGTAATACTTATTTACAGCCTTTCAATGTGTGTTTGAACATCAAGCCAAATTTTTTTTATTGTCCTCAAATTGTATAGCAAACCTTGTTGTAACTGGACTATCTAAACTACTAGTCATTTTCACCAGATTGACTCTCAGCAGGAATGCATAGCTCCACACCCAACTGTCTGTGCATACTACAAGTTCTTATGAATTCCTTAATTTTAGTTGCTTTTAAAACTTACCACACTATCCTTTAAATGCTATTCTAGGTAATCATTAACCTTTTCACAAAGTCACACTTTCTCAAATTAACTCTAAGTCTTTCAATCTTCCAAAATTAACCCATGCCCTTCGATAGCTCCTAGCAATGTGTGTCAAAGTCACAAGACAGTTGGTGTGCCCTCTAGTGGGGTTTGTCAGCATGCATGTGCAGAAAAGCAAAGATGATCGTGAATTCTGTACTGACACTACATATGTGGCTGGCTAGTTACTGTTCTTAATTAACTGCTTTGTTAAAAGCACCATTCCACACACCACAACCAAGACAACCCACTGTTGTGATTATGCTGCTAGGAATTTCCTTGCGGCCTCCAATATTAAGTAGCCAAATTGATTAAGAATTATTTGACAACCTACCTTAGTGCACCAGGCGCCCATACTATATCAAGCATCTCCTGCATGCATCCATGTTCGGCCTGACACAAGGCTGATGTTATAGGCTGAGAACACTCAGCCAAAGCTCTCAGACAATAAGAGTGGCCCTTCACAGTCAAGCATTGTTTAGCAAAGATAACTTTTTAAATGGTTTAACCACTTTCTCTGGGTATGTGCCAGAGCACTATTAACACTATAACTTTACAGTGTGCTTTAGTGGTTATGGTGCTTGGCTCCATATCCTGGCTCCACTTGCTCACTATGCTGGTAAACACAAGTATCTGTTTAAATATCTTCTTTTCCTGCAGTGTCCCAGATTGGGCTACCTAGAAGTGGATTGTGGGATAGGATAACAAAATATGGACTTTCCTACAGAAAGAGTGATACATGGGGGACACATGCTCTTTATTCTTTTATAAAATGTGTGTTAAGTTTGGAGCATTGGCTTTCATTTTGTAATTGTGCATGTGACAGAAAATGAGCTGTGTTAATAGCTATTTATTATGGTTTCAATGAGAAAAGCTCTAAATTGTCGTCATCAATAGAGATGAAAGAAAGCCAAGCCAGTAAGCCCTAATTTGGTTTTATATCTGGATAACATGTATTTGTGATTTTGAATAATGCATCTCATGACTTAGCTTGTGGCTTGGCTACGGTTTTCCTTAAGCTAGCCAAGAAGTTTGAACATTTGCCACAAGTGACTTGTGAAGATATCCAACGACAAAAGGAAAATCTGCTATGGCATGTATGGCAAGTACTTCAATGCATTACGTAAATGTTGGCTTAAAGTGAGTCTAGGTTAAAAAAAAAAAATGCTTATTTTGTATGTACTTGAACAAGGCAATTAAAATATAGTTTAACTAAAGTGATATTGAAAAGTTAATTCAAAGTGATTTTCAAATTCAAGATAAAAAAAATCCAAGGTGGAAACATCCTAAGCTAGCTATGCTTCCATTTCAGCTACTTTGGCCTTAAAGGGTTACTTCAACCACCATGGCCACTTTTTGTTTTAGAAGTGGTCATGGTGCCAAGAGTCTGCACTGTCAGAGTTTCTGCTTGAAACGCTGTATACTGAGATATATTAGATATATTTTGTTACACCCCTATCACACGTGACTTAGGCAGCCCAGAGCTCTGTTCCTGCTCGTTCGAATGCTAGTTTTTGTTGTTGTTTTTTTTGTCATTCCCCTCTCCACCCCCCAAACACACCAAATCTCTCTACCTCACTCCCATGTGCTCTGAGCCAGAAAAAGGTCCAAATCAGAGGCTTCTCTATGAGATGTCTTTGACTGGACTATGAGAGGCCCTGGCTGATATCAGGTGGAGGCTTGGAAGGTAGTGCCAGGTGCTGGATTCCATCAATGTAAAAAACTGATTTTGCAGGTTTATATATGGTGGGGGTGTAATTAATATAATTAATAGTGACCAATAAGGCATTTTACAGGTTATTTTAAAAATAAAAAGTTGTTGTAACCCTTTAAAAAGTAAAATTCACTTTCAATTCTCACTCTGTAAATACTTTATTTCCCTAAGTCCCTTTAAATCCTACCTCTTACGCAAGTTCTTCAGCTGACCTGCCCTCTTTTAGAAACCTTCCTTGTTCATGTTTGGGCAGTGTCCAAACAAATGCTTCTTATACAAAAGCATTGTAAAAACAAATATCAAATTTGAAAGCTCTAAAAAACTTACATCAATATAGATTCTATTAAAAAAAAAAAAAAATTATTGCGGTATGTAATGATACCTTTTTCTACTGGACTAAGATATCTAAAATAATAATAAAGAGATTTCCTCTGTTCTTCAGGTCTGAAGAATTATAGAAGGCCTTCTCCTTCTGTATGAACATATAATTGTTAATAATAGTTGGATACTTTTCAGCCCGCTATCAAGGCAGTGATTGTAACTGTGGCAGATCCATTCTGTGCTACTCCTCTAGACTTGCTGTTCAGTTCAGTCTGAGGGTAGAGTGTCTCCAGTTCTTTTGACTTGACTAAATAACTCTGGTAGTTGAATTTCTATTCAGGCTTCAATTTTCAACATCTTGCATTGTGTCAGCATAGATTGTCTATATAATGCACAGAAATGGGTGGTAAAATCCACTGTGGTTTGTGTTTTCCAAGGTTCTAATAAAATTAGTTTTCCTCTGAAGAAAGGAGGAAAACTCTTGAAATAAATATTTAAAATATAAATCTATATATATGAAAAAGAAATAATTTAACAATATATATATAAAATTAAGTTTTTCGTTTAATAGATACATGGTGTTCCATTATATATTGTATAGTGTTTCTAGAATACAGCTTTGACTCATGGCCTGTGTAAAAAAGTATCTTAAATTACCGGTAGGTTGGAATAGCTTGTTAAGGCTATTTAAAATCTGCATCCTTCACCTTCCCTTAAGCTAATTTGACAGGTGCATTAGTTCATTTTAGCAGTTATATGTTCATACTGGTAGAGAAGGCCTGCTCTAATTTGTTCTTCTAAGATTAGAAAAAGAAAAAATAGAGCTCTAAATTGCACAAATGATACGGTCAAGCATAATGTGTGGTTTTAAAATATTTGCATTTGTCTCAACCATATGTGCTTTTTGGCTTCCTGTGAGTCAGAATAAAATCATGCTTTGTATCCACATTCAGGTGATTCATATTATACCCATTATTAAAAACAGAATCACTTGACTTACTAAAATTGCTTGCACTTTATGGTGTTAGCCATATACGTGCATTCTATAATAGCTCATCCTATAGACTGTTACCTCGTTTGAGCAGGGTCCTCTTCAATCTATTGTTCCTGTAAGTTTTCTTGTAATTGTCCTATTTATAGTTAAATCCCCCCTCCTATAATATTGTAAAGCGCTGAAGAATCTGTTGGCGCTATATAAAATGGCAATAATAATAATAATAACCCTTATGTGTAGCACAGTGATTCCGATTTAACAGAGGATGCAATTTTGAGTTTTTCATTGAAATTCGGCTCATGTCACCCTTTGGAAGTGGCTTTTATTGAAACTACCTACTTTCTTTAAAACCACTGCTGCCTTGTTAAAGGACTAGTTTGGGCACCATAAAAACTTCATCAAAATAAAGTTACGGTGCCAGGAGGTTCCTGGCGCAGGCTCTCCTTAAGGGGTTTAACTGTTCTCAAGTGGTTGACCCAAACATCTATGTTCCAGCACTGTATCTCCCTGGTTATCTGCCCTTTCATTCTCTCAACATCTTTAAATCGGAAGGCTCTTGCAGAATCGTGCAGCGACACCGCTGATGGGCTGAGAGTGTTCAGCTCTCGCTCTCAACCAATCAGCGACTCCCTGGCTTAAAAAAGTATGTTTCTTTTCCAGCTAGTTTTATGAATGGGGAGTCACTGATTGATTGGCTGAGAGGGTTTGACCACCAGGGACGGGGTAGGCCGGGGGGCAGGGAGGCAATTGCCCCCCAGGCCGCCCTAAATAATGTTAAAACCGGCCGCTGCAGGGCCGGTCCTAATGCTGCAGCCGTCTGAGTGCTCCTGTAAGGAGCCGCAGGTGGCTGCAGCACAGCTTCTCAGTGTGCACTTCCTGTCCGTCCGGCCGGGTACAGGAAACAGGAACTCTTGTTCCGCGCGGAGTTTCTGTTTCCTGTAACCGGCCGGACTGACAGGAAGTGCACACTGAGTGTGCACCTTCCTATCACTCCGGCCGGGCACCGCGGACCGGAGAGGAGCTCGGCCACGCTACAGGGGAGGGAAGTGGGGAGAGAGGGAGTAAGAAGAAGGGGTGGGGGAGTAAGAAGAAGAAGGGGTGGGGGAGTAAGAAGAAGGGGTGGGGGAGTAGGTAGAAGAAGGGGTGGGGGAGGGGGAGTAAGGTTGAGGAGAAGGGGAGATGAGATAGAGGGGGGGACTGAGAAGAACACAGGGAGGAGAGGGGCTAAGAAGAACACAGGTAGGGGGAGGTGAGAAGTGGTTCTGGTGTCTATAGCCGGTCCTTGCAGGCTTTTTAATGTAAACACACACTGTGTGTAGCACTGGTGTTAGTTCTTGTGGCACAGCTCAATAGTTGGGGACACCAGCATATTCAATTTAAAGGATTCGCTTGTGGTCCACTGGTGCACATCAGCAGTAGGTGCAGTCAGATTATATCCTCTCCCTCGTGGTTCCGGCACTCAGTTAGTGAGTCAGAGCACGCTCTGACAACATTGAAAGTCAGAGCCATGAAGAGCAGGTATGGCAAAGAGCTACTGATTAGCATAACATCAATATCCGTTATAAAACCAGGAAAAGGTGGGCATGGATGGTGAACTGATTTGGTGGTGCAGTGGGTCACTTGACTGGTTTTTCCCCCCAGGCCTAAGGCTGCCAGCCCTCCCCTGTTGAACACACAGGATGTGGCACATTGGAAAACATTGGAATTGCTATTATATGGCTTTTATTTATTTCTACTTGAAATTGAACATTATCCTTAAAATCAAGGCAGTGTTTACAACTATGGTGGATCCATTTTGTGCCCCTTCTCAAGGCTTTCTGTTCAGTTCAGTTATGCTATCTCCAATTTGTAAGTGCTAAGGGATATGTTGCAGATGAAGTGTTCTTTTTGGGGGGAAGGTGTGGGGATTGTAGGAAATTGTATATCTGCCTAATGCACCGTTGAAAACAATGCCTATATCTGCATATTTCCCCGTGTACTTACAAACTTGGGTACTTCATTTAAGACATTTATACATATGCCATGAGCCAAAGCTGTATTCTAGAAACTGTATAGCACATAATAAAACACCATGTATATAATATTTTTTCTTTTGTGTTTTAACATTTTTTTTTTTATTCTGTGGAACCTGAAATCACTTGATACTGGACATTACGGTTTTAGTAAAAGTTTTTACAGCTGATGGCCTGGAGCTGTCCAATTTTTCATTTTATATGGTCCAATGTCTGCCTGAAAAATCTCTACGTACTATAGTTTTAAATCATTGTTTTTATTAGCCTGTGGATCCCATGAATGTGAGTTAAATGATGCATGGGGCTCTATTAAAATGCTGGGCAATGCCTTGTAAAAAATAAATAAATAAAAGGGCAGCTAATCTTCTTATACCTATATGCTGTTATGATTTACATCACGTCATGTGTCATTACTTATGTGTCCATCACTGCGCTTCAAAAATAAAGAATGTTTAAAAAAAAAAAAATGCTGGGCAACAAAAAATATATTTACATAATTTACCACTTAACTGTTCATAGGTAGAAAATGTGCAGTTTCAGAATTTTTTGAATTCGTTTTTGTCACAATTTATAGATAAAATTGTACAGTTTGGGGTTTTATTCTGTCTTTTTGATGTGCTAAGACTGTCTGACAGGAAGAGATTAATCTCATTTTTTTTCTCTAATAAGATTACAGCTGCAGCAAGCTTTCGGTAGCATTTATTGTAATGAGACACGTGTTCTGGCAAACCCATTGCTGTTTCAGCATTCTTCAGGGATATCCAAGCATAAAGTCTCTAGTTACCTTGCTAAAATAACTGGATTTGCTTTCATCAGGCTGGTAAATGGAACGACTACATCACCTGAGATTGAGTGTTAATGTTAACTATGTGATTAGGTGGCAATTTGTATTGAATTTCACAGCCTCCACCAAGTCATATTTTTAGAATGGGGGAAAGTAATACATCATAGACTCTACCCCAGAAAAAAAATAAATGTTTCTCTACACAGATTATGCAGGAATAACTGCATTAAGTAATTGTAAACAGCCCCTTAAGGCAAACTCTAAGGAATATAACCGCTGCAGATTTTTGGGGGTCTGGGCTCTTAAACGACTATTGGAATTCCAAATAATGGGTGCCCAAACATTGGCACGTTATCTCTTATGTCATGCTAGAAGTTGTAGTGGTTGTATTGTTTGGAGTTTTAAGTATGGCTGTTTTAAGTACAATGTCCAACAAAGTTATTTGTGTTTTAGTTTTTTTTTGTTTTTTTTGTTGTGCACAGAAATTAACAAACGGCCTTGGTCTGCCACAACAGCGGTTTCAAGGTATATTACTTCATCACATAGTACATGTTATGGCATTTGCTAGTCAGACGCATTTTAACTTTAGGTGTGAGCTAACATTCAGTTGAAACGTAACGGCATATATGAAACAGGAAAAACTGCTAGACATTTCGTTCAGTTGTAAGTGTGTTTACCGAGAGTTGATAAACGAGCTGGTAGCAGTGTGACATATAGGCATTAAAGGCATTAAAAGCACAGTAGGTAGAGTAACAGGATATTCAGCTAGCAGAGGTATCATCATACTGTGTGATGCAAGCTATGTGTTTGGATGTATGCCCACTTGGTGTAGTAAAAGAGTTTAAGGATATGCTGTACTAGGAAAATCAAGATGTAAACACGCTGGTGTTGGTTTTTGTACAATTATTATATCACCCTGGATGATCTAGAGTTCTTGGGTTGGTTCGTGCTCCAGGGACTTTTGGCATGTGCGGATAGTAGTGGGCCTGTGCTTGTCCAATGCCCGATCTGTCGTCTCTGTGTGACCAAGTACGAGTGTCCGCTAATGCAAGAGGTCGGGTAGCACCCTTCCGAGAGTGTCGCTGTGCGGCTGCGGCTCATTGGTGTCTTTTAGGCTGCTTCCCCGCCTGGCCAGGGGTACCTCTTCTGGATTTCCAGAGGGGAGCGCCTATCAGGATGGAGGATTGAGCGCTGTGTGGTATGGTTGGCTGCTGGGTGAGACCGCCATCGGGGCCGCCGGTGACCAGAGGATGTGCGTGGGTTGGATATGTGGTCGGCCCTGCTTTGGGAATACCTTGGTCTGCTGTGAGGTCGGCAGTCTCTGGTAGTGGAAGACCGTGTGTGGTGTGAGCCGGTTCAGCAGCCATTGTGGATCCGGCAAGGCCTCCTCCGCTGCTCGTCTGTGACATGGCCCATCTAATGGGCAGATGGGTGGTCGTTTGTGGGGTTGCAGTGTATAGTATGAGGAGCCTGGGCTCTTCTGGCTCCCTGGGCCCGTGTCCGGAGACCCAGTTGGTTGCTCTAATGCCTGCGAGGGCGCAGTCCGCCATCTTGGATGTCTCGTTCGGGCCCACAAGCGGGATGGTAGTGTCTTTGGGCCCTGGGTGCGTAGCCTGGCCCTGTTGCCCCGCCAGTCCATGGGGGGTGGGGGGGCAACAGGGCCAGGTTTGCCCGGGTCTTAGCCTCCAGCTTGGCACCTTTAGCCAGGATAGTGGGGCAGCGGCCGTCTCACTGCCGGCGTAGGCCCCAACTTGTTCGTTGCGGGCTTCACCTCCTGGGTACTGTAGCTCAGGGAGAAAGCCTCTCCGAGGATCCGGTGTCCTCGTGGCTCTGAAGACACTCGCTGCCGGTAGTTAGGTAGTTTGCCATGTTTTCTTTTGCTTAATTGTGGATGTGTTGCAGGAGCTGAACTTGTGTGCAACCGTCCAGCTCGGCGGTCCGGCCCCGCCCCCCGTGTATTCGTTTTTTAATGACAATTTAAGGATATCAAGTTACCTGGTGCTATAAGGGGGAGTTGATTTGGGCCTGGTGCCTTGTTAATCTTGTAATTATCTATTCTCATGCACTCAGTCAGTAGACAAATATCTAAGAATAATAAGGTATTAAAATGGCCAAGCAGAGAGAGATTGTGTCTTTGTCACTGGGGCAGTTGATGGCCAGTGGGAGATTCAGACTGCTGGAGGTCTAAAAAATGGTATAGATATAAAATATTTTCACTTTTCCCATTAACTTTCTATCCTATGAAAATTGATTGGATAAACAAAAACTTTCTGCTTTCTGTTAATAAATTAAGTACACTTCATTTTTATATCTGGTGAATGGTGGATTAATGCAATATAAAGCCATCTCAGTAGATATTCATAAACCTTTTGACCTCCTGCATATAATAAAACCAAAATATTGGCGTCTGTATCCAGTTATACTCAACCAAACAAAAAGCTTAGCCTATCAGATACAGTCACATTTCATACTTCTCATCATTGGTAGGTATGTAGTCGGGTAAGATGGACAGGTGTTCTGGTGGGTCTCACCAGTGACACAACTTGTGTCCCTGGCAACACCCAAAATAGCCAGACCTGCCCTTCAGTAGACATGCACACCCACTAAGGGTAGCGTGACAGCTGGTGTTAAGCACAACAGGTCAATAGACAGCCTCAAAACTGGTCACCTACCTGCAGGACCTACTCCCTACTTGCACGATGATGCTGAAGCACTCTCTGAATTTTCCTAGTGCCTGCTTCACAGCGTGAGCACGTCTAATCAGGGACGGATTTACCCTCTCTGTTGCCCCATGTTCAGTTTCCTCAATGCGCCTTAGCCCGTCATCTAAATGAAGCTTGGTGTATGATTGGAAGGATGAATGTGACTAGTTTGAATTATGACTTGGTAGGTAGCTGGATGGCAACAAGTGCAAGATGGGTGAGAGTAAATGACATGTTATGTGGCCAAGTGTGTGAATGTGACAGGGTGAGTGGGTGTGACAGGGAGGTAAGATGGGATTTATCTGACTGCGTGGATAGGGAATATGATAATTTTAGAGTATGCTGCTGCTTAATTGTTTGGCAATGTGTGCGTAAGAGCATATGTGTGTGGAGCGTAAGTGAGTGCATGTGAATAACAGGTGTATTTGTGTAGAGTGCTAGTGTGTGAATTTAGTTGTGTGTTTTTAAAGATTGCCCGTGTGTGCATGCATGAGCATATTTGTGTGAAGTTTTAGTGTATGTGTATAGGTGTGTTAGTGCACTATATTTCCAATTCCCATCTTTTATCTCTTTCCAGCAGATTCTATTCATGTTTCTCTCCCTTACATGTGTTCCTCTCCCCCTTTCATTAATTATGCCCCTCTCCCCATAACCCTCCCTTTTTCCAAGTATTCCCCTCTTGTTGTTACTGCTTTTCTCCTTTTTTTCAATAATTCCCCTCTTCTTTCTCCCCTTAACTTACTTGTCCTCACCGTTCTTTCTTCCATTCCCTCACTTGTTCCCCTTCCCTTACTTGTTCTCCTCTTCTTTATCCCTTAAAATATATGTTCTGTTCTTCTGTCCCCCGGCTCACACAAATCTTCATCTATTGTTCTTCCCCACAGGCAGCTCAAAGTACAGGAGGTTGCGCGGATTTATGATACTGACTTAATCTCCGCGCACTCTCCTGCAGTTCCTTCGGTTGCCTGCTGTGGACAGAGGGCCTGCTGTCGCGGGTGCCAGGCGAGAAGAGGAAACCTTCTCACCCGAGCACTCCGGCTGTACCACCACCGATACAGGGTGCAACAGTGCTTCTCCACTTGCCTGTGCCACTTTGAGGCCATGGCCTCAGCTACCTTATGGAAATCTAGCCCTGCTGCCCCTAATGATGTGCTTACGTTGTGCTACCCACGGACAGTTCCTGGTGTCCAGGGTGCTGATGCGGGACACCAGGGAACTATGACCTCAATTAATATTTTTGGATAAGTTTTTAAAATGAATTAATATTGATAAATATTTTAATATTAATTTTGAGTTTTTGCTATATTGATATTTTTTGATTTGTTGATATTTTTTCTATATTATATTTATAATTTTTTAATATTTAAAAAAATAAATAAATCTTTAACCAAAACTATGACATCTTAAATGCTAAATTAGAGGCCTTAATTGGGACAGCGGCACAGGACGCTGAAATCAGGAATGTCCCGCCAAAAGCAAGACTGATGAGAGCCCTAAAGTTTGCTTTGAAAAATTGAAAAAGCATCTTGTGAAAATCAGTATTTCATTTCTTAATACTCTCTGTAGACTTGCTAACCGTTAAACAGCGCTTGAAAAGACAAGCATTTGTGAATAATGCCAGCAGGGTATGAGAACATGGGTTTTAATGCTGAGTTTTACATTCTTGTAGTGTAGGATACTGCTGTTAGAAAAGTAAATTATATGTTCAAATAGAGTACTCAAAAATGTATTTATTGAAGCATGGCAGTTTGTAGTTATTTTTAACTGACTGATATGTAGGTCACCTAGAATCTGTATAATGAAAAAAATAGAATTTCAGAAACCACTGTTTGATGTCTGCAGTAACAATGTAGCTTAGAAAGTGTTGGCTTATTCCCTGCTGCATGGTTATAGGGCAAAGATACCACACACATGGAGAGGAGATAGTCCTCTGCTGAACCTATGATACATACTGATTGCAATGTGAATTTAGGTTTTGAAAGTTACGAGGAAGTAAAAGGTCTTTCACTAGTGCTATAGTGGTCCGTGCCTCTTTGTGTGTATATACTTGCCAACAACTGAAGATCTGATGCCAGGAAGGACGGACTGGTATACATCCAAAGCAGTATTAGTTTACTAACCAGTCCGACTTTTCCTATTTTTCCAACTTCACCGGACCCACCTCCAGTCACGCACGCACTCACACTCACTCACAAGCACATCGATGCAGTCACACATATATGCCATGGGGGGGTCAAGGGAAAGCTATGAATATATAAAATGCATAAACCTTGTATTTCAAGTGAGTGTGCAGTAAACCCATAAACCTTGTATACCATGCCAATGATCACTAAATCCCAAAATTAGGTATACCATGACGATTAGCAATAAATATATAAACTTGATATTTCATACCAATGAAAAGTAAATGCAGAAACTTGATATATCATACCAATGAAGCAATAAGTACATAAACTAGGTATACCACGCCAATAAAAAATAAATACATAAACTAGGTATATTATGACAATGAGCAGTAAATACATAAATTCTGAATATCACGATCGTAAATCTGTGTGTGTGAAGGTGAATTGGGGCTGCAGATTATGTGTGAGGGGAACATGGGGCGGCAGGGTGCGTGTGATGAAGATATGGGGCAGTTGGGTGATTGTGAGTGGGACATGGTGTGGCAGTGTGTGTGAGGGGGCATGGGGTTACAGTATGTGTGAGGGGGACATGGGGTGGCAGGGGGCGTGCAGAGCAGTTGCAAGGATTTTTGTCTAAACAGACGAAGATGCCTTTTGCCGACCACAAATTTAGTCTTCACCTGTCTGCCTAATATCCCCCTTTTAGCCATCCTTTTGTGCATCTTGCCACCTTTTTCTTTCTCTTTTCCCTTTTTGCATATTGTATCCCCCTGTTTGTCATTCTTTTAATGCATTTGTGTCTTTATCCCAATTTTGTGGTCTCGTGTGCCTAAGCTTAGTGAATGCACTAACTATAATGAAAGTGTAAAACTAGTTTTACTTACCTTCCAGGACCTTGCTGTGGAGGTGTAGCAGGAGTGCTAGCACGCATGTGCAGCACAGGATCCAGCTGATTTCCCTCACCAGAAGTGACGAGGGTAGGGGATTTTCACGAGGTAGGGGAATTTGATAGAACACTGGCTAGGCAAACTTGTTAAATTTTAGCAAAAGGTTCGCTCGAACCGGTGCAAACCGGCTGAATCCCACCACTGGTCCAAAGTGTCCCTATTTAGAAGGAACAGTCCCAAATCCTTCTGTCCTTTTCTATTCTAATGTTCCTATTTTCAAGGAGCTCCATGATGTTGGTGTGTCTGACTGTATAACAGAGCTCCAAAGCTCCAAAATAATACTCACAGTAATATGTCTTTAAATTAAAAAATATCTGTTTAGTAATCACTCTGTGTATATAAGTTACATTGCTCTTGTACTACATTACATTTAAGTTGCTTAAATAGTTTTTAGTAATTTTTCTAATATACCTCAGAGCGTCCCAAACCTTGACCTCACCCCTAAAACGAGTGTCACTCATTTGCTCGTTGAAATGTTTGGAGGTATAAGGACAGGTATAGGCAGTTCAGCATTGATTAGCAAAATTGGCATTTTGTCCTAGTCAGTGAACATACATTCCAAAATGATGGAGTAATGGTGACCTTGCAACGCAGCAGTATCGAAGTGCTTCCTTATGACCACAAATACAATTCTGCAAGAACAATGATCAATTAATTATAACATACCACTGCTTACGTTACTTAAGAATAAAAATAAAGATATACACACTCTCCTGTTAAAAAATATAAAAAAAATAAAAAGAAATCAAATAAATATATATCTATCTCTCCATACAACATCTACCTAAATGAACACCCAGTTTGTCCAACTGAATTTTTATTATTGTCTATAAGCTATTTATATCACAAAAATGTGACGTGTCCTATTAATGTTTTTCTATTATCATTTAAAGTATATTTATTCATGTGCGCTACGGTTTATTTAAGCAAAAAACTTAATTCTCCTTTCATTGAGTCCTCTACTACTGCTATTCTTTTTCAGCCTCCCTTTCACTTTCAGACCTGCTATGTCACATGATATCCCTTTAAAATCAGATTTTAGATACAAATAAGCAAAGGTTTAAATACTAGCAGTTTTAGTGGGTCCTTATATTATGGTTGCACAGAAAAAAAAAACGAAAACATATTTTTGTTGATATAAATTTAGAATCTGATTCATGACCTGTATTGTTCTCCCTTCGTCCCCCTGTTTCTCCACTAATCGAGTTACAAGCTGATGCAGGAAAAATTTTTTTCCTAAATTAGGACAAAATATTTTCATGGTTTGAAGAAGAGAACGACCTCGACATGTTATTAAATGTTGGTCGTCCTATTCATCAGCTTTATTTACTGTGCAGGCACACGGTACATTTGTCTTCCTGCCGTTGTGACTCAGTGAACTTTTACAAATATGTTTTCAGCATTATGCTTTCAACAACGTAATTGAACTTTCACATTACACTTACTAAAGATGAGCACAGATTCCATATACTGAAGATATTTATTTGCTTGGACTATTGGTGACCAGTAACAAATGTTGACTTAAGAAAAATGGCTTATATTTGTATTATCCTGGACTTTTAATACAAAAATAATATGTTTAGCCAAATGTGAGTGGCCTTAAATTAACCCTGTTGTAAAAACAAACTAATTATAATAAAATAATTTCCTTGAACATATCGGGATCACTGCCTGTGTGGTAGGCCCAGAAATAGAAAGTAATCAGTTTTAATTCAGTGTTTGTTTTCCTTTTCTTATTCTCTCCTATGAGAGTCTTGATGAAGCCAGATCAAGGATGTAAAACATCTGGTTTTCTTAACCCTGTGTAGCTACCTATACAAGTTAAATTCCAGATTTGCCATGCCTGCCCATTCCACCCCATAGATCATTTTTTTCTATAAAATAGTTGAAAATAAAATTTTTGATCTTTGCCATTTTTATTGCACACTATACAGTGCTTTAATTTGTAAGGATGTAAATTCTATGTTTTGTTTTCGACTGGGGAGGGAATATAAAAAAACGTTAGAAAGTTAGTTTTTCTTGGCTATTTATATGTTCCTTATGTCCGCAGTGGCTCTAAAATGATCAGGATTTCCAGATAATCACTGGCACATTTCTAATATATATGTTTTTCTGTTTTAAACGTGCACTAAATCAATGGTCAGGTTATTATCCTTTCGGACATATCGTTTGCTGCTTGTTGCTTCTCATATTTACTTAGCTAGGCTAGTGATATTCTCCTGGGATTAACTTCCAGTCTCCGTAGTTAGCAGGAGAGACATTTATTTTATTTTAAATGGCATTTTTTTTGTTCTATTACATAAAGTGTTTATGAATTGTATGTAAATATAGTAGTTTGAGTGTAATATGTTGTTTTTTATGCTTTAGGATATGTTGGCACTATAAATTATGATATTAATAAGTGGGCATTCCAAATATACTGACAGGGAAAGAGCAAATACATTATATAGTTGCAATAAAATTCCCACTACATTTTTTAACTTTGTTGCAGTAATTTGAATTCACATACTGACACTACATATAAATAAATCCTCATTCACACACTGACACCAAGCATAAATACAATTGCAGACTGCAGAAGAATACCCCCACACTTACACACTTACAGGTCACTGAAATGTACCAGCACATTTACACAATGACAATTCAAATAAATATATTCTAGCATTCACACACTTATGCTCCAAAGAAATACACCACCACATTTTGCAGAAATAGATCCCCAAATTCACACACTAATACTCTGCATAAATACATTTCCTTATTTATACACTGAAACTCCATAGAAATACTCCAGACATTAACACAGACAGTGCCCAAAACACACTCCACAAACACACAATGACACACTGTAGAAACACACACATACATTTACACACTCCACAGTAATACACAAACACATTAAAAAATCGACACTTTACTCCTCCAAATTCATACTAGTACTCAGCAGAATTATACCTGTACTCTTACACACTGTCACTCCACAGAAATACATGTGTACACGGGTACACATAAGGGCACTGTGTGTATGTATATATGTTTGTGGGTGTGTATGTATGTATGTGTATATATACAAGGAATCCATGTATAAAGTGGAATTATGAGGCAAAAATGTGGTTCTTTGTTGAGCTCATTTGCATATCCCTACCCAGAATCCCTTGCAGTAGTGAGAGTACTGTTAAAGTGAGATTTCTGTGGGATAAGCAAGTCTTATGGCTTGACTGGTGTGTGTATTTGTGTTTAGCAATGTATTAACTATCCACTTACTTCAGGTGGAAGGGGTTTTCATCCACACTTCTTTTTCCACCACAGCTCTTCTGGTATGTACTTTACAAGTAACACCAAGCCTCCATAGCAAGCCAGTAACCAACCTCATGCTGATGAGTTGCATTAACAATTAAACAGCTGTCCATGAGTGATTCACTGTCTTTGCACCTCTTCCTAAATTGTGTTTCAAAGCTGTTGTATACAGCAGACACATACTCCAAGGAATCCATGTATAAAGTGGAATTATGAGGCAAAAATGTGGTTCTTTTTTAGCTCATTTGCATATGCCTACCCAGAACCTCTTGCAGTAGTGAGAGCACTGTTAAAGTGAGATTTCTGTGGGAAAAGCAAGTCTTATGGCTTGACTGATATGTGTATTTGTGTTTAGCAGTGTATTGAAGATATATATATATATATATATTAAAGATATACACATATCAGTCAAGCCATAAGACTTGCTTTTCCCACAGAAATCTCATATATATGATAGCTTGGCACTCACCCTTTTGTCAATTTAATTCCTGAAACAATGCCTTAGTGCAATCCGAGGTTGAAAAAATGAATAATTAATATATGTGTGTGTGTGTGTGTGTGTGTGTGTGTATATATATATATATATATATATATATATATATATATATATAGTTTAGCCCCAGCAGCACCCTATAATGTATGCATATTCAGGTGAGTGCAGCCCTCTTCTTTCATTTATATACACTGAACAAAATTATAAACGCAACACTTTTGTTTTTGCCCCCATTTTTTCATGAACTGAACTCAAAGATCTTAGACTTTTTCTATGTACACAAAAGGCCTATTTCTCTCAAATATTGTTCACAAATCTGTCTAAATCTGTGTTAGTGAGCACTTCTCCTTTGCCGAGATAATCCATCAACCTCACAGGTGTGGCATATCAGGATGCTGATTAGACTGCATAATTATTGCAAAGGTGTGGCTTAGGCTGGCCACAATAAAAGGCCATTCTAAAATGTGCCTCTTGTGTACATAGAAAAAGTCTTAGCTCTTTGAGTCCAGCTCATGAAAAATGTCAAAAACAAAAAAAAAAGTTGCGTTTATAATTTTGCTCAGTGTGTGTATGTGTGTGTGTATATATACACATCAATTCTCACACACATGGCTGAAATCATGCATATTGGGACCCCTTACACATCTTTAGGTCCACCACTCCCATTGGGCTGAAGGGGGAGGAAAGGGTTAAACACTTACCTTTCTCCAGCGCCTTTCTCTGTTGTCTCGGCGCTGGGCACTCTCCTCCCTCTTCAAACGTCATCCGCCGAATGCGCGACAAGAGCTGCGCGCGCATTCAATCAGTCCATAGGAAAGCATTTCTCAATGCTTTCCTATGGGCGTCCAGCGTCTTCTCACTGTGATTTTCACAGTGAGAAGCACTGAAGCGCCTCTAGCGGCTGTCAATGAGACAGCCACTAGAGGCTGGATTAACCCTAATGTAAACATAGCAGTTTCTCTGAAACTGCTATGTTTACAGCTGCATGGTTAACCCTAGATGGACCTGGCACCCAGAGCAATTCATCGAGCTGAAGTGGTCTGGGTGCCTATATTAATCATAAGAATTGTCCTCATGAACACCTGTTTGGCTGTGAAAATCCATTTCATGAAGCTCCCAATGAACATTCGAGATGCAGCTTCGATACTCTGTAGTTAGTGTTTTAAGCAATGCCAGATCATTTTAGTGTTGTTTATGTCAGCCTAATTCTGTGAGCTTTTGTGGCCAATAATTTTGAAGCTGACATCTACTTGCAAATGGGTTCAGGGAAAATATTTGGCAAACTGACTTGTTGGAAAGATAATGTTTTTTATTTTGGGCAGTGCCATGCTATAAATCGCTGAGCTATACAGTATGAGCCATTCTACTATCAGTGTTTATAGAGACTACATTGTTTGAATTACACACATTAGCAATGGATGTCAATGAGATGGCCTAAACCATTAATTAGGACATCTACATATGTGTGGTTATGTAGGGTAGTTGAGATAAGTGTGGTTGTAGTAGCTGAGGTAAATTCAACTTCATCTCTGGAGACATGGCTTCTATTAATAAAATTATTCTGCATTTCTCCAGAGTATTTTCTGGAATCATTAATTGGGGCTGCTAATCATGTACAAAGCAGGAGCATAGGAAGTAACTGTATAGCTTTTTAGTAAAACATGAATCAAATTATCTTTCTCATTTTACTTTTCCAATTATTGTAATTGTATTTGCTGTTGGGTAGTGTAAGTGACAGTAATGATAATGAAAAGGCTCCAGATTTATAGAAATAAATTGAGTCCGCCATTGCCAGTTCACCTTTTTTTGTTTTTTGTTTGGCATATTTGGTATTCGTTTTCTGTTCTAGGTAAATTAACATTTTATTAGTTAATTAAGATATGTTCTTTGTTTTTTTCCCAGAAAGTTATATTAAACAGCATATTTTTTACATTTATTTATTTAGTCTTACTTTCAACATTATAATATGGCTTTGATTAGAAATAAATATTTAAGGCAATCCATGTTCCAAAAATGCCAGGCTGGGCATTCAATTGCAGAAATCATTTAGTTTTGAAAAGAATATCACACTAGAAATAGTATTGCTAGGTCATTTTATTTGATTAGGTAATTCATATTTTTGCTTTCTTTTTTAAAGGTTCAGAATTATTTGGACTAGATCACAATATTTTTTGTTAAACTCACATTGCATGCTATACGTCTTTTTTTTGTAAGTATTTCATTATTCTTTTCTTTGATTTCAGAGAAAGAATGTGTCCTTCTTCTTCAGTGTTGGATTGCTTGTCGCCTGGGGAGTTTTTTTGCTGGGGGCTCGGTTTTACTGGATGGGGAATAGACCGCCAAGTTTCTCGAACTCTGACAACCCAGCTGCAGACTGCGACGTTCTTCTCACACGTACCCTGACCTTTCTGTACTTGCCAACTAAAAACCTGTGGCTGCTTTTTTGCCCGGACACACTCAGCTTTGATTGGTCGATGGATGCTGTGCCTCTCATTAAATCCGTCATTGACTGGAGGAATATACACACCGTGGCCTTTTACATTTTGCTCTTCCTCCTTGCCTACTCAAGTCTGAAGAGTCCCTCTACAAAGAGAGAATGCAATGGGAAACTGTTCATGAATGGCAAGCAGAATACTAATGGTCATAGCTGTCAATCAGATGTAGATTACAAAAACTCAGAGCAAAGACCTACCATTGTCTCAAAACTTGAAAATGGTGTAAAAAACCATATTTCCCAAGAATTGCAACTTCCTTCAACAGAAAACATTGTTGTTTTAGCTTTATCCTTATTGATAGTACCCTTTGTGCCCGCTAGTAATCTATTTTTCTATGTTGGCTTTGTTATTGCAGAGCGTGTATTATATATACCCAGTATGGGTTTTTGTTTACTAATAACCGCAGGGGTAAGAGCCCTTTATATTAAGTCGCAAACAAGCTTTCTCAAAAGCCTAATTTTGTATGCTACTGCTGCGTTAATAGTTTTTTATGGACTAAAGACTGTTGTCAGGAACGATGATTGGAAGAATGAAGAAATGCTTTATAGATCCGGAATACAAGTAAATCCAGCTAAAGGTAATAAATACATTTTGTTTGTTTGTGTGTGTCACTTATGTTGCTTGTCGTATATTATTCCAGCATCAACATGGCAACCCTTCTTCTTACTTCTGTTTATCTTTTCAAGGAAACAATATATTTTCTGCCGGGCCTCTCTGTATTCAATAAGCATGAACACCTAGTCAAATTAGATGCACACATGTGCAATTCTGTGTTCAGTCTCTTTTGTCTGCATGGAAAATTTAGCCTGTCCTTGTAGCCTCGTTAAATTTGTTTAAACAAACTTATTCAAAGATGACTGGCATGTTTAGTGCTTGTTTGTGAAGCTCTTCACGCTTTTTTGCTCGTAAAATATGGTACAGCGCTCTCCGTTGTCATGATTCAGAATGTCACACTCACAGTTAGGATTTGCAATGTCACGTACTTAATGGAGCTTTTTTTTTTTTTCTGTCTTTCCTTTAAAAAGTTTCTGTAAAGCTAGCATTTTACTTTAATTCATTTTTTTGTAATTCATTCTATAGAAAATAGTTTGAACAAAAAAAGTTAAGTGAAAATGGAAAAAAAACTTTTAATGCGCATTGTTTTCCTTTATGCTGAGACTATTTGAGAACCTGGTGTTGGAAACTGTAATTATAAAATACTTTTATGTATCCCTCACTCCTTTGATGCAAAATATTAGTATGAAAATCTACGTATGAACTATTATACATAGATTTTTTTTTATTTTTTTTTACAAAATATCATTATTTCACATCTGATCTCTCCATCCTTTAGGTTCTATATTCCTTATCCACTTTATTAGTATGAAATTATATAGGCATACAACATCTAACATCTCAATATATGGATTAATAATACATATTGATCCCTATTTTAAGTATTAAATAATGTTCGTGAACTCTATCAAAACATCAACAAAATGCAGATAAATAATACACATTCAATCTTTTCACTTAAAGAGCATTATAGTCATCAAAACAACTTTAGCTTGTGCAGATGGCATACCTGGTGGTATGCCAGGTGGCTTTCCAGATGCTGGTGAATACGCCAGTGGACCATCTGGTCCCACTATTAAAGAGGTTGACTAATCCTAACACTTTGTATTGGCTGCTCAGAAGTAATTCCCATAAGATGCCATAAAGTTATTTTCAGGGGCATTAATCCTTCTAGTCACTCCATAATGTGGGCGAAAAGAACACCATTGCACTTACTGTACTGTAAATTTATGGATCTAGACTTGGAGTGGGGAACGTCCATCCCGTGGGCTGTATAAGGCCCGCAAAATCATCTGGTCCGGCACGTGGAGAGCCGACTCTGCTGTGTGCCTTATTTGGGCCTCCTGTTGGTTTGTTAAGGGAGATGGAGGGAGCTACGACCCGGGAGCCTGCTGGACAGGAGGACAACCCGGGAGGCTGTGATCCTCCCATGAACAGTCAAGTCGGAGCGTTGCTGCGCGTTTCCATGGCAATGCTCCGACAGCGCTGTTCTCTCGGAGTAAAGTCAGCCTGCAGCCATTGGAGCTACAGGCTAAGGTGCACGCGAACCCACTGGACTACCAGGGCTTGCAGAAAAAAGTCCCCTCCATCCAGGCCAGAGGTAAGGAACAGGGGAGTGCATAAAGTTTTTTTTCCCCTCTTTTAAAGTTAAAAAAATATATACATAATATTTTCCCCCTGTTTCCCCCCTCACCACAATATAGACCCTTCACACACACACACACACTGCACCCCACACACATACAGAACCCCTCACACAAACACACACACCATCCCTCACAAACACACTGCACCCCTCACACACACACACTGTACGCCACACACACTGCAACCTTCACACACACACACACACACACACACTGCGAGTAGCAACATCATCAATATCAGCTAACATCACACCAAAGAGAAGCAGTTCCAGCCATCACATTAGGAATGAGTTAATAAAATGTTTGACCAAATTCAGCAGGCTAATTTTTAAGTTGATTATTTTGTATGGCCCGCGAATGAGGTTTTAAATATGCAAATAGCCCTTGGCAGATAAAAGGTTCCCCACCCCTGATCTAGACAAAATCTCCTTAATTAGCAAACAAAAAGCAACTTTAGCTTAATGAAGCAGTTTTGGTGCACAGATCTTGCCCCTGCATTATCACTGCTCAATTCTCTGCCATTTTTTTTCTTTGTGAGAGGTGGAGGGAGGAGGAGGGGGGTCAGGGATTACTCTGACCAAATTATTTTAGCTTCCATAAAGTCATTTATAATTAAATGCTGATGATCAACTCCTTATCCATTAATAATTAGTATTGTTTGCCATGATTGCACCAGTATTAAAAAAAAAAAAAAAGCTTTGTTAGACTTGTATTTAGTGAAGCAATTCATTACTAGATTGTCAACCAAAACATTAAAACTTTTAATATAGAGCACAACAAATGTAATTCTAACAACTTCAAGTAGTTGCTGTACTGATCAAGATCTCATTATAATTCTTCACTTAAATACTTTTTCATGACATATCTAGTTTATTAGTTTATGATGAAGAAGTACCTCTTGCGTTATGGGCATTCATACAGCGCCAACTTTATACAGTGCCAACTTGACTATAGTTATTGGCATTCATACAGCGCCAACTTTATACAGTGCCAACTTGACTATATATAGATATATAATCTCCTGTAAAATAAGCGTTCAACTCTCCTGGAGTCCCGCGCTGGGCGAAGCTCTTTTAAAGTTAATTTATTTTTGTAAATCTCCCCAAATTACATAAAGCTTTGCCAAGTCCGGAACATAGCATGCCAATCCGGATCATCTCATGCTAACCTATGGAACCTGACCCATATGGTAGGTTTAAACCACCACTGTAAGGTTTGAAATGTTGGAAGGAATGAAAGAGCAACATTTCCATTCGGCTCAATTCTGTTACACAGAAGTATATGGGACTCTTTGTATAAACTTTAAAACTTATCAGAACTGTTAGGTGAATTCCCAGTACTGTCTCCTGCAGATGTACAATTGTGTTATTGGACACTGGAGGTCATGATCGAGGTTCAGAGAGAAGGTGTAGGAACCAGCATGAAGGAAATACTTTAGAATAGGGGGCAAATGGGGCAGAGGAGGCAAAGATCAGAATAAAAAATGTGTAAAATACTTTGTTTTTTCCAAAAATTGTACAAAATTGTGAATTCAGAAATGCCATAAAATGTATAAAAGTTGTGTTCTGCTTGGAGTGTCCCTTTTAAAATGTGCTTTAATGGGTAGCAAGTGGTATTGTGTCTATAAGAGAAAACTGAGCTCCAGGGAGTTTGACATTTCACTCAGAACCAATTTTCATATATTCATTAAAAAAAGAAAATAAAAAAAAAGTCCTTTTATGTTCTTTTAACTTAAACACGTGAACTTTAATTAAGATCTCCAATTATATATATTAAATCTAAGCACTTCTAAGCTGGAGTGAAAATAAATTGCATTTTTTTAAACATATAATACTCTATCAAACTTGAAATTAAAATCTATATAAATTATCTTAAACAAAATCAGCTGCAGAACGGAATACAATGACTTTTAAGTATGTAAAAGCTTAACAGATATTTTAATCATATAACATGAAATGTATATTCGTTCCTATGCTTTACGGTACTTTTAGGTGATCAGTGCAAGAGGTGGAGAAAAAAAGATAAGTTGTTATTGAATATCTTTATATAGTCTGCAATAAGAATTTTATTATATTTCCAAAAGTTTATGTATAAATACAAAGTAAAAAATAATCTGCTGGTAGTGCTGATCGAGAGCCAAGTTTTGAGCGTACAGAGTTTGAGAAGTACTTTAAGCTTCTATGCATTCAACCATTTTATTCAGCATTTCACAGACTAATAACATGTACATATATTTTTAGTATGGTAACTCTAGACAACGATAGTAACATCTTGTTATTTTCAAGGCTGGGTTCATTTTCCAGTGGTATAAAACAAGAATTTAATCCAGGTTTTGTCCATTGCCTTCAACATCTGGAAGCCTGCTAAGTTCCCTGGATGTTTAACCATCAGCTTCTGAGAACTTTACTTGAGTTCATCACGAAGTGGGTTATGGTGACTTTCTTTAATTTAGCTGTTTTACACGGTTTCCATGGAAGTCAAACATGTGACTTCATGAGCAGTTTCTGGAGAATAAATTCACATTCTTATTGCATTTAAAACCATATAAATTATATATCAGCGATGGTTTCCCTTTAAGTTAAATTGCACTCAAGTTGCTCTGAGTTTCTTATAGTGAGCCTAAGTTAATATTCATGGATTAGTGAATGAGCCTTTGTGTTTTTAGTGATTGCACTTAAGGTTGGTATTTTCGGACGTTATGCAATAGTAGACCTTGAGCTTGAAAACACAAAAGCATTATTTGTATAGACAACTTCATGTCATTAAAAAAGCATTTCAAATTTAGATTACAGAAATTCTTGAGCATTAACTGTGGAGCACAGACAGGATTTATCAGCCTGCTGAGTAAATCTTTTCTGCCGAAAAGTTTGTACTTCCTCGCACAGCCAGTAAATGTGAGAACATTTTATTTAATGATGTTCATCTATCTGTACACATTATTCTAATGATTTGTAGGAGGTAAAACGGCAAATCCATTAAAAGAAATCTCTGGAGAGATGAGAATTGTGATTTTACACTTTTCTTTAAATAGTTAAAAAAAAAAAAAGAAAAGTCATTTTCTATGTATTTATTATCATTAGATCTTTGAACTCATGCTGTGAAGCAGGATCAGTTTAAAAAAAGATGTGAAAATTGCAAACATTAAGAAAAGCAGAGTTTGAGAAGTTTTCGAATTAATCTGTAGTAGGCCACCATAAATAAGGACCGTAGTGCTTTATTCACCTCAAACAAACATTTGTTCATCAGATAAACCGCTTTCATTTGAGATTGGATGTTATCAAAAAAAGAGAAGTAATTTGAATTGCAAATCCCAGCGCCATGGCTTATAAGAGCAGAGGCCTCTCAGGATATTATATTTATGAATGGCGGAAAGTCTAATGTTTCATTATTTCAGTTCAAATTATATCCTGTATTTTGTATGTGGTGTCAAGTTTTTATTACCACAAAACAAAAAAAAACAAAAAATATGTAAATAGAAACTAACAAAATCCAGATGAATGAAACAATTAAAGAAGACTGGGAAAAAAAGTTTGTGCATAACCCTTGGATATTAAAACATTGTTTTTCAATTTAATTTTCCACAAACAGGGCCAAAAACACTGTTTACAACAATTGAGTTAATCAGATATCCGTAGCCCACCAGACTCCTTAAAAAAAAAATAAAAAAAAATAACTTGTTTTAAGATGATATGGTATTTTATAGTTGGGATAGCTGAGCAAGTCAGTAAACTGTTACTAATGTCTTAGTGCTTTAAGGGCTTGGAACGCTTTTCTTAACAAAACCATAACTTTCCATTCAATTTAGAATGTAAGCCAGCAATGTTCCCGTCCAATTTGCATTTCCTTTGTAAAATAATGCTTCATTATTCACTGCAGATATTCAAAAGACATGCACGGTTGTTCACAGCGATCGTTGGGTTGACTTGCAAATTAGAAATATCTAGATATAAATGGATTAATTTATTCAGCCATAGGTTTAATTATATACCAGATATATAATACAGCACCGCTCTAATTGTTGAAGATGTCAAGAGCTGCTCTGCTTTTTCTCTCTGTTGAATAGGACAACACACACGTAAGAAAAATCAGTTGATGCTTGATCATGTATTGTTCAATATCATAGACCATTTCATCAAAGTAAGCCTTTCGACTGAAAAATTAAGTTACTAATGAGTTGTAGACTAATCTACAAGATTGGTCGCGCCAAGTGTGTTGAGAATTTATCTGCTCTCCTTTTAAATAGTCGTATAATCAAATGTTTGCTAGAAGTTGATACTTTTTATTCTTTAGTTTAGTCTCTGTGTGTGTGTTCACTTTTACATACAGTCAGACCTTTTTTAAATTTTTTTATTGAAAAGTGAAAATGTGCTGATCATAATGGAATGAAAAAGTACAGACACACATATAGACGAAGCATGACATACATATTCTAATACAGATAAATGTATGTCTGTGTGTGTCCTTCTATCTCTCTGTTTATGATATGTAAGTGTTAACTGATTTGGTCATTATTTCCAACAGGCAGACAGAATTATGCTACCGGGCAGCCACTGATATACTCTCTCCCCAGTGTCTATGCCAAGTTATCACTATCATGGGACATTATAGGAGCAGCAATGGTGCTTGGAGTCCCCTGACGCTATGCCTCCATTCAGACATTTTTGAATGGTTTAATGTTAAACAAGTGTCTCCAGCAACTCAAACTCTTTGTGTTTTATTGTGCTAGTGAAGAAGCATTCGCTCAAGCAGCTGTGGGTGGTTGTGATTGGCTGAAAGTTTAATCTGACCACTCTCCCTATTGCAGCTGCCCATTGCTGGTATGAATTGGTACATACTGATATGGAGTGTAATGTCTGCCTTAGCCTTACCTCCAGTGAGAAGTGGACTGTGGGCTGCCAGAATCCCTCATTCAGCGTTAAAACAATTTAGCACCAGGGGACGGTCGGTGCTGTGACCACTTCGTTGAGATGAATTTGTTTTAATGCCTAGAGTGACCCATTAATGGCAGAAGCTACAAATAATCAGAGAGTATCACTAGAGGAACCCTATTCCTAAGCCGTAAAAATGTAATTTATCAAAATATATAAAGGGGAAGCATGTTTTAATGAGAAAATAATTACATCTCTGAATCCTAGATATTTGTAGACCTCTTGACTTTTTATCTCATGGCGTATTCTGTCTTTAGAACTCCCATAATGGCAGTATTTCTCATTGTACCCACCGTGATAGCATTGTTTTCCCATCACAATTCTGTATTTACATGCTAATTTAGAAAAATAGTTTTTACATGATTTTATTTTGAAAATTGCCGTGCTCCACCAGCTGCCATGAAATGCAGTGCCGTGAGCATTTTAGAACCACATCTAGATCCTGAACTATACACCACTTGGCTGCAGCAATAACATTAGTCACTTTAATTAAAAAAGATATGTTGCACCGATCTGCCTGTTTTTTTAACTGGCGATTGGTTTATAATTTTTTTTTTTTTTTTTAATGAAACTGATAGCGTTTGGATAAAGTGTCATATCTGATCATTTTTGGTTTGGAAACCATGATCTTCCTGATAATCACTGCAGATTGTTATGTGGTTGCGAGAAGACAGAAGCCGAGAATACCGTATTTCACCAGACTATTATGCGGTGGCGACTATTATGCAGTTAAATACGGTATTCTCTGCTTCTGTATTCTCGCAACCACATAATGGTCTCACCACCATTTTTAAGGAAAGTAATTGGATCTAAAATCTGCGACCATTATGCGGTGAAATGCGGTATGGTTGGTAGGAGTAGATACAGTTTTTTAGGACTATGGCATAGGATGGAATGTATAAAAGCGGGGTATAATGCGGGAATCTTGCAGACATAAGAGTGCTTGGAAAATGCTCAAAGGTGCTCAAAGAAAGTGGTAGATTAAAGGTACAGGAATTACCCAAACTTTAGCCTTTTATTAACACCTTTTATGTGCCACTCAGTAAATCATTACATTTGCCTGGTCTACAGTTGTGCACAGTGTAATAACAGAGCTTTGGCATATGTTTGCAGGAGGGCCTTTACTTTTCGGGATTTTTTTTATATATATTCTCTGAATTTCCAAAGAGATACGACCCCTTTGAAGAAACCTGGGATGTCGGGACACAGGTTTAAAATCCAGACTCTCTCACCAGATCTGGGACAGTTAAGGGATGTGCACAGAGTGTGGGGCAAGACACCAAGAGTCCAGGAGAGCACACAGATGTTGAAGGCTGACTCTAATAATATATACTTGGAGTGCAAAAGTACTAGAACACAGATGCTCTGCTTCTCGAAAAGCTAGTTTATTTTTATTAGCCCTTTTCACATGTTCATCTCACATGAAATGAGTAATACGGTTTGTTTCAGCACTAGCTATTTTCAATAAACATCGCCAACCCTTTCTAATTCCTAAGGATGGAGCAATGCATATGACGGTAGGACAGATGTGGTTCATGACATGATCTATTTCTCCCGCCTCTCGTACTGCCTGATTCAGAGTAGCGATTGTTTGAACTGCTCCGTTTGTTTAGACTTAAAGAAATGCCCTTCTTGATTCAGCAGACACTTCCTGTGCTAAGGTAATTACAGTACCAGGCACATTTGTCACGATTAGTTGATCTTTGCAATACTGCATTATTCTTTGACAGCAGGGTAGCTGCGAAGTAACATTCTGTAATAAATGCTTACTGTGCAGATGGCTTGTACGTATACGAATGCATGTAACAATGAAAAGGCTTGTATCAAACCCATTCCTTTGTTCCCTTGCAAATCTATATTGCGAGGCAGTCGTACAAACAATTGTTGGGTTATAATGCTCTCCAATGTATTAAATAGCAGGCTAATTATCCCTTGTGTAAAAGTTGGTACTGCAGGGTTAATTTTCCAGGGAATAGACTGCAACTCCTATCACACCCAGTCTTCATTGGCTAAAAATATCTCTATATCTCTCTAACACTTTTCTTTAAGGAGTGTTTTTTGATGTGATTTTTGTGCATTACAATGAATGTGAAGGAATACATACTAGTTTTTCATTAACTAAACTGGGAATTGTCTGGTATTGACAAGGGAGTTGCATATTTCAGGCTAAAAATAGCTGGATGGGAACTAATATTTTTTTTTCCCCATCTTGGCTATTTTGGACGAAAATGACAAATTCCCTTGTTGGTTCTCCACAATTCCCATTTAAATGCATATAATTGAAATAATAAATTATACATATATTACTGTAGATCTCTGCGCCGTTGAGGTCAGAGAATGATAAACGGTATTACAATGAACTGAAGGTCACCTTGAATAAAACCAATCAGCTTTGAATATTTAAGAAGTGATTTACTATGGACTCCCATATGTCATCATCTACCTAGGTTGCTGTCTCCTATTAATAAAGAAGTATTGTCAGGTCTTATTATGGTTTATCATGTTTTCTCTTTAGTTCATTCATTGACCAGTTTGAAAACATCTGTTTATTCTTATTGAGTAGTTTCGCACAATCATTTTATGTATGTGTTATATTACACAATTTTGTTTGGTCATAAAATAAAAAAATGTGTACGGATGACTAATATTGAATATAAGTGACTAATTCATATATGTAGATCAATATGTTTCTATGTGCAAATTAATTTATCTGTTTATTTTCTCGGCAGCTTGGGGGAATCTTGGGAACGTCCTGAAGAGCCAGGGCAAAATTGCGGAAGCTGAGACTGCTTATAGAAATGCTTTGTACTACCGTAGCAACATGGCCGATATGCTGTATAATTTGTAAGTATATTAGATTAATTTGAGCTGATGTTCATGCATATTACATTTTTGTCTCCTTGATCTTTATGGAGCTTTGTAATATTTTTATGAACAAAGATGATATATATATTTTTTTTTATATTGTTGTTATTTATTTTTATGGAATCTATCAGGGAATCTGGGCCGGCCTTAGGGGTGTGTGAGCTGTGTGGCCGCACAGTAGGGGGCGCCATGCGGCTGACACAGCTCTCACACTCTCCTAGTGACAGCTGTGAGGGAGTGCTCAGAATTCTCCCATAATGCTGGTCGCACAGCACAACCAGCATTATAGGAGTGCTCTGAGCACCCCTCAAACGGCACCCGGGTGGAGGATTTTATTATCGGGGTCAAGAATGCACAAGCAACTTACACCCTACATGGTAGTGAATAAGGGGTAACCACACACGAGAAGGATTTGGGAATTGTTATAGACAACAAATTAGGCAGCAATATGCAATGTCAATCTGAAGTTGCTAAGGCCAGTAAGGTTTTGTCATGTATAAATAAGGGCATAAATTCTTGGGATGAAAATATTATTTTGCCTCTTTTAAATCACTGCTAAGACCACACATTGAATAGGATGATATGGCACTAGAAAAAGTGCAGAGATGCTACAAAATTGATCAAAGGAATGGAGCATTTTAGTTACGAAGAAAGGTTAAAAAATGTAAATCTCTTTAGTTTGGAAAAACAGTGCCTCAGAGGGGATATGATAACATTATACAAATATATTCGGGGCCAGTACAAACCATTATCTGGAAATCTATTCATAAACATGGCTATTCATAGGACATGAGGTCACACATTTAGGCTGGAAGAAAAAGAAAGGCAAAGAAAAGTTTTTTTTTTTTTTTTTTTACAGTAAGAGCAATAAGGATATGGAATACTCTGCCTGAAGAGGTGGTTTTATCAGAGTGAATACAGATGTTTAAACTGCATTTGGATAAATACTTCTAATTAGCGGGGTAAAAGCTGCTTGATCCAAGGAGACATCTGACTGCTATTTTGGGGTCAAGAAGTATTTTTTTCCTAGTTTGTGGCAAAATTGGAAGCGCTTCAGACTAGGTTTCTTGCCTTATGTGAGGAAGGCTGAACTTGATGGACGCAAGTCTCTTTTCAGCTATGTAGCTATGTAACCTACCCACTGTGCCCCTGCTCCCCCCCACCTACCCACTGTGCCCCTGATCCCCCCACCTACCCACTGTGCTTCTGCTCCCCCCCACCTACCCACTGTGCTTCTGCTCCCTCAGCTACCCATTGTGCCACTACTCCCTCAGCTACCCATTGTGCCACTGCTCCCCCCCACCTATCCACTGGGCCCCTGCTCCCCACACCTACCTACTGGGCTCCTGCTTTCCCCACCTACCTACTGTGCCCTTGCTCCCCCCACCTACTGTGCTGTGATGATTTTTCGCACAGGGCGCCTAAAGGCCTAAGGCTGGCCTTGCAGGGAATGACTTAAACACAGAATAAATATTTAAATGTGAGCATTCTGCTGCCTTGCTGTTAACCACTGTGGCAGCCTTTACTGTCCTGTTTTTTTCTCATTGTTTGAGAACCTATTGTTTATCATATTGTACATTGTACACCGTGTCTTTAATATGGTTGAAACCTCCAGTCAGGATTTAAACCCAGACAAGAGAGCGGTGGAGAGTTGAACTGGCATGGGGGCATACAGTAGTTTAAAACATGTTAATTTCAAGAGGGAGTCCCTATAGAATAGCTTTTTCCTCACACGTGTCACTTGTAAAGGCTGGGGGAATTGTCAAAACGTATTTCTTAAGGATTTTATTAATATGAAATACTCACTTTATTGGGGTGTGGGATAGGTGTCACTGACGCTGTAAATAAGTCTTTTTCTAAATAAATTATTTGGAAAATAGACTTTCCATTATTGTTTAACCCCTTAAAACCGGAGGACGTACAATTACGCCCTCTAATAGGCGGCTCTAAACGCCGCCGGGCGTAATTGTACGCCATCCGGTTTTTGTTAACTTACCCGGTCGCCGGCGGTCCCACGCCGGCGATCGCGGTGGGGGGGACTCCCAGGGAGCCCCCCGCGGCACATCCGTCCTCGTTGAAGCCCCCCGGCCATGTGAGAGTGGGGTCCTAGCGGGGACCCCACAATCACATGGCCGGGTATAGCTGGCTTCTGTATTGCCGGCAGGGGGGCTGCCTGTAATGACAGGTGGTCCCCCTGCTGGCTGAAAATAAAAGTAAAATAAGTTAATGGTGTAAAAAAAAATAATTATATATACTTAGATCATATGTATATATTATATATATGATCTAAGTATATATATACACATATACATACACACACACCGTCTAGGTGTATTTTACTATTAATATATATATAATTATATATATATATTAATATCAAATTACACGTAGACTGATACTGATTAAATATATATAATTATTGTTATATATATATTTATATATAATATAAAAAAAATAAAAATGTAAATACGTTAAAAAATAAAATTAAAAAAATAATTAAAAATAAATAATTAAAAAATATATAGATGTGTGTTATTTCGTTCTGTTTTGTGAAATTAATATATATATATATATATATATATATCAAAATACACGTAGAACGAAATAATATATATATCTATATACATAAATATATACGTATATATCACTATATATATACCTATATATAAATAAAAATATTTTTAAAAAATTATATAGATATATACATATATATACACATACGTATATATATACATATATAATTCTACATATATATTTATGTAATATTTTTACATAATTAGGTATCTTAATTAATTACAATTAGCAGGACCTGCCTGACAACCCATGCCGAAAGTAAAGGGAATTTAATTTGCTAGCACTATATTTAACCCTATAACTTTCCGAGACACCATAAAACCTGTACATGGGGGGTACTGTTCTACTCGGGAGACTTCAATGAACACAAATATTAGTGTTTCAAAACAGTAAAATGTATTACAACGATGATATCGCCAGTAAAAGTGACGATTTTTGCATTTTTCACGCACAAACAGCATTACATGGACAATATTATTGCTGTGATACTTTTTACTGTTTTGAAACACAAATATTTGTGTTCAGCGAAGTCTCCCGAGTACAACAGTACCCATCATGTACAGGTTTTATGGTGTTTTCAAAAGCTACAGCTGCCAAATAAGGCTTGGCGCTACAGTTTTTCATTATTACTGCCAGATAGCGACAGCGTTCTTTGATATCTTATGGTAGCTCCGCTAAGAATGAAAATTACCCTGCGATGGCATACCATTTGCAATAGTAGACAAACCCAAGGTATTGTAGTAGGAGTCCAGTCTTTTTAGTAGCCACTTTAGTCACAAAACACTGGCCAAATCATGCTTTTTGCATTTTCACAATACGCAAATACTAACGCCAACTTTGGCCAGTGTTTGTGACCAAATGGCTACTAAAAAAGACTGGACATACCCCATTTGCAATACCTTGGGTTGTCTACTATTGCAAATGGTATGCCATTATGGGTGTAAATTTCATTCCTGGGCTACTATAAAAGTCCCAAAGGCAACGTAACCAATCTGGCGAATTTCAATTTCAAATGTAACGCGCTATATTTGACCCTGTAACTTCCCAAAACGCCATAAAACCTGTACATAGGGGGTATTGTTTTACATGTGAGACTTTGCTGAATACAAATATGTGTATTTTATTGCAGTAAAGGCAAACAGTATTATGACATTGACAGTTAAAATGTCATGTAGAACTAAAAAAATAACAAAATTTCTTATTTTCTCCCATTTTTTTCATATTAAATTATGTTTCATAGCTAAATATTTGATATTAAATGAAAGCCCTGTTTCCCCTGAATAAAATGATATATAATAAGGGTGGGTGCATTTACTATGAAAGAGGTGTATTACGGTTGGACAGACATGTAGCGCAAATGCCAGGTTTTGTTTACATTTTGTTTTGTTCACAATGTGTACATTTGGCTCCGTCCTTAAGGGGTTAACAGTACCCATGTCTGTGTGATGTAAATAAACCAAAATTATAAAAAAAAAAAAAAAAAAAGCGTATGACGTATGTTCAAAGTCCACCAGTGTGAACCTCTGTTGAGGAGAAAAGGTAGACCAAATATTTTGGAATATAACCTCATTCTCAGTGTGCAGTACCAACAAACACTTTTACTCAGTGATTGTACTCAAAATATTTGTATTTCCCCTTACACCTAAATAGTAAATGTTTAAACATGCACTTACACCGTATGCTCTTATTTTTCATTTTCTCTTGTGGGTTATCGGTTTTAAGAGACAGCAATGAAGTGTATATAGGAAATAGACAACAGTAATGGGAACTATTTCTAATTTTTTTAGTGGTATGTTTTTTGTATTATTACCTCGTGATTCTTCTTCAGTTCATGTTAGACATTTCCCCACAAAAGTTATTGTAGATTAGATCAAATGGTCTGGAATAGAGTGAGAATGGTTTGTAGCTTTTCAGATGCTTGCCTGACTGTCCGCAGTTTACAGAACATTTAGCAGTTTTTGGAGTAGCACTGCTTTTTATTTGGAAATCAATCAGTACTTACAGGTGTGCTTATTATAAATAAGGAAAAGTTTCTCAGCAAGTGGAACATATATATACAATACACATATCTAAGGGTATACATAAATATTTTTAGGCTACATAGAAGTTATTTCAAATATTTATTCAATTAAATAAAAGATTTATTAAAAAAATTTTTGTAACAAAAACGGCATAATCTTGATCAAAAGTTGAAATCCATTTTGGTAATATGCCATTGATTAGTTGAAATGAGCACTTAACCTTCTGTGTACATCGCATTAGGTCACTATCCGTTCATTGCATAATTTGTTCCATGTGAAAACACACCAAAATAATCTGACATTTTTCCATGTGACCTTGTGGAACTGAAGATCAATACAAGTAAAGCAATCCTAGACTTAATTGCCTCCAGTTTTAGCCTAAATAGATTGTTCATTTGTGGCAGGTCTGTCTTTAGTTCTGAGATTATTTGTATGTTCAATTGATTAGTCAATGTTCAAAATAACAAGATATAAATGGCTAATGCATTGACTTGACTAATTTTTCATTTCCTGCAATCAGCGGGTTTGAAGAAAAATTCTGCTTTCAAATGGTTGCACACCTCTATAGTCATGTACACATTCTATGACCCCCTTACGCAGATCATGGCAAATGCAATTTAAATGAAAAATAAAGGATGTATCTATAATGTATATCCACATATATTTATAAGAGGTGCAAGGAATAATGAATATGTTAAATATTTAATTTAAAAAAAAGTCAATTTAGATTGTAATTATGTTCTAGTAAATGTGGAGACGTAAATGTGGAGAAGATAAATATATATGTGAGGTCTGTTTTTAGAGCAGTGTAAAAACAGCTTCTAGTTTAGGACATAGTAGACAATAACAGGCTCGCCCTGGATATAGCAGCTTATATGATTATCGCTGTGTTCGTATTTTATATTGTAATTTCATTTTCATAGCGAAGAGCTCAGTTTGGGAGAATTATACAGGCTTCTATAAAAAAAAGTAGGACAGAGTACTAAAAGTGGAGTAATAACTTTAGAAAATAATGGAACCGACGGCTAAATATTATAGGATTACGTAGTTACTGGTACATGTTGCCTCATTTTCTATTTTTGTCTTTTTAATTTTTTTTTATATTTAAACTTTTACAATATGTCTGATTTGATAGTGTCGTTTGTGTTATTTAATCTCTTATGGACCAACGGTGAATAATGCCGTCCGAAAAAAATCAACCTTTATTATCCTGTATCAAAATTTAATGTTCCGTTCTTTTCACAATGACCAGACTGAATAGTTCTGTAAACAATAAGTAGGACATTCCATAATGGAATATGGCCTTTAAGGATCATAGTGTGACTACATCATGAAATGATATTGGTCATTCAGGGGTCAACATAGGCTTGGGTTTGAGTGGTGAAATAAATATACCTGGGGTATATCTGCCATGTTCTTATTTTTCTCATTTTCAAAAAAGGTCAGACATGTTTGTTTAAAGTTATGTTTTACAGCCAGATCAATAATTTGTATGACATTTGGCTAGTGGTGAAGGACTATTGTGGAGTTGAGAATGTTAAATATACCTTAGGTAGACCTATCAGGAAAAGTGAACATCTTTCTTCAACCTCCAAGCTCTAGCGACTGGGACTCAAGACACTTTCTTCAGAGAAACGCAAGCAGACTGGGAGGAGGCAAGGAAGGTCGGGGAGTGTGCCAAGGAGAAAATATTTGAAGTATTGCAAAGTTCCCCACCAATAAACCTCAAGATAATGTGCCAAATGCATGAGAATATAAGAAACGTGCACGTCCATATCAAAACAAAATAATACATGTGTAGATAGGATAACCCTTGATCCATAACTGTATTTGCACGTGCACAGATAATTTATGCTTCATATATGCATTCACACATTTTAGATTATTTATTTTTCTCCTTTTGCTTTCTGACTATTTGTATTGTATTTTTTCTTTTGTCCGGTTTAACCTGTGATTTTTATCTCCCTGGTTCATCTTGCTATTTTCTCTCTTTGGTAGGTGGTTTGCAGTAGACATGTGCAATTCGTTTCGGTCCGAATTAAAATTCGGCCGAATTTCGGGTAATTTGGACATTCGGGTGCTACTAAGATTACTTAGTATTAGTCAATTATGCCCCTACTCGCTATACCGCGAGTAGGGGCATGTCTATTAAACAGTGAGCAGCCTGTGGATGCTCACTGTAAAAAAAAACACTGATTGGTGGATTAAGTAACCAATCAGAGAGTTAGGAGTCAAATTACACAGCATGGGAAAATTCCAAAGAACTTTCCCACGCTGTGTAAAATGACACAGAGCACTCTGATTGGTGGATTTCAAACCAACCAACCAGAGTGCTGTGACAGGTAAATGTAGAGACTTACCTTTCAGTCTCTTCATTTACCTGTCAGAGCACTCTGATTGGATGGCTTAAACCCACCAAACAGAGTACTCTGAGCCTAATTGCAGGGCGGGGCAAGGCTTTATAAGCCTTGCCCCGCCCTGCAGAGCTCAGTCTGCGCGGAGCCCTCCATGGGTGATGATTGATTATTTTTTTTGCGCTTTTTTTTTTTTTTTAATTGCGTCGGTTATTATGGATTTTTATTTGGCCTTTTTAGGGCTGAAAAAAGAATATTTTAGAAGAAAGAAAACATTGAATGGTAAGTTTATTTTTATTTTTACAGGTATTTAGTTAAAGGTCCCCCCTCATTATTTTTAGGGTGAGGGGGTTAGGTAGGAGTTTATTTTTTTGGGGAGGGGGTGACTGGGTGTTTGGGGACCCCTAGTCACCTGGTGGGGAGGGGGGTTAAATTTGTATTTAGGGCCCCCACCTGCCGCTCAGGGGTGGGGGCTGGGGGGAGGACATTAGGTCCCCCCCTTATTAGTATTTAGGGCCCCCACCCGCCGCTCAGGGGTGGGGGCCAGGAGGGAGGACATTAGGCCCCCCCCTTATTTTTGTTTAGGGCACCCACCGCTCATTTTTTTTTTTTTTAACAGTGAGCAGCCACAGGCTGCTCACTGTTTACTAGACATACCCCTACTCGCGGTATATACCGAGTAGGGGCACAATTTACTAATACTAAGTAATTTTTACTTAGTATTAGTAAATTTGGCTGAAAGACCAATTTAGGTCTTCCAGCCTTTTGGTAGATAACTCCCTAATACCATGGGAATTAGGGAGTTATCTACCAAGCGGCTGCAAGAAAAGTCCCGAAATGCCGGAGTTCCGAAGTTGCCCAAGTGTCTAAGATCCGAAGTGTCGAAGTGCCGAATTGCCAAAGTCCCGAATTTCAGAATGCCGAACCAAGCCGAATATTTTCCCCATGCACATGCCTAGTTTGCAGCTCTTGTCTTTACTGAATGTGCTGTGAGTGGAATTTGGGGCTGGCTTGAGTGTGTGTGTGCGCATAGATATCTGCTTAGTTACTGATTTGGAACAATCAATGGCAGATGGACAAATTATTCTGTTAGACTACCTTTAGCTCTCTCCATCCTAGTATTGCAAATTGTGTGTTTGTGTATCTAAATATATGTGTATATGTATTGTGTGCGCATGTATATATAGCACTGTATTGCCATCTTGATAAAGAACCTTAGGTCAAAAAGTTGATCCTTATTGGCAACATTTAATACATTTACTTATTTTGGAAATCCACTGAGTGCTCTCATCTTTATTATCTGTTTTCATATATCCAGCGCAGAGCAGCACCTTGGTGTAAGTTTGTCTTATTACTTTATGGGCAGAGTGCCAGACTTATTGCTTTTCTATATATATAGAGATAGAGATATATATATATATATAATACAAAAGTTCCTTGCACTCACGCTTTAAATAATGAGCTGTGCCTTAAGAGGCTCGCCGGGTGCCAATCCTTTAGGGATGTTAAATGTAGTCAATGAAGAAAGCAGGATGCACTCACGGATTTGAAAATTCAAAAGTGGTATTTTATTCCATCCAAAAAATAATCGACATTTCGGTCCACACAGGGACCTTCCTAAGGATTAAGTGACATGTCACTTAATCCTGAGGAAGGTCCCTGTGTGGACCGAAACGTCGATTATTTTTTGGATGGAATAAAATACCACTTTTGAATTTTCAAATCCGTGAGTGCATCCTGCTTTCTTCATTGACTATATATATATATATATATATATATATATATACACACACACACGTACAATGGGGTGTCAGTGTACAACAGACTCCGTCCTTAAGAGGTTAAACTTACCAATAATCCAGTGCCAAGCCACCTACAGGACATGTCAGAGTCCATACATATGTTCAAACAGCTACTAGATGCATACTTGCAAAAACAGAATATTCAAGGATATAATCTTTCAATGTAGGGTAATAACTGCTTGATCCAAGGATAAATCTGACTGCCATTCTGGGGTCAAGAAGGAATTTTTTTCCAAAATTGGAAGTGCTTCAAACTGTTTTTTTTTTGCCTTCTTTTGGATCAACAGCAAAAAACAAATGTGAGGAAGGCTGAACTTGATGAACACATGTCTCTTTTCAGCTATGTAACTATGTGTGGGAATCACCGCACTTAGCCAAAATTTTATAAAAAGCATCAATAAGCAGAACGTGAACACTTTAAATTATTGAAAGCCTTCACAGGGACGTGCCTTTTATGGCTGTGTGCTAGGCATAGTGACTGACAAATGTAAACATTGCTGTTTTCACAGATGGCAAATTTTACATCTGTCAGACTGCAAGGACAATGTAGTTGTTTTGGTGCTTAAAGTGTCACTTTAAGATAGAAAATCTATACAATCTGTATAAAATGAATAAGAGTTACACAAAGATAGAAAGCATCCACATACCCTGCAGTTTATCCTTCTTTACCAACATTTAGTGCATTCTGGAACGCCCGTTCAATCAGTTGCAATATTAAATCTACAGCTATACACAACCTTGTTATCTTTAACTCACTTACGATATTGGCACTCACTGAGACCTGGCTGTCCCCCTCTGATACCACTACTTCCGCTTCCTTGTTTCAGGGGACTACAATTCTCCCACACTCCCATACTCGACTGTAAATGAGGCGGTGTAGGCATCCTTCTCTCCCATCAATTTACCTTTCAACCTATCCTCCCTGCCCTTGCCTTTTCATTTACTTCCTTTGAAGTTCACACTGTCCGCATTTTTAAACCCACTACTTTAAGAATTGCCATCATCTATTCCCCCCCCCGTCATGCTAGACTAGTCATTGAACACTTTTCTTCCTGGCTACCCCACTTTCCCTCCTCTAGCACTCCCTCCCTCATACTTGGGGACTTTAACATCCAAATCAACAACCTCAACTGCCCTAATGCCTCCCGCTTGCTCTCTGTAACCTCGTCCTTTGGCCTCACGCAGTTGTCTTCTTCAGCAACTCATACAGCAGGAAACACTCTTGACCTCATCTTCACCAATCTCTGTACCACCTCCAATCTCTCCACTGTTCCGTTTCCTTTGTCCGACCACCATCTGCTAACATTTGACATCAGCATACCCCATACCCAATTTTCCCCACCTTCAGCTCTCCAATCTCACAGAAACCTCAACTGCCTTGATCCCCAGGGTTTGACTTCCTCCAATTTATGCTGCGCTTTTACAGCCTGGCTCTTTCCGCTGCAAAAGTAAATTACTTTAACAACCTCATAAGTACACTGTCCCATCAACCCAAACACCTATTTCACACTTTTGATGCTCTTCTTTGCCCTTTTACTCCCCCTCCTTCTACCACCTTCTCCGCCACAAACTTTGCATCTCTCTTCACTGAGAAGATCTCTAATTTCTCTCCTTCCCCTACCAATATATCCCCCATCCCACTCCCGCCACCATTCTACACTCATTCGCACCTGCAACCTGAAGTGGTTTCTGGGGCTCCGGTCCTCCCGCCCCACCATCCTATTCCCTCGTATCTTATCCGCACTTTATCTCTCTCTCTTGCTCTTCCTCTCACTAAAATTTTTTGTCTCTCCCTTTCCTCTGGCACATTTCCCTCACCCTTCAAACATGCAACTGTAACCCCGATTCTGAAAAAGCCGAACCTTGACCCCAACTCCCCATCCAACTACTGCCCTATCTCGCTACTGCCATTTGCCTCCAAGATCCTCGAGAGCGTTGTGTTCACCAGATTGACTGACTTTCTCGAATCCAACTTTCTGCTTGACTCCCTTCAGTCTGGATTCCGCGCTGGTCATTCTGTCAAAATGGCTGTGACCAAAGTATCCGATTTAATTGCTGCTAAATCTCGTGGCCATTACGCTGTCCTAATTCTCCTTGATCTCCTGCTGCCTTTGACACTGTTGATCATCAACAGCTTCTTCGCATTCGCCGTAATTTTGGTCTACGGGATGCTGCTCTCTCCTGGTGTTCCTCCTATCTCTCCCAGCGCTCTTTCAGTGCTTCCTTCTCTGACTCTCCTTCATCCTTAATGTCCAATCAATCGCCAAATCCTGTCGCATCCATCTCAAAAACATAGGCGCATCCGCCCCTATTTAACGCTGGATGTGGGTAAGGTGCTGGCCCATGCTGTTGTTCTCTCTCGCCTTGACTACTGCAATCCTTTTCTCAGTGGTCTTACATGTTCCCAGATTGCACTGCTGCAGTCTATAATAATTGTGGTGGCGAGGCTCATTTTCCTGTCCACTCACACCTCCCACGCCTCCCTGCTCTGTCAGTCCCTGCATTGGCTTCCAGTTAGATATAGGGTTCAATTTAAAATTCTAGTGCTTGCTTACAAGTCTCTACATAATTGTGCTCCAACCTACCTATCCTCCCTAATACACAAGTATGTCCCGTTGAGACCCTTCACTCTGCCAAAGACCTACGTATATCCTCTGTCCGTATTCCCACCTCTGATGCTCGCCTCCAAGATTTCTCCAGTGCTGCACCTCTTCTGTGGAACTCCCTACCCTTCTCCGTAAGACTTTCATCCAGTCTCCACTCATTCAAAAAATCATTGAAAACTGACTTCTTCAAGAGAGCATATAAATTAAACTGTTAGCAGGTTTTTATCCCCCACCCCCCCATGACCCCTCTCCTGCAACTGTCAAAATTACCTACTTTTACCCTTTGTGTCACTATACCCCACTCCCTATAGAATGTAAGCTCATTGAGCAGAGCCCTCCAACCCTTCTGTTCCTGGACGTTCACCTGTCTGGTTACATTTACATGTCTGTTAGTCCACCCATTGTACAGTGCTACGGAATCTGATGGCGCTATATAAATAATAAAATAATAATAATAATAATAATCGTTCAGTAGATTCCTAAATCTAGCTTTGTCTATACGACGTTAAACTGTCATCACACTTTGCTATAGAAATGTGGTCTATTAAATCTATTAGTAATATAGTCATTATTTTATTTTGGCTTTCATCATATCTGCATGCTCTCTCTAGATGTGATACTTTGGTTCAATTCACATTACTACCGATCTGTGTGGTGCTGAAAGCATTGTTACTGACTGTTTTTCCATCTGTATAAATTAATGACTAGATTCAGAATGTCTGCTATCAGGAAATTCATTTATAGATAGAAGCAGATGGAGTCATTTTAAAATTGGAAAAATAATATACACCACATGTTAATGCACACTTTGTCTTTATATCACCTTTTAACTTGCAAGCATAAACCATAGAGAAAAAAATAATAATATGAAAAGTGTTCATAATGGCAAAATACTTTTTTCCTATTGTTGGGAACAATAATTGACTTTGGGGACAAAATCTCCAAGTTGTTTTTTCACTTAAAGCAGTTAGCTGCAAACTCTTTTTGCATTTGATTTAAAGGAACACTACACAAAACTGTATTCCCAATATTATAGTTCCCTCTGCCTCTGCGCCTCTACAGTAAAGAAAAGGTTAATAACCTTTCTTTCACTTGCCTCATTCTAGTGCCAAAGTCACTTGACACCTGATCCATCTCCTCTACTTACGATGTGTGCATTTGGAATCCCCTATAGGAAAGCATTGAATGAAGATGCCGAACGTCCTCATGCAAAGCGTGCGGACATGCAGCATCATTTCCCAGAGTTAAATTCTTTGTGAATTGAAGTGCCTCTAGTGGGTGTCTGGAATACAGTTACTAGAGGCGGTGGTAACCCTGAAATGTAAACATGACATGTTTTACATTAAATGGTTAATGAGACAGGAACACTTCACCCGCACCACTTCATGGATATGAAGTTGTCTGGGTGCCTGTAGTGTCTCTAAAGGGACACCCTAAGCACCAAAACAACTTTAGCTTAAGGAAGTGGTTAAAGAGTATAGCTCATGCTCCTTTAGTCTCAAGGCTGTTTAGGAGTTAACAAAAACTGAGAATATGAGAACTGACTCAGAAGGGAGAAAAGCTTAGAGAATCTCTGTATCTTGCCATTCAGTTAGTTCCGACTCAGGTCTCAGAAATGTTTTTGTTCACTTGTGCCATTACAAAAAGAACCTATAGCAGTTGCATTTCAGACTAATACCATCCATAAGGGCAGTCCACAACCGAAATGTGTAAGTTCCCTCTGCAAGAGAGATACAGTAACCTTGGATGATCATTTCGGCCTTCTTTGGGACACGTCAGTAAGGTGTACCTCATACCCCTGTAGGCACAGTGAGCACTATTTCCTCGTCTGGATTAACTCTTTTAATTTAGGAATAACCAAAGCAAATGCATTGTAACAAAAACTGAGAATATGAGAACTCTAAGAATGGACACAATGTAGAGTAAATCAGTAGCTTGCCCTTCATTTAGTCCCCACTCAAGTCTCAAAAATGTGTTTGCTCACTGGTGCCATTACAAAGAGAACAAATACCATTACACATCAGACTGATTCCACTCATAAGGGCAGTCCTTGTATTCTCATTTTTGTTGCAATGCATTAGTTTGGCTCTCCCCAAGTTAAAAGGTAATCCGGATGTGGTCCCCTGCTCACTGTGCCTAAAGGGGTATCAGATACACCTCACTGACCAGGCCAAAAGAAGGCCAAAATGATTGGTCAGGTTTGCTGTATGTCTTGTGCAGAGAGAACTTGCTGGCATTTCAGTACTGGACTACCCTTATGGGTGGAATGGTTCTGATAGGCAACTGGTATAGGTTGCTGAGTGTAGATTTACCAAAAGGCAAATTTATGAGTCTCTAAGCTATTGTCCACTCTCAGAGTTCTCATATTCTCTGTTTTTGTGGAGAAGTTAAATCAACTTAAAAATAATTTTAAAAATCACTTTTAAGGTTTAAGTTTGAAAAGTACAGTATAAAAAAACCCTACTAAACTACAGCACCCCCCCCTCTACTAAATCCCAGCACCACCCTCTAGCCAACAAGCAGACTCCACTCACATTGCCGCTGGCAGAATGCGACTCTGGAGTCCGGCCTCTGGTATACCCCAAATGGCACTGTCTGCACCCTGTGCCAAAGCGGATCCTCACGCTACTTCTTGAAACCCTGTGAAGGTGGAGCACGTTGACGTCACTTCGGAATGTGACGTGGCGTTGCTTACCTCCGTGCACCTCCAGGTACTCCATTGTCCAGCCGTGGCCAACACAAAACTGACCCACAAACACACTGACTGACACATACACACACACAGACACACTCACTGACAGACACACACACACAAACAAAACACACTGACAGACACACAGACACACATACTCACTGACAGAAAAACACAGACACACACATTTACACATTCCTGCATGCATTCACATCATTCCCTGGGGTCCAGTGGGGATCTTCTGTCTGGAGATCTCCTTCCTGCTCCTCATGGCTCCCTCGTGCGCAGTTTAGTTATGCTGGATACCGGAATGACGTCCTATTCCGGCACCCAGCATTACTACAGAGGGAGCAGTGAGGAGCAGGAAGAATGAGCCTCCTCGCTGCCACCAGCGTCCTGCTTCCTCTCTGACCGAGTAAATGTAAGCAGAGTAGACACCTGCAATGTGGAGAAAGCAGGTGCCTACTCTGTTTTAACACCAAGCATGTACTCGCGGCTTCCCGGGCCACAAAGATGTTCATTGTGGGCTGAGAGTTTGACATGCTTGCTGTAAAAGGCTAAGGTTCATTAGTATTCAACATTATGTTGCATATATTCATATATTTTGCCTAATGTATAATTTGGCTGGCCAGGCAGATGTCTAACCAATTTCCTAGCCCTTGTAAAGGTTAATGCACAGCAGAATGCAATAAAGGAAAGGACACAATGTAAATTACATATTTGTTCTAATTTTGCAAATGCCTGGTTGGCACTTTCCTACAATTTATTACACAGGGAATTGCTGTGGAATTGACCTACAGATTGTAAGCTTGTTTGTAGATGCTGTAGACAGGGTACTAGGTTTTTAATTTTTTTTTTTTCAGTGATCCCTAACTGTGTAAATAAGGTACTCATTCGCCATGAGGGCAGCAATTATACTAGTACTTCCAATGTAATCTATTTCATACAACACACGTCTTAATAGAACCTATAGGTTAGGAATAAAATTGTGTATTCAGAGTTTATAGTTTCCCTTTAAGTCAGCTGTCCCCAGCAGTTTATACCTTAAAAAGACATGAAGTTAATCGGCAAGCTTATAGATGTTAACTGTGGCAATGCGTGTCTGTGTGGCTGCAGTCTAATTTATATCCTAGGAAGCTAGAGAGAGTCCAGTGGCGTACATACCAGGGTCGCAGGGGTCGCGGCTGCGACCGGGCCCGGCCCACCAGGGGGCCCGGCCGCCCCTGCGACCCGGTATGTACCCACAGGGCCAGCCTCTTCCCCTGGGGGGCCCAGGAGCCGACCACCCCAGGGCCCCCCGAGACTGGCCCTGCTGACCCCGGCGGCGGGTGGCCGGTCGGGCAGGCGCGCGCGCGAGGGAGCACTTAGTGCTTCCTCTTCAGCTCCCTCGCGCACTGCACTGATACCGGAGCCGGAAGATGACGTCATCTTCCGGCGCCGGCATCCCTACGCGGCGTGCGAGGGAGCTGAAAAGGAAGCACTGAGTGCTCCCTCGCGCACCCGCCTGCCCAACCAGCCACCCGCCCGCCGGGGTCAGCAGGGCCACTGGACCCCAGGGAATCCCCCCAGCACTCCAAAAGGTAAGGAGGCTGGGGGGATTACATTTAAAAAAAACACAAAACTAGTGTTAGTGTTTGAGTGCGTGTGAGTGTTAGAGTGAGTGTTAGTGTGTGTGTCTGCTAGTGAGTGTCAGTGAGTGTGTTACTGTGTGTGTCTTACTGAGTGTGTGTGTTAGTGAGTCTGTTTGGTGTCTGTTAGTGAGTGTGTGTTTGTCAATGAGAGTGTATGTTTTGCAAGTGAGTGTGTATGTATGTCTGTCGCTGACTGTGTCTCTGTCAGTAAATGTGTGTGTCTGTTAGCTAGTGTGTATGCGTCTGTAAGTGTGTGTGTGTGTGTGTCTTCAGCACTTACCTTTCCCAGCCGACTCCCTTGGCGCTGGGGATCCCTCAGCCTCTCAGCTCCGAATGCGACCGCGCACGCATTCAAACCGCCCATAGGAAAGCATTACTCAATGCTTCCTATGGACGCTCAGTGTGCTCCTCTAGCGCCTGTCAGTGAGACAGCCACTAGAGGCTGGATTACCCTCAGTGAAACATAGCAGTTTCTCTGAACTGTTATGTTTTCAGCTGCAGGGTTAAAACTAGAGGGACCTGACACCCAGACAACTTCATTGAGCTGATGTGATCTGGGTGTCTGTAGTGGTCCTTTAAAGGATCCACTATAGTGCCAGGAAACATACTGTTTTCCTGGCACTATAGTGCCCTGAGGGTGCCCCCACCCTCAGGGTCCCCCTCCCGCCCAGCTCTGGAAGGGGGAAAGGGGTTAAAACTTACCTTTTTCCAGCGCTGGGCGGAGGAGCTCTCCTCCTCCGATCCTCCTCCTCCCCGGGCTGAATGCGCACGCGCGGCAAGAGCTGCGCGCGCATTCAGCCGGTCACATAGGAAAGCATTCATAATGCTTTCCTATGGACGCTGGCGTGCTCTCACTGTGAAAATCACAGTGAGAAGCACGCAAGCGCCTCTAGTGGCTGTCAATGAGACAGCCACTAGAGGAAATAGGGGAAGGCTTAACCCATTCATAAACATAGCAGTTTCTCTGAAACTGCTATGTTTATGAAAAAATGGGTTAACCCTAGCTGGACCTGGCACCCAGACCACTTCATTAAGCTGAAGTGGTCTGGGTGCCTAGATTGGTCCTTTAAGTGTGTGTGCATCTGCATGCACTGGCGTACATACCGCGGTCGCAGGTGTCGCAGCCCTGTAACCCCTGCGACCAGGTGCCCACCGCCATGTGTTCCGGGCACGGATCAATTTTCGCACCGGGGCCCCATTGGTCATGTGTACGTCACTGAGAGAGTCTGTAATAGTTTTATATGATTTGTATTACTTACAATACATACCCATTCCCCTATGATATTACAGGGGGAGCATTCAGTGACTTTATAATTCATCAAATAGATGGAAGCTGGGACAGGTTTGTGTCATGCTTCATAAACCATATGACAAGCTTAGGCAGCCATTTTGTTTCTAGTGTTCCTTTTAAATAAAACATATTTCTGAATGTGTATCTTGGTGTTTACAAGAGCAATAATGCTGAGATTGCTTTAATAAAGTTAAACCTACCAGTTGGCATTATAACTCACTAGTTGATTGTATGCAATTATGTAAATGTTTTCTGCACCAATAATACACTGATCAGCCACAATATTACAATACCACTGACAAGTGAATTACATTGATTATATTGTTACAATAGCACCTGTCAAGGGCTGAGATATATTAGGAAGCAAGTGAACTGGCAGTTCTTGAATTTCATGTGTTGGAAGCAGGAAAAATGGGCAAGCGAAAAAGATCTGAATGTCTTTGACAAGTGCCAAATGGGTAGATGATTGGGTCAGAGCATCTCCAAAATGACAAGTCTTGTGGGGTGTTCCGGTATGCAACGGTTAGTACCTACCAAAAATGGTGGAAAGGACAACTAGTGAATGGGCACCAGGGTCATGGGTGTCCAAGGCTTATTGATGCACATGGGGAATAAAGGCTAGCCCATTTTATCTGATCACATAGAAAAGCTACTGTAGCTCAATGTGCTGAAAAACGCTGGCCATGTTAGAAAGATGTCTGAACGCACGGTGCATCGCAATTTGCTGCAGACGAATCAGAATTCCCATGATGACCCATGTCTACCACTGAAAGCTCCTTCAAAGGGGATGTGATTGGCAGAACTGGACCATGGAGCAATGGAAGAGGGTTGCCTGGTTTGATGAATTACTTTTTTTCCTTTAGATCAGGTGAATGGTCAGGTGCGTGTGTGTCGTTTACCTTGGGCTGACATGGCAGCAGGATGCACTACGGGAAGATGGCAGTCCGGCCGGAGGCAGTGTTAAACTCTGGGCAATTTTCTGCTGGGAAACCTTGGGTTCTGTCATTCATGTGGATGTTTCTTTGACACGTACCACCTCCCTAGAGATTGTTGCTTGCTACGTAAACCCCTTCATGGCAATGGCGTTCTCTGATGGCAGTGGCCTCTTTCAGAAGGATAGTGCACCCTGCCACACTGCAAAAATGTTCGGGAATGGTTTAAGGAACATGACAAAGAGTTCAAGGTGTCGCCTAGGCCTCCAAATTTCCGCTATCTCAATCTGATTGAGCAGCTGTGGGATGTGCTAGAAGAAAAAGAAAATAATCCAGTCCATGGAAGCCTCACCTTGCAACTTGCAGGACTTAAAGTATCTCCTGGGAATATCTCGGTGCTAGATACAAACACGTTCAGAGGTCTTGTGGAGTCCATGCCTCGATGCATTAGAACTATTTTGGCAGCACGAGAGGAACATGCAGGATATGATGCATGGGATTTTAATGTTGTGGCTGATCAGTGTAAAGCCCCCTGTTATATGAAATCTAAAGTAAGCAGACAGGATGAGAAGTCAAATTTATAGGCAAAATGTGTTTAGATTTTAAAAAGAAAAAAGAAAAGGAAATGTTAAGGTTGCTGTGTTGTTAAAATGTATTCCTTAACTTTAAAAAAAACTCCCATGCATCACAATGCAAGGACAAAGTAGCCAAACTGAAAAATTCTCCATGTCTGCTATGACCTTAAATTTGAAATTCAGGTTGAATTCACATTGAATTCTCATTTTAGTAAATAATAAAGGGGTATCTGATGGCAGAAGACAGTCTATACTTAACAAACACCTACCACTAATTGTCCAGTGTGTATGCAGATGATGACAAAGCATATACCCATCTTTATGAGCTTCCGGGATACCTCAGTTATTTGAATTAAAAGGGTTGATGAACTGAATCAGACTTGCCTCTGTGCCCTTCCAAATAAATAAGTAAGTTATATAACAATGATAATGATAAGTTCTCCACCCACTCATGCCCTCGATATACAAATGATTTTGCCAAATAAATTTGCATAACTAGGTGAGAACTTTGTCCCTATTGCCGTTCCACAAACCAGTTAATAAAAATCCCTGTTGAAGATAATAATTATTTAAAATTACTTGCATTACTTCTATTATAAAATTAATCTAGTCTTATAAGTGCCAACATGTTTTTTTTTTTTTTTCCGATATCATAAGTATAAATACTCTGTTATTGTAACAGTGTTAAACCAGATTTAGGGGGGGGGTGGGGGGGGTGTGAGGAAGGTTGAGTGCAGCCTTGCTCCGTTGCCACATTGCACCATTCCAGAGTGCTGAGTGAGGCACAAATTGTCACTGAGGCTCCTTAAAAACATGGTCTCAATAAGGGTGCATGATTCTATAATGAACCCCGATTATATGTATGGTTATGTATAATATATCATTTGGTTATTTATTGCATAGCATGAGAGATCTATCAACTATATGCTTATACATATATTATATTTTGAATGATTTATTTATTTTTAAAACATCAGTATTGTTAAGCCTATCTACAAGAACTCCAAGCATCCATCAGCATTATCAGGAAATATAATGGCAGTATTCATAATACTTTTGATCAACAATTGGTCATAGAACTAGTTGTCCAGGGTTACCAGACTCTAAAAGATTGGGGGAGTTAATTTTTTATTTATTTAAGTGTAAGCCTTTTTTTCCCTGCATAAAAAGAAGTCTTTATTGTGAAAGCACTTTTAAAGTTATATTTGTTCTTGGAGTCTGCATTAACATGCACATACTGGGCTGGTATAATCTAAAACGGAATACTTTCCAGGGCAGCTGCTCGCGCTGGTCATGGTGAGTAAAATTGCAATGTTTAAGCCACTGATGTTACTGATTACAGTGTAGGCAGGCATAATCTGCCTGTAATTTTAATTGTAGGGAAAACATCAAGCCATTTCTGAGAACAAATGTTTTTTTACCTACATCATAAGTCCCCAGGCTACCCCATTTCCCCGTCTAGCTCTAGTCTAAACAGTAAAATACTCGATCTCTTTATTACAATATGTATGTGTATATGTATAAGCAAACTGTAATCTTGTCCATGTAAACCAGTTTGCATCCCATCGTGAAATACTTGTAATTGCCTCATTTATGTTGGCAGAACTTGCAGGAATATTTAGCAGTATTCTTCTGCGGGGTTCATTTGAAACAACGTATTGCACTATAATTGCGTGTGCTTGCCAAATTAAATATACTTGTCTTGGCTAGTAATTTATTTTTCTAATGAATGATTTTGGAACTGTGTATATATATCGTAAATTAGCATGTTTTTACTATGTCATTTTTATACCTTCTTCCATCGTTTTTGCCTTGTCCCATTACCTATGTTTATAAAGTCCTGAACAGGTGGGGGAGATACTTATTACTGTGAAACATTCAAACATCTTAAAACCAGCTAAAATATGTTAACACATCCTATAGGTGTTTGATTTCCTTTTTTTTTTCTATGGTTTCCATGATACAATTAATTTTAGGCTTATGGATATTTGTTTTATAATTTTGAAGCTACGATAAGATGACAAAATGCCTGTGTAAAGATCATCTTTCATCTCTAGGAAATCAGGTGCCAATGGAGACCATTGATAACAGGAACCTATTATTATTATATCCCCTTGCATTGCAATTCACCCTGCACTCCTATACTGCTCTATATACTGTGTGTGTGTGTACTTTTTGGCTATGGCTTTGGCTGATAGCATCATTTTCGGTAGCACATATACATTCTTCGACACAAATCTAAGAACACAAGAGAACTGTCCACCAACTGGATGCATTCATGATGTGCAGCCGGCACTAGGACCATGTATGGAGCGTTTCAGCAATGCTCCCTGTATTGTCAGACACCCTATCCCCATTAGATATCTCCCATTGTTGAGAGCAGTGTTAAGAGGTATATACAGGCCTCAATAGCAAGCCAGTAACCAACCTCATGCTGATGAGTTGCATTAATAATGAAACAGCTGTCCATGAGATGTTCACTGGCTTTGCATCGTTTCCTGAGTTGTGTTTCAAAGCTGTTACATACAGCAAACACAAACTCCAAGGAAACCATGTTTAAAACAGAATAATGAAGCAAAAATGTGATTATTTGTTGAACTAATTTGCATATACCCACTCAGAATCCTTTGAAGTAGTAACATCACTGCAAATTTGTGATGGCTTGACTGGTGTGCAGATCTATGTTTAACATTGTATTAACTAGATAGAATGGTAGAGTGAGAAGCAACTGATATATATCTAATTCAGGGAGCAGCAGCCTGTGGCAAAATTGCATGGCACTCAAGCTGCCAGAGACAAACAGGCTCTGGCCTATCTGGAGTCCCAGTGGAACTTCAGATATGTGCGAGTGCAAACAGAGTGGTTAATGCTGGTGGTGAGGAACAGTCCTCAGTTTACGGATTGCAGCACTTATCAGATCACTTCATCCCAGCACTTGTGAGTGGGAATCTGCACTGGAGTAGAGCAGCCTGCAGCAGGTATCGCCGCTCCTGCCCTTGACCTGTACCTTGTCAGCCCGGTTCCTACTGGATTCCAAGAAAGCCACCCACACTTCTAGATCTACACTGAGCTGCAAAACAAGCCTCCACATCCTACAAATAACACAAACCGCCCCCACACAAAATACACACGCACAGTTTACACAACACCACTGGCAATATACATGCACACAACCCCACAAGCAGCCTCTCGCATGTCGTACCCCAAGTAGCTCCACACATAAACACACAATATGACATGTCATTCACACATGCAAGTACATAAGCATGAATGCGGCAGCAAGGCTCATCTTCCTGTCCGCCTGCACCTCGCACGCCTCACCCCTCTGTCAGTCCCTGCATTGCGTTTGCTTATAAATACTTACAGTACTGCTCCAACCTATATATCCTACATACTACAAAGGTATTTCCCGTCTAGGCCCCTACTCTCTGCCAAGGACCTATGTCTATCCTATTGTTCGTACTCCCACCTCTGATGCTCGCCTGCAAGACTTCTTTAGGGCTGCACTATTCCTGTGGAACTCCCTTCCTTTCTCCGTTAGACATTCAACCAGTCTCCACTCCTTCAAAAATCATTTTAAAACTCACTTCTTCAGGAAAGCGTATCAATTTAAATGTTAATAGCTACACTCCCCCCCCCACACACCCTGATTCCTCTCCTGCAACTGTCATCAAAACACTAAGTTGTCAGCTAATACTATTCTACCAACCTACTTTTCTACTCCTATCCATACCTTGTGTAACTTTACCCCACTCCCTCTAGCATGTAAGCTCATTTAGCAGGGTCCACAACCCCTCTGTTTCTGTGGGTCCAACTTGTCTGGTTACAATTACATGTTTGTCAGTCCACCCATTGTACAGTGCTGCAGAATTTGTTGGTGCTATATAAATTATAACTATTTGTGACGAGAGCAATCTCGCCACATTGCATTGGAGAAGCCTGGTTGCTTGCCTGCTGCCTTTGGACTATGGCCCCATGTTAAGACATCTTTTTTCCCTGCAGAAAAGACTTATTCGTGCTTTTCTGCCTGGTGTTCGGTAGATTCAATCTACTGAACAACCGCACGAATGACTGGACCACCTGGGAGCTGGAGTGTGCCGGCAATTAGCCTCCCTGAAGCTGCGGTTAACCGCAGCTTAATTGACAATTGCATGGTGGCCGCCATTTGTATCACGAACACGAGGTTGCGGCCATTTTAAACATTCGAACGCACAGCTGTGTTCGACGCTTAATTCATGGAACTAAAATTGGACACAGTTTTGCGCGAACACCGCTGAAGCCGCCGACTTCCCTTCTTGTTCGGCGGGAGTGCACGAACGGCCCGGTGTTCGGTAGTTTTACCTGACTGTATTATACCCCAGATAGGAATCCCATGGAGCTCATTCGTATGAGAACTAACTGTGTAAAGACTTTGGCTCCATGGCGATTGAACTGTATTCGTGTAGTCTGAGCGCCATTCGCTTAATAATGTGCGCTCAGACCTGAGCTATCTGGGGACATGTTAAATGTATAGTTTTATTGTAAGTTATGTCATGTAATGTATTTTAATAGTAATTCCTGTTTTAGTATCCCCACGTGTATAATGGCGATTTGCCTTTGTCTTGGGAGATAATTGAATTACTCTTCAATTATCTCCAAGGCAGAGGGGAGGAAGCCAGGATGCATTGTGGGAATATAATGTGACTGTGTGTCCTATTTGTCTACTTGTCTGTCTTTTGTCAGAGTCTCCCATTTGGTCCCCTAGGGGAGTGTCCACCAGGGAGACCTGCATAAATACTGGGCAGGTAGCCCTCATTAAACAGACCACTGCTTGACCCCTAACACGGAGCCTTGTCTCGTCTTTGGGGGGATTTACTGAATGCTGATAGAGACTGATTACTAGGAGTGTAAGCCGCTTGGATGCTTTTCCTATTCGTCTGCTAGCAGCGATTCGTATGGTTCCAGTTCGTGTGTTTGGAGTTGCTATATTGTATGCCGTTCGGGAGTTTGGAGCATTCCCTTATTGGCGGTTCGTGAGTTTGGTGTTCTACAATAGCTGTGCCTGCATCTCTGGAAAGGGGCACGATCGCCTAAACAGTTTTTACCCCTTGTGTGCAAAACGGTCCGTTACACTATTAATAATAATAAACAGTCCCCATACACAGCCATCATTCACAGGAATCATACACAATAATTAAAACTACTCATGAATGTATACTGTACAGTATAACAGCCCACACACATACAATGCTACAAAGCAACTGCACCACCCATAAATCATACAAGCAGAACATGACAACATTAGTAATATCTGCAATACAAATGCCGGTATTTTTCTTAGTATAAACTGAGATTAGATGCAATCTCATCGCCGGCAGCAGGTGGCGCTGTGTGTGTGGAGAGAAGCAGGGATAGGAAGTTACAGCATCTCCCTCCCTACCTCTGTCTACTCACTAATTTGTGGGGGAGCAGCTCTGCCCATAGAGCCCAGCCTGCTGTTCAGGTAAGTGAGGGATGGGGGGAGAGAAATGTAAGGGCAGTCTGTAACAGGTAACACAGGGGGCACACAGACACATGGGGATACATGGGGATCAGAGACTCATAGACTGGGGGACACAGAGACTGGGGGAGACACAGAGACATGGGGACACTGAGGGAGACACAGAGATATGTGGACACTGGGGGGGACACATAGACAATGGGGTCACTGGGGGAGACACAGAGACATGGGGACAATAGGGGAGACACAGAGATATGGGGACACTGGGGGACACAGACAATAGGGACACAGGGAGACACAGACAATAGGGACACAGGGAAATCCTGGGATATATGGGGACACGGGGATCCTGGGAGACATGTGGACCCTGGGGGACATGGGGACACGGGAGAATCCTTGGAGACATGGGGACACAGGAGAATCCTGGAAGACATGGGACACAGGGGGCTGCTGTGAGGCATGGAGATACTGGGAGCCATGGGGACTCATTGGGATCTTAGGAGACATGGGGATACAGGGGGTTCCTGGGAAACACATAGACATGGGAACCCTGGGGGGACACTGGGGTATCCTCAGAGACATGGGGATACTGGGGTATCCTCAGAAACATGGGGACACTGGGGGACAAAGAGACATGGGGACACTGGGGTATCCTGAGAGACATGGGGACACGGAGACATGGGGACACTGGGGGACACAGAGACATGAAGGAACAGAAACACTAGGGGACACTGGAAGACATGGGGACAATAGGGGGCACTGAGACACTAGTGGAGACATAGGGACACTGACACTTGGGGAACTGAGACACTTGGGGACACTGACACTTTGGATATTGAGACACTGGGAGACATGGGGATACTGAGACACTGGGGACACTGGGAGACATGGGGATACTGAGACATTAGGGGACACTGGGAGACATGGGGACACTATGGGACATTAAGACACTAGGGGAGACATGGGGACACTGGAGTACACAGACATAGGGACACTGTGGGATCCTGGGAGACTTGAGGATTCAACCCATCTAGTCTGCCCGATTTTCTAAATACTTTCATTAGTCCCTGGCCTTATCTTATAGCTACGATAGCCTTATGCCTATCCCATGCATGCTTAAACTCATTCACTGTGTTAACCTCTACCACCTCAACTGGAAGACTATTCCATGCATCCACTACCCTCTCTGTAAAGAAACACTTCCTGATATTATTTTTAAACCTTTCCCCTCTAATTAAAGACTATGTCCTCTTATTGTGGTAGTTTTTCTTCTTTTAAATATAGTCTCCTCCTTTACTGTGTTGATTCCCTTTATGTATTAAAATGTTCATAAAATGTTCCCCTGTCTCGTCTTTCCTCCAAGCTATACATATTAAGTTCCTTTAACATTTCCTTGTAAGTTTTATCCTGCAATCCATGAACCAGTTTAGTAGCCCTTCTCTGAACTCGGTGTTCTGTACAATGGCATGAGCACTTCGCTCTCTGCTAGCATTTCCTGCTGCTCTAGTACATTGTCTGCCTACCTTTAAGTCATCTGAAATAATTACCCCTAAATCTCTTTCCACAGATGTTGAGGTAAGGACTCTATCAAATATTATATACTCTGCCCCCTGGGTTTTTACATCCAAGATGCATTATCTTGCACTTATCCACATTAAATGTCAGCTGCCACAACTCTGACCATTTTTCTAGTTTACCTAAATAATTTGCCATTTGGCTTATCCCTCCTGGAACATCAACCATGTTACATATTTTTGTACTCTTAGCAAAAAGACATACCTTACCATCCTTCTGCAATGTCACTAATAAAAATATTAAAGAGAATGGATCCAAGTACAGATCCCTGAGGTACCCCACTGGTGACAAGTCCAAGTTTAGAATATACTCTATTGAGTAAAACCCTCTGTTTCCTGTCACTCAGCCACTGCCTTACCCATGCAACAATATTGGAATCTAAACTTAAAGATTGCAGTTTATTGATAAGCCGTCTCTGTGCAACAGTGTCAAAAGCCTTACTGAAATCTAGGTAAGCAATGTCTACTGCACCACCCTGCTCTATTATTTTAGTTGCCCAATCAAAAGTCAATAAGATTAGTTTGGCATGATATCCCTGAAACCCATGTTGTCTCTGATCATCAAATCATTGTAATTTTAGATGTTCAACAATCCTTTAACATGGTTTCCGTTACTTTTCCCATTACTGAAGTAAGGCTTACTGGCCTATAGTTGCCCGACTCCTCCCTAATACCTTTCTTGTGAATGGACACACCATTTGCTAACTTTCAATCTTCTGGGGCTACTCCTGTTAACAATGATTGGTTAAATAAATCTGTTAATGGTTTTGCTAGTATACCACTAAGCTCTTTTAATAACTTTGGGTGTATTCCATCAGGTCCCATTGACTTATTTGTCTTTACTTTTGACAGTTAAAGGACCACTATAGTGCCCTGAGGGTGCCCCCACCCTCAGGAACCCCCTCCCGCCCGGCTCTGGAAGGGGGAAAGGGGTAAAAACTTACCTTTTTCCAGCGCTGGGCGGCAAGAGCTGCGCGCGCACTCAGCCGGTCACATAGGAAATCATTATCAATGCTTTCCTATGGACGCTTGCGTGCTCTCACTGGGATTTTCACAGTGAGAAGCACGCAAGCGCCTCTAGCGGCTGTCAATGAGACAGCCGCTAGAGGAATTGGAGGAAGGTTTAACCCATTCACAAACATAGCAGTTTCTCTGAAACTGCTATGTTTATAAAAGAATGGGTTAAGCCTGGCTGGACCTGGCACCCAGACCACTTCATTAAGCTGAAGTGGTCTAGGTGCCTAGAGTGGTCCTTTAAAAAACAACCTCTTCCTCTGTAAACTCACATGTAATAAATGACTAATTTGTCCTTTTTCCTAACTGAGGTCCATTTCCTTCATTTTCATCTGTAAACACAGAACAAAAATATTAATTGAGGCAGTCAGCTAGAAATGTATCCTCTTTTACATACCTTCCTTATTTTGTTTTTAATCTAACTAATCCTTGTTTTACTTTCCTTTTCTCATTTATGTATCTAAAAAATGTTTTTTGTCCCCTTTTTTTACTGACTGTGCTATTTTCTCTTCTGTGTGTGATTTGGAAGCTCTTATAACTTGCTTAGCCTCTTTCTGCCTAATCTTGTAGATCATTCTATCTTCCTCATTCTGTTTATTTTTTATAATTACTAAATGTTAACTTATTGTTTTTTTTACTATTTTGGCCACATCTGTGGAGTACCACAGTGGTTTCGTGAATTTTTTGCTTTTACTGACAAGCCTAATGCAATTTTCTGTTGCCTTCAGCAGTGCAACTTTTAAATGGGCAGACTAGATGGGCCGAATGGTTCTTATCTGCCGTCACATTCTATGTTTCTAAATAATCCCATTTCTCTTGGACTCCATTTAAATTGCTCCAGTCTGATAATGACTCCTTTACACATATTCTAATTTTAGAAAAGTCTAAAACTTTTGTTTTTGTGTGGTGTGACTCAGTCACTGTTCTTCTATTGTACCACACTGACTGATGATCACTGGATCCAAAACTTTCACCTACAGTAATATCTGACACCAAATCTCCATTTGTTAACACTAAATCTAGTATGGCCTCTTTACGAGTTGGCTCCTCAATGACTTGTTTTAGAGACAATCCCAGTAGGGAAATTTAGAATATGTGTGCTCCTGGCACAAGCAGCTATTTTGGTTTTCAAAAAAGTCACCCATGATGATAGCTTCCACCTTTATTATCATTTTAATTATTTCCTCAACTAGTAGATTATCTAACTCTATTTGTCCTTTGGGCCTATAAATCACACCTACACGAGTTACTGTGTGATTACCAAATTGTAATGTAACCCAAACGGACTCTATGTTCGTCTCACTAACTTTTATTAGGCTAGCTTTTATGCTATCCTTCACATACAGGGCCACCACTCCCCCTTTCTTGCCTTCCCTGTCTTTTCTATATAAAGAGTACCCTGGTATTGCTATGTCCCAGTCATTTTTCTCATACCATGTCTCAGTAACCGCGACTAAATGTACATTATCAGTTGCCATTATTGCCACAAGTTCATGGATCTTATGCCTTAAACTGCGAGCATTTGTAGACATGACTCTAAGATTATAATTTTTAACACACTTGCTGCAGGCACCTTTTGTCCTTGTTTTGGGAGGCAATTAGATTGATGTTTTATCACCCTTTTGCACCCCTCCTAGTTTAAATACATCCTAGCAAAACCTCTGAACTGCTCTCTTAGAACATTTGTTCCCTTTTGAGAAAGATGCAAACCATCTTTTTTTGTACAGTTTATTTCCATTCCAAACAGAGCTACCATGAGATACTGGGGGATACAAAAACATGGGGACACAGACACTGGGAGACATAGGGACACTGGTAGTGATAGGGACAATGGGAGACAGAGAGACAGTGGGAGCAATCACTCTATACAGCAGAATCAAACTGTAAGTAGTTTTTTTTTTTTGGTGATTTTAAAGAATTTTCTGTTATGTCACTCCTCGTAATTTACTTCTCGTGATGTCACGCATGCATAATTAATTATGCAAATGTGAATGGCCAGTATTTTTTTCCTAGAAAGTTGGCAACCCTAGACAACATACACCCACCACCCAAAAAAAAAAAAGCAACATGATATTTTAATGCAGAGATCTTTTACATTTTCGCTAGGAAAATATATTGGTTAACTTTATATGGCTGCTAGTAGTACTCTGTAATCTTTGAAGAACATGTTTACTTTAAACTTGGCAAGTCAAAGCGCCTGGTTGTGTGATATTAGGACGATTCATGAGTTTCTATTTAAATGTTCTTTTACTAAATTGCTTTGCCAATAATCTCTGTGCCTGTAGAACCTGTACGGGGCTGAAAGTCTGATAAATTATTTTGCTTCTGATAGTTTTAACATCAGTACCTAGATCACGCTCATGCACAACGCACAAATGAAATGACTTTAAGTATTCCAAGGTTGCTGGACAGTGAAATGTGTTACAATATAACTTTGCTTCACTGGTTTCCCGTATCAACGTTTATTAGTAACTTGCTTCATCGGGCACATCACTATGAGTAAATGCCAGCATGAGGTTGTTATACGATCACTTTTGTCTGAAGATTATGTAATTACATGAAAAGGATTGCTGGTGATCTGGAGGTGGAAAAGAACTAAAGAAAACAAATAATTTCAGAAGGTCGTTGGAAGGCTAAGCAATTTATTGAATGTGTAGTCCTTACACTTGTGGCTTTCACTGTTGATAAAGATCTAAATAGTTACAATCTCTATATATTAGAATTTTTTTTTAGTATTTTTTACATGCTTACACATACACATTTTGTTCTTTATGGTGGGTGCGTGTTTATGAATTCAAATTTTTCTATAAATGAAATTTATTTTTCTATACATTTTCCATACAGTGAACGTCCCACATTATCATGAATATTGATTTGTAACGTTGCAAATGTTTCATGTGGATTATAACCAAAATTAAATAAATTAGAATTTTGTAATCAATAAATAGAAATATGAAAATATAAATGTTTTGAAATTGTTTTACTAAAAAGAATCCTACCTTACGATAGAAACGTATAAGTAGTTGTAAGTTCTTATCTCTTGATCTGTTAATTGCACTTTAATCAAACTCGGAAAGCTGCTGTAGGCTCTATCAGACAATTAACAGAGCAGGAGATATGAGATTCTAAATTAAACACAATGTGCAATAGGGAAAGTTTAAAAAAAATATCTTTCTTTACAGGAAGAGTGTAGAGAGGTTGTGAGATTCAAAGTCAGGGAGGTGTGGCTAGGGCTGCATAAACAAAGCTTTAACTCCTTAATGGCAGAGAATTCAGCAGTGACTTCAGGGGCATTATCTTTGCACCAAGACTACTTTGTTAAGCTAAAAAAAATTTGGTGCTTTGAGATTCCCTTTTTAAAGCTTTTTTGCATCATGGTTTACTTTCTATTTTTTATTTTATTTTTTCGTTTTGTTATGAATTGCATTTTGTACGAACTGGGCCAACCTGATGATAGTTCAAACCCCCAAACTCAATGCCAAAATGTGCCAAATCACAAACCAAATGAAACACACAATGACAGATCATTTTCGTTTTTATTCATGATTCTAAATTCCGCCTATGACGCAATTACACTGTATATATTGTGCAGTAAACTGGCCTTTTTTTCACGCCTTTTGGTTCCTCTGATTATTTTACTGAATCTTTTTCGTTAACAAAATGTTGCCGAGTCAAACCTCTATGTGGCTGATTGTTTATTTTTGACAGAAGTGACTTTGCCCAAAAAATGTTTTCTGTCGTGGAGAAGTCTAGTGCTGAGAAATTTAAAGATGTTGATACTTTAGGTGAATTTACATTTTTTTTGTTTTAATTTTGTTATTGTGAAAATTTTATTTCAAGTTATGAATTCTGAACAATTTGAAATACCATCAGTTGATATCATCTAAGTGGCTTAAACATATAACCACAGTTAATGAAAAAAATCATCAAATCGAACTGTGGTATTCTTCACAATATTGGCTTTTTGGTGCCCATTAAACCTATTTTATTCTTGTCATGTAAGTCCTTTAGTGCTTCCAGAATGTTCAACTCATTGGCATCTTTGCAACTTATATTGTGCGTTTTAAAATCATCCTTGTCTCTGTTTTTCTATTCTAGAGGATTGTTGCTTCAGGAAAACAACAAGTTTTCAGAGGCCCTACATTACTACACACTAGCAATTGGTAGCAGGCCTACGCTAGCATGTAAGTATTACATTTGCATTTTTTATCTTTCACATCCACATCTGTAAACCATTATCATTACAGTACTTTTTTTGAAATAAGATGAAGGTTCATGTCCTCACCACAAAACCGTCATCAAAATGGGCACCTTAATTTGGCAGTATTTGTAGAGAAGAAAGGTTTTAAACAAGCATGTAGTCTGAACTGCCATTCGTCGATGGTGGTCCCTTTTTATGAAGAAATTAGAAATAGTTTGATAAACCATATGAGTATGAAGAATTCCTTAAAGCTTTGGTTTTATTACTGCTACAAATTAAGTTATCCACTACTTTTTTTTTTTGTGTGGTTATTTTCCATAAATACTTATTGATCGCTATGATTATACCGTCACATTTTAATTGCATTTTCTTTCCATTCGTACAGCTGCTTACTTGAATACAGGGATAATCCTCATGAATCAGGGAAGGACAGAAGATGCCAGGAAGACTTTTCTAAAGTGTTCAGAGATCCCAGATGAAAATCTAAAAGATCCAAATGCTCATAAAAGCTCTGTGACCAGTTGTCTCTACAACTTGGGAAAATTAATGCATGAACAAGGGCAGTATGAAGTAAGTTCCTTCTTCTTTGTAGAATGCTGAATGTCAAGGTGTGTTAACGGAGTTCATAAAATAAGTTAGACATGTTGTCTTTAAGATCCAAAAAGCAAATTTTTTTTACCATAAAAAGTAGAGGAAATGTTGGGATTGATTAGAAAAATATCATATTTGAAAAAAACAAAACAAAAAAATAGTTCAACCTTTTAAGACATCCGATGGTCAATAAAATAAAGCTAAAAAATTATTTGTAATTATGCAGCTTTCATTATTCCACATGGCTAGAGATTTATTTTCAAATATTTTTATTTTTTTTAAATATATGTATACAACTTTGCTAGTTGAGATCAGGTGGACCTGCTTTGAAGGTCGAGTGTAACAGCAGTTGATTTCCATTCTTGTATATGCGGTGTGTAGTATGTTTGTTTAGTGTTGTATATTCTGTTGAGATCAATGGTAGATCAGCGATTGGCTGGGTTTTTCCAGGTACTTTCTGGTTGCGCTATATATCTGGATTCATTGGAAAATTTGCATGACACATCTTGGTAACCAAATAGTTCCTTTATAAAGTACATGGCATTAGAGCATATTTTAATACATTATGTCATTATGATAAAATAAACCAGGAGAATTCACCATTGAAGGTTGAATTATTTTTTTTTTTTAACATATCACTTGGTTTTGCACCCCTCCCTGAGTAATGATGGCACTTGTTCTTTGCTGACTAATGTTGGTTCATGATTCTTTTTCTTGTCACTGTTTGTTAGACTTTCATAGAAAATAATAAACACAGTAACCTCACTGCATTCTTTTTAATGACAGGATGCTCTTGATGTATATAAAGAGGCCATGCAGAAAATGCCAAGACAATTTGCACCGCAGAGCTTATACAACATGATGGGTAAGAGCAGAAGCAACTCAATCAATTGACATTATTAATAGAGAACTTGTAATTCTGTACCAAACCTGATATGCTCTTTATAGGATATGGCTAGGATTTCTTTATCCATGATGTATTACTGAAACTAGGCCCTATCTTACACATAGAGATGGTGCTGCTTCGTACCCTCCAACTTTACTCCATGGAATGCCAGTAAGCTGGATAAATGGATCCGGGCCAGTGATGCAAATTGAGTCACTGGCACCACCCAAGTGGGCTGCATCTGGCTGCCTGTCAATCATGCAGACCAGCCCAATAAGAGCAGACCATGCAGAGAGCGCTGTTTCAGTGCATAGTGTGAGCAAGTGCAATGATGTGGTTTTGCTATGCTCTCTGGGGATAAGAAAACAAAAGGAAACCGCGCCCGATACAAGTATACGTACTCAAGTCCTTATGGTTGTGATTTTTCAATTAACCTCAAAGAGAAAATACACAGAATAATAGTGTAATACTGTAAATACTTCAAAAAGATAAATGCACACTCACATTTACCAGAGCTACTACAGAGCTCTACTGTTGTTGCGCCTAGACGGAATTATCCCCGTCTCTGGATTAGTGCCTAGTAGAGCTCTGTAGTAGCTCTGGTAAATGTGAGTGTGCATTTATCTTTTTGTTCCTTATCATTTGAAGTATTTACAGTATTACACTATTATTCTGTGTATTTTCTCTTTGAGGTTAATTGAAAAATCACGACCATAAGGACTTGAGTACGTATACTTGTATCGGGCACGGTTTCCTTTTGTTTTCTTGTCCACAATTGTTCTATTACAAGGTTGGGAATCCTTGTGCTGGTCACTGCTGCCCACTTCTATTGCATATATCAATATAGCGAGCACCTAATCCTTCTGTCTTTATCTGCTCTCTGGAGATAGTTCACCGGTGTCCTGCTTTTTTTGGGGGGAGGATGTTCCCTTTTGCTTGTGAACAAACCCAGCACAGGACAGTAAAATAGGATTCTGTTGCATAAATGGGTCTGTTCGGAGACCTGCTGTTTAAACATTCACAGCAAAGTAGCCATATACGTTTAAATTAAATTTTTAAGATGAAAAATAGACAAGTAAATCAAAGCAAAACTGTTATTCCACTTTCTCTTCATGTGACTGGACGATGTAATCCCCATCAATCACCTCTCCATCCTAGACAGTAAGTGAAAGTGCAAATTCAGCGATGCCATAAACCCTCATTAACAGCTGACAAGACAAGAATCCTGGGGGAGATTTATTAGAGTGTGTTTATTTGCAGTTTTTCAAAACTCTGTTACGGTTTATTAAAGTATTTTAAAAGTAGTCTGAATACCGTATATACTCATCTATAAGTCAATCTTGTCTACAAGTCGAGTGCAGTTTTTTGACCAACAATTGTGAAATATGCTATGACTTGTAGATAAGTCGAGGGTACGTGCTCCCTTATTTGTACCTTGTTTTGTCTAATAACCACCTGCATTTGAATGGAATTGTTCCCCTTCTGTTCGGTTACCGGACAGTCTGTGTTTGGTCCCCCTTGCTAACCCCTCGTAACCACCGACCACCCCTGGCTGTTAGCCAGAAACAAGCATTCCTTGGGTGGCCGCCATTTGTATATACGAATGCACGTGTTCAAACAATTGGCGGCCATCTTGTCTCCCAAACGCAGGCAGCGGTACATGGTCTTCGACGACATGGATCTCTGAGTTGGCTACGTAAGCCTGCGAACCCAGCTGAAACTTGTACCCCTGCCTGTTCGACTTCCCGAGCAGCTAGGAGAACGGCGAATCGACATTGCACCGCATTCAATGTACAAAATTCTATCGAAACTAGCACTGACCCGTGGATAAGTCGACTCTGCGTTTTAAAATGAAGTGTACAACTAAAATTTCTAGACCTCTACATGAGCATATACGATAGTTTCACCTTTTGCACTGTACTAATATTCTGCATTTCTCGCTATGTCAACATAAAAGTATTGTAAAAGTATCTTTATATAAATTTTAAAAATGCAAAATTTTTACACATTATTTTTAATGCTTTATAACGCAGTAAAATTAGTAAGTGGTCACTTTAACTATATTGTCTCTTAAGCTTTCATTGCTGCTATCTAGAATAAATTCAAAACCAGCTAATACTATTTCCAAATGCCTTTTATTCCTGCTATATGCATGAGAATTAATAGCCTGCTTATTGCTAAGCTTACTGCTAACTTTACTTGAATTTTATTAACTTCGTAAAAGCTCAGAATTTGAATTTCATTATGGTATGCAGCACTTTTTAAAATAATATTTTGCACATTTGAAGTGTTAATCCTTCACATCATTCTTTTTCCATTGTTATTTTGTGTTTCCATTTTATTCCTCACTTTGCATTTATCGGATGGCTTATTTAATTGGCAAGCAAATTAATTCTGCTGCTTATGAGTTTTTCAAGACCTACATCTGTATTCCTTTATTAACCTTTTTGAATGATCTGAATTGCATTGCACATATCTATGGAATGCAGAGGACGTCACCTGAATACAGATTTTTCATATCCTTGTCCAAAGACCTCATGCTTACGTTATTTTCCATGAGTTCTTATATGGTTTGTCAAGGTCATGAATTCTTCACCTGTAGCATGAGGCTAAGACGGAGAAAGGGAGGGTGGCTTTAATGAAAAGGTTAAAAAAAGGCCAGTGTGCAAGTAAAGATTCTAGAGGATGTTAATGAGCTAAAGACAGATTAAAAACATTTTATTATGATAAGAATGTGAGAGTTGAAGTCTTTAAAAAAAATTGTAAATAAATAAAATTATATTCATATTCTCTACAACTCCTAAGTAGCATCAAACTAACCCCAAGGGATGTGATCTGTTCATCACTAGGATCATTTCTCTCGGACTGGAATAAATTTACCATCTTGCCTTATACTCCCATAAGATACTTATTAAAGGATACACAGGTATCTTCTCAATATTGTTTCCGATTTTTTTATTTATTTTTTTAAACCATTACATAATACTCCCAGTACACAGATAGTTCATCCATATATGTGTGCCTGATTCAATCAACACAAATATTGTTAAAAATAAGTTGTTCATTATTACTAGTTGTTCATTATTACTAGAATTCATATAGCGCCAGCATATACCAGAGCGCTTTACAGTTATAGAAAGGGGAAGGCCCTGCTTACAATTTGAGGATTTGAGATGGATACACCGAACAAAATTATAAACACAACACTTTTGTTTTTGCCCCCATTTTTCAGGAGCTGAACCAAAAGATCTAAGACTTTTTCTATGTACACAAAAGGCCTATTTCTCTCAAATATTGTTCACAAATCTGTCTAAATCTGTGTTAGTGAGCACTTCTTCTTTGCCAAAATAACCCATCCACCTCACAGGTGTGGCATATCAAGATGCTGATTAGACAGCATAATTATTGCACAGGTGTGCCTTAGGCTGGCCACAATAAATGGCCACTCTAAAATTGATGAGATGTTCTGATCATGATACCACTGCTTTAACAAGCAATGTTTATTCAGCACAGCTCGGTATCATTTACTGTCTTAAATTGTAATAAGAGCAGGATTCAGATACCATTGACTCCTAAGCTTCCTTAACCCCTTAAGGACACATGACATGTGTGACATGTCAGGATTCCCTTTTATTCCCGAAGTTTGGTCCTTAACCTGTTAAGGCGTTCTACGCCATCCCCATTTAAAAGGGCTTTAAAGCCATTTCGGCTGCAGCCCCGAGAGCGCCCGGAATACTTACCTTCCCGGCGCTCTGCTTCGGGAGGACTGCCTGACAGCCCACGCAGCCCTCCCATGGCAAAAGAAGCCCCCGGGGGCCATGTGATCGCTCTCAAACAGCGATCACATGGCCCCCTATAGCTGGCTGTGGATCTGCCAGCAGGGGGACTGTCTGAAATGTCAGACAGTCCCCCTGCTGGTGAGTAGTGTAAAAAAAAAAAAATTAAACATGTTTAAAAGTAAAATAGAAATGTATGTATATATATTAAGATATATATAATATATGTACCGTATTTATCGGCGTATAACACGCACCGGCGTATAACACGCACCTCATTTTAAGAGGGAAATTTCAGGGAAAAAAAACTTAAAGGACCACTATAGTGCCAGGAAAACATACTCGTTTTCCTGGCACTATAGTGCCCTGAGGGTGCCCCCACCCTCAGGGACCACCTCCCGCCGGGCTCTGGAGAGAGGAAGGGGTTAAACACTTACCTTTGTCCAGCGCCAGGTGGGGAGCTGTACTCCTCCTCTCCTCCTTGCTTGCGACGTCATCGGCAGGAGCCGCGCGCGCATTCAGCCGGTCGCATAGGAAAGCATTTACAATGCTTTCCTATGGACGCTTGCGTGCTCTCACTGTGATTTTCACAGTGAGAAGCACGCAAGCGCCTCTAGCGGCTGTCAATGAGACAGCCACTGGAGGCTGGATTAACCCTCAGTATAAACATAGCAGTTTCTCTGAAACTGCTATGTTTATAAAAAAAAAAGGGTTAATCCTAGAGGGACCTGGCACCCAGACCACTTCATAAAGCTGAAGTGGTCTGGGTGCCTAGAGTGGTCCTTTAAATTTCAAATAAAGAACTTCTTTTCCCCTTCCCCCTCTTACCCCCTTCTTACTCCCCCTCTTCTTACCCCCCTTTCTTACTCCCCCCTCTTCTTACTCCCCCTCCCTCTTCTTACCTCCCTCCCCCTTCTTACTCTCCCTCTCTTATTCCCACTCCCCCTTCTTACTCCCTCCTCCCCCTCTATTCACCTTCTTAGCAGAGCTGTCGAAGTGATAGGTGCACGCTCAGTGTGCACCTTCCTGTCAGTCCGACCGGGTACAGGAAACAGAAACTCCTGTTCCGCCGGAACAGGAGTTTCTGTTTCCTGTACCGGTCGGACTGACAGGAAGGTGCACACTGAGCGTGCACCTTCCTATCACTCCGGCCGGGCACCGCGGACAGCAGAGCAGCTCGGCCACGCTACAGGGGAGGGGAGGTGAGAACCAACTGCAGCCGCCTGAGCGCTCTTGACAGAGCGCTCAGGTGGCTGCAGTATTTAAAGGGACGGCGTATAACACGCACCCACAATTTGCTCCCTATTTTCAGGGAGAAAAAGTGCGTTTATACGCCGATAAATACGGTATATATATATTATATATAAAACAAGAGGGGGTTGGCTGCACTCACCTCAACATGCATAAATGGGGGTGCTGCTGGGGGCCAAATAATACAATACACAAGATCCAGCGCACTCACCTATCCACTAAACAGCAACTTCAATGTTGAAAGATTTTATTTGTTTTTTTAAAAACACCCAATCTAGGCAAAAGTAATGGGGGTTTAGTTACATGATATGATCATACATTGCATAAGCCTGCCACAACGTCAATGTACCCCATCTTTGGCAGGTCCTACACTAACAGCCTAATGTCTGCTCTTATGAGATTAACCTACTTGGGGGGAAAAATTCCATCTGGGACTCTCTGCAGTACAAGGCTAAATAGGGCCCTGGGATGAGGCACCTGTGACAGGGAGGGGTGCAAAATCAAGGAGTTGGCTAGACTCCCAAATATACATATAAAAAACAAGAGGGGGTTGGCTGTGCTCACCTGCTGGTGAGTAGTGTAAAGTAAAAAAAAAAAAAATATTTAAAAGTTTAAAAGTAAAATAGAAATGTATGTGTATATATATTAAGATATATGCATCCATTTTGAAGCTTCATTCTTAGTGAGCTGTCCAGGAGGTGGGAGGGTGGGTCTGCTGCTGATTGGCTGGAATGTGTCTGCTGACTGTGAGGTACAGGGTCAAAGTTTACTCAATGATGAGTCCGCGGCGAACCGTTCGTGGCGAACCGTTCGCGAACCGTTCAGGAGATCACTGGTCACATATAAGGCTTGCATTTAATTTTTTGGACATTGAAATTTGCCAGAATGGTTATGTTGCCTTTGAGAGCATATGGTAGCCCAGGAATGAGAATTACCCCCATGATGGCATACTATTTGCAAAAGTAGACAACCCAAGTTATTGCAAGAGGGGTATGTCCACTCTTTCTTAGTAGCAACAAACACTGACCAAATATTAGTTTTTTGCTTTTTTCACACAAAAACAAATATAACTTACTTTGGCCAGTGTTTGCGACTAAGTGGCTCCTAAAAAAAGACTAAACATACCCCACTTTCAATACCTTGGGTTGTCTACTTTTTCAAATGGTATGCCATTATGGGGGTAATTCTCATTCCTGGGCTACCACACCGTCTCAAAGGTAACATTACTAATCTGGCAAATTTCAATTTGAAAATGGAACGTTCTAGATTTGACCCTGTAACTTTCCAAAACACCATAAAACCTGTTAATGGGGGGTACTGTTGTACTCATGAGACATCACTGATTACAAATATGTGCATTTTTTTTGCAGTAAAACCTAACAGTATTATGACATTCACAGCTAAAATGTCAGACGGAAATACAAATTTAAAAAAAATCTTATTTTCTCACATTTTGTAAAATTTTATTCATAATAAATTATGTTCCATATATGAATAGTTAATGATAAATTAAAGCCCTGTTTCTCCTGAACAAAATGATATATAATAAGTGTGGGTACACTTAATGTGACACCGGTGAATAACGGTTGAATAGACATATAGCGCAAATTCCGGTTTTTGTTTACGTTTTGTTTTGATCAGAACGTGCACTATTGACTCCGTCCTGAAGGGGTTAAGGGGTTAAAAACCACAACTTATATGTATGTTATCTGGATCTTACAACAGATATACTTGGGCACAGTACATCACTGTACTGTGTTACCCCAGGTATATTAACTTAAGTATCCTGTTTATCATGACACATATGACTGGACCGATGTGCATCGTCTATAACCCCGGTAGTAATTCTATACAAAAGTGAATAAATATTTTACTAGTTGTAACTATGAGACTTAACTGTGACAGATAAGATTATTCCCATAATTTTGTCTAATCAACTAAAGACTGGGGTTGACTTCATCATGTTTTTTCTTTTTTTTTCTTTGGGATCATTGTGGGGTAGCCGAGTGTTCTTGTTGTTGTGTTTGATAAATTATATTTATGTTTGCCCATTCTGAATCTTTTTCATGCAAATCGTACCTGCAAAGCTTCCAAACCTACCATTTAGATATTTACCATTTAGATAAATGAACATATCCCTAGAAAGTGGTGTTTTAAATTAAAAAATAAGACTAGTAGATTTGGTGGGTTAAATACTTGGGGAATATTAAATATATAGTTTTCAAGTGTAACATAGTAACATTTTTATATATAATAGCTATAATAACTGAGATCAAAATTAAATAGTTTAACATGGAGACTGAGCCAAACAAATAAATCATCTAATCTTCGCATGCGTTCTATATTTAATTTTTCCTCCTTTAAAAGACTAAAATGAAATCCCCTGTCTGAAATGGGGGGATTTTACATTAAGATAAGCAATGCATTTGTGATCATGCTAGGAACATTTGGAAAAGATAGTAACATATCTAAATAATATTGGAAACGAGGAAACAATTATCAAAATTAGAACAATGTCTGGAGCTAACCAGTACGCTATTTGTATTCTTTCGCTCAGTAGAAAACAATCCTATGTCAGTGTAGAAATGCCCTGGTTTCTGTGACATTAATCTTTTGAGTATAAATTAGACTCCGAACACTGAGGTTAGAGAGATTAATTTGTCTGGCATTACGACTTGTTACTACAAAGGTTAGACCCAGCTCTGCTATAGTAGGAAAGAAATATATTTTGTTTAACGTTTCAATTAAAACTTTTGAGTCAAAAGATATAATGATCCCTTTGGGAACTTGGATGCTTTAATGCCAAAATTAAGATTGCTTAAGGATCAAGTTCTTTTTTAGATGTATTTTCCTTCCCTGGAAATGTGATATTGTACAGTTTATTGTATTACATTGCTGTTAAAACCACATAGGCCCACCTGTTACAGTAATTTGTTCTCCAAAGAGTTTAGTGGTGTGAAACGTAAGCCTAATAGCAAAATTCTGAGATTTTACTTGTGGAATGTTAGATTGAATTTATATACTGTTTCTTATATACATAATTTTGTTGTTTATATATACCCATTTCCAATGTCACAATGATTTGGCCAAATCTCTGCTGTAATTTCTTTGTCATATTTTCCTTATTTTACTCACAGCAATTGAGTTGACAATGCAACTTTAGGCTCTGTGTTATTCTCCCCATAAAAGCTGCAACATCCTTTTTGGGGGCCCTAATAAGGTTTGCTTTAATTCTTTGGGTTCTCTTGTTTGGGTACCAGTTTTGGTATTTTGCTAATCTTTGACCTGGCCTGTTACTTTTATGATTTGAGGCTCCTTGTCTGACAAATGATCTTTATAATACATACAAGTTATCATGATTCTTGCTTTACTCTCCTGATATGGGGAACAGATAATAGGTTTAGATCTCTTATATGCTCAATTCATGTTATGAACCAGTGGGAGAATCTTGTGAGTAGATCAACCCGTGAGCTCCTGTGCTGTATACAAACCTATTTTGTACCAAATCTGAATGTTCCCTTCGTTTTTGTTTCAGCAATTGTCACCCATTTTTTATGTTAATAGTATTTTTCTTTCTTTCAGTAGGTTTTTTATTTTTTAATGAATTTATTTTTGTTTAACACACCATAGCCAACTCTACTTGGATTTAACCCTATGAGTGTCCTTTGATAGGTTTCCCATCTCCTGGTATTTAAAAGACTTCAACTTATAATTAATATTAACCATTATTTTTGTTATGTATAAATATCAATCAAAAGGTCTTGTTTTAGAATGTATCTTTAAATTAAAAGGAACAATTGAAATTAAGTCCCTGGTGCTGGTTCAACTTAAGGGGTTAAACTGTTCTTGAACGACTTAACCCCAAAATCTTTTTTAAAGCCAGCTATATTAATAGGGTTTCACGGATTGTCTGAGAGTGTCAGCTCTCAGCCAATCAGCAGCGCCAATGCCTTATTCTGCAAGAACTTTTAGGTTTAAATATCTTTAGAAGTCTGAAGGATGGAGAGGCAGGGATATTCGGCGCCGGAACAAAGACTTTGGGGTTAATCTGTTTAAGAATGATTTAACCCCTTAAGGACCAAACTTCTGGAATAAAAGGGAATAATGACATGTCACGCATGTCATGTGTCCTTAAGGGGTTAACCCCTTAAGGTGAGCCAACTCAAGGGACCTGCTGGCACCATAACCACTTAATTTTGATTAAGTTGTTATGGGGTGCAAAGTGTTCCTTTACATGTTAAACACAATACACAACTCTTTGTTAGGAAACTATAAGGAAAAATGCATGGATGTTCCACCAAGTTTACAATGGCAGTCGTCCCTATTCATGTCTTGATGGAAAAATCTTCTGGTACACGATCACGACCTCGGATTAAATAAGAACATTCCGTGGCATGGAGTAATGAAATGAATTACTGATGCCTGAAAATCACTGGGCTGATACGCATTTTGTGTTTTGATTCATTATCCAGCTCCACGAAAATAAACAAGTCACTGTCAGACCCTAATTAACTTGTCTGGCTTTATATGACCACATGCCGCAACACTCAAAGATGATGCCCTGTAGGTATATTAGATTTTTTAATAGAACTAATTATAATGAGTTCAGTTTGATTGTACATCAAACGTTATGCATCGTTTTGTGTAACTCGCTTTCAACCTCCGTGAAAAGCTGGGCTCCAGGTTTTTTTTGGCTATTTGTTCCTAGAGGGATTTCTGTTTTTGGAATTCTAGTTATTTAAACTTAGCACACTGCAGAGAGCAGCCAAAGTGTTGTGGCTGTACGACTTAAACAGAAAAGTTTTATCCAAGTTCATTGGTTTTCCAACTGTAGTTTTTCCACTTATTACATCGAAGTAACATTTTTCCATAAATCAATTACAACTGAGCCACTAGACGATTAAGCTAACTCTACGAGATCGGGGACAATACTTGTAGGCTACTCATATCAATGAGGTTTCCAGCCGCTGAAGCAGGGACAATGTGGTCATAAATTCTATGAGGAAGCAAATCTGACAAATCAGTCTAGTGGTTAATATTTCTATAGACCGTGGTTTCAGCCTTTACACGATTCAATATGTTGTTTTTTTTTTTTATTCTCAGCTTGAGCAGAGCTGTCTTAGCAAGAGAAATGTGCATTATGCTTTTTTATTTTTATACATATTTAGATTTACAGGCTGTCACTATATATATCTGAGGGATTATTTTTCACAATAAGTTTTCAAAGAAACGCGAAGGAAAAGAAACTTGCGTTCTTGAACATGTTGAAATGTATTCCCATAAAAATAAATAAAATGTCTAGTATAAATTAAATTAGGAAGTATTATTATTATTTTTTTTAACAGTAAGTATGTTGTGGTATGTAGAACTATAGCATTTTTATTACTATGTTAATATTGTTTGCAACATAGAAATTGCTTTTGCAAACCAAAAAATGCATTAAATAATTAGCAGTTTCACAGATTATCTGCTTATCCATAATTCAAAATTCACAGGCAAAAGGAAATTGATCTTATCTGCACAGGACTGTTTTACTGTTTATTACAGATTACAGTCAGCCTCCAGGGTGTCTGCAAATCCTCTCCCACACTCCAAAGCTCAGTCCCTGACCCCCCCCTATGATTAAAGGATCACTACAGGGTCAGGAACACAAACCTGTATTCCTGACCCTATAGTGTTTAACCCACCATTTAGGTGGCTTGACCCCCCCCCCCATCCCCCCTTTGATCCCCTATAAAAGTTGAAAACTCACCTTATTTCCAGCGCTGTGCAGGTCCACCCCTTTGTGACATCATCAAAATGGACGATTTTTAGCCAATCCAATGCTTTTCTCTATGAGGAAAATTCAGCGTCTCCATGCAGAGCGTGAGGACGCTGAACGGCAGGGCTACTTACTGTGCTGCCCTGAGCCCTGAAGCCCCTCCAGTGGCCATCTGAGGAGTGGCCAATTGGAGGAGTCCCTAGGGGCAATGTAAACACTGCCTTTTCTCTGAAAAAAACAGTGTTTACATGAAAATGCCAGAAGGGAGCTATTATACTTACCAGAACAACTACATTAAGCTGTAGTTGTTCTGGTGACTATAGTGTCCCTTTAATAGTTTCTGTCCCCAAGGTACCTTCTTGGATTAGTCCTTCTCATTATATCCGTTTCAGAGTGTGATTTGGAGAGGGGAGACGTTATCTTGTATTTTTGTTGTTGTTTACTTTTTTTCCCACCACTAGTTTGTATGTTTCCTATTTACATATTTTGTTTTGTATGCCTATGACTCATCTGTGGAGCTTTAAAGTATTTTTTTACATAAAAACAAGTTTATCGGAACTGTATGTTTGATTCAATGTTATCTCAGTCTTTTATGCTAATAGTAATTTCTCTGTAGCATATCTTTACATTGGGATCTTAATCAAAATTCACAAAATCATTTGTCTATAGCTTCTAAACAATACACTATGTACCATAATGCATAAATATAAAGGTTCGGCCAGTTTATTTAGCTTAGTCAAAGTTCAAAAAGAAGAAAAAAAGAGGTCTCATAGAAGGGTAAATTCTCCAAAAAGGGCCTAACGCTGGTGAATTTATGTACAAGGATGAGCCCCTCACCAAAGGACCGGAAAAATAGGAGAATCCCTTAATGTAAAGAGTATAATATGAAGAAAATAAACCTGTGCTTTAAAGTGATACGTTTAAATTAAATTGAAATTAAACAAAACCCCATATGTTAAGATATATGCTATGCGTAATATATAAAATCGTACAAGGTAATGCCACTTAAACACTTCCAATGCTATTAGAATTTGGAAAATCTCTGTTTTATCTGCTCGGATAAATGTAAAGTGGCATGTCTACTAAATGGGATTGGAAGTGTTTAAGTGGCATTACCTTATACCATTTGATATATTACGTATAGGCTGTATTTAACACAAGGGTTTTGTTTAATTTCAATTTAATTTAAACTTATTACTTTAAAGCACAGATTTATTTTCTTCATATTATACTCTTTATATTGATGGATTCTCCAAATTTATTGGTCCCTTAGTGAGCGGTTCATTATTGTACATTACTCAAAGAGATACTCCCTAAAAACATATGAAAAATACGCAAACAGAATGTATTCAGTTACACAACTTGATCAAAATTTATAGTGTTTCTGAATTAGATAGTTATGTTATTTGTCATAAATATTACACAAGAGTGCAACCAATGGAAATATTTAATTCTGCCAACAGTCTAGTGAAAACCGTTTATTCTGATAAACTGCTAATAATATTTCTTGTTTTTAAAAACTGGTTCCAACTGTTTTCTGTTTGGAGGACGCATTAGTACATTAGATATTTTTTCAGATGTCTTCAGTTATGAAATGTTTATTCTTATGTTTAAATATTTTATTGAAAAAAGAAGTAATCATCAGCCAATAAAATATTACAACTTGATTTTTTTTCCTGCTGAAATCTACAGTACTATGTTCAAAATAAGAATAAGAATAATAAAATAACCAATCATACCTTATTTACAATAATTCCTTTCTCGTCTCCCTTACTGGACCCCCACTTCTCCAATTTTTTTAAAAAAATGTTTTTAATGCGTATCATGTTTATCCAAATGCAGATAATACTATATTCAGTGTTTGCTATTTTTTACATGATGAGGAGAGCTCTCTTTACTCGGCTAACATGGGATGAATGCTGTCCATTGGTAAATAAAGAGTATAGGAAACTAAATTTGAAGGCACAGCGTCAAGCACCATATCCACTACAATAAGCCGTAATGGTTATGATTCTTGGAGTGACCTTTGAAAGAGCAATCATAACATGTTACAAAGATAATATGCTGGCAGATAAGTAGCCAATCCGGTAAAAGGGCGGAGATGAATGCCGGGAAATATCTTCTTAAAGATCTAAAATGATTAGAAATGTAAGTATAGTCATATTAAAAATAATTCATGTCAAAGTATACAGAACCATTTTTATCTGTTTAAAGCACACTTAGGTTCAGAATGACTTTACGAAATTGATAGTATCTTGAGACTCTGTCCTATTTATCTTTGGGGAAATTGCAGTTTCAACAACCGAAAGTTAGTTGTGATTCCACAATTTCAATTTTCCTCATAATCATTCTATTGAAAATGAAATGTCATTTCAAATTGTATTCTTTTGCTTCCCTATGAAAAAAAAAAATAAAAGAGGGAAAAAAAAAAACATACATGCCATTATTAACGGATTAGTGTTAAACTGTTTACATACAACTGTTTACGTGTTTTTTTGCTTTAAGAATAGATGTGTTAATTTAATAGACCCAACATGTAACACGTTCTTAAACGTAAATTTGTCTTGTTTTTTTCCTTTTTGTTTTTAGCCCTTGGGATATATGAATTTATAGCAAAAGCATGCTTTGCATAGTAAATCTCCCACGTGAAATTGGCTGCATTGAGGCTCTGTGAAGTTCAGTGTATCCGTTTTCAGATTAACTGCACTCACATCCACGTACAGAATGTCCCTCACCCTCCCTTCCAAGAGCCAACTTTTTAATGTTCTTCCTTACTTACCAGAATGAATTACTGTTGAACTTATTCTTCAGCTACTATTTTTGTCCTTGGCAAATACTGTGCCTTTTTAACTTCTATAAATTTGGAACAAGTCATTCTGAACTCTTATCTGATCTCTCTACAGGAGAAGCTTACATGAGGTTAAACAAGGTGCATGAAGCAGAACACTGGTACGTGGAGTCACTGAGATCAAAACCAGATCATATCCCAGCACATCTCACATATGGAAAGCTACTGGCCTTAACGGTGAGCTGAGATCCAATTACATTACAATTCTGCATATTGTCATTTCTATATTTGTTTACCATGCAAGGATTTATTCACTAAAACATAGAAGATCAAGACGCTTTCCCTGCAGCGTGACAAATATAAACACTGCCGTTTGTGAGAAATGGCACTGTTTACATTTGCCATTCTGTGTTTTTCTTCTGGCTGTCATCAGACACTAACTGGAGGAACTTCCTTGTGAGCACTGTAGAACATTTACAGTCTTCACAAAGATGAAAGAATTCCGTTAGCATAGCGTGATAATTGCCAAGAACATACATCCCGATGATCTCAGGACTCAGGTGGAGCGGCAGCCGTGGCTAGACCAGGACACCCTTGGACAAGAGATTAAGTAAAAGGTTTTTTAAGGAGGAAAACTCAGGGCTGGTGTTCCTAGTTAGTCAATGCACAAGGTATTAATGGCCCTGGCTCCTGAGCTTAGTCCATAATGAGTTAATGGAACTTCAGAACACTGAAACTTTATCATTGTGTATCAAACTTCTGTAGCAAAGTAGGCTTGATATCAGCTTGACTGATGCAAAACTTAGCACTTAAAACTTAAAGCAGTGGCGTACACACAACCCATGGGGCCCCGGTGCGAAAACTGATCCTTGGGCCCCCCCGCCGGGGCCGCAACACATGGCGGCAGGCACCCAGTCGCAGGACTGCGACCCCTGCGACCGCGGTATGTACGCCAGTGCATGCAGATACACATACACTTAAAGGACCACTACAGACACCTAGATCACATCAGCTCAATGAAGTGGTCTGGGTGCCAGGTCCCTCTAGTTTTAACCCTGCAGCTGAAAACATAGCAGTTACAGAGAAACTGCTATGTTTCACTGAGGGTTAATCCAGCCTCTAGTGGCTGTCTCATTGACAGCCGCTAGAGGAGCTTCCGCGATTCTCACTGTGAAAATCACAGTGAGAAGACGCTGAACGTTCATAAGAAAGCATTGAGTAATGCTTTCCTATGGGCGGTTTGAATGTGCGCGTGGCTCTTGCCGAGCATGCGCATTAGGAGCTGAGAGGCGGATCGGGGCGGAAAGATCCCCAGCGCCAAGGGAGTCCGGCGCTGGAGAAAGGTAAGTGCTGAAGATACACACACACTCTCACGAACAGATGCATACACACTAGCTAACAGACACACACACACTCTCACGAACAGACGCATACACACTAGCTAACAGACACACACATTTACTGACAGACACACACTCAGTGACAGACATACATACACACTCACTGACAGACACATACACACTAACTTACAAAACACAAACTCACTAACAGACACCAAACGGACTCACTAACAGACACACACACTAACACGCACACACACTCTAACACTAACACACACACACTAACAGACACACACACACTCTAACACACACACACTCTAACACTAACACACACTAGCACTAAAACACTCTAACACACTAACACTAACAGACACACACACACACTAGCACTAAAATACACACACACTCTAACACTAACACACACACTAACACACACACACTCTAATACTAACACACACACACTGACACACATTTTTCTTTAACATTTAATCCCCCCAGCCTACCTTTTGGAGCGCTAAGAGGATTCACGGGGGCCAGTGGTGTCCCCCGCAGGCTGGCAGGCACGCGAGGGAGCACTCTTTCCCCTGTGTGCTTCCTGTTCAGCTGCCTCGCATACACCCCACTGGTGCAGGAGCCGGAAGATGACCAGACAGCCACCAGAGGGCTACCTGAATCGAACCTTTGGTCCAGTATCTGACGCTGGGCGTCCTCATGCTCTGCATGAGGAAATCCAGTGTCAGATATTTCCCCATAGGAAAGCATTGATTAAGTGCTTTCCTATGGGGAGGTCTAATGTAACCGCTCGTCGCTGGCCACCGGAGGGGACATCAGTGCTAGGAAAACGTAAGTAAATAAAGGGTTTTAACCCTTTATTTCCCCGGTAGGGGGAGTGTATAAATATACCATTTATATTTTTTCATTGTATATGGAATGGAATTATTGGCTTTAAGACAAGTTACTGTTTGATACATAATTAGACCTTCTGTTTCTCTTCCTTATAGTAAAATAATGATTCTTTAAATAGTCCCCAACCTTCTCAATCACAATCCTATACTTTATCAAGAAACAATCACTGCTGTTACCATATGATTGAAAATGGTAGTGCTATTATTTGTGGAAGATAATGAAAAAAAAATATAAAAAATAATTATGGTAACTGTAGATATCCTGTCATTGAGAGATGATAAATGGCAAAATAAACATAAAACTAAATGTATTCAAGACTCATCAAAAATACTATCTTTTTGTGAACATAAAAAATTTAAAGCTCAAAATACGAGCCTTGGGACATCCAATAATGTTTCCATGTCTACTTGGCCTATGGTATCCCCAGATGTGGGACACCAGAGGGCAAATCTCGGATGTGATGTTGGACACTGAATTTGGTACAATCTTGTTGAATACAAACTTTTGAAAGTTATGCATGAAGTACATCTTATCTTTTACATCCTAAGTTTATATGATAGTGTCTTCATAATAACATTAATGTTAGGTCATACCTTTTAATGAAATAATATAGATAAAACATTTTAAAGATAAATTTATTTACATTTTAATATTATCTGTTACATAAACTTTCAAATTGATTAATCTACAGAGGCCACCATTAAAGAGTATGGGAATTTTTGCAGATAAATAATTTGAAAAGTTTATCCAAAAATATTAAATCAAGGCCTAAGTGTTTCTTAAGCCTCTAATACATACATAAATAATATTCTCTGAAATATACTTAGACAATTAAGAGTTTCTCCAGCCCTAACAGCTAATCAGATGTTTTTACTTCATAATGCCCTGTAGGGCATACCTAGCGCTCCTCCCACCCCCATTAAATAACTAAAAAAGATTGTATTTTAAAAAAAAAAGTATTTGTTTTTTACTAACCCGAAGCTTTGGTTGTGAATTCCTTACTCCATCCGGTGTCACAGGGGGCCTTGCGTGGTCCAATCACAGTCTTCTCATAAAGATTGCACCTTTTCATTGGCACAGAGAGCATGTGCACAATCTGAGCCGAAGTGTGTAGGTACAGAAGAAGGGAGGGAAGGATTGGGGGAGAAATAAAAACAGCTTTAATGGAGGGAGACAGAGGGACCATGGGCAGGTAGGGGGTGTGAGCAAATCTGGGCGCTAATAACAGATCTAAAATATGCACAGAATTAACATTTGGTAGCTGCATATCTCTAGATGTCTTCAAGCAGGAATGCTACACGTCCTGACTCCTTCCACCATGACCACTTCAAAGCATTCAAGTGGTCATGGTGGTTGGAGTAACCTTTTAAGGTAAATTCACCTTGATTTCTCACTTTAGGGAATAACCCTGCAAATAACGAATTAAAAAACAAACAGAAAAAAAACCTTATTTAATTTACAAGAATTGGTATGAAACACGCCTCCACCCAAACATGGTGTGGAGTATCAATGTCTCTTTACAGCTTTGCATAATTGGAAGTTAATTCAGCTTCTACATAAAGTTGTTTATATCCAAATATTTAAAGTCTGGAAGCTGTAATTTGGGCTTGAAGTGTGAAATGAAAATCACGAGATTTAAAAATAAAATGAAATATAGTAAATTAATATCATATGTAAAGAATTAAAAAAAAAAATTAAGAGTTTGTGTGTTTACTTTTTAAAACATTTTTAACTTGGCTGCATTTGAATTTACAATGTTTTCTGTTACCATGACGAGACTCGAGATATGTTTCCATTTTGGAATTGCTTACTCAGTAGTTCTCCATGTCTTAGCCCACGTTTTGCACTTTCACACAATGTTTGCCCTGGGTGGCCTGCTCATCAAACCACTGAACCACAAACCGCCTTAATACTTCAGTATTTAACATTTTTTAGCACTTTTTTTTTTTAAATCAGGATTTGTTTTACCATACACAGAAAATCACTAGTTAGAGAAAATTGCATGAGTCAGTGGAATTGAAACTTTTAATATAGCCTTTTTTTTTTATTTGATAATTTCTTGTCCCAAAATGACTATGTGCCCAATAGATACTTAGATTGCTTACCCAGGCCATACTTGAAAATGAGAGAAATCTCAATATATGTTTCCTGGTAAAATATTTTATAAATAATCTCATCTGGAAAAAAGAAATCAATTTTTTTCAGGAAATGTGAGAATCCTAACTGCTTTCCTCTTTCAAAACCTGTTACCCCAATAAAAAAAAAAAAAATAATAATAAAAAAGATTTCATGCTATGTGTCAAACACTGTGGAAATTGTAAAAGTGCAGCTCATAAGCCATTTTTTTATTCCTCAAACTTTAATGCTATAATGTAGGTGTAACAGAAATCATTTACTAATCTGGAGTGAAAATGTTATACTACTCTTTGAAATTTAATTCTGTAGTTTTTAATCATTCTGACCCTTAACCCCTTAAGGACCGAGGACGGTTCAGGACCGTCAACGGCATTTTTGCCTTGCCGATCGATGACGGTCCTGAACCGTCCTAACGGTCTGGGGGTACTTACCTGATCGCCGTCGTTCCCCCGGCGGCGATCAGTGTTCCTCCGGTTGTGGGGAGACTGCCTGCAGCCCAGACAGTCTTCCCACGGCATTAGGGGACTTCTGTGGCTATGTGATCGCTAATAGCGCATCAAGTACAACGCCATTAGGTGTCCATGTAGCCTGCTCTGCAGGGGACTGTCTGTGCTGACAGGCAGTCTCCCTGCTTGTGTAAAATCAGAAAAAAAAAATAAAGTTAGTGTTAATTAAAAAAAAATTAATAATTATATATGTGTATATATGATATATAGACATATATTATATCTATATAATATATGTCTATATATCATATATATATAATGTCATACTAAGTGTATTTTTATATTAATATGTACTTATATTAATATAAAAATACACTTATAATTAAATTACACGTATATATATAATATATATACAGGAGCTTAGAATTATACAGTAAAAGTTGTATTTTTGAGGATTAATTTTATTATTGAACAACAACCATGTTCTCAATGAACCAAAAAAACTCATTAATATCAAAGCTGAATATTTTTGGAAGTAGTTTTTAGTTTGTTTTTAGTTATAGCTATGTTAGGGGGATATCTGTGTGTGCAGGTGACTATTACTGTGCATAATTATTAGGCAACTTTAACAAAAAACAAATATATACCCATTTCAACTATTTATTATTACCAGTGAAACCAATATAACATCTCAACATTCACAAATATACATTTCTGACATTCAAAAACAAAACAAAAACAAATCAGTGACCAATATAGCCACCTTTCTTTGTGTAAGGACACCTCAAAAAGCCTGCCATCCATGGACTTGTCAGTGTTTTGATCTGTTCACCATCACCAAGGCAGCAGCAACCACAGCCTCCTCCCAGACACTGTTCAGAGAGGTGTACTGTTTTCTCTCCCTGTAAATCTCTACATTTGATGATGGACCACAGGTTCCTCAATGGGTTCAGATCAGGTGAACAAGGAGTGCCGCGTCATTAGATTTTCTTCTTTATACCCTTTCTGCCAGCCACGCTGTGGAGTACTTGGACGCGTGTGATGGAGCATTGTCCTGCATAAAAATCATGTTTTTCTTGAAGGATGCAGACTTCTTCCTGTACCACTGCTTGAAGAAGGTGTCTTCCAGGAACTGGCAGTAGGACTGGGAGTTGAGCTGACTCCATCCTCAACCCGAAAAGGCCCCACAAGCTCATCTTTGATGATACCAGCCCAAACCAGTACTCCACCTCCACCTTGCTGGCCTCTGAGTCGGACTGGAGCTCTCTGCCCTTCACCAATCCAGCCACGGGCCCATCCATCTGGCCCATCAAGACTCACTCTCATTTCATCAGTCCATAAAACCTTAGAAAAATCAGTCTTGACGCTTCAGCTTGTGTGTCTTGTTCAGTGGTGGTCGTCTTTCAGCCTTTCTTACCTTCGGGCCATGTCTCGAGTATTGCACACCTTGTGCTTTTGGGCACCCAGTGATGTCGCAGTAGCCTGGAAATATGGCCAAAACTGGTGGCAAGTGGCATCGTGGCATGCACGCTTGACTTTCAGTTCATGGGCAGTTATTTTGCGCCTTGGTTTTTCCACACGCTTCTTGCGACCCTGTTGACTATTTTGAATGAAACGCTTGATTGTTCGATGATCACGCTTCAGAAGCTTTGCAATTTTAAGAGTGCTGCATCCTCTGCAAGATATCTCACTATTTTTGACTTTTCTGAGCCTGTCAAGTCCTTCTTTTGACCCATTTTGCCAAAGGAAAGGAAGTTGCCTAATAATTATGCACACCTGATATAGGGTGTTGATGTCATTAGACCACACCCCTTCCTCATTACAGAGATGCACATCACCTAATATGCTTAATTGGTAGTAGGCTTTCGAGCCTATACAGCTTGGAGTAAGACAACATGCATAAAGAGTATGATGTGGTCAAAATACTAATTTGCCTAATAATTCTGCACTCTGTAATAACTATATATATTGTGTGTGTATATATATATATATATATATATTATAAAATATAAATAAGTAATTTAAATTAAATAATTTTTTTTAAATAATAAATTTAAAAAAAATTATATAGCTATATGAAATTTTATTCTAACTGTATTTTAAAATTAATATATATATATATTTATATCAAAATACACTTAGAATGAATTTGTATATATATCTATGTATATATAAATAAATAAAAATAATACGAAATATACATATGTCCATATACAAAATTACATAAATAATTATATAAATATACACGTAGACTTCAAATATATAAATATGCATATATATTTAAATTCTACGTGCGTATTTATGTAATATTTTTACATAATTCAGTAATTTTATTGATTGCAATTTGAGGGACCTGCCTGCCAACCCAGGCCGAAATTCCAGAGAATTTAATTTGCTAGCACTGTATTTTACCCTGTAACGTTCTACGACACCCTAAAACCTGTACATGGGGGGTACTGTTTTACTCGGGAGACTTCGCTGAACACAAATATTAGTGATTCACAAACAGTAAAACATATCACAGCGATGATAATGTCAGTGAAAGTTACTTTTTTTGCATTTTTCACACACAAACAGCACTTTTACTGATGATATAATTGTTGTGATACGTTTTCCAGTTTTTAAACACTAATATTTGTGTTCAGCGATGTCTCCCGAGTAAAACAGTACCCCCCATGTACAGGTTTTATAGCATTTTTTGAAAGTTACAAGGTCAAATATATGGGTCAAATATTTTTACATTGAAAATGGCCAGGTTGGTTACGTTGCCTTTGAGAGCGTATGGTAGCCCAGGAATGAGAATTACCCCCATGATGGCATACCATTTGCAAAAGAAGACAACCCAAGGTATTGCAAATGGGGTATGTCCAGTCTTTTTTAGTAACCACTTGGTCACAAACACTGGCCAAAATTAGCGTTCAATTTAGTTTTTTTACTTTTTCACACACAAACAAATATGAATGCTTACTTTGGCCAGTGTTTTCGACTAAGTGGCTACTAAAAAAGACTGGACATACCCCATATTGAATACCCTGGGTTGTCTACTTTAAAAAAAATATGTACATGTGGGGTGTTATTCAGAAATTTATGACAGATAATAGTGTTACAATGTCACTATTGATAAATTTTAAAAATGTATGTTTTGAAACCGCAATATCCTACTTGTACCTATAGCCCTATAACATGCAAAAAAAAGCAAAAAAGCACGTAAACATTAGGTATTTTTAAACTCAGGACAAAATTTTGAATCTATTTAGCAGTTTTTTTCATTCGCTTTTGTAGATGAGTAAAAGATTTTTCAAGTAAAAGTCAAAAAACATGTATTTTTTTCAATTTTTCATCAGATTTTTTTATTTTTTTTAAATTAAAATACATGAGATTATATAAATAATGGTATGTAAAGAAAGCCCCCTTTGTCCTGAAAAAAACAATATATAATTTGTATGGGAACAGTAAATGAGAAAGCGGAAAATTACAGCCAAACACAAACACCACAAAAGTGTAAAAATATTCCTGGTCGCAAATGTACAACATCGCAAAAACAGTCCAGTCCTTAAGGGGTTAAAGATGGCTGTGACTATTCCATGTTTAATGTCTAAAAAAGTTAACAACTGATAGTCCATATCTCTTGTACATATGACACTGTAGAGTGTGACCCAATATTACTGCAGAGTGACTGACAAGATATACACGCTATTATCTGAGTCATTTACTTAAAATGTGAATTCTGGAGAAATTAGCAATATATGTTCATAAACTCATCTTAAGGGAACACTATAGGGTCAGGGAGACAAACCTGTATTCCTGAGCCTATAGAGTTAAAAACACCATATAGCCCCCTATTGCCCTCCTCCTCCCAGTCCCTCCCTCTCTCTATGAGGAAAGTTCAGTGTCTCTGCAGAGGAAGCACTTCTAGGAGCCATCGGAGTAGTGGTCACTGGGGGTATGCTTAGACTGTAATGGAAACACTGCCTTTTCTCTGAAAAAAAAACTGTGTTTACAGCAAAAAGCCTGAAGGGAAAGATACTCACCAGAACAAATACAATAAGGTGTAGTTGTTCTGGTGACTATAGTGTCCCTTTAAATAATGTTCTGAACATTTTGGGGCATGGCAATCTATAAAAGATAATGCATTTCATATTAATAATGGTTTCTCACGTGTTACACCATGTAAAGCACTACAGAATGTGTTGGCACTTTGTAAATAAAAAATAATAAAATAATATATATTTATATATTCATCTGCTTCAAAATCTCCAACATTCTTAAACATTAAGACAAGTATTTACATTTTTGCTCCACTGTTTGAATTAAAGTTGAGCTAATACTGAAGCCTTAGCTGCGTAAAATAGACTTTTTTTTTTTTTACCAGATATATGCTGTTTTACAAAACCTGTTGCTCGTCACTGTCTGAAAGCTAAGAAGACCGGGAGAGGAAACCTTTTACATTACTATGAGCCATAGCCAATTAGCTACTGCTCTCTTTGTTGAAGAGACACATTGCACATGCAACAGATATAGAGGCACACTTAGAATTCTCTCTGCCTATTGGATGTGAAAATAAACACACTCACAGCAGCAAATAGTGATTGATTGTCAATAACTGGGACAGATTGCATACTTCCATGACAAGGAGTGATGCTGCCTACATAGGATAAAATGGCATGTATCTTAAATCTCCATACTAAACGCAATGGTTTCATTTTTTTAAATTAAATAGGCAAATATTAAAAGTAAAAAGATTTGACGGCTCTTTAGAGGAATACACTCTCTGTAACATTTGAAGTCCACTTACATAAATACATACAATTATCTCTATGTGTTATATCTTCAATCTCTCACTTACACCAACACCATAAATGCCAAATAGAAAGAGCATGTCAAATATGTGATTGATGAGTTCTAACAAAATATTGAGTCATTGTTGGTCAGTAATGGTTTGCTAAATTAGTATTGGAGTTATCGATTTCTCCTGACATCTGCGCCAAAGTTTATCATTCTCTAGTTAGAAATGTATAAAAGCATTTAGCATGGAATGAAATAGGTGATTTATATTGTTCTCGGTCTTGAGTCTTCATTGAAATGCATTGTTTATTTTAGAAAGTGGTTGAGTTGTGCTCTCACATTTTTTTTAATTTATTTTTTAAAAAACCTCCTTTATTCTCCACTCTATCCAGAGTGCATGCACTGTGAGCAGCCTATGATTAAACTGCAAGAGGCTCCTGTGATCAGCGCTGTACCTAGCGCGAGGCGGACAAGGCATTTGCCTTGGGTGACACTTGGGGAGGCAAAAAAAGCCACCCCCTAAACACCCTGGCAAATACCTTGCCAGCCTCTAGACCTAATAGGGGAACATTACACTCTAGCAACTTAAAAAGTGAGTAAAAAAAATTGTGAGTGTGTTTGTGTGAGTTAGTGTGTTATTGTGTCTGTTACTGAGAGTGTGTGTCTGTTAGTGAGTGTATACGTGTCTGTCACTGATTGTATGTATGTTTGTCAGTGAGTGTGTATGTGTGTCTGTTAGTGAGTGTGTGTGTCTGTTAGTGAGAATATATATGTGTTGGTCAGTGAGTGTATATGTGTGTCTGTCAGTGTGTGTATCTGTCACTGAGAGTGTGTCAGTGTGTATGTGTGTGTGTATGAGTGTTTCAGTGTGTCTGTCAGTGTATGTAATGGTGTTTCAGTGTGTCTGTCAGTGTGTGTATGTGTGTCTGTCAGTGTGTGTATACGTGTTTCAGCGTGTCGGTCAGTGTATGTAAGCGTGTTTCAGCGTGTCTGTTGGTGTGTATGCGTGTCTGACACTGAGAGTATGTCTGTCAGTGAATGTGCATGTCTGTCAGTCTGTGTCTGTCAGTGAATGTGTGTGTCTGACACGGAGAGTGTATATGTCTGTCACTGAGTGTGTATGAATGTTTGTCAGTGTGTGTCTGTCATTGAGTAAATGTGTGTTTCATTGTGTGTGTGTTTGACTCTGAGAAATGCATACACACTCACTGACAGAGGCACTCACTGTCAGTGAGTCTGTATGTGTCTGTCGGCGAATGCATGTCTGTCAGTTAGTGTATGTGTGTGTCTGTTGGTGAATGTGAGTGTGTGTGTAACTGTGAGCGTGTGTAACTGAATGAGTGAGTGTGTATATCTGAATGTGTATGTTTCAGTGTACGTTGAAAGTGTGTGTTGGTTAAACAGTGTGTGTGTGACAATGACGGTGTATCTGTAAGTTAGTGTATGTCAGTGCATGTATCAGTGAGGGCATGTCTGTCAGGAAGAGAAATTTGGAGGGGGCAAAGGGGGTGCTCAAGTTTTGTCATGCCTAGGGCAGCACTAAACCAGAATACACCACTGCCTGTGTTGTTGCAGTGGGAGTGGAAGATCAGTGCTGGGAGCTATGCCCTGCACTGGATTCTATTCTAAGTACATTTTATTATGCAGGTTATATTGCATATCGGTTAGGGGGGAGAGCTTCTCCATAGTTCCCAATAGGGCATATTACAAAAAGGCTTATCAAAAGGCTTGTAGCAACCTTTTAACAACTGAATGCTTCCTTTTACTAAAGGCACATTGTGCGTTGGAGCTTATCCACCTTTTGTCAATGCTTCACATAAATGATGTATAAAATATGTTGCAAAACAAATTGACATCTTTTGATGTCCCCGCATTTTTGTCAAATTTAAAGACACAATTCAGAGGCAGATGTCCTCTTTGAACGTGCAAGTACATTGGCTGCAAGTCCCTCCTCGGCAGCATTAATGTACCAGCTTACTGGTATGAGTTGGTATGGGAGCAATCTTCCCTGCCTACCTTCTGGAACAGGGATGGGCAGGGATTAGAGCTGGCTGCATAGAGCACAGTGTTAGGGGTCTGGTGGACACATCAAGGGGATTTACTCAAATATGCTGTGTATTGTCCTAGTGCCAAGTACCAGCCTGCATTTCGAAATCGGTTTGCAGATTTGAAAATGCAGGCAAGGACTTATTTTTGCTGGGACAATACCCCCAAAATATGGGACTGTCCCGACAAATTCGAGACTGTTGGCACTTATGACAAGTGTTATTTCTGCCTCTTTAATTGGCCGGGCTTCTAGGCAGTTTTGCATGCTCCACTTTACAATTCTGTTCTGCCAAAATGAAAAAAAAAAATTAAATTGTAAGGTTGCAGGGATAGTGTCTTAGCACCATAACTACTTAAACTCAAATGGTTACTCTGTATAGAGTGTCCCTGTTATGGTAGTGTGGCCCTGTTATTGGGCAGTCAAAGCACTGCAATCATTACATACTGCTATCATCGGTGTCCTAGTACAACCAAATTGATATACCTAATACTGAAGTGAAACTTCTGCGTTAGCAGTACTGTAAGCAGGGATCATTCTATAGGTGCCTTGGGCATAACCCACAGATTGGAAGGCACCTACAGCCTGCTAGCACCATAACCACCACTATGGCATGTAGTGGTTAGGGTGTTTAGACTGCCCCTTTAAGGATTTGTTTTTTTATTTTTTTTAAGTGTCAATAAAGCAGGGTGCAGTCTTGTGGCAATGATATTCATTTAATATATTTTATCTACTGATGTAAAATTTGTGCCTTTAAATATACAATATACTATTTGAGGAAGTAGCAATATTCTAAATAATACAAAGCCTTTTATTAACTAAGCAAACAATTGCATATTTAGGGATTTACATATAAAACATGTAGATCGTTGAATTATGACTGGGAATCTTGCTGTTTTTACTTACAGATATAACCACTGTACCAAGTGTAATAAAACCTCCTGATGAAAGATTATGCAGGGATAAGTTGCTGTTGTTAAGAACACCGTGGTGCTCACCAAACAAAGGGATTTTACATTTCAGACTAAATTTATCAAATTGGGAAATGTCTCTGGCACACTTATTTTTCCAATTCCACTATTTTCACCGAAATAATCTGTCCTTTGTTACATGTCTATATTTACCTGTTAAGTAAATAAATACCTTTATTAATCAATTAAAATAAATTATGATTGATGACCATTTCTCTATAGCCAAAATGCAAAGTGTGCTGGTGTAGTGCACGCTATGTATACAAAGTATAACAACACATGCAGAAACAAAGGAAAATAATAACAGTAAAAAAAGTATATTAAGCTATATTGTTCTATTTGGATATAAATGTAAGTCCTAATAGTATTTTATATAAAAGAACACTCTAAGCACTATAACCACTACAGCACACTTTAGTGTTTATGGTGCCAGGAGGGCCAAGGCATCCCCCCAATGAAAGCAGTTAACCGTTTTCTAATTACTTGACTTCTCACCTGCCTCTATGAAAAAGCCAGAAGCTCTCCGCTCTGAAACAAGTCAGCATAGATCATTGGCGGAGTGTGATTGGCTGATGCTCTCCGTCAACGAGTTGGCCCTGCACAGCAAGGTTTAGCTCAATAGAGCTAACTGAAGCTCCTAGCATTCAGTTCCAGCTCTTCTTGGCAGAGGTAACCGGCACGAGGTGTAAGTAGTCAAACTTTTAGCAAACAGCTTGACTACTTACCCCATGTAAGAAGTCAAACCTTTAGCAAACAGTTTGACTACTTAGACTGGAGGAGGGGTGTGCCAGGGCACTCCTGGTACTATAACCACTTTGAGTGCGCCACAACAGAGTTAAATATTGTTAATTTTTTTTATTACTATTTTTTCAAAGAAGTTATGTATAGAGGACAAAAAAAGTACATGGGGAAAACTAGATGATCGCTAGTTTGGTTTAATTCAGCTATTTCTAGACACACAAACTATAAAATTGCAGATTATAGGTTGTGTACAAAGTGAGGGTGGCAACAAAAGAAAAAAAACAACTGAAAAATATACTTCTGTTTTCAGAGCCGCAAAAACGAAGCTGAGCGTTACTTTCTGAAGGCAATTCAACTGGATTCCACCAAAGGAAACTGTTATATGCATTACGGTGAGTATCTAAAGACCTGATTCCTACTAAATAATTTGGTATTTATACATTTTTTTTATTTCTCAAAAAGCTGAAAATAACTTTTTATTTCTCATTTACATTAGTAAATATTTTTTGGGGGGAGATAAAGTTTCTATTTAGCATTTTTCATATTTTTTGAATATTGCTATTTCAGTTTTGTATTTTACATATTTATGATTTGCATTAATGGTGACTTTACTGGGAGTCATGCTTCCAACAGAGGGGAACATCATGGAACATCAGAGGTACAAAGAAGTTACATTCAGGTTGATTTCAATCATTTTATTTAAAATATCATGAATACCGTTCTTGCTGATTACTTCTTCTTTGAAGATGTTTTCCTTGTTATTGGAAAGCAATGTTGGCTCATTTCAGGTGATAAGTTCAAAGTGGTTTCTTACAGGGAAGTGTGAGAAAGCAGTAGGTTGTCTTGGGGCACTTGGAGGAGAGGGGTGCATAATTTTGTATAGTATGTTAGCATGCTGTGCTGAGGATCAAAACCTTTTAAGTGATTGGCAGTTAAAAAAAACATCCTTTCAGTGTCACATAAGAGGTCTTCTGTAGACCTAACCTTGTCTGTGATGTCTGCTCTTTTTCACTGTGGGGTGTGTGGTGCCAAATGGGTAAAAAAAACACAAACCTTTTCAGTTTCTCTTCCTCTGAAGTGGTTTACTGGCTTTGCGTCTTTTCCTAAGTTGTGTTCCAAGCTGTTGTTTACAGCAAACACAGACTCAAATGAACCCATGTTTAACCCCTTAAGGACCAAACTTCTGGAATAAAAGGGAATCATGACATGTCACACATGTCATGTGTCCTTAAGGGGTTAAAATGGAATGATGCAAAAATTTAATTCTTTGTTAAACTAATTTGCATATGCCCACCCAGAATCGTTTGTGGTAGTAACATCACTGCAGATTTGTGATTTCTGTGAGAATATGAAGTCTTATGGATTGACTGGTGTGCAGATTTTTGTTTAACATTGTATTAACTATCCACTGATTTCAGGTGGAAGGGTTTTCAATCACAATTTTTCCCCACCATAACTTTTTTTGTTTTTTGCTTAGAGAGGGTTCAGAGAAGGACTACTAAACTGGTTCATGGATTGCGGGATAAAACTTACCAGGAAAGGTTAAAGGATCTTAACATGTATAGCTTGGAGGAAAGACGAGACAGGTGGGATATGATAGAAACATTTAAATATATAAGGGAATCAACACAGTAAAGGAGGAGACTATATTTAAAAGAAGAAAAACTACCACAACAAGAGGACATAGTCTTAAATTAGAGGGACAAAGGTTTAAAAAATAATATCAGGAAGTATTACTTTACTGAGAGGGTAGTGGATGCATGGAATAGCCTTCCAGCTGAAGTGGTAGAGGTTAACACAGTAAAGGAGTTTAAGCATGCGTGGGATAGGCATAAGGCTATCCTAACTATAAGATAAGACTAGGGACTAATGAAAGTATTTAGAAAATTGGGCAGACTAGATGGGCCGAATAGTTCTTATCTGCCGTCACATTCTATGTTTCTATGTATGTGTGTATATATATATATATATATATATGTGTGTGTGTATATATAATATAATATTTTTCTTTTTTCTTTTCTTAAAATATTAGATTTTATTATCATAAAATCTAAGCTTAAAGGACCACTCTTGGCACCCAGACCACTTCAGCTTAATGAAGTGGTCTGGGTGTCTGGTCCAGCTAGGATTAACCCTTTTTTTTATAAACATAGCAGTTTCAGAGAAAATGCTATGTTTATAAATGGGTTAATCCAACCTCTAAAGCCTCTAGTGGCTGTCTCTTTGACAGCCGCTAGAGGCGTTTGCGTGCTTCTCACTGTGAAAATCACAGTGAGAAGACGCCAGCGTCCATAGGAAAGCATTATGAATGCTTTCCTATGAGACTGGCTGAATGCGCGTGCAGCTCCTGCCGCGCATGCGCATTCAGCCGAAGAGGAGGATCGGAGAGGAGGAGGAGGAGAGCTCCCTGCCCGGTGCTGGAGAAAAGGTCAGTTTTAACCCCTTTCCTCTCCCCAGAGCCGGGCGGGAGGGGGACCCTGAGGGGAGCACCCTCAGGGCACTATAGTGCCAGGAAAACGAGTATGTTTTCCTGGCACTATAGTGGTCCTTTAAGTTATTTTATTTTTTTATATATATAACACTCTTGTAGTTTTTTTCTCCAGTAATCAACGAGACTCGATAAACTGCATGCTCATAATTTTTTCTTAAACACTTAAAATGTTGCTCAAAAAAGGTAACTAAAAATGCATGGGTTGTATTAGTGCAAAAGGATGTTAGGTTTAGGTGAAGTTGAGGTTAAAGGGTTATTACAACCACCATGACCACTTGTGATGGTAGGAGTCTGGATGGGTTTAAAATTCTGCACATCCAGAGTAATTTGCAGTTCTGTACTGGTGGTTAATTATTCCTTCCCCCTCTTTGCGCTCCCCCACGCCCATGCAGGCTCAAAGTGCTCTGAGCCAGCTAGATGGTCCAATTTATCAGGAAGGTGGAAATAAAAAATAATGCCCAAAGGCATGGCATTATTAATTATCTAAAAAAAAAAAAAAAAATAAGAGTTGGAGTAACTTTTTAAAGGGGAAGGGAAATGGGACATCAAATAGACATTACCCTTCAAGATATTGGAGACTAATTCCGATCACACTCAGCCATTCTGTGTTTTTAACACAATTTACTGCTGTTGCTATAATCCTAGAATGTATACCATCATTCTGGAGTTTAATATCTAAGGGTGGTTGGTGCTAAATCAAACTTTAATATTGAGGAAATGTAATCAATACATTATGGTAGCACAATGGGGAGATGAAATTGTATTATCTGAAAGGTGCCAACATGTCATTTTGACAAGTGCACATTAAGGGGTGCATTAGTTAAAGGGGAACTGTCAATTATAGCATTATATGAAACATTAAAAATCACCTATAACGCGTCTTAACCTTTGTTTTCCAATTTCTCTTTAATTTATATGGAAGACTTAGCAGTTACAAGCCAGTTCTGTCTAGGCACAGCCAGGGCACACATGGGTTTGGATGAGGAGAAACACTAACACAAGGTGGGATTTATCAAAGTGTCATGTTCTTAAACATGGTGCAAACATGTAAGAAAGGGAAATAGTTTCCAATGGAATGTGCCTCCTAGTTCCATTAGTTCCCATGATGTAATACTAGTTTTCTGCTTCATTTTTCAGAACACAATACTTTGATGAATCTCCCCCATACTTTCTGCATCTCACATGGTTTTTTTTTGTACTCCTCTTTGCTAAATAAGTACAACAGAGGACAGAATTGATAACAATGATTATCAAGATAGAAGCACTCTGCTCTTGGATAGAGCAGTGTCAATATCTACATTTAATTTTATTTTACAGACTTGGCAAACATACATATTGTTAGGGGGACCTTACTATGGATTCAGTTTAATTACATTGTCCGATAACAGTTGCTAATTATGAAGAGACAATTATGGCCAATAGATTTTATTGCTTTTTTTTTCTGTATTTAATGCCAATCAATATTGTAAGTATTAATAAGTAGCTTAACTCGATTGGTCGGCTGACTGAAATAAAACAGTCAATAAAATTACACGAAAGAAAGTCTTTAATTAAACCCTAATAGTGTTCATTATAAATTATTATTTTTATTAAAAAAAAACTATGGGGGTCAATAAGACCCCCATATTAGTTTAAGGGAGGTATAATGTTTCCCTTATGCCTCCACCTGATATGCTGTGGGTGGGGGCCTGTTAGTGAAAACCCTAATAGTGTTTGTTGTAAATTTTTTTTTTTTTTTTTTTAAACCTATGGGGGGAGGGGAGTCAATAAGACCCCATATTAGTTTACGGGTGGTATAATGTTTCCCTTATGCCTCCACCTGATATGCTGTGGGTGGGGGCCTGTATACTAAACAGTGAACTGCAAACAGTGGATTGGACCTGCAAGAAGTAAAATGCAGAAGGGGCAGGGGAGGGAGTCACATAACTAGTTGCAAGGGTGCTATTGCATTCGGAATACACATTTGTAATCCTAGTTCTATAGTGTTCTTTTGAACAAGATCATCTCTCCCAAGCAAGTATCAAGACAACAGATTCTCAGAGGCAGAAACACCACAGATTTTTTTAAAAAGTGTGTAAATGACAAGGGATATGCAAAAATATGAAAATATCCCAAAAAACATTCCCATCATATTATCAAAACTAAAAAATAAAAAATGGATATTTAAAGTAACAGACACTGGTACATACACATAGAAATATTACAATCTGAATAATTTCTATGTTTAAATGTAACAAACTAGTTCTCAAGGTACTGTATTACACAGAGACAAAATATCTGCTTGTTGCTTCATTACCTCAGGAACATTATAGGGTTATTTTCATAAAACACTGGTTTTGGTTAGAGCAAGCCTTGTTGTGCTGGTACATCTGTTCCTCGTTCTCTCGAGGAATGTAAATAAATAAATAATGCTAAATATTAAGTGATCCAGCACTGAGGCCTGTTCTCCCTGCAGCCCTATTATGCACTGTTAATGTCACTCCCCCTCACTTTGGCTAACTGGCACCGTGTGCTGGTGTCAGGCACCAAATTTGTATCATATTCACATTGGCAACCCAAAACTCTGGTTTCCAGCTGGTTAATGATTCCCCAATAAAAATGGGCAGAGGTTGAGTTTCATCTCCCACAGATGTGGGGTTAAACTCTGTATGTGCAACCTTTGGTAGTGAAATGCTGCCCATATAGGCTCCAGGTACTAACACTACTTTAAATCACTGAAGTTGTCATTGTACTTGGTGTAATCCTTTAAATTGAAACTCTTAGCATTATAACAAGTCCAGCTTATTGTTGTGCTTATGGTGTTAGGAAGCAGTTCCTGAAAATGTACCTTTTAAAATAGTGTTGTTTTTGTACACCGCAAAATTACCAGCCTGGCCCTGTGAGTATCACTTTAAGGTGAGCAGGAAACTCTTATTTGTGTGCATGGTTTCAGCATATCTTCTGCAAGTGAAGGATGTAGTATTAAAGGGACACTATAGTTACTAAAACAACTTTAACTTAATGAAGCAATGTTGGTGTATAGATCATGCCCCTGCAGTCTACCTGCTCAATTCTTTGCCATTTAGGAGTTAAATCACAATATTTATGCATCCCTGGGCACACCTCACTGCATGTGACTTACACAGCCTTTCTAAACACTTCCTGTAAAGAGTCTTCTAATATTTACACTTCCTTTATTCCAAAATCTGTTTACTCTAGAATGTCTTATCACATGCTCTGTTAATAGCTTTCTAGACCCTGCAGGAGCCTCCTGTATGTAATTAAAACTCAATTTACAGAGCAGGAGATTAAAAACTTTTAAATTAAGTTTCATCTGATTGAAATTGAAACAGTTTTTTTTCATGAGGTGTGTCTAGGGCTGCATAAACAGAAACAAAAGTGATTTAACTCCTAAATGGTAGAAAATTGAGTAGTAAGACTGCAGGGGCATAGTCTACACACAAACACTGCTTAATTAAGCTAGAGTTGTTTTGGCGACTATAGTGTCTCTTTAAACAGTGTGAGTAAGCCGTGCATGCTCATACTGTAGAATACTTGGTTGGCTGAATGAGGAAGAGATGCCTCCCCATATTCCATCCATGGTAGGTGGTGAAGCCCTCTCCATTATGCTTAAAAATAAATACAATGAAAACTGTGAGGATTAAAAAAAAAATATATACATTTTCAGTGACCCCGTTTTGGCACCACAGACAATACAATAAGCTGTAGTGGTTATAGTATACAGAATGTATATTTAAATGTAAATATATTTTGCTTCTTTGCTTGCTAACCAATTCAGTTTTTGCTTTTTTACCTCTGCAGTTTGAGATACAGGTCTGAAAGCCTTTTTTAACTGCACTGTCTTCCTTTCTATTGATGTGAACTTCTCAACTCCACTGCGCCTGATATGAATTTTCTCCTTGTGCCTTAGGCTTATCTCTTTAGTCTATTAGCTGAAGATTTTTTTTTTACTTTTCTTTTTATATTTATAATGTATATTTTTATAGTGATGCATTTTTTTCATGTTTTTGATTATTAATATTTATAAAAAATATAATCACACGTACAGGGGAGATCAGCATGTGAAGTGGCACCTTATCACCTTAGAGTGCAGATAATATACAAAATAAAACGATTAGAATATTTCAGAGGTGTCCGAGCCGTTTGTTTTTTTTGTTTTTTTTTTGGGCTTTATTTCCCAGCATTTTCTACCAGCCTTTTGTCTTTGAGCTATGCTTATTTTATTTTCCAGCAGAGGTGTTTTTGATCACTATCAGGGTATTTCACTAAAATAGGAATTCAAAATGAATTTAAAATCTAAGGCCAGCGTTGCCACACTGAAAACATAACTGACTTAGAGAATGAATTTATCCAGTTCGGGTATTTTGACATTACATTTTCGATTCACTTTGAATTCTCACTAGTGAATAACCCTGTGATGTTTTATTATGTTTAGTTATATATCTACATCATTATACATTTACGCCTAGCATGTAAAAATGTCACCTGTGTTTGCTCCTCGCCATGCTATCTATAATTAATTTAATTGGATTAAAACCGATTGTCCTAGAGTTACAGGAACACTCCAAACACCTAATGCACTTTAGCTTTATTAAGTGCTTTATGTATTGAGTGTGTCCTTTTTTCTTTGCACATTTAAATTGTAATTGGCTCGTTTTATAAATGAACCTTGTAACATTGTTACAACCCCCTGGCTGTCAATCAGACAACTGGTCCTGTTACTTCTTGATAGTTTAGCTCAGTGGGGTTAAACTGAAGAGGGAGCAATTGCTCAGAGCACCTGCCTTGCAAAGAATTCTCATTGAGCTGCATTGTGAAGTCTGTGATTGAACAGCCACTCTTGATTGGGGAAGGTGCAGAGGACTTGCAAAGACTCCATATAAGCGACCTGCAGCTTTTTCAATGAGAAAATGTATAATTAAAGGCAAGCATGTCTTCATTGGGGTGTATCTACTAAATAGTGATTTATTTATTTGTATTTGGGCTGTGGGGTGTCAGTTTAAAAATAGAAGACAGTCTATGCAAATTTAAGTTTTATTTTCTATATTTTTCTTTGCATATGCTCAAGCTGTTTTCTTTTATAGTGGTTATGGTACCAGATGTCCCTTGGTGCCATCTTACAGTAATTAGTAAAACATTTTTTTTTTTAAACTTTGACACTTACCTGGGTCCACTGGGTGTCTATGGTCCTTCCAGCCTTCCCAATATTTCGAAGAGGAATTTCTCATTCAGCTTTAGAGACATCAGTTTTATAAAATGATTCACTTTATACGTTAGCTGAGAGTGTCTGTCTCATGTTCTAATTGATACACTTGTTATTTTTACGAAGTACAATTTTAAAGCAGAACTCTGAGTGATTGGTTCATGTGAGACATGTTTCCATTCCTTAGCAGGTTGGTTCAAATGCTAGCATGAGTTCAGAATTATACTTTCCACATTGCTTTGAGGTATACTTTGTCCACTGACAGAACATGCTAATTAAGAGGGCACACCAGGTTGGATTTTATCATTTCTTTTTTAAAAAGCTTTATATCAAAATGGTCTTAAAAATATGCAAAACTCCAGGCTTTGCAGCTTCTGCATGATCAAGAGCCTCCCAGTTCAGGAAGTGACTCATCCAACCACAGTGCTACCTTAAGTTTTTCTTATAAGTGCTGAGCTTAACTCACATATAATGGTACTTTATCAGTACAGTGGAGATTTGAGAGTTGTTGTAGAAAACCGCTTATAAAAAACAAAAAGAAAACATAATTAACTGTAACTTAACCTATATGTTGAACTTAATGTGTGTATGGATTGGCTTTTTAATTAAATCAGTTCTGTTGAGGATTATAGCACTGCGAAGCCAAATTTAAACCCCTGACTCCTCCCCCCCCCCCCCAAAAAAAAGAGGATTTATAAAATAAAAACCTTACATGCTCCAACATTATCGACACCATGTGTAATCTGTGTTCATCTTTGGCATAGTAGCTGTAGAATTTTTTATATTACATTTTCCATTATTTTGGTAATTGTCTCTGTGTTACATCAAAAATATCTATATGGTGAGACTAAACTTAAACACGAACGCATCCAGATCCAGCTTGCTGCAACCATACATCCGTATTCTGTACAAATTTATTTCCTCTTCTATGTAAAAAATAACTACAAATATGTGAGTGTCTTTGAGTGGAATTTGACAGAACCATCAATCACATTTATATCTAAATGTGCCATAGGACATGCCAGCAATTTTCTGAGAATGTCAAATACCATGCAGTGTTTTTTGTGCTTTCTGCTTTTCGTGCCGACATTTCCTCAGGAATGTTAACCTCCGGCATCGATTTAACCTTATTCCACTCATCTCAGGCCGTTTAATCTCAGAGAATTGTTTTCTTTATTTAAAGGTGATTGAACAATGTCCATTATTACAAAGAGACTGAGAAGAGATACTGGCTTTTATTTCAAGCTTAAATATAAATGTAATCTTGCCAAAACTAACACAGAACATGAAACATTCTTAAATCAGCAGGAACGTAAGGCACTAGATCATTGACCACATGTTTGAGAGGAATTAATTCTACATAAGTTAATTGGATCGACCATTTACCTTACTCTGCAGTCTGTTGCCCATACAGCATGGAATTTCTTTGCGTGGCACTTGTTTGAGACCACCCATAACGTCCTGAGAAGATGCACGCAGTGCTTCCAACTCTCCACCATTTCAAAATCTAGTTCATTTGCAGGCTGTTGTTTGGAAAAATGCAGACTTTTTGTTCAGGAGTATTGGGTAAGAAAACCTCCGGGGGTTATTTGTCCTGGGGAATGTTCTAAAAGTGGGACAATCGGTTTAACCCAAATTCACTTTATTTTTTTAAATTTTTTTATTTTATTTTAACCCTATTTGTGTTAAATGTAGCATTTCCAGTTCAGATATTCAAATGAATAATGTATCAAACAAGTTTTTCAGAAAGTGTTGAATTCAAAAACATTTCTCCGTATTTGAGAATTTTGGATTCCAGAAATGCTTTATGCACACTTGAGAACTTATTATGTTCTACTCCACATTTTTTGCCAAGTAGGAAAAACCCAGCACAGCAATATTCTGCATGCCCATGAATTTTGGAAACCACTGTCTTGGATACACTCATCTTTTAACTCTGTTGCATTAACAGTAACGCTATTATATTTTGAAATGAACATCACTCGGACAGAAATGTTTTATACCTTGGCTTACAGTGGCGCTGTCATGCTTTTTAAAAAACAACAAACAAACAATGTTTTCCTTTCCTCATACTAACTATATTTTAATGATTATTTTTCCCCATTAAAAACAGAATACCCTGCACTCAGGTCCTGCACATATGCTCCGGCCTTCCACCAAGGGGACGCTCTGTGTGTAGGATGGACACCGCTGAATCCACCAATGTAGTATCAAAGAAGAAAAACACAGGCAGCACTCCAGGATATAGATCATGCACATGCAAACGTTGCACTTATTTTGGTGATTTGGTGAACCCACAAATAAATTCACCTTCTATATCCTGGAGTGCTGCCTGTGTTTTTTCTTCTCTGATACTATATTTCCCCATTGTCACTTTCCTCTACTCATATTTATTACTCTTTTTGCTTGCACTGAATCTCATTACCTGGTTACCTCCATTTTGTTCTCCTCTATTCATGACGTGTGCTGTTTGTAGGATTCTTTTGAATGGTGAATTGTGGGTAAATTTAGCTTCACAGCTGAAACTGAACCTTGCTTGAAGGACCATTCCACACCTATAAAGTACAACCCATATGGCACAGGCCATTAGAAGCACAAGAACAGCCTCTCATTGATCTCCAGCACAGCTGCACTGGGAGATGGCATTTGGCTGCTTGTGGTATTGCATATTTGTGTAGAGTGAGCAGTTTGTGGTGTGGTGTTTAGTGTAAATAGGTTGGTTTCAGTTGAGTTTGTGGTGTGTGGCTAGGTGCTGTAAAGTGTATAGGTTCTGTTTATATAGGAGGATGTAGTGAGCGTGTACATACAGGTTGTAGTGTATGTGTGTGTTTATAGGGAATGTAGTGAATGTGTAGGGGTTGCAGAGAGTAAGCGAGTCTGTATAGGAGATCTAGTATCTGTGTAGGGGTTACATAGCGTGTATCAGGGATGTACTGTATGTTTTAGGAATGTTGTGTTTGTAGGTGGTACAGGGGAACTAGTGTGTGTATGGAATTCATAGTGTAGATGGGATGTACAGTGTGTCATGAATGGTGTGTGTGTGTGCTGTTGTTTATGTTTATAGGGGATACAGTGTTGGGCCTGTATTGTGTGTGTTGGGAGAGTTGGGGAGGGATGAGAGGGGAGCAATTTAAAAAATATATAAATATCATTTTTTATTTATTTATAACATTAAGACTTTTTCCCCCCTCTCCCTTCCTTTGGCCAGGGAGGGTGAACTTTGAAAGGCCTGGTGGTCCAGTGGTACGTGTTTACTGTAGACCTGCACTTTCATTAGGTGCAGTTCGAGATACCCCTTCTCACGAACTCTGGCTCTGGTCTGTGTCGGAACATTGCCATTGTATACTGCAGCAACACTCCAATCCACACAGCTTACTGGAGGAATACTCTCTGCATGCACCTGTCTGAGGTACAGGTTACAACCTACCTGGTCCTCCCTCTTCTCCATTATCCTGCTGATCAGTGCCGGCCCCCCATGGACAAGACTAGGATATAATGTATTACCAGGCCTTAGAATTGCCAGACTAATGGCAGACCGAGATAAAGCGTAATCAGAGACGAGCCGAGGTCAGGGTAACGGAGTGACAGTAAAAACGAGAACTAGCCAGAATCAGGTACACGGTAATCAGTCAGACGAGCAAACAAGACAGGAAAGGGTTAAAGATAAACTCAGTCAGGAACAAAGCCAAGGTCAATACCAGAACAAACACAATAGATCAAGGAATGCACTAAAGGGTACTAAAACAGAAACCACGATAGGGCAAAGTGGATAGGGAAGTTTAAATATCCTTTAACTAACATTTGATTGGCCCATGTGATGCCTATGCCCCCAAAACGTGCATGTGGGGGTGCCGGAATGGCGTGGGCCAAGGGGAGCCTGAATCCACTTGTGTCTCCCCCTGCCCCTTTAAGAGCTTGCTCGTGATGCTAGCCACACTCCTGGTGCCAGGCAGGCCGCGTGACCACTCACTGCGGTCAGTGCACGTGGCCTGCTCAGAAGAGGAGATCGAGCTTGTGTGGAGGCAGGAGTATTTGAGCCGCGGACCCCGGCCGGCCCCCGGCCGGCCCCCGGATAAGGTCAGTACCTCCACAGATCTCCCCTGTGTGCCTCGGCTCATGGCCATCACGCCCCACTAGACATTTGCCCAGTTTGCCCGATGACCAGTCCATGTTTGGTTAAAGGTACAAATCCCCTGGTCTTTATCTGGAGAATTGGAGCAACCAAATGTTTTTAATGTTTGTGAATGATCAGGTAACCCAAGTTATATGGAGATTCAACCAATTTAAACAGACAACTGAACTACAGCTGTAGAGAAGTCAGAATTAATTTCAAATAACTGAATACATGGCTAAATAGGTTAAAACAGCCAAATTGTGACAATTAAAAAGCATTTGTTGGGTTGACGTTTTGATGTTGTAAACAAGGAATCGCCCAGCTAGTATTTAAATCTTTTTCAGTGATCAGAAAATATTAAGATGAAAAAACAAAACAAAAAAAAAACAAAGCAAAAAAAACCACTAATTGGCAGTATCCATACGAGTACAAAGAGGCATTGGGAAACTCTTGTTTCAGAGTTAAGTGTAGGAATGAATTACAATCTTATTCTGCCAGCTCTTGGGTTCAGGAAATGTGCGCAGCTGCACGTCGTTATAGCCATTCATTTTGACTTCTTTAAAATTCAAAGTATGTTTTTTTTCCCCATCATCAGTCTAATAGAAACAGCTCTTTAGACTCTTATAAAAACATTCTGTGAGACACTGTGAGTTTAGTCATTACAAGTCATCATTAAAAGGATGGGTGGCTTAAAATTTTGTGATCTCATTCACTACTGAAACAATAGGACTACTTCCTAATATTCAGTGATTAAACAGCAACATTTGTCTTTTGTTTATGAATCTTAAATGTAGTTAAAATTGATTTATGTTCTTTCCCATCAAAGCCAAACTGTAGTATGATCAATTGCTGTTATTCCGAAAACATATAAAGTGGCCACTTTGCAAATTTGTTACAAGTCATTTTCTCTGTAATCAGCTGCATAGTGTTTGCATTTTCAGTGTTGTAAATCACTACTAAGCTTTAAGAGCAACAGTTGCATTGGATGTTCTTTTTAATTTTTTTTGACCAACGGTAGACAAATGCACCATTAACTAATGAAAACAATTGTTTACAATACAAAATAAACTCAAAATCATTTTACTTTTTATTCTTGTCTATTACTTCAAAGTGCTATATGATGTTTCTGAGACAAATACCATAGAGTTGTGGGTTTCACCCTTTTTGTATGCTTCCAGCACCCCTACAACATACAAATTGTTGGCTAGAATATGAGCTCATATAATTCAACAAAAAGAGTTTGAGTGTTATAGTACAATGATGTGTAAACATATGCAATGAACACGATAATATGGCATAAAAAGCTATACAGAACGCTCTTCAGCAGCATGTCTGATGTGTAGGGGGAACAATTACTTGATTGTCCTTTTTATTTTTTATAACCGTTAAAGGGAAACTCTAGGAATATATCATTTCATCCATTGAAGTGGTTATAGTGCGTGACGCCATCCCTCCATTCAGTGTTAAAAAGTTTTCTATCAGTTTCATAATTATTGTCCCTGGTTGCCCCCAACCTACAATATAGAGTGTATTTAGAATTAAATGTGGGTGATTGATGAACGGAAGAAATAAGTAGATTAAATAGAAATAGTTGGACCTTTTTTTTTTTTTTTTTTTTTAAACCTATAAATGTATTGAATAAATTTTGTTTTGGTGGATTGACATTTTTATGCACATCTAAGACTGTATCTACTTTCAAATAATGCAGATGTAACCTAATTCACTCTATTTGGTTAAATCTGTACATTTCTGTATTGTCTTGCAGCTAAAGTGCGTTGTTGTTGTTGTGCATTGTTATATATTTACATTATTTGGAGATTTAGCTTTTTCTATGATGATTTCTAGTCAAATTGATGAGCTTTTAAAGTTTTTGGAAACTACAATCTCATCTAGTAGTATTGGATGACAAAGTAACATTAATCTTACATATTTTAAACTTGGAGTACCTTGCTTGAAGATTAATCAAGAATGGGGGAAAAAAAGAGTGAAATTTGAACTACATTAAAAACCAATTTAGAATGTTCACAAGTGGCTCAATAAATGCATCATATGTAATCACACACTGAGTTTTAACCTATAATTTGTGGCATTTGGTATTACAAGGTGCTTAATGATGGTGCCAAATTGGAAAGTCTTTTAAGTCTTTTATGAACTTATTTACATGTATTATTGTTCCTAAGCAGGTATCGAATGACTGCAAATTACCATTATTTCTGAGATGCTATTATTGTGCATATGGTTTCTATTGGTAAATGTGAGCTTTTACCGACTTAAAAGAAATATATTTTAAATTGCACTATTGGCATTTGGATTTAAAAAAAAATAATTTTATTGATTGGTTTATTGGGCATCTAGGTTTTTGTACATAAACAAGTGGTACAATACTAGATTTTTGATGAGTGCTTACTATCTGTTTCAGGTCAGTTCTTGCTTGAAGAAGGACGCCTCCTAGAAGCTGCAGAGATGGCAAAAAAAGCAGCAGAACTTGACCACTCTGAATTTGATGTGGTCTTCAATGCTGCTCACATGTTAAGGTATGTATATATTAGTTCTTATGGTGTTTATATAAATTATCTTGGTCTAGAGCAGTAGTAGGTAACCTTAAGCACTTCCTCCGGGTGTTGTGGACTACATCAGTGTTTCTCAACCTTTTACAGAGAAGCACCGCAGCGGGTCTAAAAAACACCCATGTTAAATAGTTTCTAAATTTTGTCCTGAGTTTAGAAATACCCAATGTTAACATGTTCTTAGTTTTTTTGGGGGGAAAGTTATAGGGCAATAGGTACAAGTAGCACTTTGCTATTTCCAAACCAGTTTTTCTCAAAATTAACGCAAGTTACATTGTAACACTGATATCTGTCAGGAATCCCTGAATAACCCTTCACATGTATATATTTTTTAAAAGAAGACAACCTAAGGTATTAAACTTGGGGTATTTTTACTTTTTTCATGCAACCATTTTACCATCAATCTATGCCAAATTTAAAAAAACTAAATGATAATTGGTGATTTCAGCAACATCTTCTGAGTACAGTGATACCACCCATGTATAATACGTGTGTGTGTGTGCGTGTGTGTGTGTGTGTGTGTGTGTGTGTATATACACACACTTTTATTTCCTATATATGTATAACATTATTATAATTAAATCATTTTATAATATATTATACATATATAATGCATAAATATGATTTCATTATTCGTATATTTTGAGATATGTGTATATATAAGTACACTTATAATGAAATCATGTATATGCATTATATATGTATAATATTAAAAAATGCTTTAATTATTTTATAATATATTATACATATATAATAAAATCTTTATAATGTTACTTTTTAGCAGCCTGGCAGACTGCCTGACAGCTCAGACAGTCCCCTTGCTGGTAGCTCCTAGAGTCCTGTTGCGGCGATGTGATCATGATGAGCTGCTGCAAGGGGACTGCTGGGGTCTCAGGCAGTCCCCCCCGACTGTGTTCGCCGCTGATCGCCGGTCCAGGTAAGTCCAGGGCTCCTGTTTGCTGCAGAAGTACCTAGTCGTACCTTAACGATATACATAGATATCTATATAATTTCATTCTAAGTGTATTTTGATATTAATATAAAAATACAGTTAGAATAAAATTACATATATAATTTTGTAATTTTTGTTTTTTATTTTTTTTATTTAATATATATATATATATATATATATACACACACACAATATATGTAGTTATTATATATATATATATATATATATATATATATTGTGTGTGTAATTTTACTCTAGTGTATCTTTATATTAATAAAAAATACACTTAGTATGACGTTATATATGAGATATATATATATATATATATATATATATATATATATATATATATATATAATATAATTTTTTTTATTTATTACATTTTATTTTTATTTTTTGTAACTTTTTTAAACTTTTTTCACCAGCAGGGACTGTCGGTTCAGGCAGTCCCCCTGCTGGCAGCACTGTGGGCACCTATTGCGGCCATGTGACTGGTCAGATGGCCCCTGGGGGTCCTAAATTGCAGGAGGGGGAACGGCGGTGATTGGTCCTAAATTGCTGGCGGGTGATTGGTCCTAAATTGCTGGCGGGGGAACGGCGGTGATTGGTAAGTACATGGAGAGGGAGAGAGGATAGGGGTACATTTTTTTTATTTATTTTTTTAACTGTTACTGAGTGCCTCCTGACCCCTCAAGGCACTCTGTACAGACAGAGCATCAGAAGCCTGCCTGATGGCTTCCGATGCTCTGCTCTACACTGCCGGGCGCCACGTTGGGCAACCCAGAAGTGATCGCTCCAGGGGGAGCGATCACTCGGGTGCCCGGCAGTGGGGGGGTATTGTACGCTCAATACCCATAGAGAGGCTGGAAGGACCGTTGTTTGTCGGATGTACCTCATACGTCTGCGGTCCTTAAGGAGTTAAATATGTTATACTTAAAGGGATTCTATAGTGCCAGGAAAACAGAGATGTTTTCCTGGCACTATAGAATCCTACAGCGCCCTCCTCCGGCACTGAAGGTGTTGAAACCCCTTCAGTCACTTACTTAAATTCAGCTCCGCCTACGTTCCTCCCCTGCTGACGTCAGCCAGCAGAGGGGGGGGGGGGGCTAATTTACATGCGCGGCAGTTGAATAATGCTTTCCTATGGGGAAAAAAATCTAATGCTGGAAGTTCTCATGCAGAGCGTGAGGACATCCAGTGTCAGATACCGGACCAAAGGTTTGTTTCAGCCACTAGAGGTGGAGTTAACCCCCTCAGAGTTGGAGTTAACCCTCAGAGGTGGAGTTAACCCTTACAGGTAATTATTGCAGTTACTCAGAGTGAGTGTGTGTGTGTGTGTCTGTCAGTGAGTGTGTGTGTGTCTGTTTCTGTCAGTGAGTGTGTGAGGCACGCAAGGCCACGTCATATTCCTACGTGACGTCAACGTGCTCCACCTTCACAGGGTTTTAAGGAATAGTGGGAGGATCCGCTTTGGCACAGGGTGCGGACGGCGCCACTGGGGGTATATCAGAGGCTGAACTCCAGAGTCGCATACTGGCAGTGGCAACGTGAGTGGAGTCTGCCCGTTGGCTAATATTTATTTTTTTGTTTAGTTTTTTTAAACAAGGGCCTGGGGTATAGTAGGGGGGGTGCTGGGACTTGGTAGAGAGGGGTGGTCTGGGATTTAGTATAGAGAGGGGGACTCAGAATTAGTATAGAGGGGTGGGGACTGGGGTTTAGTATAGAGGGAGGGACTTGTATTTAGTAGAGGGGGATGCTGCTTTTTGGGTTTTTTTTATACTGTACTTTTCAAAACAAACCTACGTTTCTATGAAAAAGTACGTTTTTATGTTTGTTTTTGCGGCCCACATAAACCTAAACCTTGTTTATTTGGCCCGTGCTAGCCTTTGAGTTTGACGTGCTTGATCTAGAATATGCATTCAACAGAACTCAATTAACAAACATTTCATGAGACAAAAGATGTAGAGGGTCATGCTTTCTGCAGTTTAGAGTTTAGCCAGATTGGTTGTGACTGGTGGTAGACAGCCTTCTGGTTGGATGTAATCTAGAATCCAGCTGGCTAGACATCTTAATCTACATGTAATCTAGAATCCAATTGAAGCCTGGAGAAGCTGCTATAGAATTGTGAGTAAAAGCCAAAATGCAAAGTTATTTAACAAATTTCTATTTGATGTACTAGATTTATCTCGCTTTCTTCTTCAGAATGGGCAACTGCTTCTTAAGGGAGTGATTTGCAAGTCAGAGGCTAGGCTGCCAAAATCTTATATATGTAATGTAATAACGTATATAATATAATCTAACATGCAAAGCCATCTAACACCATTATGGCTTTGTGATGGCTGTAGGTTCAAATATTGACAATATGTGACATTGCCTCATGAATAGTTATTCCCTCATCTGTCATTATATTGATTTCCTGATGGATGAATAGCAGAGTCTTGTAAAAAAAAATACACATTTGGAATATTTGCATTGAGTACCAGTCTGAAATTTGCATACACCTGCATGTAACCTAGTCTTCTTGATTAAGTTTAAACTTGATTAAAATCATTTAAAGGGACACTCCGGGTACATACATTGTAGGAATTATAGAGCATCATATAAATGAATAAAAAAGTCAGTTTGATATATTGTTTAATCTCTTCCACCGTCCGAAGCCCCATTGGCTCCATTGTTTATGCTTTAAGTACCGCAAATCTGCAGTGAGTGATACTAAAACTTTTAGTACTACTAGATCGCTTTTGCTTTTGCTGTGCGTAGTGGACTAGTTTAGGAGTAGAGAAAATATGTTTGTTAATAGAAGCAGCCATCTGCTTTAATTTCAGGCACAACAGACCAGTTAGAGAGCATAAAAGAATTCATCCAAGTTCTCTGGAGGTCCCTAAAAAAGAAAGGATTAAAGGTCTCCTGATGAAATAGATTTTTTTTTTCTCCCTGTCCTATTAGCTATGAATGACCAGAACTACCCAACTGTGTATGCCCCTCTGGTTATCCAGGACTTAATTGATTGATTCTCATTGTGCAATTGATTACTAGTTAAATAATGCAGGATGCAGAAAAGTGATATTTTCTTATTTTTTTTGGCTTTATGCCTTCATGTCACAAGTACAAATTTCTAATGCTGCATTTTTTTAATTCATTTTTATTTTTTTTTTATTTATAATAAAAGGGACACACCAGACCCTAAAGCACTCCAGCTTGCTAAAGTACTTTGTGTGAAAAGTATTTTTTGTTTTTTTTTTAAACAAAAAGTGCAGATTTAATGGGAAAACTGCACTTTTTTTCATCTGACCTTGTTACACCTTCCTGGTGGTCAATCTGGGATTTTTTTTTTAGTCTGGGGGGGTAGGGGGGGATAGGGGTTAGAGGATTGTCCTCACCAATAACGAGCACACCCCTTCCTAAAGTGAGCATGTTGGTTCAATATTTTTCCAGAGCAGCCCATGTACGGAGTCCTCCTGAAGAGTTCTTGTATGAGATAAAGGCTCTGTATTTGTTCTGCACAGCACCAGCAAATGTAATGACATACTTGCACTACATTTGCTTGTGACTTGTCTCTGGTGTTTCCATAAGTTGGAAACTAGAGAACAAATGGGCCAGGAAAATATATTGTGCCAGTAGAGAGAGAGCGAGTGTGTGTGTGTGTGTGTGTGTGTGTGTGCGCGCGCGCAGGTGTGCAGAGCGAAGTGGTGTGTGTGTGTGTGAGGGTTGCAGTGTGTGTGGTGCAAAGTGGGAATGTGTTGAGTATAGGCATATATTTTGTGTGTGTGGGGGGGGGAGGAGGTGGAGGCAAATGGGATATTAAATATATTTCATATATATAATTTAATATAGTTTACTTATTTTTTTTTTTTTTAAATAAACCTTATATCCCATTTCAAGCACTGGTGGTACTAAATGAACTCTGCTAAGCCTGCAGCTCCTCTGGCTCGGTAGTTGCTGCAAGAGGACTTTCAGAACCTGGTGGAGCTGCAGGTTAGAATCCAGTTTTCCCAAAGCCAGTCTGAGGATGTCCCCAAGTTAAAAACTGCATAATTGCATTTTAGAAATATTTTTTCATTGTCTAATTTTTTTCTTTTTATTTTTTTTAAACAGTGGAGTAACCTTTCAATAAGAAAATAACTTATTTTTTTGTAAATGGTGGCTTCTGCTAAAATTGAAAGGGCAATGTTCAAAGATAGAAACATTCTACTTATCACTCATTCTGTGTCTATTCTATCAACATAGAAAGTGTATACAAGCACTTCTTGGGTTAGAGCAATAGAGACGAATATTATGTGATACCATCATTATCTGCAATGCCCAGATCCGTAATAATAGCTAATTGGTGGTGATTGGCAAGTATGTACTGTCCACACATAACCAAAGAGCTTAACAGGTGAAAAAATAATATTCTGCATGCTTTTGCAGAACGTCTTACAGGAAACCACAGTAAGGAAAAACTTTTTGAAAGGAAAATAATTGCACACACATTTTTTTTTTCTTATTTTCATCTTCATTCTACTAAAAACATCTTGAACTTTTCCTATGTGTACCTCTAAATAATACAACTGTGGATTTCATTTCACCAGCTAGCTGCGATCTTGCAACAGAATCGATATATTCTCTAGTGAAGATAGAACTATCTGAGTGCCTTGTTTTTTAGCCTCCAAAGTTTTTTTTTTTTTTTGAAGTTGGTCTACAAAGACTTTATACAGAATTCCTTCACTGCTTTTCAAATGTTCTGTTCTGTTCATTTCCACTGTGGCACATTTCTTTCATTGTCTGAAGCAAGGAAATTATTTTGGACAGATGAATGAGTTCAAATTTGGTGTGAATCACTATATGTGGTCAGTGGCTATTATAACATTACCTTAAGTGATGACTACCATCACTGTGGTTCAAGAGGAAATATTTTGTCTCACAATATTATTTTTGGTTTGTGATATATGAACTACAACATATTTGTGTTTTTTGGGGTATTTTAAAGGGCAAAAATCTCACCGCTATTTTATAAAACACTTTATCATTACTTGACAAACACATATGTATTATCAAGATCAGTTTAAATATTAGGCCTCCATGTAATTTTCATAGACCAGATTAATTCTTAGTTTTGATCTCTTCATTAATGAGTTTCACCCCCCCATGTTTGACAATGTTTTTCATTTTTTATTGTTATGTTAAAAACATACATTTTTCCTCTCTACCTCGCATACTGCAAGTATTTTTCCCGACAGAATGTAGAATATTATACATTTTACAATATTTTATAAAGTACAAAAAAGTTATTCCTCCTTAAATTTATAATTGCATTCAACAATGTCTGCTTTTTTCTTTTCTTATAATTTTTTTTTACTTCAGTATGAAACTTTAGTATTCACTTTCTTCGAAATCATCAAATGTAAATGTTATAATAATTTCTCTTTTTTAAACACAAAAGAAAGAATATAATATACAAACACACGCACACATTTTTTTTTGCCCATCCGCACCTTCTTTGCCATTATTTTTAAGGAACACTTTCAGTAAATGCTATAATTGTGAATGCTATCCTGAAATTCATAAATTAAATATTGAAAAAAAGGGGTCTATTTAAAATCAATACTTTAGTATTTTTTAACACCAGGAAACGCTTTTTCTTTCTGTGTTTACAGTAATTGCACTGAACCATTCAGTTCGTGTCCCACTTCCTTAGGAGCTGAAAATGTTCAGGTCTCATCAAACCCAGTGATCCATTCACAAGACCCTTGTGGCTTGTAGAACTAACAAGAGGTCACTTTGTTTCTTGGATTTTGTTTTGAGATCTACTCCTCTCTAAAAGTAAATAAATAATATACTATAATAAATAAACCCCATAAAACCCAACCTGATATAATTTTTTTTTATTTATTTTTTTAAAAAACATATATTGTATAGCAATACATTCTCATCCAGTGGTTTCTGGTATCCCTGAATATGGTAGACTGGATGAAATGGAAGTGTGTCAAAGATAGGGGAAGTTTACAATCTCGTTGCGTCTTTCTATTGTCTGGCCCAGGGGTCAGCAACCTATTGCACGTGTGAATGGCACTCAATGCTCCCAAAGCCAAATAAGCTCTGGTCTAACAGGAGTCCCAGTCGAATTTCGGATATCTGCTAGTGCAACCCGGGCAGTGAATGCAGGTGATTAGGGACAATCCTCAATTTACGCATTGCAACATTTAAAGGAAGTGATCGCCCAGCACTTGTGAATGTGAATCTACACTGGAGTAGAGCAGCTTACAGTGGCTACCGCAGCGCCTGCTCTTGACTTGTAGCTTGTCGCCCGGACCGTACTGGACCACAGAGAAGCCACCCACACTTGTAGATATACACAGAAGCCTACCCCTCATACAAATAATACAAACACACAGTCCCCACAAACACAACACCACTTACTATCCACATACACGTACACAAGCAGCCTCTCAAGTACCATACCATAAGCAGCCCCCCACACACACACATCACCAAACACCACAAATTCCACATTCATGGGTATCATGCACAATATTACAAACTACTCATGAACATCTACAATATAACAGCCCACATATGCACAAATGCAACGTGGCAAAGCAACTGCACCACCCATAAATAACAAGCACAATACGCCAATATACACACCTCACTTGTATATGGCACAGTACTACTAAAAGGTTGGCCACCCCTGGTCTAGCTACTACTCTGTAATATGCCTGTCACTGCTGTTAGTGAGTAGCGGCTGCTGACCAACTGCTAAATTTTAATAGTAATAATAGTGAGTTACCAACACCTGTTTTTAAAATCGAGTCACTAAGTAACCGCTAACTGCTCCCACTAGCTGCCAATTAGTGACTGGTTTCCAATGCTGTCACCAATCAATTACCAATTGCCACTAATCCCCCAAAAATAACATCAGCCTCTGACCTGGTGTAAAGCAGTTCACATCAGATATTACTATACACCACGTTGATACAAAGACTCTTGTTCAAATGCTGTGGCTTCTCATTACTAGCTCGCTGTAACCCAAAAACTCAACACCAACCTCTGGCCTGCAAGCCGCTAATATGCAAGTGGCTGGTATCTATTATGGCAACCATTATTAGCAATAAGCTACTAAAGTTTAGCAACGAGGTTGCAAACCTGGCAATTAAATGCCGCTGCTACAACCTACTGCCTGGTGTTAATAGCGACAGCTTATGGCAGTAATTCACCAGAAAGGTTTTTCTTACTACGCATTAGTTCCGAAAATACTGTGACACTGTGCATTTTTTTCTTTAATGTTCTTAAGCCTTTTAAAATGCTTTAGTATGCAGTACTCATTATCCTCATTAAGCTTTTTGTAGAAGCTCAAATTTCTGTAAGCAGACCGCAAACAAGACAAGACGGCAAACCGTGCTTGTTTATTTATGGTGGATATAATTGTAAATTTTTTTATGTGACTTAGGAGGTACTTTTTGCCCCTGAAAAAGCTGATAGGTGAAAAGCTGATTCAGTAGTGTCACAAGTGTTATTAAAAATATGAAATACATGCTTTTTAAAGTCACTTGCGCGCCAATGTGCATTTTAAATAGTGAATTGTTAAAGGATTCCGAACAGAAATGTGTGACATCACTAGGGAAAGTACAGTTGATTTTTCATTTATTATTTATGAATAGATTGAAATATGGTGTTCTTGAAATTGCGTAACTTATTGTTGAATGTCCAGTTCTAGTTTGTTACCTCTGAAATGGGTTATTTAATAAGACATGTTTATCTGTCTAAAATAGGCAGAATAGATAGAATTGGAATAAAAATGTGGTTGTAGGGGCTTCGACATAACTGAAAAAAATTACATTTACATTTATAAAGGAATTGTTCACTAACAGATTTGTCGCCGTTCACTTTTTTAGGCAGGCCAGTCTCAATGAAGCAGCAGAAGCGTATTACAAAATGGCAGCAGGACTGAGACCAAATGTAAGTGTTTGCTTTTGATTCCTAACTGCTCAGATAAATGTAATTAGTTTCTTTTATTAAAAAAGATAGCACCTCATAACTGTGCCAATGTGATCTTTATGTAATGCAGTAGTGCATGAAATCACTGACGTTCCAGCAAAATATGAAACTGCTGAGTGATGGAGCTTTAAAGGGACACTATAGTCACCAGAACAACTAATTTAATGTTTAATGTTGTTTTTCTGGTGTCTATAGTCTGTCCCTGTTGGCGTTTTTATGTAAATACTGCCTTTTCACATTGCCTCCTAGGGACACAGTCCATCAGACAGCCACTAGAGGTGCTTCCTGGGTCACTGCTTCACAACGTGCAGCACTGACGTTCAGCGTCTCCATGCTTTGCAAGGATTGGCTGTACTTTCCCCACAGAGGTGCATTGATTCAATGCATCTTCCTGAGGAGATATTGATTGGCCAGTGCGGCATTTAGCTCTGCCCCGCCTTACTCCTTGGCTGAGATAATTTATTCTGACAATGTCAGCCAAGGTGACAAGTCATGGGTGTGGCCAGTGCCTGCAGACTTGCACGGCACTGGAAATAGGGTGAGTTTTAACACCATTTTAGGGGAGCAGGGGGCCTAAATAGTGTTAACACTAAAGTGGCAGGAATAGTGTTTCTGGGAGAACATAAATAGTTGGGAGAACATATATATTGTTATTATTATGCTCTGTGTTGCCTCTAGCTAAGAATGTCTTAACTGAAGTTCCGACACTGTGCAGTTGTATGCGGAACTGTGATGAGGCTGGTTTTACCAGCACATGAACTGGCACTGAGCCTTGCCTTCTTCAAATTTTGGACTTGTAGTACATGTGGAGGAGGTATTGGAAGCAGTGGAGAGGATATGTGTAGGAGTGTGTGTGAGGGAGCTGGGCGGGGGTGTGTGTGAGGGAGCTGGGCGGGGGTGTGTGTGTGAGGGAGCTGTGGAGATGTTATGCATATGGTAACTGTGGAAGGGAAATGTGTATTATGTTGTGGTGTGGACCTGGTGCTCGTGGAGGAGGTATTGGAATCAGTGGTGGGAATATGTGCAGATATGTGTATGGGGGCTGTGGAGAATTAATGTGTATGGGGCTTTAGGTGGGTTATGTTTATTCGATTTGTTTAGGGCGAATGTGTATTGGGCTGTGGAGGGGGAATGTGTATGGTGGCATTTTGTCAAGGCAGACCACGAGAACAGTGTGGGAGTGATATTCTGGGGACTTGACTAATGACATGAAAAAGGTGAGGAGCAGGAAACGGATATATTATTTTATAGGGCGAGAGCATGGGGGAGATGAGACCGATATTTTCTTTTTCATTGTGCACTATATTCTACATGTACCTCTGTATCTGTGTGTGTGTGTGTGTGTATCTCTTTCTTTATGTATGCATCTGTGTGCTTGACTTTGTGTTTGTGTGTATATCTGTGTGTGTCTTTATACACATATCTATATTTGTATAGGTGGCTGTGTGCATTTGACTCAAGGGTATATTGCAGGTGTCAAGGGGTTTGGTAGAGGTGGAGGGGACTGTATTGACGGGCCCAAGAAAATAGATTTGGGCTCAAGCCCCAGGTATTTCTCAATTCTAGCAATGCCCCTGGCTAAGAGGGTCAGCTGATCACTCTCAACCAGTCTGGCTTAGCTTAGACCTGAGAGCCTCTGGATCTCATTAAGGTAGAAAGTAGTATCCAGCAGAGCCTACTGATTTGTTTTCTATGGTAACGTTGGTAACTTTGCAACGAAATATAAAATCCTGTTTACAAAATGTCTACTTCTTTCATTTTATTTTACAACCTTTTCCAAGCAAATATTCTCGATTGAAGTCATGCTTGTTGTTGCTGAAATACTTCTAAAACTTGCAAAATAACATTTTTTTGTGCAGTTCCAATTACAAATGTATAATTGTCCATGTTTTACAGAGCATAGAGCTATATAGAGAAAAACTGTTTACTCTAAAATACTGTAGTCTAATAAAAATGCTATTATAGTTCAATAAATAACTTCAAGGGTTACTCTAGGCATTTTGTCCACTTCAGTGATTTAAAGTGGTCATGTACTTGGAGTCTGTATGTGCAGTGTTTAACTGAGAAATGCTGCACATAAGGAGTTAAAGACCTTTCTTGCCAGAGGTGTAACTACACCCTTGGAAACATCATTAGCCAGCCTGAAATGAGAGAATTCTGTGCATATTTGGCATCTGCTGTTAGCACAGATGTGCATACATATACATAGCGTGTATATCTCCCTGCTGCCGCCCAAGTTCTCCCCAAATTATGTCCTTTGGGAGAGCCCTTCCTCTTCAGTGAGGGGCATTGACATAGATAGATAGGCTTGGGATAGATAGATAGATGAGTGTATTGTTTCTTTCTTCTTGTTTTTTTTCCAAGCCAGGAAGAGTTACTTTATTAAACCACTGCTTTTTTGTTTGTTTTTGTTTAGAGTAACCCTTTAAGTAATTTAGTACTTAAAGGTTTATTTATGCATTTATTTGAGCATTTCTTTTTGCATAGTATTACCTAAAAATACTTGGATAAGATAAAAATGGTTACATTTGGGTGAAATAATGCACAATGTCTAGTTGTATATCAATTTTGAGTATCTAGTAGTAAAATCCACCTGTATAATTTACAGTACTGTTGTTAACAGTGCATTTTCCATTTCTCCATTCCCTGTATCTCTTAAAAGTAAAATAACCATTGTAAAAAATCCAGTTAAATAGAATCAGGAGATATTCCAGTGAATTTAAAATGTTAAATATTCCTAATAAAACATAAAAAAAAAATCAGATCTAAACATCAGAACTTTATCTTAAACCCAAGCATTTGTTTAAAATAATAAATGCATGCTAGCCATGTACTTTTCGTCTACAAAATAATTTGTGACAATAATTTTACAAATACCAGCATGAACTGTTTTACCAGAGATTTTTCAGCATTCGTTGAAATAGCACTAGAGTTGAAATGAACTGTTCAGGATTCCCTGTGGTGCTTTTATCTCTGACTTTGTATACACCAGACTATATTTAATGCTCCTGAAGGACACTTGTGGTGACTTCTGTGAGGAAGTGTCTCTGAAAATGTGTATTACTGCATTTTTCAGTTCAGGCATAATTTATTTAACGTGTTCAAATTTCTTAATTCTAAAGAGATCAGCAGCATACTGTATTATAAAATCAAGCCAAGAAGGCAAGGTTAGCCATGAAATAGTCCATTAAGCTGTGTTATGACATCACTAGGTCAGGGATGACTGCATCACCCTGTGTTACTGTATTAATTTTGAACCATATGTTTTTGCAGTACCAATTCTCATTACTTTCCAAACTCTGTGCTTATTTGTCTTTTCTCTTTATTTATTTGCTTTCACCAACATATAGATATACAGGCACATGTTATATTGTTTATATATGCTAATCTAGTGTGTAGTTGTAATTATTCAGACATTTTGCTCTGACATAATATAAGGCAACCAGTTGCATATAAATGTTTGAACTGTTTCCCAATTTTATTATAGTATAGAATCTCTGAAACCGAAGTTGGAATATGCGAAGCACATTTATATTTTATATATATATTTTTTTATAACATCTGTTTGTCCGTTGTATTAATTTAATTTTGCTTCAGGTGTAAAATGTTCATAAAGTTTCCAAAAGAAAATAAAAACTCGGAATTAAACTCTTTGACAAAAATAGCTTTGTGTGTCTCACATCTGGCTATGAACTAACAAAGAGAAGATACTTTGAAGTTTGGCCTTAAATATATTCAATAAAATCCCACAAAATCCTTGGTACGTGAGCCACCATCTTGAGTTAGTTGACTCTTATATGTATTCGTCTAATAAAAATCTTGTGACCTGAAAGGCCTAAGTGTCTGACCTGGTAACAGCTCTGCTTATTTTCCTTAGTCTTTGTTAGGCATCACGATTACCTCAACTCCACCATCTGTATCCATTGTGCAACTTCAAAAGGATGTCATTGAATATTATATTGTGAAGGCTCTGTAAACGTTGTAGCAGCAAATCAGGGACTGATCAGGGACATAAGTATATTAGATTTATCATAAAGTATTTGAAAATACACAAACCGAAACCTGAGTGTATAAAAGCAAAAGATGAATAATTAAAAAAAAAAAAGTCTGTATATTGTGTTTTGCCTAAAGAAACTTAAATGAAAGAGACTTTGCACTTTTTTGTTACCAATTGCAGATACCCAAAGTCTGTGTTGGTAAATTATAAAAATAAATAAATACCAATATTTAGTTGTTCACATTACATGCATTTTTAAAATAGAATTATTCTGTAAGCAGGATATTTAACAAATGACAATAGAACATACTCTTTTTCAATGTGATCCAGTCCTTAGTCTGCATAAGCTTATATGTGTTAATGTCCAGTGAAACAGCATTAAACTAACTCTGATCAGTTGCACTAAACTCTGAACTGTAGTGACATAAAATCCAAATGGCAAAATTTAGGTTCACTGTAGCGGCTGTTGAGAATTCAACAGGATTCAACAATGCAAAATCCGTATGACCCAACTAACGTTGCCCTTCTGAAACTGCCATTACCATTTTCAACACCACTAAATTGAAACAGGGAGTTTGCGACAAGTCCGCAGCAGTAAAATAGTTATTGGGATTTTCGCTCAGCTGTGTCCTGCTGTATTTAAACAGATATTATGGATAAATAATTACTAAGTCAAGCTTCCTAATTAGGACACCACCAGCTGAGAGGGTGCGCTTTGAATGCAAGGGAAATCTCAAGATTTTATAAAAATATTTTGATCACAAAAGTAGTGGTAACTCCACCAACATCTTTCTTGCCCCTTAACCGCTGCTAGTGGTTAGAATGCTTAGAGTTACCCTTTTAAGAAATTACTACAAGGTTTATTCCTGTCTGATTCTCTTTACCAACTGTTATTTTTCATAATTGAGATTAAAACCTTAATTTATAGCTGTGTTTTCAAATAAAGATTAAAATAAACTTTCAGTGTACATCGTAGTCATCATTCAGAGACAATGCAGATCTCTAAAGAGATTCCATATCAGCAAGGCTTTTCTAATCCAGGTTTAAATGCTATATTTATTCGGCAATGCAGCTATTAGAAAAAGACTTGCTGCAATTGATAATGATGAGATGATGAACATCTGCCAAGCACAAAGTCTTTCCATGTATTGATTTATATTGCACGTAAACAGAGCAAGCACTGAGAGCATGAGCCAAGGCAGGCAACGTTTTCATAAATTCACATTCAATCCACGTTCATTGCTAAGGTCAACAAATGTGGATGCAATCTAAGGTCAGAAAAGATTCCATGAGGACAAGTAAGAAATTTGTAAAAGAAATAGAATTTGCGAAATTGTGTAGAAAAAAAAAAGAAACAAAAATTGGATGGGTTTTGACTCTTAAAGCGGCACTGTCAAGATAAAATCTGTATGTAATACTCATACTGACGGTGTTGGAATTTCACTGAAATTACAACCCAGTCAAAAGTTTTACTTAGACAAAGTAGGACAACTTCCTCAGTGGGGATCAGGCTAGTTTAGGACTGCAGCTATGGTCTTCTCTCCTCATCAGCTGCTTGGCGCAGACTGGGGGGCTGGTACAGAGCTTGCTGCTCACTTCCCACACTGCTTCCCCTTCTTGAGTGCAGAGAGGAAGTGAATTGATATCGCTTAGTCCCAGCGCTGCCACACAGGATGGAAGAAGGTACTGTCAGTGCAGTCTATTAAAAGGCTGTCTGCTGATGTTCTGCAATGTGATGAGATGCATGTGGGCCCTATGCTTGTCCAGACATTTTAGTAGAGTGGAAGTCTTGAAGCTGACTGAGCATTATGGGAAATATTCAGATTTTCTGGAGGTGCCATCAAAGTTAACCATCACAGCTCTAAATATGTTTTTTCCAATAAATGTGTTAATTTTCTTTTGATATCCTATTGTTGTTATCCACATACTATGGCACAACCAGATAGTCCTTTGAATATGTTTGATTTTTTTTGGATCTGCAATGCACTTTTTTATAGTTCCATCTGATTTTCCATTTATTTAAGATCCAGGATTGTGTAACGCATGTAGACTTTACCAAGTAATGCAACATCTACATCCAATTTATCTCCTGCACTTTATACACGTAAACTCAAGTGTTCTGAACTTTTGTACTTATTTTAATCTTTTATTATTCTTAAACTTATGTACAATTTATGTATTAATTTATTATGTGATAAAAAGCCAGCAGGTAGTTCTTAGAATTAAAATAAATCACCACTATGTTTTTCTTTTGTCTTTTCTTTTTCACGTTTATCTTACATTTGTTATATTGTAAAGGCAAAGATATATATATATGTAATTAGATAGTTGGGATCAAGGCAATGATATAAAAAAATCATTGCATAATGATGTTAGTGGTTTTTGAATGAGGCCAGCCTAGCAGCTGTTTTTCCAGAAATTACCTACACCGTGTGTAATCCAGGTTTTAGCACAATCTCTTTTGCATTCAAGTAAATATAACTGTGGTTAGCACATGTTAAATGTACGTGATAATTATTAAAATATTTCACACTATTGTATGCTTTCACTGTATGCAATTGGCACTTCATCAATACTTGCTTACTCTCCTGATGAGTTGCGAAGTTTGGCTGGGTATATAGTATCCCCCAGACTGCATCCTTGTCAATCCAAATATACATTTTAGGGAGGAAATGAAGTGCAACTGCACCATATGCTGAGCTATTTTCCAAATACAATCAATCAGCAGAAACAGAGAAAAAAAAAAACACGTATGATCTTGTATTGTGCTACATCGGCACGAGTTGAATTTTTATGAATTAAGTCATGCCATTAATTTGGTAACCTATAGCTTAAAAAAAACATAATTTTGATCAGCAATATACAGTTTAGAATTAAGATGAAATAATGTAAACATGCAATAATAATAATAAATGAAAGATACTATTTCCACTATATTTTGATTATCAAATGTTTCTTCAAGAGTAATCCTAATAGAATTTTGAGATTTTTTTTCTGACAGGTAATGAATTAAAATAGCATGCTGGTCTATTAGACAAAGTGTATTCCTTTGTCTCACCTGCTATGTTTCATATCCTTTTATTTTTTATTTTATTTTTTAATATCAATTATATAATTAGAGGTAAAGTTAGTTTGCAATTTGTTTGACCTACACCATTCTTGACTCACAAGCAAATTAGAAGAAATAAAAAAGACAATCAGGGCAAACAATGACCTAGAACAAGCATAGACAACCTTCGCCACTCCAGATGTTTTTGGACTACATCTCCCATGATGCTTTGCCAGCATTACAGTTGTAAGAGCATTATGGGGGATAGGCAACCTTCAGAACATCTAAAGTTCTGAAGGTTGCCTATCCCTGGCCTAGAATCTAATATTTTTGGATAAGCTTTTCACATGATCACAATCTATTAGAAAAACTTTAAAATGATTTAGCTACAAACTTTTCATACACTTTAAATGGTGGCAAATGTAAATAAATCATTTGAAAAGTTTCTCAAACAGATTGTGATCATGTGAAAAGCTTATTCAAAAATACTAAATTGAGGCCAATTTGTCAAAAGCTGAATTGCATGCACAATTTTTTTTGCCACCTGCCTTTAACCCTCTTTTCTTCATGGCCTCCCTATAATGAGTTTAGCAGCCCTCTACATCATGTGATGTTATGTAGCATATCTAACCCTAAGGATCTAATATCTAACTCTAAGGATGAACTAATATAGGACAGTTATATCAACAGTTTTAATTTTATTCTGCATTTAAATAACAATGTTTTGGCTGCGTTTGATCAGCCTTATTAAGAATCAAATGCATTCATTATATACAGAAAGCAACAGTGGAACATACATAACTAAAAATCATAGTATAACTCCCACTAATTGTGGGGAAACCAGCAAATTGTTATTATTTATATAGCGCCAACCTATTCTGCGGTGCTTTACAATGTTATAAAGGAGGATTTAACAATAAATATATGAAACATTTAACTTATACAATAGGTTGATGAGAAACCAGCTCAAACAAGCTCACAATCTAGAGAATATGTATATGTCGGTTCTGCCCAAGTTTAGAACACATTAAACAAAAATCACTTATGAGCCAATAAGCTTAAAGGGATACTGTAGTGCCAGGAATACAAAGCTGTATTCCTGGCACTACCGATCCCTCTGCCTCCCCCCTCCCTAGCACCTTCCCCCTTCTCTAGCACACTCCCCTCCCCAGTAAATAAAGGGTTAAAAACCCTTTATTTACTTGCCTGATCCACTCCGTCCCGCGTTGAGCGGGGTCTAATGCGCATGCACGGCAAATGCTGCGTGCACATAAGACATCCTCATAGGAATCAATGCTTTCCTATGGGAAAAATCTGACGCTGGAGGTCCTCATGCAGGGCATGAGGACGTCCAGCGTCCGATAATGGACCAAAAGTCCATTTGGATTCTGGAAGCCCTCTGGTGGGTGTCTAGTAGACAGCCACTGAAAGCAGACTTAGAGCTGCAATGGGAACAACTGCAAAAGGAACACAGCACCCAGACCACTTCACTGAGCTGAAGTGGTCTGGGTGCCAACAGTGTCCCTTTAACTAATTGAATTAAAATCTAAAGGCAACATGCACACATCATCAAATATGCTTATTTGCCCAAATAATTTTTATGGAGTTTTATATGTTCCTCTTTTAATTGAACATATGTTTAAGTCCTTTTTTTTAGACTGTTAAAATATTGTATTTTTACACCGTTCATATGTTGTGAACTAATTTATTAAGTGAAAAGTCTAAGTACCAATAACAACTTTCTTCATAATGAAGTGGGTATTATGCATACATTATGCACCTGTAATTGTCCTACTCAATTCTGTTATTTAGGAGCTAAAACCACTTTATTTATGCAGGCCAAGCCACACTTCCCCTGGCTGTTTCTCACACAGCCTCCCTACATACTTCTTGCAAAAAAGTTTCATTTGCCAACTCATGTCAGCAGAGTGTGTTTACTTTAGAAGTTCTAGTGCTAAATTAAATTCCTGCTAGTGCATAGCAGCCAACTGTGTGAGATGATATGAAGATAAAAAATAAGAAACAAAACTTTACAGGAAGAAACCGTAATTCTCTTGAGTCAGAGTAGCAACTTTTGATGTATTCCAGCACAGTATGAAAATTTTATTTTATTTACATAATATTTCAAATGTGCTGTATTTGATTATTTGCTTAGTTTTACTTATATCCCTTTTCATGTATTGGTTTTATAGTTTCCAAAGGTGTTCATTGTTTCTACAATGTTTCTCTAGGAGAAGTATTTGATGGGACATTACCCTACATATATAAGTGAAGTAGTGCTAGTGGATAAGTTTAGTTACCAAACTTGCAGAAGTAGGATTTAACCATTTTTGAAAAAACAATGAATATATATATATTTTTATTTTTTTATTTTAACTGCTGTAAAGATGGATGATTTTTTTTCTCTTTAATGACCTAGGAATACAAGTCCTCTGGGTATTGGTATTTTAATTTAAGTCCCTCTCAAGTAGACCTTAACTTCCTAATTTGTAATCACTGTGTTATGTTTACATGTGATCGGTTTACAGGCATTTAAACAGATTGCTTTTACATAAACAGAAATTAGATTTCTTGATGATTTATGTGTGTGTGATTGCCGAAAAAATGAAACATAAATGAAAATTGGCTGTTATTGTAAAAACCTTTTAAAACTGCACTGCTAGACTTTTTTTGTTGGCAAAACGTACACCCCATCAGATGTGCCAACTTCTTTAAATTATTTTTTTTATGGAATTTTATATTTTTTTTATTTTTTAATTGTGCATACATTTATTTCTTACTTTTTAGATAGTTATTTTATTTTTACACCCTTTTTATATTTTGTGAAAATAATTTATTAAGCTAAAATTCCTTTTTCAAGAAAAAATATGCAATCTACAAAGAAGGAAATGAGAAGATATGGTGTTAGGAGACTGATGATGTGTTCTTAGATCAATTACTACTCATAGAGCTGAGGTGCTCACAGATTTGTATTAAATATACATTATCTAAAGACCAGCAGCGATATTGGAAGAAGCATTTCACGTTTTGTCCTTGATTGTGAACCAAAACTTACATCTCACCATCATCACACAGCATATTTTGTTTCTATTGGTTTCGTTAACTATCCATTCATTTACTCCTTAGGGGTTTATTTAGTAAAGTGAGTTTGTCGTCAAATGGGCCAGGAGCGAAAATAGTTTGTCTGTGATAGAGTGAATAAGAAAGTTTCAAATCTGAAGAATAATTGTACCTTGTGAAGGAAAAGAATTGTGTTTTTACATATCACAAATAACCTGCGAAGATTAAAAAAAAAAAATGTCTGAAGTATTTAAAAAAAATAAAAATAAAACCTGTAGTAATGATATTACTGTGAGGTTTGAAAGTTACACTTTTATTTTTGTAATATTTAAATACATTATTTAATATTTTCAGATATTTGTTAAAATTATCAAAACAGTATGAAATGTTTAGGTATCACCCCCAAATTGCCCAAAGCCTTTTCCTTGTTTTTTTTTTTTCGCTTCTTATAATCTGACCTCCAAACAATATGGTATGTGCATTTTTAAAGAGGATACATGCTTTGTAGTTGTGGCTTATATTTTTTTTTTTCCAGTATTTAGTATTTTTAAAGTACTGCAAATATTGTATTTTACATGGACACACGTTTGCTTGTTGAGCATCTTTTAAATCATTGGCACATACTTCCCAAGAGTACCAGATCTTTTGGAACAGTCCTTTTTTGGTAGGCATGCCGTATCATGATTTTTTTCTTGTAATGTTCCCGGTGTGGGAGAAGTAGGGCTCCACATGGCTGGAAAGCTATTCTGGGCTTTTCTGCCAACGTAGGACACACATCAGGTTGTGTGTCAAAAATGATGCAATTTATGCCACTAAATCTTTTTAATTCTGACATTGTTATCCATTTAGCATTCCATATCACCCTGAATGTGTTCTTCCACACAGCTAAAGACAGAAGACTCTTTATAACATCAGTTGGGATGAAACGTTGCTGTTTCCTACATGTGTAATAAAAATCTTGCAACCGTTTTTGATGATGTGGCTTCTTTCTTGTTTTATTTTTTTTCTAAATGTCAGGTGATTGGAGTTAACCTTGGACTTTGCGCCAAAAGCCTAACTAGTGGAGTTGCGGTCCTCCTTATTGTCTACATAGTTGAAGCAGAAGCGTACTACTCATTAAAAATAACGTGTGCTTCTAGTGGCTCACATTTTCTAAGTCCTCTACAACAAACATACAAAGGAGAGGGCAACATATTTTGGAACACCAAATTTATTACACAGAAGAAATTACACCATTGGTTCGCAAATTCTATTTTTTTTCTCGTTTGGTAGATAAAACTACCGAACACTGACCACCCCCCGGTTTATTAACTATAAAGAAAACCGGAAGATTATGTGCTCTCTCTGTTCATATGGCCATACGCCACGTGTTGGAGAAAACAGCGGCCATCTTGTCGCACGAAAAGAGGCAGCGGGACTTGTTCGTAGAGTGTCTGGAACTCCAAATCGGACACTCAACTTGCAGAACGCAGGTCAGCTACGCAAACACCTTCTTCTTTTCACCGACCAGCCAGGAGAGCGCTGTTCGGTAGGTTTGTTTACACGAACAAGGTAAACAAATGCTACCCATGAGCCAGGGGAACCATGGATTTGTTCACTCTGAAACCCCAAAATAGACCTACTGCTACCTCTGAAACTGTGAAACTGGTTTGGGCATAGGACAATGTGCATGGCCGGTCAAATAAGTGACTTCCAGGAAAATCCCGAACCCCTGAACTGATCTGGGTGAGTTTTGGATATGTTGGCCACCCAGATCAGTGCTATCAGGGATGCGACTCGTGTGGGGTTTTCGTGTATATCTGGGGTACTTTTGGGATGTTTTACATTGTAAGTGTTCTTTACTGAGATAATTTAATTTGATATATTTGCTTGTAACTAGTATCTTCTCAGGTCCAGCAGGGAATGCCCCTGGAATGTGATTTGGGAACCCCTTTAATGGGGAGTTGCATATAAGCCGGCCATTTGGCCTGAATAAAATTATTCCTGTTTCACCCTTCATCTAGTCTAGGCTGATGCTTGGTATGCGTCTGATTACTCTGTGGATTTATTTGTATGCTGTACTTTTACTCTGAAGAACGTTCGAATCCACACCCGAACTGCTATAATCACTTCACCTCTGGCAGTTCGGGAGAAAGTGAATGAACGGGTATCTGAAATACCAGCATTTGTTGCACACATGGCCGACTTGCCACTACCCATGCTGATTTCCGTGACACTGCTGTCGCCAAATAACAGAATGTAATTGTAGGTTTGTGTGATTACAGGATGGCACACTCACAATCCTTAATGCACAGATTTTGTACAGTAAGCCCATTATTTTGTTTATGTACAACTCATGTACAATTATCTCTGTATGCTTACATGAGTTACTGAAATGTTGTTTTCAGATATATATATGTATCCTGCTCTGGTCTATAGTTGCTTTTAGAGTAATGATGGTTTACTCATGTTTAGCTGTGTCTGCCAGAAAATCACAGATTGTATTACACTGGTGCTAGAGTCACAGCATCTCTTAGTATGATATACAGCAACTAGACTATCAGAAGGGAAAACAAACAACTGGAAATGTATTACATCACTTTTTCCTTCTCTTAATGCAATTCCAGAAACCTTAAATTGAGATTCATCTGGAGTGCAGTCTGGTTTTCAACATTTTGTTCATTTCTTACATTACCAAGTAATTGTATTTTCTCCATCTGTACACGAAAGGAACAAATACCAGTTTTAAGATGATTAACTAGAACAAATGTTTAATTGTTGTTGGCTTTGGCTTAGGTGCAAAAATGTCCTTCTTTATGTATTTTTTCCAATTTAACATAGAAGATTTTTTTTTTTTTTTTGTTAGTATCCACATTATCTGGAAATAAATAAAGATGGTTGCTATATACCTCAGCTGGCGTAGCGTCACAGGAAATAAAAGTAATGAAAATTATGGTAATGTTTTGTACATAGTGGCGCCAGACTAATGTTATAGTATTTCAGAAATAATTTATGAGGTAAACAGAGCTAGGGCTGTTGCCTTAGTAATTACAGATCCAGAGCTGTACTCCTGTGTCTAGGAACCTACAAGGTTCACAAGGAACCTACAATTTTGTTCATTGTAGCTATGGTTGTTTGAATGCTTGATTGTACACTTGCATTTAGTCCCATTTAAAGCCCAGAAGGTTAATTCTTAAATTACGTTATTCAGATGTTTAGAAGCAAAAGATCTAAATGGTTGACTTGTGCATTAGGTTTCAAACAGATTGCATTCTGTCCAAATTTTGGGAGATCAGCGATTCCTCCTAAAACCCAAACTCCGAAACGGTATATGGACAAATCATGAAACACACAAAAAAATGGACAATGGAAGAACAGTCTTGTTTCACAGTTCCTTTTCGGAAAAAAAGAAAGCAGATGATTGTTGGTTGTCCGGGAACAAGTAAGAATGGTCTATTAGAGGAAAGAAAAGGAGAAGCCGCAAAAAAAACCAAAAATCACTAATCTCATAATATATTTAATATATAAATATTGGTTTTTTTAGATCTCTTGAAGCCGTGCGAAATGTGCTGCAAAATATATGCATAATATTTATATTGTGTATATATTTTGCAGTACATTGATTGTTCAATTTTCATACCATTTTGGTTTGTCCGAATTATTCTTTTTCCCAATACAATCACATGTCCAAAATATGTCCAAACCAAAATTCCACATGGATGAAACCCTGATCATCCCAAAAACTTTTTTTTTTTTTTTGTTTTGGACAAGGTTATATGGACAACTATTTTTTTTTTTTTCACTGTGCTAATTGGGAGCAAACCTACTTATTCTGTAAGCAAGTCTACTAATTAGCGTTGACTGCTTTTGGTAAAATTACATATTTTTGCATCTCATCATTACATGAATGATATACCTTGTTCTAAAGCACAAATACAGGTATCTTGTTTCTCAGGTGGTTTAATCAAGGTGTATAGCTTTTTTGGAGGGGTGGGGGTGCAGGAGGCAAACGATTTTTACATACCGGAGCCTGTTCCTTGTAGGCACCACCATCATCTTCTTCTTCTGCTCCTGGTGCTTCAGCTTCTAGAAGCCAGCGTCACTGCTGTACCCTTGCGTATGGGCGAGAGTAGAAAATTGAAGCCTATGGAGGTTTCCACAAGACCGCAGGATCCTTCATAGATAGAGCTAATTTCCCTGCAGCTGTTACTGGTGACATCTGGGGGATTGACATGGCTTGTTGGCGGTAGCTCCACGCAGTGTCAGGCGTAGGAAAAATCTAAATTGTCCCTACTTTGTCAAAGGATATATTTTGGCTGAACTAAAATTTCAGTGGAATTCTAACACAGTCAATATGAGTATTTAATTAAAAATCTGTCTTTATGAAATACTCCTTTTGCAAGGGGAGGGGGGCAGGGGTTACAGTGCCTCTTTAGGTATTTTTAAATTAACAATTTCTTCAATCAACATTAGTACCCTCAACTTAACCTTTGGGCTAGCCCCAGTGAGTGACATCTTTGAAGGCAATTGGGCCACAAGAAGAACTTGACCTCAGCGTCTGATCCTAGGGAAGTTTTATTCCTTCCTTTAATTTAATAAAACACAATTTTTGGTTGAAGAAACCGTTTAATTTTAAGTGTTATCAATATTTTACATTTATCTTTGTTTTATTACTTCCACGTCCCAAAAGCTCACATTTCTGGTGGGTAGTGGAGAACAGCACTCTGTTTATTGTATGGTGGTATGTTTTAGCAGCATTTATAGCTCACAGCGTCGGAGCAGAAATGATTGACATAGTGTTTGTCTTCTCTGAGTGTATGCCAGAGAGGCGAGACCTACACTAAATCTGAAAGCAAATAATCTTAAGACTCCCATCTTTGCCATGGATTGCGAGATCTTTTATTATGTGCAGACGTAACCTGATGACCTCTTATTTCAAAAAAGGAAGTGAGAACAATTTAATTTAAATAATTAAGGAGGGAAGTGCATGTCTATTTTCTTTTCTTTTTTTGTATATAATAATTTTTTTCCTTTTAAAGTGGAGGATTGGCAGTGTTTTGATTGCTTATAAAACAAAACATCGTAAGCTTGATTTTTCAGAACTCATACCAATACCCTAGTTTATATGGTTTTAGACAATTCAGATTTAAAATAAAAATAAAACTTAAATTATATATATTTGAATACTTGATCTTTTTAATAAGCCTAATTGTGAACTCCCACAGCTCCTGTAAATTCCAGATCAGCTTGAACATGTGATTTTTTTTTGGACGGTAGGATTTGAACATTTCATTGTAGGACAATGGCTTCAGGCCATAACTGAAAAAAAAATAGTCAATTTTAAATGGAGAGAAGGCCATTAAACCTGCAAGTAAATATCTAAAGAAAGAGCATGTTTTACTTTGATGCCATGGAGGCTGATATTTGGTTACATGTTTGTTTAAAAAAATAGTAACCTATATGAGCATGCAAAAACCCCACAATCTTAAATAGAATTACTTTTTTTTTTCTTCTTTAAAGCAAACCTCTGATTAAACATATTCTGTCCGTTATATACAATATGCTGTCAATTCTCATATATTACACTTTTTGTGCTCTTTCTTTTGGCGTTAATGGAGACGGTTTTCCTTCAACCTTCTGATTGTAGACTCTAGTCCTCCTTCTGTTTACACGGGTCTAAACGACACTTAGTCCCATAGCTCTCCAAAATTAACAGTTTATATAAAATAGAGTTTTTTTTGTATCTCTTTAATATGTGTAGTTTGTAATGTGTTTGACTATATATGTGAATAAATTTACTTACTTACACCTTCCTAGCTGCCTTTGAGTTTGCATTCTTTGATTGCAACTTGTTGTAGAGTTGAAATTTAAAGCATAGTTCGAGGCACCAGTAGACTATCCCTAAAGCATACAATCTATAGTTGTCTACTTCCCCATATCATCCCTATCCTTTTAGATATTTATATACATACATACATACACACAAATCAAGAGTTAAAAGCATAAGATCATAGCATATGTGTGCCTTTAAATAAATCACGTTCAGAAAGTCACAGGGTTAATTCAGGAATTGCCAAAATAGCTTTCCTATCAGTCAAAACAATTGATCACTTTGGATGATTAGGCATTGTGACAAAATATCTTGAATGGAGGAGTTGGCGTTATGTTCTAATGCACCCTAATGACAGAATTTGGCTTTGCACAAACGCAATGTTTTAAGTATGATATCATTCATAAAAGAGAAATTGACTGTTTTATGTTTCTTCAAATTTAAATGTCCCAAAATTACTGTCAGTCTTGTATCTTTTAGAATACTAATTTGTATAGGCTGGATGCACTACAAACACTTTAAAATATACAGCTTGCAGTTGCTTTGGAATTATTTTATTGTTGCCAATTTAGTGAAATTACAATATATATATCATTTTAGACAAGTTTATTTTCCTTTACGTATATTATTGTTTGCATACCATAGTGGCATAAGCTGTTTATTCTTTTTTTTAATGTTGTATTCTTATTTTTACCAGTATCCTGCTGCCTTGATGAATCTAGGAGCCATTCTTCATCTGAACGGGAAATTAGAAGAGGCAGAAGCAAACTATCTCCGGGCACTTCAGTTTAAACCAGACGATGTGATCACACAGTCGAACCTTCGCAAGTTGTGGAATATCATGGAGAAGCAAGGCCTAAAGACATCAAAAACGTGACACTAAAGTATTAGAGACTTTTGACCAAATGTCAGATTCTAAAATTGGACATGCGGGAAGCTGAATGTTGAGAGCTGGAAGCTAGGTTTCCTGCTAGTGTCTGGAAGGTTTTAGTGCTGCTGTGAGAGGCCGTCGCTTACTGGCATTGTAGTTCTATGTTTAAAAAAAAAAAAAAGGAATTGATGAATGGAGGTTAGAAAATCTCCGAAAGGGATTAGAATGTGCTTGCATTAGCCCTGGTAAAGAAAGGCACTTAAATGAAAGATCTGTCTGTATAGAACACAACATAACCCGAACACAACAAACGCTTGAACAGGCTGGAATAAATAACAGCCTCTAAAACTATACAAAAAAGACTAATTTCTTAATTATTACTAAAATAATTCATTTGAAATGAGTGGATCTAGTCTGTTTCTCAAAGATAATTAACAAAATAAGATACATTAAGAAAATGTATTTCTTGAGAATGTAGCTCGTTATCAGGCACCAACCCACTTTCTAGAATATTTCTTAATCTGATTGCGGTCAGTCTTATGGAAGTAAACAAATGCATTTTAAATATAATTTATTTATAATTTTTGCTAAATATTGTAACTTTTTTTTAAATTAACACTTTTAGTTTCAGGTGCCCTGATAAAAAGAGTCAATGCATTTTAGAGTTTGTAAAAAAAAAAAAAAAAAAAAGAAAAGAAACGATTAAACAAATATCTAAAAATGAAGCAATCCGTAGGAACCTTACTTTACCTTGGTTCCTCTGTAACTGCTAATTGTAGCATTTTGCTCCAGATTTGTTTTTCTTTATGTGAAAGCAGTGGTGTCTTAAAGGTAGATCCCCAGATGTTGTAGAACTAAATTTACTATGATGCGTTGCATGCTTTTAGAATACCTCCAGAATGACAAAGCATCATGGAAGCTGTAGTTGTTTTAAAAACATCTGGGGATCTACCTTTTGGGCCCCTGTGTGTTAAAGAAACATTCCATGCACCATAACCACTGCAGCATGTCCCGAGTGCACTGTTGTCTCACCTCAATGAAGTAATTGAAACAGTTTTAGAATGGTTTGAGTTCTTACCTAAGGTCTGCAAGGTTCTACTCCCTGCTTCTGAGCAGAGCCTAGGGATGAAGGGTTTTGCTCACTGGCCGAGAGCAGTTACCCAAGAGCTGGCCCTTCACAGCAGGGTTTAGCTCAGAAGAAATAACGCTTAATTAAGTTCACATTATTTGTAAAGCTTACATTTGCCATAAGAAGGGTTAGTGATAAACACAGAGATGTTTAATATGACGGCTCTTGAGGCCAAGCAAAATGCCAAAATTGTCAAATAATATGAATTAAATATATTAGTGCAGATCGTGCAGTCCTGGGTAGAAGATTTTTGTAAAAGGGCTATTATATGCAGAATATACAGTACTTTATAGATGCATTTTTATTTATTATTGCTGTTTTTAATATATATTTCCATTGATCAAGAGGACATTCCTTTTTAAAGGAAAATGTAACCGTGGAAAAAGGCTTTCATTTGATTATAAGTATCGCTCTTTGTCTGAGGAATTGTGGTCAGTAATGTTGGTATTGGAGAAAAAATTATGCAGGTGCCTATTTTAATGAAGAAAAAAAAAGGAAAAAGCAAGACTTTTTATGGGCTTGGAAAAAATATGATTCCGTGTGAACCACTTTTTAAACCTATAGAGTGGTACAATCATGACAAAATGACTTTAAATAAGTTATAGCATATACAATGTAAGTTTGGTAGTAATGGTCATAGCCCTTTAGCTTAGATATTCAAGTTTTGGAATTAACTCTAATCTGACTTGATGTCTACCGACAGTAGTGATCATGTCTCACTGTTTGGAACACTGTCAGAAGAGCCAGTTGTGTACTGCTTGGTGGTGGGCAAAGGTCCTTCCTCACCATTTTCTGAGAATATACACATATCATATACAATATACATGCTACAGCATATGAACAGTTCATTTTTTAGCATTATCCATTAAAGGACCAGTAATGATCTATTCCATCTTCACAAGTCCAATTCTAGCAGTGAATGGCTTACTTATCCACTATTAGTTCCCCTACATCCCTACTACTACATGAAGAGAAAAAGTCCTGTTTATAATAGTATCTATAAGGACCTTGTTGTTTGGATTGGTTTCATAATGAGTTAAATACATTTGAATGTAGTCCCCGTGTGCTTATTTTGTAGCAGATTGTGAAGGTAAAAATAGCACAATTCGAAGTATCTTATTGGCAAGAATGAGAAACTAACCGCAGATATATTGATATATGCCAATGTGTCCTAATGCATTGAATAAGGCAGCTGGCAAGCTTACAAAACCTAGCTTTACGTTGTGTTTTAAGGATTCCGGTTCATCCTTTTGCATCCTGTGGAGTGCGTTGAGCTGTTGTCTTGCCATCTGTTGTATGGTTTTGCAGGCTTCTTATTTTTACAGCCAAAAGAAAATACAATAAGCTGCTCCAAACAAGACAAAGTACACAAGGCAACCTGCCAACTGCATCATTCACAATTTAATTTTGTTTGTTTATTCGAAAGCATTTCCCTTTATAAATCCTTAGCACTTTTTTGCATGTAATTAAATAAAACACACATGCCACGAAGCCAGATAAACATTCACCTTCTGTTTTTAAGACATTTTAAATGACTGCAATCTATTCATTAAAGGTTAAGTATCATTGATTATGTGAAACACATATTTCATTTCGTTCTGCCTGCCAAATAAAAAAATACTTTCATTACCCCCAAATCCTCTATTTCGATTGCACACTTAATGTGTTCATAAACCATTTTTTCCTTCTTCACTATAGAACATATAATATATTACATTAGTTTATAACGGTATATCATCTAAAGCCAGTATTATTTAGACATTTATTTTCAAATATTGTAATATTTATGTCCATACATTTATGCGGTTTTAAATGGGGGGATACAATCTATGACCGGATTCCACATTCAACACATTAATATATGGAAAATTTCATAGCAAACATTTGCACTACTGAGGACTAGAGCGTCTGCTGCTGCAATTAGCATTATGTCAGTCATAATAATTATGCAGATTTTTCCATAAACATGTTCAATTTGGACTCTCATTAACAGGGTTATTATATATATTAACAGGGTTGTTTAAATCAAAGCAGGAAATGTAACACATATCAACTCACACTGTTAATGTCATTGGTACAAAATATATTACATGGCCCAATGCTTGGATGTTTTTATTTAGTATATTAAAATTGGATCTGATTAAACATTGCATTTTTAGCTGGATTAGCAAGATAATACAAAGCCCACTCAGACCCCAGATAAAGTATTTGGACATGACATTGTTTCAAAATCATCAATTAACAATTGAGTTGTTAGAAGGTTGCTGACCGGGTCTGGAGTCCTGGTGGAGATCCTGAAAAGCCCAAGGTCTAACTGTGACACAAATTCACTGTTAATCTCAAGTCCCCTGTAATACTGACAAATAACCCCTCCAATTGTATAATTTGTCACATTATTGGAGTTATTCTAGTGCGCAGTGTGGGTATACTGCTGTATTTTCATGTGTGAAGGTAGTTGGGATAGTGTAGGAAGAAACCCCTTTTACTTATAACAACTTACCCAGAATAACTTGACTCAAGACGTAAATGGTGACAAAACAGGCCACAGCTTTATTTAAAACAATACCATTCTTAACAAAACACATTAACATGACATTCATTAAACGCAACTTCCATTACCAGATCCTTGACAACCATTTAACATAACCTGGGAGCTTGCCTCCCCCCTTGTCCATACACCACAATTGGCCTTCCAACTGGCCTTCCAATAGCATCCATGCTAACCACTGGCTTTTGCTCAGTGGGCACGTCCTTCACCATGACTTAACCATACCATCCATGCTAACCACTGCCTTTGGCTTAGTGGACACATCCTTCATCATAGCTTAATCCTGAGGCTAGGGGAGGGATCAGCCCTGAACCATTTCCACTGGACTGCTGGTCCAACCCTGACTGGCAAGGACCTTCATCCGCCTGCTGTGACAAGAAAACACAATTGACCCAACACAGAACATAACAAAGGGAGGGTTGGTGGGAAGCTGTTCCCAAACCAGATAATTAAGATAGCGGAGGGTAACAGAAAATGGCTCTATATATATAGCCACTCCCCTTAACTTAGGCTTCCCCCTTTACCTAAAGCACCACCTTTCTTTGAACTTATTACACTCCCACTCCACTCACACATGTCCCTGTTCCCAGCTAGCCCTTTGGTCTGCCTCCTCAGGGTCTGGATGTAATGCAATAGGTTGAAGGGTTAATATAACAGAGCATGGGGTAAATACAGCATTTATGTAGTTTCAGATTCAGTTAAAGATTTGATATCAAAATGTGATTTGGAAAACAGTTTAGGGTTGGGCTCAGGGTGTGATATAGTACTTGTTTTAGGAGAGGCTTAAGTTAATCTATGTGGGAAAGGCCATAAAACTTACCCTTGGGCTGAAGCCCCTTGTCTTTTTGCTAGCAATGCCTCTTATCTATTAGGTAATGTTTTAACATTGTATGAGAAAGGATGATTATCCCCTCCCCAATCAATTTACCAGGTTATATTACATAAACATTTTTCTTGACTACATAGACTTACATTGCTACCTATAGAATTATGTCTCCATTTTGTTAATGTTTTGATTTATTTGATGAAACTCTGACATTTTATTTTAATGTATCATTTTAATTTTTAAATCTATATAGCTGAATAATGTGACAATATCCTTGATTTATAATAGTTTATGTGCGTTGAGGAACCTTCCATTATATTGATTTCATATCAAGACAGTGACGTTCAGTCTTTCTTGAAGGAATCTTAGTGTAGATCATCTTCAATTCTACTGATTCACTGGAACTAAAAATGATTCCAGTCATTTTACCACTGTCAATATACCACATCAGTACAATACTGTGACTTCTTTCAGATTCTAGAGATCTAAATTGTAAATCAACTTGTACAAATAGTGTTAATAAAGGCTTCTTCTCGCTCCACATGCAGTGTATAGTGAAACACATAAGTCACAATAGGAACCAACATAAATCCTATTTCACCAACATAAATCCTATTTCATAAATCCTATTTCACCAAATTACACCAAATAACTTATACAAAAAAGAGGAAATGTGATAACACCTGCATCCCCAGATGTTTGATGTCATTTTAAGTAGCATGGACTTGCTGTGTTGGTTCTGTACTCCTGTACAATATTTTTGAAAAGAAAATGTCTAAATGTGTAATGTGCAGATTCTCATCTGTAAAAACCCCTTTCACACATTGTACTTCTATTTAAGGCAACCAAAAGTAATTGGACAAGGTAAAATGATATTTAAGATGATCACATATATTTTTCTTATTTGTTTGGACATCCTTTTAATTCAATGACTTCCTGAAATCTACAACCCATGTACCTGGTGTCCGACACCATCCCTAGTGATAGTCTGCCAGATATTCACTGTAGTACAGACTCTGTTCTGTGCAGTTTTCCATTTCTTCAGCAAGCATAAGGCATACTTTATTCCATATTGGATGATGACGGTGAGTCAAGAACAGTATGATTGTAGCTCTAAAACTTCTTGTTTGGTTATTGTCCTGCTGCTGTGTAAGATGCCCTTTAATGGGGGCCACCACTAAGATTGGTATAGTACGTTTGCTAATACATTGTTGAATTGTTCACCAGTGCATTGATCACTCTTCACAAAGTACTGCATGGTAAACCATGTATCACGTTTTAAATATAATCATTGATATATATATCTATATATATATATGTGTGTGTTTGACCTATTTATGCTGATTGTTCAAACCTAAGCTTGCCTGCTCTATTAACTTTGATAGTTCTTTGCTACTCCTTGGCTCCAGATGCAAATACCACCTGGAATGCAAAATATAATGCATGGACACGCACCTGGCCAAAAAATAAATAGATAGATGTGCAGCAAATTGTCCATTTAATTCTAGTCTACAAAATTCTATGGTCTTGGTATAAAAAGAACTGTCAATCCTACACCGTTTATAGTTTACGGATGTTAAACAAATCGTTCAGTCTCCAGTCTCCCCTTAAATCACATATGCTGGAGTACAGAGCCAAAAAAAGTGTCCGTGTTCATATTCTAGTGGACAGCATTCTAAAACCACTTTCATCTCTACTGCAATGTTACTACAAAGTTATTTTTTTTCTAAATTAATATTAATAAAGTACAGTTTGTTAAACTGACCTAGTCAAAACACTTTACAATTTGGAATTTCTCCTTTTTTTGAAAAACCATCACCATATGTATTGTATGATGTATTGTATGTCCGTACAGCCAAAAGTAAATACAGGCATGTCTTTGTAGGGTTAACACCATCACTACTGTCATAACACCTTTCTGTACTGTACACTATCAATATTCACATGTAATCACAGATATTAATGCCATTACTTTGTGTGTTTATACAGGGTATGTGTATATATAATTTATGTATGTGTGTATATATATATTATATATAAATACACACACGCATTTTGGACTATCCCTAAACAAAGAATGTATAATGCTCTTTGTATGTATATTACATTGGTTTTTTTTTCTAGAGTTGCCTAGCAACAGCTAATGTAATAGAAGAAAAGTTGTCAATAGTGTGTATTTTAATTCTGTATATATGTCAATACCCCCAGACAAATGCATTAGAATTCCTTTTCTGTATATTAATGTTTTTTGTAACTAATTTTAACATATACCAAATATAACGAATGATGGGAGATTTATCAAAGCACAAGTGGTGCTGTTCTGTTTGCAAAGTGATACATGATATGCTACTGATTTCAGTGGTGATAGGCCCTTATTTATCTTGTTACCCCAGAATAGAACGATTTACCTTGATAAATCCCCTATGGTGTCAATGTTTATATAGATTAGCAGTGAGTTTCAACCAACAGGAAGAAATATTTACTAATCCCCCTTAACTGTCAGATCAACTTGGATTTTTAGTATGTGTAAGAATTTATATGGCTGCGTTAAAGATTAAAGTAATACTAATCACATAGTCATATTGATAATTCTGCCTCTACTCATTGAACTGGTATGGAATTTTATGCACTAATCTTGCTCCCTAAGTATAACAGTACCAACAAAGGGGGATTGGGGTTTTGTTTTGTTTTTTTGTTTTTTTTATTGTAATATGTACAAAGCAGTGCATTAGATATATGCCTGTGCTCAGGGATTTATAGTTGATGAATGCAGACAGCATCAGCCAGTTTAACAATTTTTTGTATAAATTATCGATATTTTGTAGAACCTTTTATTATATTCAAATTTGTTTTATTTTAGAGATCTTCCTCTTTATTAAAGCAATGAAAACTATTCTTTGTTGTTGTTAATGCTGTACCGTGGTATATGATATTCTACTCTAAATCGAGATTTTTGTGAACTTGGGACTTCGCCATTGTTTGGGGCAGCAAAAGGGGAGACATAAAAATAAATGTATATGTCATGTTAAATATTTAAATTATATAGGCTGTCCTTTCTGTATTTCTCTGCAATAATCAAATGGGTCTCTTATGCAAATTAGCTCCTGCAAAACATAATCATTAATTTTTGGACAACACTGGAAGGAGCTCTCAGCATTTCAAATGTTGTCTGGCTGTCCTTTAGAAGCAGTGACATTTTTCCTTGAAAACAGTCAGTCAGTCACAACAGTCAATCAGGCACGTCATGATATAGGGGGATATTCCTAATGCCTAGTCTGCAAAGGCTCAAATGTTTTTATTCTGAGATAATGCTTTTATTTTCTGTCCCAGGAGTAACCTGGATAATGGGGTGTAGGTGTGTAATGTAGAAACATCAGTAATTAAGGTATAGTTCCTTTTAAAACCGTTCAGAATGACCACCATTGTTGTGTGTTTTATAAGTATCATCACTTGAACAGAATAATTCCCGAGATCAGGGGTAGGCAATCTTTGGCATTCCACATGTTGTGGTCTACATTTCCCATGATGCTTTGCCAGCTTTATGACTGTATGAGCTTCAAGGGCAGCGGTAGGCAACTTTTGATACTCCGCAGCATCTGGAGTGTTGAAAGTTGTCTACCCCTGCCCTTGATCCTGGACTTCCGTATCCACTCAGAATTTCCTCCAGCAATGCTGCATGTGCACATGGATAGTGGGTAAGCCACTATGTGAATTAACTAAAATACACACATTGCCTGGGCTTGGCTAAAAATATGTAAGTAAAGTAGAGAATTAAAAAAAAAAAAAAGTAGCACAACTGCTTGCTATTTAGTTGTGTTAAAATCAGCCAAGTGGCAGTTCCTATAGCCTCCAGAGACCCAGCCATTAACTTGTGTCCTCTGTATGGGACATTTCATCCACATGGATCTCCTTTTATTCTTTTGAGCTACTCTATCAATCCCTGCTGTATTGTAAAGAGGATATGTCCAGTGATATGTCATGTAATCGGCTTTGGTGCTGGGAACTTCCACTTCCTTTATATAAAAAATGGAAAGAAATTAGAAGAATTAGTTTTCCTCAGTTCCCAGGAGGGAATGTTCTGAAAACAACAACAAAAACACAACAAGATTTCTACTTCAAATGAAGACACAGCAACACATTCAATTATACATTTTTAAGACAATGTGAAAACGGTTTATTTTCAGAAATTTCAAATTCAGTAAGATGGTAAAGTCATTAACACAATGCTGAGTTGTTGATAGTCTAAAACAGTTTGATTGTTTTTTTTTGTTTTGTTTTTTGCCATATTTTTTTTAGTTCTACAATCTGATTCTTAAAACTACAACTGACACAACAGTCCATGAATAGGCATTTTTGTTGCTCTGATTTTGTACTCCAGCATTTGATATGAAGTGAATAAGTGAATAAAATACTAATACTTTTAGTTTGAAAAAAAAATTCTACATCCATGTGCAGTGAAATTCTCAAATAATTCCTTAGTTTTCGGATAACAAAAGTTATTGGACCAGTCTATAGCCAGCGTTGTACAATTACATTGCTTTCTTTTGCTGGTGCCTCAGAATATAATGAAAAAAGAATTGCAATGTCGGAAAAAGTAGTGATGCTGAAATATCTGAATAAAGTAATATAGTGAACATTTGATCTATAAAGAGTGGTTTTTTTTGTTTGTTTTTTGCAAGGATTTATATAAGCTCAGCAAAAGCTAATAATCTGGATCACAAGTCTGCTATAGAAAGACACCCCTTTGCGTTTTCTAACTGCAGATCATGAACACATCATGGACACTCTCCAGAATGTCTTGTCTTAGTGAGTCTGTTATGCCCTAATCATGTCTAAGATTTCGAGCACGTTGAAAAGAGGTGTACACACAATCAAAGAAAATACAGAATCTTCAATTCGAGATATCCAAAAACTAACTGAAGAGAACTGCACCCTTGTTAATCCAATGTTTAGGAGCAGCATTGCATGTTTTTGGAAAAAAAAATCTAATTTGTAGGTGATCTTCATACTCTAAAAACCCTTAAGAGTTATTACAATGAGAATTGTTGGAAATTTAAAGTGAATTTCAAATTTAAGGTCAAAATAGCTAAACTGGAAAAGTTATCCAAGTCCACAAAGCTCCCAGTTAAGCTTGGCCTTAAATTTGAAATTGACTTTAAGTTTAATTAGAATAGACTGAACTGATCGTAAAAAGTATCAATTGTTCTTTTACATAATGCAAAATAATTTTTGAAAATTATATTTTTAGAATTCTGTGTGCTTTATTCTGTTCTGCAGATGTCCTTCCAGCTACCAAATCCGTGTTGCATAATACTTTCACGCTGTACGCAGTACTCTTTGAATGTCAGCTGCAAAAATAGACATAAATTACAACAGCAATAAAATGTCAACAGCCTGATAAAGAGTTAGACTTATCATGTTCCTTGGATTTAATGATATATCGTGTGGCTCCCATGGTGTGTTTTCTTTCTCATCACCACTGAAAAGAAATACGATTATTAATCATGTCGGTCTACTGTTATCCACGCAAATTAATTGACCTTAAAATCAGAGCAAGATTTACTTTTCCAAATATTAAATGATGTAGTCGATCAAATAGATATTTTGTTTTCATCCTTGAAACTTTGCCGACTATTCTTGTAACATGAACAAGCTGCTTCTGTATTATAGAATTGTGTTTTGTGGAAGCGCTTTTTTTCTTCTTTTTTTTTTTCAGTAGGTGAAAGGGTGGACACTAATGCATGAATGAAAATATAATAATTTTGAATACTAGTGATAATCTTTAGAATTGTGTATATAAACCCCTTTCTCTTACTTGTCTACGCATTATATCTGCCATTTCGGCTACCTTTGTGGCTCAAGGTAGCCATTTGTGATGAAACTCTTCCTGCATTTATCAAAGTAGGCTAAAATCAAAGTTTCAGTCACTAGACATTAAAATTCCACTAGAAAGTCAAGTTCAGAATCAATAGTGATAATGAATAGGTAATTGATCAAAGAGGTAACAGGGAATTGATCAGATAGGTTAAAACGGATTGCCCTTTTGCTTCTTTCTATTTAGTAAAATCATTCAAGTTGTCCTCTCAAGAGTTTTATTTTAGATAGGATATTTATTAAAAACTCCTAAATACATATTGTTTCTGTGGCATTCAATAACTGAAATAAAATGCATTGACTTCTGCAATAAATCTGATGTAGAAGTATTTAAAAAAACTGTGCTAGCGACACACCAAGGGACAAGATTTGTCTTTTGACATGACAACAGCACATTTGCTATTTATACCAGAGTTGTTTACATCTGAGGTCCTTGTATGCGGAGGACACACATTAACCATTTGTACCTCTCAAAAGAACTATTGCATCTCAGCTAGAGTTCTAAAAATATTGATAGATACTATTGGTAAATGCAGTTCAATTTTCAGTGAATGCTAAAAAAAAACAACAACAAAAACGCGAAACACTTAAGGCATCAGGAATGCATTTAAAGAGTATTGTTTTGAGTATAAATTAAGGCAGTTTTGGCCAAAAGATAAACATTTAGCTATTGAACTACAGCTCTCATCATGCTTTGCCAGTGTTTAATTTCCCAAAGCTTTACCAATATTATAGTTTAACAAGAGCGGAGTTCTGCCTTCTGGCTATCTTTGGATTAAGGGACATAATTGAAGATAATGCTCGCTTTAGTGTACCTATAATCTTAATTTTAATAATGACAGGAGGTAAATATTTGCATTAACGTTCTTTACTAACTCCATAGCAGCAAAGAAAAAAAGACCAAGAAATGAGAACCAATCAGAATTGGTCAGAGGGTACATAATGGAACACATATGCAGAGCACTTCCTCTTTACAACTGCGACCTCACAAGTCTATAGGAAGCAGGAAACATAGAACAACAGTCCAACATCAGGCTTGAAACCTAGAAGGCAAACAAATTCTTCCCATAATCCATAATGAGAACTTAAACTTTTTTCCAAGCTTGAGCTCCAGAAACAATTCAAACTGAAAAGAGAGAGAGTGTGATAGGTTGTTAGTCCAACAGTAGGCAACTTCTGAAGCATGTAACCTGGCTGAACTATGCTAGGCATGTAAAAGTACAATAAGCGATAATCCAGAAGAAAAAAAAAACACCTAATGTAACTAACTATATACGGCAATAAATCAGAATTCCACCATATAATGATTTAGCCAAACATTGGAGACTGATAAATCAGTCCCAGAGTATGAGGGACACACAGAAGATAGAGAGTGTGGCAGGACACCACGACTGAGTGCCATGCCCACTCAGTATTCAGATGTTTGGTTTTATATTTTGTGTCCCCAATGTATATTGTGATGATTTTCCCTTGTTGAATATGTGTTTACCCTTGCACTGTACAAGGCCCCATGCGACGGAACAACCCGATACTACATTTAGAATGTTCACACCTCGCTAACGAGGTGTGAAAACGCAGACTACAAGGGAACAAGCGGCGCGTGCTTCCCCTGGATGGCCACGGGTTCGTATAGCTGAACGCCACCAGGGGGCAGCATTCCTATCCTGAACCGGCCTGCGCACCCTATCTTTGGTCCCCATGTCGGGGACCGTCCTACCCACTCCCCAATGGAGTTATAGTCACTAGTGCCTTTCCCCTACCTGGGAGCTATGAGGCAAGGCTCGTGGCTGCCCAGGGAAGCGCTCTCTCCGGTGGATGCTTGTGTGGGGATATCCACCAGAGAGAGGGACGTGCACCAGCAGGGAGTCTCTGGAGCTGTGAGTCGGTCTCACAGCGGCAGACTTCCAGCTGGCCGCATGGAAGTCCGTGCCGACCAAACGGAGACAGAGCGCTTGTTCAAACTGGGCTTTGCGCCCTTTCTTCTGATTGGGCGGTGAAACCCCTCTTGCCCCTGTGCATTGATTGGCATGAATTGGTTTTGTGCCTTTTGGCAGATTGGTGCAATCTGTTTTCACGCCCTTTCCCCTGATTGAGCGGTCAAACCCCTCTCCTCCCCGAGCACCGATTGGTGCAGCCGAGTTTCGTGCCCTTTCTTTGGATTGGGCGGTGACACTCCTTCCTCCCCTGAATGCTGATTGGCACGATTTGGTTTGCGCCCATTCAGCTGATTGGTTGTTGCATGGTTTAGGTGCGAAGTTTGAATTCGCCAGACTAAACCAAGCAACGACATGGAACGAATTTCGGGGATGTACAGAGTCTCGAGCCCCAGACGTTCGATGCTGATATCCTGGGCTCTGTATATCTGATCACCCTGCTTTTTGCAGGGATTCCAGATGGGACCCGGGGCTATCTAGCAATGTTGGTTTCAACCCTGTAACCTCTTCCCTTCCAGGGGCGCCGAGCCCCTGAATGTAATATGGTGTAATGTGTGTCCCTGTGTACTGTTTGGTATCTCCCAGGGAGGGACATGGCTCTGTGTAAACCAGCCCCCTCCTGCCATGGACTAAGGGAAGTATAGTGTAGAATAAAGACCCCCTGTAGGGGTCTTTGCATAAACAAGCCTGTGTTCAATAAAGATTGTCAGAAGTCAGCCTGGCAGAGCCCAGTGCTTAAACCTCTAAAACTGTGTGTCGTCCTGTTATTGGAGGGAAGGAAGATTTAACCCCTATGTCTGCTGTTCCATCTTGCAGGGGATGCAACAGGGAAAAGTCTTTGTAAGGACTAAGAGCTTCCAGGGCTGAGTGTCGTCTCGGCCTGGGAGCGCATTGAGCTAAGTCCCCTAATCAGGCAAGAGTTCCTGATTGGCGGAAGGAAGGGCACTAACGGGAGTTAAGTGGTTGGGTGAACCGGGAAGAGTGATGTCCCGTTACAGAGAGTAAGAATACAATTGAAAACATAGAACAAAGGGTGGGAAAACTGAGAAGAAGGGAAATATTCGCCTGCTGTCATTATTAAAATTAAGATCACAGGTACACTAAAGCTAGCATAATCTTCAATTTTACAACATGACAGGAGGCTTCATATTTCAACACTGAGAGAGAAGAGAAATGGCTGCGTTATATGGCGGTCAGAAGTAGAAAGCACGAAAAGTAGACTCTTGTGTCCAGTCTGCAGCTCGAAGAATGTCAGCCAAAGAGGTGCCCGCTGAGGAGGCTGCTGCCCTGCGCACAGAGTGTGCCCCGAAACCCAGGTCGATCCCGGCTAACGATAGGAGCCAGCAAACCCACTTGGCTAAGGTAGTGGCAGAGACTGGGCCATGAGGACGAACATAGGAGATGAGTAGCACGCACATCTGAAACTCTCAGAAAGGAAACCAAGCAAAGAAGGATGGTAAACTTCGCCGTGAGTTGATGCAGCGAGAGTTGATGCAGCTGGGTATATTTAGGGCGTCTTAGTCGGATCCAGAGGAGCAAGCGGCAAGCCAAAGGATCCTTTTGCGCCGCAAACGGAAAAAACAAGGGCGGTAGAAAAACCTACAGAAAGGACTGTGCCCTCGGGATGATGAAAAGTCCTGAACCCCCCCTCAAAATACCCCAACGAACAACCCCCCATGTCTAACAATAGGTAAAAGAGATCCCAGGGAGCAGATGGAAGGGGAGGGGCAGGAGAGGACGGACCCCAACATCCCAAAGGGAAACTGAGAAAAAAATGTTGAATGAAAGGGCACAGCAAAGAAACAAGGAAGATATATATATATATATATATATATATATATATATATATAACAAAGTAGGGAGAGAAACCCCCCAAATATAGATGGAAAATAGACACAAAACCACAGTTAGCTAAACAAGTAACATGTAGGTAGTTAAATTGTGATGGAGCAGCAAAGAAAGAGGAAGTACACCGCATATGTGTTCCATTATATACCCTCTGACTGATTCTAATTGGTTCTTTATTTCTTGGTCTTTTTTTCTTTGCTGCTATGGAGTTAGTAAAGAAAGTGAATGCAAATATGTAGCCTCCTGTCATGTTGTAAAAGTATGAATATCGCACAGTTTGATGCATGTACTAGAAATTTCTGCTCTTTTGCTTTATATGCAACAACAATGCTTTTTATCATCACTCTGTCATTGGTTTCTGCTGGAGAAGTATTATTCATTGTTGCCTTACTGCTATCTGACCTGCCTCGAGATTAAGCTCTGCCACGGGAAGGAAGAAACTGCTGATAAGAAAGTTATCATGTGGATTGCCATTTAATCATACCAACGAAGACACAATACAGCTGGCTAAAACTGCGAAATGTTTAAATTATAAGGAAGCCATGGGACAGAAAATCTAAATATCCTGTGCGGAGGGTGTGTTACAAAAAATAAAATATAACATTTAAAGAAAATAAACAAACATAATTTTGACCACTCATTTTATTTCTTCTGAGAGCACGATGACTTAATTTAAGGAATACAAAGCTATATTCCTAACAGCAGGCATGTCCTAAAGGCAGGGCCCCAGGTGTTTTAAAACTACAGCTTCCATGATGCTTTGTCATTCTAAAGGCATGCTAATTGCATGCAAAGCATCATGGGAGTTGTAGTTTTACAACATCTGGTATGATTTACTACATAGGGATTTGTTTTAGCACTGCCCCCACTTAATTTTCAGTAACAAAAACTCCCACAGCGTTACCTGTCTCTCGCAGATGGTCTAATACAGGCTTCCCCAAACTCTGGCCCTCCAGATGTTGCTGAACTACAACTCCCATGATTTTCAGCCTATCTATTTCATTCATAGAATCATGGGAGTTGCAGTTCAGCAAAATCTGGAGGGCCGGAGTTTGAGGAAGCCTGGTCTAATACAATGCAACTCATAGAGGAGCACTGGAGACCGATGTGCATGAGTGTAGAGTGTGTGCACATCCAAATGCTTGTCCTAGGAAAGCTCTAAATTCAGTGATTTCCCATGGGCGGCAACGTCACATGACCAAGTTTTATTTTGTTGTTCCTCAGAAAGTGCCTCTAGTGCCTACAACAAAAATTACTATCTAAAATGTACAACAGGTTGTGTTATTAGAGTCCCTCCAATAGGGATATAACCCTGACTCTATTTTTTTATTTATAATTTGTATTTTATTGAGTATTTTGCATCAAAGAATACAACTGATACAGAGTATGTCATGGAGGCAAGCATTCTTCTTTTGCCTCTTCTATATGTCATATATTTTAGAGTTCTGCTGCTCTTACATACACGTCACACAGGTTACCTTCAATTGGGTCTTGTTATAGTCTGGTGTGTGTTCTTGTCTCCCGTGAGTTATTATGTGTTGTCTATTTTGTGTAGTCTCGTGCAGTTTATTCTCTGTGGGTGCCATTGTGTCTGTGTTGTCGGTGATGGGCATCAGGGCTATGTGGTTCTGCATCTTGTAGTGTGTCTTGTAATATGTCTGAGGGACTGAGTGTCATGGATTGCCTTCCAGTTCGTCCTAGTGTGGTGCTGTCTCTCTCGCTGGCTATTTGAGTCTTGTGCAGTCTATAAGGCATGTAGCCTGGCATGGGGTTAGGCAAGTAGTGTATCAGTACTTGTTATAGGACTGCTCTGCCCGCAGGCTCTCCGTCGACCTTTATTGGCACGCTCAGAATCAGGCCCCAGTATTTTTTGGTTCTTTGCCCGGTAAGTTTATGGTCTTGCAGAATGCCGTGGGGTCTTCCCAAGCCGATGTCTCGTTTCACCTTTGGATGTTCAGCATTCCATCTTCTCCCCAGCGGTACCGGATCTCTGCCTCTCTCAGTTTCTTGGCTACTGGTGCCAGTTGTCTCCTCACCACTAGCGCCTCAAAGGGAATGTCCCCATAGATCGTCACATAGCAGCCCTCGAGCCGGAACGTCTTGATCTCTCTGGATTTGTTGAGGATAGAGGTTCTCACCGCAATATCTCTGGTGATGACTATTGTGTCTCTCGCTGCCCTTGAGGTGCCGCTGCCGCGTTCCGTACTCTGAACGCCAAGACCACCATCCCCTTGGTATCTTTACTTTTTAGACCCATCGAGGCCACCAGTCTCTGGGTGAAGGGTAGCAGGGCTTCTTCACTCACTGTTTCCGGGATTCCCCGCATGCGGACATTCTTGCCCCTGTGGCGGGATTCCAGTGCGGTCACCGACCGGGTGAGTTTCTGCACCTTTGTGGCCAGGTTCTCTATTTGGTCATGGGTGTCCTGCATCTGGTGTTCCCGAGACTGCTCTTCATTTTCTATTTTGGAGATCCTCTTGTGGAGGTCTCCTATGTCTGCTTGGGCCTCTTTCAAGTCTGATTTCCAGACTTGCCTTATGTCTTGCAGGAGGTTTTTAATGTCTCCTTTAGTCACTGGGTCGGAGTCCGTTTCTGGGTAGTCTTCTCCCGGTTCAGGTGAGGTGGATATGTCTCCCTCCTCCTGGGATGCTTCTGAGGCCTCCTCTTCAGCCTGGGCCACTGGCGCCATTTTGGCGGGAGCCGCGGTCACGGCTGCAGGTCTCTCAAAGGAGAGCCTTATGTCCGGCTTTCTCGGGGTCGCTGGTGGCTGGTTTTTCCTATTTTTGCACCCCATGGTAGTCTCTGTTGGAGGGTGAGTAGGGATGTCGCCTGTGGGGCTCCTATATTTCAGGTATACAGCTATATTTAGCTCTCTGTCTTGGAGTTCCAGAGGTTTGGTCCGCTCTGGTGCTCGTCTAGCCATGCCCCCCACCCTGACTCTATTTTAAAGCACTATTCCCAAATAAAAGAGAGAAATGGAGGAAACCAATACATTAATTACAAAAATGGATTGAAGACTTTGTTGCAGTAAATACACCATGCGATAAGAAAAAAATATCAAAACCCACTCTGTGTTCACTTATCTCAGAACTAAATTGCAAAAAATCATTGTGTCCTATTAGTTAAACGACAGATATCATAGTGATATACTTTGTTCCAATTGTAGATTATTAAATGTTGTGTAAATCTCCTTGATTGGTATAAGAGACTGCATAACAGACTAAAAAAAATAAATAAAAAAAACCCATGAACTATAAAGCAGCCCAATTGTTCAACCCAATTCTTCCTGCTTCAGCTGTTCTATAAAATAAAATAAACTGAGTGGGTGTCTTGCATCTTCCTCCAGGGGCACATAAATGGCATTACAGCAGATTTGCCATGAATATGTGACTAGTAGGAAGGTGCCATGTCTGACACTGAAAAGCTACCTTGTATACCAAGGAACTCTGTTGCACATCTCACTGGAGTCCTGCAAAACTCAATAAGCACATCAATCTATTTCCACAACTTGCTGAACTAGTCTGGAAATAAGCAAAACTATTTGGGTTACCTCAGAAATCAGTGAGATAGCCCCGTAGCATTCCTACTGTACCCAGTCTTTTTGATATCACTCATGATCTAGCTCCCTGCAAAAGATATCTCTCAAGAGCTGTTGCCATAAGTGGTTGAACCAGTTACCTCGAAACTCCATGAAGTAGCTCACCAGAGTTCCTACATTAGCACTGCTTTCCATGCCCAATCTTATTTTATTGTCTCCCCCTCCATGGTCCAATCATATGCTTCTCAGCTGGGAGTGGGGAGGGAGGGGATTTAAATAATAATTTGCGCTGTCTGCAAAGGAAAAGATCATTACATCTTATACCAGTGCACTATGAACACTGACAACAGACCTCATATTTGCACAGAATTGATATAAGCAGTCTGGAACAGAGGCTGCCAAAGTCACATGTGCCAGGAGCGCAACTAATCCCCAGTACAAAAGAATCTCTCAATACAGACACCGACCAACATGACCAAAGTGGTCATAGTGGTTGTACTAACCATTCAAAGAAATAACATGACTAAGAGCAAAAGTAATATACTGTCACATCCCCCATGTGAAGTCCAAAAAAATGTTTTACTCAAATTGCCAGTCAGAAGACAGCCTTTGTTGTCATTTTCAGCAACATTGAAATTCAATGCCAGCGATTACTTTTGGATTTACAGGGGCGTTGGAGGGTCCTTTTTATCTCCCTACTGTGAAACTGCAAGTGCAAACAAAAAGCACCTATCCCTAACAGCAGCTTCCTGTGTGAAATAAGATAGGGATTTTGTGTTAAACTGAAGAAATGTCTGTGTACTCTGATCACTTTTTTGTCCTTATTGCTGCCATACTGCTCTCCTGCCCAACCTCCTCAGTGTGTTTCGGCCGGGAGCCCAAGCAGAGCAAAATGCATTTTTATTTATAATGTGCTAATGTACTGCTTTCATTCCAGGGTGGATACTTTACAAGGAGACTCTGTAGGAGAGCTGCATACTCTAACTCTCCAAATTAGTAGTTCTACTACTTGCCAGTAAGATGCGCTTGCCAGAAATGTTGCTGTTATTTAGTATTTGCCAAATCAGTAAATAATGTTTTTTCACGTGGGGCTTGCAGCCTTTTCAGTGCCCCCCTTGATAGGTGGTACTCCAAGGTCCAGTCACCTTGGTAGTTCCACTACTGGGCAGTAACTAGATTCAATTCTAAGCCTCCTCCATGCTCATGATCATAGAGAAATGGGTTTGAGACCTGAGCATTCTTGTGAGTATTATCTTTAGTTTTGCTTTCCAATGTGTTTCTGCTTCTGTGTAGCTGCTTTTCTTTCTTTTTTTCAGACTATCGTGTAAAAATATTTTATCTTGTCTTTGCAATAGCCTATCAAAATCTTTATACATGAGTATCTTTTTAGGATTCATTAATGTGCAGCCTTTCTTCAAAACTCATGCTGCAATCATCCACTGTAAGAAATTGTTAGGTGCTAAGTAATGTAGATTTATTCACTAGGGAACTGTTTAACCCCTTCCTGACCGCGGACGTACTAGGTACGTCTGACAAAAATAGTCCTTAAGGACCTCGGACGTACCTAGTACATAGTATTCCTACTTACTTACCCGATTGCCGCCATTCCACCACTGGCGATTAGTGTTCCTCTCCGTCTGGGGGGACTGTCTGAAAGAGCGGTCACAGGCAGTCCCCCTGCTGGTGAAAAAGTAAACTAAAAATGTTAATAATAATAATAATAAAAAAAAATGTGTGTGTGTGTGTATGTATATATATATATATATATATATATATATATATATATATATATATATATATATATATAAATAAACGGAGAGCACTCCAGGGTCCTTATAGTGTAGTTAAAATGTAATTTTTAATTCATCAAAAAATGATAAAATGATGTCATTTTATCATTTTTTGATGAATTAAAAGTTACATTTTAACTACGCTATAAAGACCCTGGAGTGCTCTCCGTTATTTTTGGATTTTTACTAATTTTGCTGGATCAGCACCGGGCAATAACTACAGTTTCTACCAGGAGTGCAAGCATATTGGATTCTTTATATGTAACATCATACTAAGTGTATTTTTTATTAATATATACATACAGTTGCAAGAAAAAGTATGTGAACCCTTTGGAATGATATGGATTTCTGCACAAATTGGTCATAAAATGTGATCTGATCATCATCTAAGTCACAACAATAGACAATCACAGTCTTCTTAAACTAATAACACACAAAGAATGAAATGTTGCCAACAACAGGGGTAATTGTCAGGAGGCTGTTGCCAGAAACTCCTGCCACAGTGCTAAGCCCCACCATGTAGAGCCTTGCCCATTAGTTAAGAGCTTCAGGTAAGTGCTGTTAGCCAATGAGCTAGAAAATGCACAGTCAGACAGGCGTAGCTCAGTTGCATTAACCAGAATTTTCTTGCAGGACCCTCTGGCAGCAGGTGAGGTGGCAACGCATGTCTATCAGTACCTATGTGTGTAGTTTGCGTAGGGGGGTGGCAAAATGCATTTTTGCCTGTACAGTCTAAGATCTTTGCATCGGCCCTGTTCAGGTTGTAAATAAATATTCAATGGAAACTATTGTAGCTTTCACTTCTTTTTGCCACCTTAAATTAAAATTCTCTTACAACACCATCAAATTATATCTGACAGGAATTCAACACCATATACTTACACATTGGCCAAACAACCACAGTTTCCTATCATCTTATCAAATCAAAACCATACTAAAAGGCATTAAGAATTCAAACCCCACATCACCATCTTCTAGATCACCTATTCATAGTCAGCTCTTCCAATCATTATTGGACCTCATGGATACAACACCTTTCGAATCACACACTAATAATGTCATTAAAACCACCATCTACTTAGCTTTCTATGGGTTTCTCAGACCCGGAGAGTTTACCACTACAAACATCACATCCAAAGACGTCATTAAGAGATCCCAGATTGTAAAATACAAAATCAATACATACTATCCCTCAACAACACTAAAATCACACCAAAAAATTCAACTGGTAAAGATCCCCTATCACCCTAAAAGTACTAGATAAATTCCTAACCATTGTTCCCCTGACCAACTTTTGTTTACCTTACATGGCAATGCTCTCACCACTAGTAAATTCATGCTCTATATTAGAGTATTATTGGCAAGGTTAGGCCTTAATCAATCCCACTACTCAGGACACTCGTTCCGCATTGGAGCAGCCACCTCCAGGAGAAACATACTGGTACATATTATCAAGACATTGGGACTGTGGAATTCATCAGCATATACCAGATACATACCCCAACCAATACAGGAAATACGTGAAGCTTTTTGTAACATGAACATGTGATATATGCTATATGATTGTCACATTGTAGGCTGAAATAAATCTTGTATGGCATACTCTTTTTGCCCTCTTTTATTACAGGCCTACCCCATCATCGGTTTCGGCACACCACAACCAACTGTTCATATTTTTTATTTTGTTATATGGTATAAGTTATGCAACTTATTTACTGTCATTATGGCTTTCTATGCCCTGAACACAAATGGAAGGCTGGGCCTGTAGTTTTGGGCGGGGCATGATTTCCCTACTGAAGGATCACCAGACCCCTCCTCATTACAGTTGTTGGTCTGGCGATTTACCCCTCCCACCGCTCCCTTTACTAACAATAATACTCAGGGTGGGCCATCTTTTATTACAGGCCTACTGCATCGTCGGTTTCGGCACACCACAACTGACTATTCATATTTTCTATTTTGTTATATGGTATAAGTTATATACTGTTATTACGGCTTTCTATGCCCTGAACACACACAAAAATATATATATATATTTATACAGACACATATATTTATGTAACATTTTTACATAATTAAGTTCATTTATTGTTTGCAATTTGAGGGACCTGCTTGACAAACCAGAGAATTTAATTTTCTAGCACTGTATTTAACCCTGTAACATTCCATGACACCCTAAAACCTGTACATGGGGGGGGTTACTGTTTTACTCGGGAGACTTAGCTGAACACAAATATTAGTGTTTCAAAACAGTAAAACATATCACAGCGATCAGGGCCGGTGCAAGGATTTTTGCCGCCCTAGGCAAAAGTAAAGTTTGCCGCCTCCCCCCCCATGTGACATCACAATGCTCCACCCATATGATCTGCCATGTTAACTAACGCCAGTGCTGCAGTGCCGCTGTGTTTACATTATAAGGCATGCAGGGACAGGCTATAGACACCAGAACAACTACATTAAGCTGCAGTGGTTCTGGGGACTATAGTGTTTCTTTAATGTGAGGTAAATTAGATTAGTGAGAGAGAGATTAGTGCCACGAATAATATACTAGATTGCCTACTTACGAGATGAGGATGATGATGGGCTCTAGCTGCAGTCTGGCTCCACTGGTCTGGTGTAGAACAGGCTCTCTGGAGGCTGTTTGTAACTGTGGTCACAAAAATCAATATTCTGGGAGAACGGGAAGCAGCTCCATTTTTGGGGGGCCCTTTACACAGCTCAAGGTCTGGGTCCCAGGGTCCACCTTCATGTTCCACCAATGAGTTTGTTCACAGGGGGTGGAGTGTGTAGGGGATGTCCTGATATGTGTGTAAGGAATGCATTGTGTGAATCTGTGTTTGTATGTGTAAGAGCTGCAAGGTGTGTTTCTGTGTATGTACAGGATGCAGTGTGTGCGTGTGTAAGGGGTGCATTGAGTGTGTGTGTGTAATGCATTGTGTGTTTTTCTGTGTGCAAGGGGTGCATTGCATGTGTGTGTGATGGATGTCAATCTCTCCCCCCTCCCTTGTCACTCTCTTCTCCACCCTCTCCCTCCCTTGTCACTCTCTTCTCCCCCCCTCTCCCTTGTCACTCTCTTCTCCCCTCCCCCTTCCCACTCTCATTGCCCCTCCCTCCCCTGTAACTCTCACCCCCGTCAATTTCTTCTCCCCCCACCAATTTCTTCTTCTCCCCTCTCCCCTACCAATTTCTTCTTCTCCCCCCTCCCCATTTCTTCTCCATTTCTTCTTCTCCCCCTCCCCTCCCCATTTCTATTTCTCCCCCTCCCCTACCAATTCTTTTTCTTCTCCCCTGCCAATTTCTTCTTCTCCCACCCTCCCCATTTCTTCTCCCCCCTCCCCTACCAATTTCTTTTTATCCCACCCTCCCCATTTATTCTCCCCCCTCCCCTACCAATTTCTTCTACCCCTCCCCTACCAATTTCTTCTCCCCCTCCCCTGCCAATTTCTTCTTCTCCCCTGCCAATTTCTTCTCCCCCCTCCCCTCCCAATTTCTTCTTACCCCCTCCTCTCCCAATTTCTTCTTTTCTTCTTCTCCCCCTCCTACCAATATCTTCTTCTCCCCTTCCCCTGCAATTTCTTCTTCTCCCACCCTCCCCATTTCTTCTCCCCTCTCCCCTACCAATTTCTTTTTCTCCCACCCTCCCCCCTAATTAAGTCACAAACACTGGCCAAAGTTAGCGTTCATAATAGTTTTTTTGCATTTTTAACACACATACAAATGTAAATGCTAACGTTGACCATTGTTTGTGACTAAGTCTACTAAAAAAGACTGGACATACCCCATATTGAATACCCTGGCTGTCTACTGTAAAAAAAATATGTACATGTGAGGTTTGGTTCAGAGATGTATGACAGATAACAGTGTTACAATGTCACTATTGATACATTTTAAAAATATATATTTTGAAACAGCAATGTCCTTCTTGTACTTATAGCCCTATAACTTGCAAAAAACAAGCTAAGAACATGTTAACATTGGGTATTTCTAAACTCAGGACAAAATTTTTAAACTTTTTAGCAGGAGTGCTTTTTGGTGGTTGTAGATGTGTAACAGGGTTTAGGGATTAAAGTTATAAAAAGTGGGTTTTTTTTTTAAATATTTCATCATATTTTATAATTTTTTATATAGTAAATTATAGGATATGATGAAAATAATGGTATCTTTAGAAAGACCATTTAATGGCGAGAAGAGCAGTATATAATATGTGTGGGTACAGTAAATGAGTAAGTGGAAAATTACAACTAAACACAAAACAATGCAGAAATATAAAAACAGCACTGGACCTTAACAGTAAGAAAATTGAAAAATGGTCTGGTCACTAAGGGGTTAAATTGTAGGTCAAAGCAGCCGATTTTTTAAAAATTCTCTTTATTTCAAGTTCAATTACCTTGTCCATAATCTTAAAATTCAGTTCGAATTCATGTTAATCCTCATTTTTAATGAGTGTTCCTGAAAGCCTTACCTTAAAATATATTGCAATTGTTGACCCTCTCTCCTCTCCTCTCCTCTCTTCTTCCCTCTAATCTCCTCCCAAATTTTCTTTACTCCTCTACCCTCGCACTCTGTTCTCTGTTCTTCTCCCTCTTTTCTCCCTTTTCCTAATTATTTTAAGTGTTTACAGAATTTTGGTCAGAAATTCAAAAACACAACTCACATTTCCTTTGGTATACAAATAACCCCCTTATTTGCTACTATAAACGTTTTCATCTTGAAAATTAATCTGCTAACTTAATTAAAGTCTGTTTAAAAAGCACATTGAACATACTCTAATTGCCTAAATCTTTTGATTAAATCCCACCCAGAATGTTTACCATATAAATGTAAATCTACAAGTTGGAATTTGTGTAATTTTATATAATATTGTTTGTAACAGGCCAACTGATGGTCCTAAGAAGAAACATTTGAAATTTGAGACAGCTTGTGGCCTGTGTCATGGTTTAATTAGTACTTTTTTCTTTTTTAACTAGGAAAAGAATCTTATAATAAAGCAATGTAGACAACAAATTAATTATTGAATGTCTGTGTGGTTTAAATGGGACAGATCAGGGCAAACTAACCTTGTATTCTATTTTAAATGCATTAAAATATAAACTAAAGAAAATATAGTAGTTGCTGTTTATTTATAGCTTGCTAAATCCTTTGATTCTCTGCCATACGGAATGTTTCGGAACAAATCAAAGAACATAAGAACAATATTTCAACAAGTCAGTTGAATGAGGTTTAGAAGGCTGTTTCAAATGGAGCCTTTGAAATGTGACAGATTTTATAACATGTGTACCCTAGCTGAACATTCGAAATTCAGGTCACTTTTCTGCTCAGCCTTGTTGAGCCTTTGGCGAAAAAAGTTAGATTGTCATTTCTTTGAAGCTTGTTGTAATGGTGCCTGAACCTTGGTTTTATTGGTTTTGGGTTTTATTTTGAATGTTGTCTAGTATGCTCATCCAAATGTAACCAATTTATATATAAAACATATCACAGCGATGATATTGTCAGTGAAAGTTATTATTTTTTTTTTGCATTTTTCACACACAAACAGCACTTTCACTGATGATATAATTGTTGTGATAAGTTTTACCGTTTTGAAACACTAATATTTGTGTTCAGCGAAGTCTCCCGAGTATAACTGAACCCCCCTTGTCCAGGTTTTATAGTGTTTTTGAAAGTTACAGGGTCAAATATAAGGCTTGATTTTCCGTTTTTTCACAGTGAAATTTGCCAGATTGGTTATGTTGCCTTAGAGAGCTTATGGTAGCACAGGAATGAGAATTACCCCCAAATGGGGTAGGTTCAATCTTTTTTAGTAGCAATTAAGTCACAAACACTGGCCAAAGTTAGCGTTCATAATAGTTTTTTTGCATTTTTAACACACATACAAATGTAAATGCTAACGTTGACCATTGTTTGTGACTAAGTGGCTACTAAAAAAGACTGGACATACCCCCTATTGAATACCCTGGCTGTCTACTGTAAAAAAAATATGTACATGTGAGGTTTGATTCAGAGATTTATGATAGATAACAGTATATATATAGATAGGTGATTTAGTGTGAAATTGCTTACATAATTGTGTATAAAATCTAATTATGGGGCAGGACCAGGCAGCTAGAGATTAGGTGCCATTTCTCATCGCTCTAGGTCCAAAAACTTATCAGACGATTATCACCTACCTCCACCCCATCGACTCACGGCAGTGGTGGCACAGCTCACGAGAGCTCTCATGGAACATATAGATGCCCTTCATTTATGGCTCACATGCCAAATCGACCTGCAAGACCCAGCGGACCTTTAGGCTATGCGACCAACGGCTTGCAGCGGAGCACGCAGAGACCTTTGTCAACTGGGCCTTATACTCACCCCCTCCTGAAACGGCACTCTCTCCTGCGGAGATGGGACACACAAGGCCGAAGACCCCTGCCACTGGGTCCCACGGAACAAGAGACATTGGCAAATTGATCATAGGCACCCCGAAATTAAAAGCACCTGAGTAGACCGCAGGGGAGGCCTCAACAGATCCATCAGATGATGTCAGTCGACCCCACAATGGGATGAATAACCCTACCCCAACACCTACAGACAGGCCCGTGGAAACACCCACCTCGGCTTCATCCACCAAATAGGACTTTGCCGATTTATATGACCGCATCCGCAAACTATTTGACTCGGACATAGCCCTCGTGAAGGAGGAAGTACAAGTGGTCACAGAGCAAGTTTGAGCCACTGAAGAGGATGTGTCCAACCTCAAACGGGGCCTATCGGCCCTAGAGGAAACAGTAGGCACCCTACATACCTCACACAATGCTATGAACCTAAGGGTGGATTCCCTCAACGACAGGGGCCGAAGGAAGAATCTAAAAATCAGAGGAGTGCCGGATGCAGTGGCCTCAGAGGAATTACCTCACCTGATGAGAAGACTTTTAACTTCACTACTACCCGCTAAACTAGCAAAGTCTATTGTCTTGGATGGCGTATACCAGATTGCACAATCACCAAGAGTGCCTGTGGCCTCTTTTAAAGTCCAATTTCAATCCTTTGCAGACAATCAAAAGCTCCTCCAAGTAGTTAGAGATGAAACACCCCTGGACTTTGAATTGCACCACCTGACCTTCTATCAGGACATTACCCACACTACTCTGCAATGGCGACAATGCATGCGGCCTATGACCCAAAAGCTGCAGGAAGCGGGAATCCCCTACCGCTGGACAACTCCTAGAGCCTTAACAGTCAAATCAGTGGAGAAGACGTACAAAGTGCAGTCACTTGCAGAGGCTCCCACGTTCCTGGCAACCCTCAGCCTAGCTCAACAACAACGAGACACCCGGAGACCACAACGAATCCAATCTTGAGATGTCTAGAACATCAAACTGTTTGTTCCCTCACGGGTACGCGACTCAGTGACTTAAGATTGCAACCAGTATAACGTTCTCTTATCTTTCTTTTACTTGTTCTCTCCATCCCTCAAACTTCCCAGTTCTTTATTGTTATTTTTAACCATGTAACTTGAAACCAAAGATCCACTTACTTGTGGCCGCGAGGCAGTAGCACTGCACCCACTTAAAGCCAGGCTCCATACATCTGTCTGATCTCTTGTGCATGCTCCTCCTCTGCCCCCGTTGCAGCCCCCTTTGTTAGGGGTACTCTCACACGCAAGATGCTAGAAAAGTACAGACTAAGTGGCTCAAACCTGGCACTAGCCAACTTAAAGACGGCCAAAACACTTTGTCCTTAGGACAGCCTCGATGGCATGTGTAAGGGAGACAGTCACATCACCGAGCTAATGCCTAACTAACTATTGCGACATGCACCTCAGAAGGACGTTTTTATCTTTTATTTTTCTCTTTATTTATTTTATTGACCTCAAACAGCCGCGCTCCTCAGCTAAACTTTATTTCACAAGGTTACACGGTCACCCTAGTTAAATACTGCCATACAGTCTTAAGCCGCACAGCCCACAGCAGTCAGACTGACCTTAAAGGTGCATGCTAGACTTCACTCAGCAGGTAAAGCAAAGCATACATAATACCAGCTGACCGACCAAGGTTTTCTCCACACTACCTGCAAGTTTGTAGACCACTTGACCTATGTTATGATAATTGTTATTGATTTTGTCTTTTAAAAAAAAACTAAAAAATGCTAATGTTAATTAACCTATGCCAATGTTCCAGGAGGGCAGATGCTGTTATGGCTCTGCTCGCTCTAATTATATTTGCTGAACAAGCTGGGTATGGGAGCTGCCATTTTCAAAAATAATGTTGAAATTTTGCCTTGAAGGGAAATTAATGTAGTCTTCCTTGATTTTGTCTGTTCCTACAAACTATGGCATTCATTTAATATCAGCCAATAGATAATGGTTGCTTTTTGACTCCACATTAGCCTTTTAATGACTTGGAGCAAATTAATAAACAATTTTAGGCTTATCAGGAGACAATAAATTTAATTTCACATGCCTTCAACTTTTGGAAAATTTGGAAAACTTTCAAAACCATTCTGATAATTTCAATTTCCATTCAATATTATTTATCAAGCATTTACCAACCTTGAAATGCGGTTATTGAAGTCGACAGCAAAAGTTAATAAATGGGTTTTCATGCATAAAAGCTCAGCTGAACAGTGTAAGCATTGATTGCATATCTACCAATCAGTAAAAGCATGTTTGCGAAACAGTGAGGGCATGCATACTAAATAGAGTGTACATGTCTACTAAACAGTGACATGTCTATGAAACAGTGAGGTCATGTCTACTACAAGTGAGCAGCCAGCATCTGCTCAATGTAATTAAAAACTAGTGCCTGGGCAGCTTTTTCTGTAGAGAACCCCCCATGCCCAGTAATTAAACTATATATGGCGCAGACCATGGCAAGGGCAATATATATTAATTGTGACATCTTATTGTTGCCAACTTAATAACTATAATTAATGCATCATTAATTATCTATGCATGCACCAACATACTCCACAGCGCTTTACAATTTTATATAGTACTGACTGATAAGGTGGTCTGACTGGAACTTGAAACTTAGTTTCCCAGGTCTAAGGCAGTGACATCTAAGGTGTATCAAGGCATGGTTATTGAGACCCAAAGCAATGCTTCAAAGCAACGTTTTGGCTCCCTCTTTGAGACTTTATAAAGGGAGCCGAAACATTGCTTTAAGCTGTAATATTGTCTGTGCACCATAACCTCTTCGTGTGCTCATTCTTTCTTTTTCAGAAATAATGTGATGCCAAAGCTAGCTAATAATTTTCAAGTGGGTTTTTCAAATAATATATGTCAGTTCACTAGGATTATTAAAGTTTCATGAGAAAATTTGCTCAAAGTCATGAAGAAACAATAATGCTATTCTTTTAGAAGTCAGGCTGAAACGGGGTTGCTGTGTCTCTCGTGCTGGCATTTTTTGATCTGGACTGCCCGTATAGGTGGGACTAGTCTGATATGTTTCAGAGATTTTCTCTCTGTAATGGCACAAGATGAGCTAAAACCAGCTTCAGATCTGAGCGGGGACCCACCGAAGGGCAGGCTGCCCATTCTCAGTATACTCTTGCACCCAGTTGTTTTGCTCTCCATAAGTTTAAAGGGTCCAGACGGGGACCCATTGCTCACAGTGCCTATAGAGATATCAGCTATGCCTCACTGATGATGCCTAACAAGGCTGAAATTATCGTCTGGGGTTGCTGTATCTCTTGTGCAGAGGGAACTTGCTGGGATTTCGGATCTGGACTGCCCTTATGGGTGGGACCAGTCTGATATGTTTCAGAGATGTTCTCGCTATTTCAGCTGCTGCTAATTCTCAGTATACTGTTGTTCTTTTAGAAGTCAAATTTAATGTATAATATTTAAAAAAAAGAAACTTGTAAAGAATGCAACATAGTGTACAAACAACCAACTGTCCTCATTGTAAACTAAGGTGTCATTCCACCCTGTTAATCTGGACGCATCATTCTGCCCTGCCATGAAATAAATGTTGCTGCATACCAAATACTAGCACTTTTCATGTACCACAGGCTCTACAAGAGAAAAGTAGTTTGTGGTACACAATATGGCGTATTTAACATACCAGTTTGCAAATCCGCTGCCTTAACTGTGGCACAATTTACTTTTAAATAAATACAGATCATATTATGTTCAAACAAAGTCCGTGTGCTTATTTATAAAGAAATATATATTACATTTCTCTGCAAAAAAAGATCTGAATTAAATCAGCCTTATCCTTCAATCATTGTTGCTCGCATTTAGTTTAAAAAAAAATATGTCAATATTTCATGCATCAAAAGACCATGAATGCTTGTTATTTTTTCTTCATCATCTCTCTGTGTTCCACGTCCTGTGGTGAGTAGCCTCTAAAACACTCTTTAGAATATAGATAAGAAAATTATGCTAAACGTTTTCATTATGTAAGTGAAATTGCTTTGAATACACACAGCAAACATGTGATTCTCATCTATTTCGCATTCCTTGTGCTCATGTTTTAGAAAATGTTTCCTTTTATTTTTATATATACACAATATCATATCCTGCGTGCCAAGATGTATACTTCAGTGGAAACAATTTCATTAGTCTACCGTCTTCGTTTACGCCATCATAATCATGCAGATCTGGGAGCATTGAGGGATTTAAAGATCACTGGATTCATCATACTGCAGTGGGTGGTAAGGACCTGGAGAACATTTGTTCACGTGCAAAATGGGGTGCAAAATCAGGTCCAGTAATTATCCCTGTGAGTCACGTGGAAGACCAGAGAAGTTGGGGAGTCTTATTCCAATGATATGGCATCAGCTGCACGCAGTAATGTCTGAGGCTCAAAAATAATTTTATTGCATTGGTACAATAAAAATAATTTGGAATGGAATTAAAAATGCAATCTCTCCACCAGACAAATGTTAGATAAGAAATTGCTATTATGCATCCTTTTCGAGAGTCTTCAAAGCAAACACATCACTTTATGTGCAGAAAAACTACTATATGCTTGTAAGGAAACCTATTAATGATAATGCTACATAATAAAGTTATATCTCCACTAATGTCATGATTCCCTTTTATTCCAGAAGTTTGGTCCTTAAGGGGTTAATCATATCTGGTGGTCATGCCCAGTATGCGTTCATTCTGGATAACGATCCATACCCAGGTGGAATCGATAATGTCTGTTAAAAGTAATGCACATCAGAAAATATGATTTTACACCATACTGACATTCAATTCAATAGATATAAACACTCCTTAATGTTTAATTTACTGACTGCTGCTAAATCCCTTCTGGCACTTTATTGGAAACAATCATGTGCTCCCCCAACAGAAGATTGGTATACATTTTTCAAAAAAATTAATAGATATGAACAACTCAAATGGAAAAGGAATAGGAGAAATACCTCTTATTTGGGAATATTGGGTCACCCATATCTCTAATCTAATTAATAGTCCAACCTATTAGGACTACCCCTCCCACTGAGGCATCACATGGATTACCCATTTTGTTGCAGATTCCTTTCACATTCAGTCATTATGCTACATTCATCCCCATTGATCACTTGCGCCCTAATCTGATGAATCATGACAAACTGCATGAAGTCTTACTTTGGTCACTACCACAGATTACTTACTTTAGTTCCACATATTGGTTGTTTTTATATAGTGGTTCTTTTTCAAATGGTTTACATGTACTCAGTGACTCTGTACCTACATAATATCTCAACACCTTTTATTCCATGCCTACTGATATATACACAGATCAAATTTCATGTGTTGGAAGTAGGAAAAATAGGCAAGCAAAAAGATATGGGTCACTTTTACATGGGCCAAATGGTGATGGATAGTTGACTAGGTCAGAGCATCTAAAAAATGTAAAGTCTTGTGGGGTCCCCAAGCTCATTGATGTACATGGGGAGTGAAGGCTAGCCCATCTGATCCAGTCACACCGAAGAGCTACTGTAGCTCAAATAGCTGAAAACATAAAAAGGTGTCAGAACACACAGTTTATCATAGGTTGCTGCGTATGGGGAGGCATAGCAAAGACTTGTCAGAGTGCCCATGAGGACCCTTGTCCAGCACCAAAAGCACCTTCATTGGGGATGTGAGTGTCAGAACTGGACCATGGAACAATGGAAGAAGATTGCCTGGTCTGATGAATTGCATTTTCTTTTAGATCATGAATGACTGGGTGCCTGTGCGTCATTTACCTGGGGAAGAGAGGGCAGCAGATGCACTATGGGAACAAAGTTATGCTCTGATCATTATTCTGCTGGAATACCTAGGATCCTGGCATTCCTATGGATGTTACATTGACACATATCACGTGCCTAGAGAACTTTGTTCCTAATGGCAGTGGCCTCTCTCAGCAGGATAATGCCACACTGCAAGAAATGTTTGGAAAAATTTTGAGGAACATGACAAAGGGTTCAAAGTGTTACCTTGGCCTCCTAATTCCCTAGATCTCAATCTAATTGAACATCTGTGAGATGTACTTGAACAAGAAATCCGATCCATGGAGCCCCCACCTTGCAACTTGCACGACATAAAGAATCTGTGGTTTGGTGCCAGACACCACAGGACACGTTCAGAGGTCTTATGAAGACCAAGCCATGCACCAGAGCTATTTTGGCAGCATGAGGGGAACCCACACGAAATTAGGCAGGTGGTTTTAATGTTGGGGCTGACCAGTGTACATAAATTGATTGTTGCTTTGCCATTATATATTGGAAACCCCTCAATAAAAAATATCATATACAAAAAATAATAAAGTTTTAATATCTGGAGATTGGTCAGACATATGGAAACCAGACTGCAAGAAAAATCATATTATCAGATCTAGCTAAACTTCAAAATTGTGCAGATTACAGTCATCTAAGATGTACCTAAGATACTAGGCTTATGCATATATTTGTTTCAGTCATATAACACTTAATCAGTTACATACAAGACTTGTGCAAAATGTGTTTTAAACAGTTTGTCCAAATAGAAATCCACATCCAAACAATATAATTCACCTGGGATTAAACTGTGGAGTCCTATTCATTGAACCCAACTCTACAGGTAAATCTCAGACATATCAGTTTGTTTGGATGTAGTTTAAAATTAATTTGATTTGGACAACATTACAGATTAAGTGCCATCGCACCACATTAGATGTCTATATGAATGAGTACAACTACAAACTTTTTGGTGAGATGCTATAAAACACTTGCTACACTTCATAAAACTAATCAATTGACTCATAACATGTGGAGGGAGTGCAGAGCAACTGATGGCTCATACGTCTCACCATGCTTAGCAACATCATCAAATATAACCAAACACCTTTTTTCACCCCAAATACTTATGTTTCATAAATCTCCACTTCGTACTTTTAAAAACAAATCTTAACATTACATCTCCTTAAGGCAGTGCAATTCCTCATACACCTAAACTGGAAAAATAAATCCTTGCTTTGACTCAATGGTTTGAAAGAGTGGAAGGGGTCAGTTGCTTTGAAGAACCGTCATACTCGTATGACAAAAATACCTTAGTAAATGGTCCCCTTGGATTGTCTATACACAAAACGTAAAATTTCCTTAACTTTACATTACTCTGTTCCTCTTGCCCTCCTTGGCTTATTTAACTGTATATATGACCTATAGACACTTTTTGGTTAACATTCTATGGTTAACATTCTTTGGCTTATATCACTTGAATGACTCCACACTCATGCCACTATCTGAAGTTTTTGTTTGGCCTTTTTTTTTTTGTTACCTTTTTACTTCTCTTTATGTACAGAATGGTATTCGTGCATGGAATGCTTCGCGATTGAGATTCTCTACTGACACTATATTAAAATCTATTTGTACCATTGCATGATTCCTATGTGTAAGTTGGAAAGGCTTAACACTATAGTCAGTCAGTATTACTCAAGAAACTTTATATAGTTATACTTCATTTTATATTGATCAGTATCAACACATATTAAATTACATATAAGTTATCTAATTCTTAGTCAACATAACCTGTTCAAATTCTTGAATAAAGTGAGTTAAGCTGGGCAGACTGTGAAATCTCTTTGTTCCATTAGTTACTACCACTGCCTCAAGTTCTGCTGCAGGGACAGGTTATCTCTCTGTCTCAGAAAAAAATACTCTATTGTCACTTCTGACAAATCTTATAGCTGGTCAGCTCATTAACCCAAAATACTGTATTTTGCTGGTTCCAAAGTTACAAACTTAATCAAGGCAAGTATTTCAACTAATGAAGCCTTTTATAGAAATTGCTTTTGCTATATAAATTTCTGTAACAAAAGAAGAAATAGATTAGTGAAAATATTTTTTTTCTCCAGTCGATATTCTTTTATTACAAAATCGATAAAGCTCACAAACACATATACTTTGTTTTCATATACATGATATTAAACACACAGAGCCAAACATCTATGCTGCATGCATAAGTGATGGCTCAAGGAGACCCCCTTTAGAAGTAAAATGACTCTGTCACCTTCTGGGGTCTTTGCATAATGCGATGGCCTAGGGGGGTAGTGGTGGATAAATACACTTACCTGTGAGTGACTACCATCTTCTTTCTTCAGCTTCTAGTACTTTGTCCAAAAGGAGACCAGGTCCGTGCTGCACTCGTGTATGTACAAGAGTACAGCACTAATGGCAAAGGAGGATCCCACAAGACCCTCCATATATATTGTCTCACAATGAGCAAGAGAATGCCGTATTCCCCAGCCAACACTAGTGACTGAGGTAGCTACACTTTTTGTTAAGTTTCATCAAGCGGAGGAAAAATACAAAGGAAATAAGCCCCTGCTTCCTAGTTTAAGTTAGGAAGAGAAGAGGAATAATTTTAATCAAGGTATGTAGAGGGTCAACGATGCTTTAAATCAGTAGAGTATTCACCACTACCTTTCTGGGCATTATATCAATAATTTTTGTTTCCCAGTTTTTTGTACTGAGCTGTTTGACTCAATGCCATTAACTACAATGATATTACACATGTGAATTACTTAATTTTGCATTGCACTGGCCTCCTTAACAACCTCCAAGGAAAAGGAGGTTAGAAGACACATCAGTGCATTAGTGGTGGCAAGGTCAGGGCCTTCAGCCCAAGAGTAGATTTTATGACATCTTCTGCATATATTAAATTAAAAACTCACACCCTTTGTCCGGCACTAAACCCTAACATTTTCAATTAATCAATTACATTATAATACCAAATCTTTAAATTAATTCACAGTATTATAGAAAACCTATATATGTTAAATAGAAAAAAAAAACAAGAAAAAAAACCACACCTGATGTATTTACCCATCACCATGCTATATGAGTTCAACACCCACAACATTAAAGCGGCACAGTCATGCCGAACTTACCTTTCCTCAATCTCTTCCTCTTCTCCCCCTCTCTCAGGATCTGTTCTTCTTTTCTTCCTGTCTTCTTTAGTTTTCTTTAAAATCATAAGACAAAGTAGGGACTCTTTGCCTTATGGAGGATTCCACCGCTTGACCAGCTCTGACCAGCAGAGAAGCAAAGTGTGCTTCATTTCCGCTGGTCAGAGCAATTTTCCCATAATTCTCACCTTTCCTCTGTGTTCCCGCGATGCTTCCTGTCATTTTACATGAAACTGCCGAATTGCGTTCTAACTGAATGAGAACAGTATGTTCGTTTCTTTTAGAAGGCAATTCGGCACTTTATTCGGATCGGAATTTCATTCGAATGAATGAAACTCCGATCCTATTCTTGCTGTGGCTGCATCTAGCAGCCGCTTAGTAGATAACTCCCTAATTCCCACGGTATCAGGGAGTTATCTACTAAAAGGCTGAAAGACCTAAATTGGTCTTTCAGCCACATTTACTAATACTAAGTAAAGATTACTTAGTATTAGTAAATGATCTGCCCCTACTCGCTGTACCGCGAGTAGGGGCATGTCTGGTAAACAGTGAGCAGCCTGTGGCTGCTCACTGTAAAAAAACAAAAAACTATTGGCCCCCACCCCTAAATGACGGGTGGGGGCCCTAAAGTAAAATAAGAGGGGAGACCTAAAGTCCCCCCACCGGCCCCAACACCTACGCGGTGGGTGGGGGTCATAATGATAATGGGGGGGACCTACTGCCCCCCTGGCCCCCACCACTGTGCAGCGGGTGGGGGCCATAATGATAATGGGGGGGACCTACTGTCCACCCCCCCTCTGGCCCCACCCCTGGGCGGCGCATGGGGGCCATAAAGATAATGAGGGAGGGGACCTACTGTCCTCCCACCCCGCCCCCACCCCTGGGCGGTGGGTGGGGGCCAAATGATAATGAGGGGGCGGACCTACTGTCCACCCCCTCTCTGGCCCCCACAAGGTGACTAGGGGTCCCCAAGCCCCTAGTCACCCACTCCCCCACCCAAACTGATATTTCTATTCACTCATTCGTCTGTCTGATGAATGAATAGATGAAATTCTTGTTCGCATGTCCAGGTGTTTCACTGGGCATGTGCGGGAATCTCACAGCGCCATCTAGTGTGGGCTGATGACGTGTCTCACAGGAACTTCATCTACCCACACAAAGATGGCTGCGCCCTGAATCAAGATCGGGGCAGAAAATAAAGATTAAAAAATAGGTAATGTTGGGGGCTTAGGGGCATTTGGGGGTGACTAGGGTGTCAGTAAGAGATAGTGGAGGCCAGAGGGGGGTTAAAAAAAAAAAACAGGATTCGGCATGACAGTGCTGCTTTAACCCAGGCCTCCCAACAATCCCCATTTCTGTGAGACAGTCCCACCGTCCTGATTTTGTTCTCTGGTATCCCGGGATAACACATCACAAGCGAATACGTGATGAGATGTGCTTGCTCTGTCTTGCGGGCACTAGGACTATGCAGAGAGTACTGTACTATTGTCTTCTATGTTACTGTCATGACTTACCTCTCCTGCCGCCGCTCCCTTGCTGCTCCCACAGAGGTACGTGGGTCGCAGCAACCCGCACGCATGCGGGAATGCAGGAGGCGGACCACGGCCCATGAACTCTGATCATGTCACGTCTCCCAGGCAACGATAGACGTCTGAGAGATGTGCATGATCGTTCCACGCTGCAAGACAACGCAACTGGATCTAGTTAAAGCAACACTCACCTCCATGACAACTCCAGCAGATTGACAGCCAAATAAACCAGTATGGTGCTATGGAGGCTTGTAAAGTAGGTGTGTCTTTTGTGTAGCACCCTATTTAAACTTGGAACAGCTGAGCGTTCATTGCTGATGAATTGTTCTGTGCTACCTCTCTGTTATTACCTGCGTTCCTGATCTTCTGATCTCCTGAATACCTGTTTTACCTGACCTTGGACTGCCTATTCATTATTGAACCTCTGCTGCCTGGATTTCGACCTTTGGATTGTCTGACCTTGTTTCTGCCTTGCCCCTACTGGATTGTTTGCATAAGACTTTGCTTTATAATTTTTTCTGCAGGTACAAGTATTGCATCCTGAGTTTCATATAGGTTATACCTAACAGTTACGATTTAACCTGACAGTAGGCAGGGCTGCCAGTAATGGGCATTACCAGTTATGCATATTGCACCACTGGTGATGACCCTTCAGTGGCCCACCCACCTGTTGCAATCTTATACTTCCTAATGTTGAGACACACAGCTATACTCCCACACTGTGTTGTGTACACTACTCCAAATAAGGAACATTAAAATGACTGTCACAAATTATGTAACAAATTATTATTTCTCTCTCAATGTTACAGGGTACTAAGGGCTAACAATGAATGAATGCTAAAATCCGATCCAGGGCTTTTTCATGACCTCACTTGGGGTACCACCCCTGCCAGACCCCTCCAGCAACATGCTTTCATTAGTTTAAACAATTCATGTATTGTTAATGTATTTTGCTGGTGCCTATAGGTTTTTCTTTACAAGACACTTGTAAATATGGTATTTGACTTTTGTTTCCTTCCTTCCGCATGCTTCAAAAATAGAATTTGTATTATTACACAAATTGTGGACTTCATCACAAGACACTACCTAAAAAGGCATAAGTCGGAACAGAATCCATGCTGGGACTGAAAAAAGTTACCAGATACAAATGCAGGGAGCTTCTTATAAGATTCATCAAATAACTCAATCCAGTCTATTATATTATTATTATTATTGGTATTTATATAGTGCCCACTTATTCCGCAGTACTTTACAATATTATAAAAGGGGAAATGTAACAAGACAATTACAAAATGTTATAGGAACAAGAGGTTGATGAGGACCCTGCTCAAGTGTGCTTGTAGACTAGAGGAGGTGGAGTTTAAAATCACAATATGGCATCAAGGGAACAGCAAACAAGCAAGGTGGGAAAGTAGCAGAACTAGAGGGAAGAGTGGAGAGTGGCTCTCTATGAGAGTGCAAGAGATAGGTTTGTAAGTTGAAGTTTGTAAGTAGAAGTTAAGGTTTGTAAGAAGAATTCTGGAAGGCTATAAGCTTTTTTGAATAGATGGGTTTTGAGGGACTTCTTAAATGATTGAAGACTAGGGGAGAGTTTAATAGGGGTAGGCAGGCTGTTCCAAAAGAAAGGAGCCACCTGCGAGAAGTCCTGCAAACGTGAGTTAGCAGTAGAGGTGCGAGCAGCGGACAGAAGAAGGTCATCGGCAGAGCGGAGAGACCGAGAAGGGGCATAGCTACAAATCAGTGAAGAAATATAACAGAGGCTAGAGTTGTTTATAAATAAAATAGTTTACCCTGTGGTACCATTGCTATGCAATAAAACAGATAAGACCCTATTACAGATATTTGGGAGATGTTAATACTGGGATGTTATTTACAATTTGGTTTCCCATCTGAATCCATGTAGGTGTGTTCATGCACAGGATGATGGCACTCTCTAGACATGACATGGCCATATGGACGATGCTGTTAAAACATGTCACAGCCCTCTATATGCCTCTGAGATAGTGGAGTACAGGAAGCACGTCTTGATGCAAATATGGGTGCCAGTAGGCCATGCCTACAGAGACTGTGGAGCCAGGATGTGAATGAGGGGTTCCTTTTTATAATATTACATGCCTGCAGAGACAGTCTCACAGACAATAAGTTATAGCTATTTTGGGATTAGAGGGGGCAGTAACATCTGTGCACTACTAATCTTGTACCCGATCTTCTGTGTTTTTGTATTCATTTTAAGGTTTCATAGAAATTACCTGTCTATCCGTCATGTCCTTATTAACTCTAAAATAAAGGTGGTTTTTTGAATCACCCATTATTCTACACTGACAGTTTGAGAACATTCAATTTGTGTTTGTAATCTCCAATGTCCTGCGAAAGAATTGAACAAGACATCCAGACCCTAGCCTGTAATAAAGAATATTGCTTATAGCCAGTATTTCATTTTTAGTATAACAACTTCACCATATTTCCAAGCCTCCACTGGTTCCTTTTCTATATTAGAAGATTTACTATCAGATCTAGGGACTCGAATCACAGGATTTTCCAGAACTAGCATAAAAAAATTACTACTGCTGTGAAAGGAACCTTTAGTGATATGATATGATATTCAACTGGTATCATAAAAAACACTCATGGGAGACATGTCTTGTTCTTAAAACAATTCAAGAAAATTGTATTTTACTGAATAGACAGTCAGATGTTTTATATGGATACGTCGAAGACTCATTAGGTAGGATCGGAAATAAAGAAGCACATCTTGTAATTCTTTAATAGAATTTAGTGTTAGTGGTGATTGCAATTTTTGTACTCAGTACTATTAAATTGTTCTTAATGTTTTATTTTTGCATATTGTCTTCATGAATATGCTATTTATCCCTTTTTAGAATCATTTTGTTAATCCTTTCATTTTTAATATAATTTTTTTAGAGCATCTTTTCTTTCATTCTTTTTTTTTTTTCTGTTTTAAATTTATATCTACAAAGATTTTTGGAGCCTTTATCCCCAGAATATTACCAATGCTATTTGAAAAAGTGCTTATATTTTTAAAGCAAATAGCCTATGATTTACTGTAGATAATTCCCCCCTAGCAGTAGCAAAGTTGCATTTGCAGACTAAAAATAAAAGGATGGATTATATTATAAAATAGGCCTTTTTTTACGCATTGATCTTTATTTTTTTTTTTGTGCAACCAATATACTTCCTTTAAAACAAAGATTTGATCTGTATATACAGTATGTAGTTATACTGAAGACATTTTGCTTTAGCCAATATGAGCTAATATCAGCCTTATCTTATCTCTATATAATGACATTGAAAAGATATTTTACTTTGGATGACAGACACAATTCTGAATGTCACCCAGACTGCTGGTAAAGAATTAGCCACCTTTTTTAGCCACCGCTTCATGGGAATTTTAGCCATAGCACTGAAAATATGTGTAGGCTATAATACTAAACTAGCAAAAGCCTGTTAAAAAATGTACTCCACAAACACCTTTTTAATCTATACATGTATCTAAGCCTCCCCTCCCCCCGTCTCTGTCTCTTGTGTTACAGCATGTGTATATGGGGGGTTTATTTGCTAAACATTGTAATTGTAGTGAATTGGAAATTGAATTGTAAAATTTAGCTTATTTGTACAATGCTCTGATTTGGAAATATTCTCCAACCTAACTCATCTTACTGTGACAATTTTAATTACATTTTGGGCTTATTGTATGCTCCTATCTGTGTAGTTTGTGTATTTGACGCTGAGTCTGAACGTGTATGTAATTTATGAATGTGAGTCTTTGTGTATGTGACTGGGTTTAGCTGGCAGTGGTAGGTTACTTACTATACAATGTTGAAATGTTAAAAGATGTGTTTAGTAGTCACTATCATGAAATGCAGAGCTGTTATATAGGCACCAGCGTTTTTAAGTCTCTGATTTAGTTTAAAATATGACTTAAATTCACTAATGAAATGCAGCTTCCCATTCTGTAGCAGCAAGATTGAAATGCTTTGCAATGTCCTGCAGTTGGATTTCCCAGAGCCGTGCTGTACAATGACTTGCTGGGCTTCTGCAAACTCAAAAAGGGGGGGAAAAAACAGCCATAATAAATTACTGCAATGATTTAAAAAGTATATATTAGAAACAGCATTTACTCACAAATTATTGAGCAAATAACCTTGCTCAAAGTTGAATAGCTTTAGGTGGTTTCTGCCCCCACCAAATGGATATAGATCCATGAGTTTGTATATCTTCACCACAGGAAAATACCAAAAACCGATGTCCCTACAATGTTGGCTATATAAACGGCAAACTGGTAATTTGGTCCATTTATGATAATCCTGCCCAATTTTGACTTCCTTATGTACTCGGAGCAGTGTGGAACCAGGAGTGTTGTTGAAGTAGGCTCAGACGCCCTGAGTGTTGTTGAAGTAGGCTCAGGCGCCCTGAGTGGGGTCCTCAAAAACACCTGGTCTAATTGTGGCCCCATTGCATTGCTGGCCCCAATTCCCCTGTAATACTAAATAAGAAATAACTCCTCCAATTACATAATTATTGACAGTGCCACCTTAAAGCACCATATTTGGAATTAATTATTCAGCACAGTGTGTGGTTCTTGCTATTTAAGTTGATATAATATTCCAAATTAATTAAAAGATTTGGTATCATAATGTGATTTATAGAACATGCAAGTTTGGGCATAGGATGGGGGTCAATATATGCAGGAAGGGCCATCAAATTTACCATTGGTCTAGATCTTTCTGCCGAGCAACGCTCCTAAAACAAACAAACAAAAGGAGCAATCCGCACTCTTATACTGGTCCTGGTGCATCCAGATATGGGGCATTTAAGCAACACGACTAGGACTTATCTGTCAAATACTGTCTGCATATCTCTCAAATGTATACTCATATACAGCCTGATAGCACTTCCACACTAACTGCTGTATAACTGCTGGAATAACTTGTTCTTCTTCCTCAATAGAATGTATGGTTTCTCTGTTTTTCTTCATATTGTGTTTGTAGATTATATTTTCGTGTCTCTGAAACATATACACAGCTTACATTTTGCTAAACAATATATTTATTTGGAAACCTTACACATTCTCGATCTTTGAAAGAATAGCTGACTTAGAGATTTTTTTCAGTTTTGCTCTTTTAACCTTATATCTGAAATTCACTTTGAATTTACTTCAAATTCTCACTGTAGTCCATAATCCTGCATGTTTTATCACTTTCTATTTACTTCAAAAAAATTTCCTTTATTTTACTTTTCATATGTTTTTGCTTATTATTTGTATTTACACGTAGCCATACATTTTTTAGTGCGATTTAAATTGCCTTCCATTTTACGTTCATTTTCATAAAAATACACTATAAAAGTGATTACCTTTTTAAATTTTTAAAAAATATTCCAGTATACAAGCAGGGCCGGACTGGCCCACCGGGATACCGGGAAATTTCCCGGTGGGCCGCGGCACCTGGGGCTGGGCTGACAGCCCTATTCATCACTGGCCAGGCTCCTGTAATCCCTGCCGGCCCGAGCAGTGCGGCCACACAGGGTCCCATGGGAGCAGCTCGCACATGGACGGCCTGGATTGAAAAAAAATAAAAATACTGCAGCGGGGGCAGAGCTTACCGGAAGATGGGGGCGGGGTTAAGAGGCAGACGGGGCGGGGCTAAGCGACAGGCGGGGGTGGAGCTAAGCGGCAGGCGGGGGCGGAACTAAGCGCAGGCGGGGGCCCTGGTAATTGCAGCCTGGGAAGCAGGAAGGAGTCCCACAGTCGATCACAAAGAGGCCAGCCCAAGTTATGAGGGGAGAGGCGAGCCGTGGTCAGGATCCGTTGCAGAATGAAGAGGTCTGGAGCGTGGAGGAGGAGGAGCGTGGGGGCGCAACGTCCATGTGCTCCGCCTTCACAGGGAACCGCGGCAGGATCCACTTGGTGCGTGTGAGGTCGGCGCCCAGAGCTCTTAAATCAGCGATGCAGCGGAGTGGGAAGCTCAATCCAGGGAGCAGCAGCCATTAAAGTGAGTCCTAGTTCTTATTGCTTTTCTTTTTACTAAATATATTGCCTTTTATTGACGGGGTGCATTGTTGTTGGTGAAGGTGGTAGGAGATTGATTAAGGTGGCAGGGTCTGATAAAAGGGGGCAAGGGATTGATGATAGGGGCAGGGATTGATGGAAGGGGGGCAGGGAATTGGTAAATGGGGCAGGCATAGATTAAGGGGGCAGGGTCTGATGAACGGGGGCAGGGGATTGATGAAGGGGGGCAGGAGACAGGTAAATTGGTGAATGGGGCAGGGGATTGGTGAATGGGGCAGGGGACTGGTGAAGGAGGGCAGAGCATTGATGAGGGGTGCAGAGGATTGGTGAATGGGGGCAGGGGACTTGTAAAGGGGTCCAGGGGATTGATGAAGGGTGTCAAGGTCTGACGAAGGGGTGCAGAGGGCATTGATGAAGGGATAGACAGGTGTTTTGGTAAAGCGGGCAGGGGTTAAATAAATAGGGGCAGGGGTTTTGGTGAAGGGGGGCAGGGTTTGTAGAAGGGGGTGGAGGCAGCAGATTGTGTGCCTGAAATTGTCTAGTGGGGTGAAGAAATGAGGGAGATGTGGGGTGAAGAAATGAGGGAGAGGCTATACGTGATTTAACATGGCAGAGAATTGAGCAGTGACATAGCAGGGACATGCTCTATACACCTAAACTGCTTCATTAAGATAACGTTGTTTTGATGACTATAGGGAGGGGGCGGGCGCCACAAGATTGGCTCGCACAGGGTGTCTAAACACCTAAGGTCAGCCCTGTATGTGTGCAGTGAGCTTGTCTGTAGTAAGCATGTGTGTGATCGTGAGCTTGTCTGTAGTGACCATATGTGTGTCAGTGAGCTTGTCTGTAGTGAGCATGTGTGTGATCGTGAGCTTGTCTGTAGTGACCATATGTGTGTCAGTGAGCTTGTCTGTAGTGAGCATGTGTGTGATCGTGAGCTTGTCTGTAGTGACCATATGTGTGTCAGTGAGCTTGTCTGTAGTGAGCATGTGTGTGTCAGTGAGCTTGTCTGTAGTGAATATGTGTGTTAGTGAGCTCTTCTGTAGGGAGCATGTGTGTGTCAATGGACTTGTCTGTAGAGAGAGTGTGTGCGCATCAGTGAGCTTGTCTGTAGTAATCTTGTGTGTATATCAGAGTTTGTCTGTGCTTAATTTGCGTGTGTACCAGTAACCTTATCTGTGTGTCATTGAGATTGTCTGACAATGAGCCTATTTGTGTGCATCAGTAAGATTGTCTGCATGTGAGTATGCTTTACTGTATGAGTTAATTACCCTGAAGGGACTAATATTTTGAATTAGAAAAAGAAATATACCAATAATATATATATATATATATATATATATATAGACAGAGAGAGAGAGAGAGATATGTGTGTGTGTGTGTATATATATATATATAAAACACACACTACATAGCACAATGACTTATGGGGCTGGCATAGATTTTTTTCCAGGGCTGCTTCATATCCCCGTCCGGCCCTGTATACAAGTAGAAAATGGACATTCTGTAAATAGTCCCACCAAAATATAGTGTTTTTCCGGAGAGGCTATTTTCCCTGTTTCTCCACTCTTCTGTGCTTCTTTCTATTCCAGTCTTTATTTTCTTGTTTAAACAAACCCCCGAAGTCTCAGCTGGTAATTCGAATGCATATATTCTAAAAGCAAAAGCCTCTTATGAGACGAGAATTGTTTCTTGAAAGATAGAGGACAAAAAGGCAGATTGTTTCTTATTTGCAGTGTGTACACATTAAAAAGCTGGCACCGATGGCATCGACCAGAATTACAAACAACATACGAAGAAAACAAACCCCGCTCTACAGAAAAATTGAAAGAGACCTTGAAGAAAAAGAATTATTCTTAGCTCGTGACTCACGGTTTCTGAATGGCATAATTCTCCCAATGACTTTGTATAAAATGGAACCACAGCTGCTCATACCAAGTGTATGAAGCATCCGAGCATGAGTTTGCAAAAACTATTTATGAAGAATAAGCTAATTATTTTTGATTGAAAACAAATGTAAGCATTACATAAAAAAAAAACGAACACGAGAATATAAGCATCTAAAAAATACTCAATCATAAATGTTCGTGTATCCATATTATTTTTCTTATTTTGAAAAAGTAAATGTTTCATTTTGCACAAGCTCTTGTTTAAGTTTATTTTAAATTTAAGTCTGCGTTTCAAATTTCTCTGAACAATCAAGCCATTGGGTTGTCATCTGTCCCTTGACTTAAGGGTTTACTCTAATCATCATAACCATTACAGCCCATAATCACTATAATCACTACATTTTCTGGTAATGGCAGACACATAGTACAATGGTTTTCCCTTTTACCAGGGTCACCGCTGGGATCCTTTTCTCCTCTGTGATGACATCCGGTTTCTGCAGAGCTGTAAAAGCCTGAAGTTGATCCTACTGACCATTCATTGGCTGAGAGCAACAGCTGATCGCTCTCAGCCAAAGAGTGCAATTCTGTGTTTGGAAACATGCACATACACTGAACGAAATTCTAAATGCAACACTTTTGTTTTTGTTCCATTTTTCATGAGCTGAACTCCACTAACAGTTTAAATTATATTCTTTCCTGAAGAAGTGTGTTTTCAAAGGTTTTTTAAAGGAGTCGAGACTGGGTGAAAGTCTAACGGAGAAGGGAAGGGAGTTCCACAGAAAAGGTGCAACCCTCGAGAAGTCTTGGAGGTGAGCATTAGATGTGGGAGTACGGACAGAGGATCGACATAAGTCTTCGGCAGAGTGCAGGGGCCTCGACGGGACATACTTGTGTATTAGGGAGAATAGATAGGTTGGGGCAGCATTATGCAGGCACTTGTAAACAAGCACCAGAATCTTAAATTGAGCCATATATCTAACTGGAAGCCAATGTGGGGGGAGGTGTGGGAGGTGCGAGCGAGCAGGAAAATGAGCCTTGCCGCCGCATTCAGAATAGATTGCAGTAGTCAAGACAAGAAATAACAATTGCATTAATTAGCTAGCATACTGCTATTTAATTAATTATACTGTCTGGTGGCAGAGTACAGTGATCTTTGTTAGTCATGTCTGCTGGTCAATGATTGCTAACTTTTCTAGGATCACCTTTCATATATCTGTTGTTATGCATACTACCAGGCCCGGACTGGCCATCGGGCACACCGGGCAAATGCCCGGTGGGCCGCGGTGGCCATGTGCCGAGGCCAGCAGGGGAGATCACAGGATCTCCCCTGCCGGTCTATGCAGGGCCGGCACTCTCCTAGCGCCGGCCCCGCTGTTTGTCACGACGGGCCGGTGGGGAGATCAAGGATCTCCCTGACCGGCCCACATGCGGCCGCCGGCGGGGAGGGGGAGACAGCCAGCTAGCTAGGCTGGAGAGAGGACCCGGCGGAGCTCTAACTTGCAGCTCCGCCGGGTTCCTCTCGCGAGATCCGGCGCGTTGCCATGGCAACGACCGGATCTCGCGAGAGTGAACTCTAGCCTCACAGGCTAGAGTTCACTCACCCACGAGGACCACCAGGGAACACTGCCACCCCGCCTTCCAGCGTGCCGGACCCCCCTCCCAGGCTAAAGGTAAGAAGGGAGGGGGGGAAATAATGACTTTTTTTTTTTTTTATTTACCCCCCCTACACACACACACAATAACATTTATACAGCACTCTCACACCCATCACACACAGCACTCTCTCCCACAGCACTCTCACACCCATCACACACAGCACTCTCTCACACAGCACTCTCACCCATCACACACAGCACTCTCACACACATTACACACAGCAC
>OW240914.1:307946700-307958833 GCA_933207985.1 Pelobates cultripes
CACTCACACACGGCACTCTCACACGGCACTCACACACACCGCACCCCTCACACACACATACTGCACCCCTCACATACACACAGAACCCCCCCAACACACTGCACCACACACATACACAATACTTCCAAATATATATATATATATATATATATATATATATATACACACACACACACTACGCTCTTAAAGGACCACTCTAGCCACCCAGACCACTTCAGCTTAATGAAGTGGTCTTGGTGCCAGGTCCTTCTAGGGTTAACCCATTGTTTTATAAACATAGCAGTTTCAGAGAAACTTCTATGTTTATCAATGGGTTAAGCCTTCCCCCAAAGCCTCTAGCAGCTGTCTCATTGACAGCCGGTAGAGGCGCTTGCGTGCTTTTCACTGTGAAAATCACAGTGAGAGCACGCAAGCGTCCATAGGAAAGCATTATAAATGCTTTCCTATGCAACCGGCTGAATGCGCGCGCAGCTCTTGCCGCGCGTGCGCATTCAGCCGACGGGGCGGATCGGAGGAGGAGAGCTCCCCGCCCGGCGCTGGAAAAAGGTAAGTTTTAACCCCTTTCCAGAGCCGTGCGGGAGGGGGTTCCTGAGCCACATATGCATCACATTACACCACAAACACAACACGACTAAAACCGACCTTATTACACAATACCACACCACGACCAGCTCACTCTACACACACGCAATACCACAAGCAGGCTCCAAACACATGCACAATACTCTGTCCTGGCCTTTTGTCTCCTGGTATCCATTTATAGAGACACCAGAGACAAGTTGCAAGGAAACACAGTGCAAGCATGTTATTAAATTTGCTTGCACTGTGCAGAATAAATACAGGACTTTTTTCTCATGCTAGAGCTCTTCAGCAGAGCTCTGCGCATGGTCTGCCCTGGAAGAGCATTGAACCAACATGCTCACTTTGAGAGGAGGCGTGTTTGTCATTGGTGATGACAAAACACACCTCCTCTGCCCCGCCCCCTTTTTAGTGGGCCGCTGTGTTAAAAAAATGCCCGGGCCGAATTTTTTTCCCAGTCCGGCCCTGCATACTACCCAATATTGGGGCAGGGATTAAGGTTGGCAACACCTCTGTAAGTATGCATGTGGGTATGGAAATTTCTTCCTCCTCATGGTGGATGCTTTGTGTAGACCATCTGATTCCAACTGTGACACTAGCTTCCTCCTGACAATGCTCAAACATTGTGCAACCAGCTGTTTTACCCATACCATTGTTCCATCAAGCCATACTTCTAAAATGGATACAATAGCTCGTTAAAGTGGTCTGGGTGCATAGTCCTAGGTCCCTTAACCCTGCAAAGGCAATTATTTCCATTACAATGTATAGCTATACCTTGTATCCTTTAAATACATATGAAAATTGTAAATCCAACAAGATGCTAGATATGTAAAGCAAATTTTGTCATTCTGCTTCTATTGTTCATCTCTATAATGTTAAAACTTACTTCATTTATAGACTGAAAATTTAGAGACAGCAGCTGCATAGAATTATTAAGGTTGCATGTTTATTCATTTGACAGAACAGGCAATCCCAGATTCCTATCACCGTGATGTCAGTCTTACTCTAGAGCCTCGAGAATCTGCACTTTGAAGATCGTAGGTTCGTTTAGTGTTGAGCGCCACGACCTGGAGTTTGAGTTCATCAGTTAAGTTCTTGCTCAAATTAAATCAGAAATATTCACAAAATTCCAGGAAACAGTCACTGGATTGGTTTCAAAAGTGAAACAACTGTTTGACCTCATTCTACCGATTGCACTTAAAATGTATTTAAAAACGAGATGACAAAAAACAAGAACATTTTAATAAATAAATGCTGTTAACTCTGAAACTATTTGATGGCTGTACATTGTCAAACGGCTGTAGAGTTTAAACAAGCAATACTATTTATAGAACTGTTCCGTACAGAAATATATTCACATGCAAATTTAGAACTGAAACCACTAACAAAAGTATGGTTAACCACACAATTAAATGGTGATGTGAACTTGACGGAGGTGATTTATCAAAGTTTCTGGCTGCAAGAAGAAAGCGAACACACTGCAATAATGTTATTAATTCAGACAATCCCACTGACTAATAAATTGCTGTCATAATCCAGTGAGAAGCTGGCCCATTACCTTATCTGCGTAAAGGCAAGCTTTGTTTAGTTGTATGAGCAATGGTGCCATACCATTTTTTTTTTTTAGGTTTTAATATGTAACTCAAAGAAAAGCTTTCATGAAAATAAATTTTTGTTGTAGTAGAATATGTTAATTTATGCAGTTGCAATGATCATAACCCATTAGTTTTCACTGTATTTAAATATCTTGCACTGGGTGATTGTCCTCCAGCCCATATATGATGTTGTGTGTCTTAAATGTTCCTCACACAGATATCTGTCTAATTGATAAGAACACCGGTGGCAGCAGGTGATGAGCTGTGTAAAGGAAAGAATGTATTGCAAAATATTAAAATTAGTTTTTCATTATAGTTTCTCTTTTTTATTATTATTATTATTATTACTAGCATTTATATAGCGCCAGCATATTCCGTAGCAGTTTACAATATTATAAAAGAGGGAGATTTAACAATAAATGAGACAATTACAAAAACTTACAGGAACAATAGGTTGATGAGGGCCCTGCTCAAATGAGCTTACACTCTTTTAGGTATAGGTAAATAAAAAAATAATTTCAGTGAATACCTTTCCTAACAATCTTTTCATAACTAACATTATTTATTTATTTTTACAGCTAATCTAGTTTCAATATTAAATTGTAATGGTTTGATGGAATGTGCAGATAGAACATTCCATCACGTTTTAATGCATATATAAGCCATCTTCTACAACAAGAACTCTATCTGATAACGCATCTGAAAAGAATCTTATCTTTTTCAGGGAACATTACCAGTGCCAGACACAGACAGTGTCTATGACTTTAGAGAAGGTCATATTAAATTGTATAATAAATAATATGGTTATAGTAAGAGGATAATACTGGTTATAGACAGTGTGCACACAGTTAACTATTATTATTATTTTATTATTTATATAGCGCCATCAGATTCCATAGCACTGTACAATGGGTGGGATAACAGACATGTAATTGTAACCAGAAAACTGGACATACAGGAACAGAGAGGTGGAGGGCCCTGCTCAATGAGCTTACATTCTAAAAGGGAGTGGGGTATAGTGATACAAAGGGTAAAAGTAGGGGTATGAAGTAGGTTGTTAGAAAAGTATTCACTGAGGACTTAGTAGGTAATTTTTGACAGTTGCAGGAGAGGAGTCATGGGGGTGGGGGATAAAAACCTGCTAACAGTTTAATTGATAAGCTTTCTTGAAGAAGTAAGTTTTGAAAGATTTTTTTGAATGAGTGGAGACTGGGTGAAATTCTTACAGAGAAGGCAAGGGAGTTCCACAGAAGAGGTGCAGCACTGGAAAAATCTTGGAGGCAAGCATTAGAGGTGGGAGTACGGACAGAGGATATATGTAGGTCTTTGGCAGGGTAGGTGTGCGTTCCTAGACATCCAGAGAACTTTTTAAAGGTCATAAGTGAAAATCTGTGTAGGTCTTAAGCTTAAGAGAAGAATGGAAACTGCAGATATAACATGATAGACAGATTTTTTTTTCTAACACACATAAATAAACAAACACAAACTAGGTGGCACAATGGACATACCTCCACTGGTCTCGTGATCTTATATGCCATATAATTTCATACTTTACCCTAGGATCCTAAACAACAAAATACATTTTAAATTCACATGACACTTTATAATACATTTCATATTTTACCACATGATCATGTTATGTAATCCCATGTTGCACTGTGTTATTCCATATGCCATGTTTCAATTGCATACCTGCCCACATTGGGAAGTATCAACTCAGCACAAGGGGGACGGCAGGGCTGTAAAACAATGAGGAGGTATATCCACATAAAAAGGATGCAATGGGCATCTTAGCTTAGTGTAATTCTTAGACAGCCTTTAAATCAAAGGAAATTTAATTTCCAGGAGGATAACTTGCCCTATGCCTTTACATTACAGATCTATGATAACCGACCATGCTTTCTTCTATATCAGTGGCACAATCATTTTTGGGACCGAGGCCCACCTGATACGGGAAAAGTTTCCAAGACACACATTTTTGTGTCTGAACCTTCAGAAGTATTTTCATAATTATCATTTTTTTATTAGTCTTATCAGAGAGGGATACATACTTGTATCTATATTGATTTGGTATTCCACAATAATTTTCAGATGGTAATCACAATTTTAATGCATACACTTATTAAAATACACATTAAGTTAACGATTAACTTCACGTGACGTATCTTCAGGCACACCAGTACTATAGACCACTTGCTGACAACTACTGTTCTATGATTATTTACATTAACACACTAAACAAGTACAAACATTAACACACTAAACAGTTACTGGTTTATACAAAAAGGTCTTTTATTGAGCCTGTTCCAAACTTGAAGTAATTAAAACATTTGGATAATCTAAACACTGACTGCAAGTAATTATGTTATTCTCATTTAATCTGAACACCTGGCAATATACTATAATTATTTATGTCTGGTTCCATACAACAAGCATTTGCTTATATCCTATATGCATCTAATGCTGAAATACGTCATTGCAGTTTTTGCTGTTCGTGAGTCAGAACAACCATACTGGACCTCACAAAGTGCCACTTTAGCACTCTAATTATGTCTCATTTGGTTCTCTCTCTCTCTTTTTTTTCTTCTAGGAATTCAGAATGTTTTAATGTATTATATTTGCAGGTGATATTTTTTTAACACAACCTTTTTTCAGCCTATGAATTGTATTCACTACATTAGAAATAGTGGAGAACTATTAACAATTGATTAGGAAATTGTGCATTTTAGGTTATAATAGCCAGGCTACAAAATAACTGAGCTGAAAAGGTTTTCTGCTTCTGCATCTATTTTGTCCCAGATTTCACAGTTATCTTCTCAATTCTTGGTTTAGAGGAAAAGCAGTTATATATTTTTTTTTATTAATACAGGAAAAAGATCATTTACAATATAGCCTCTTAGTGTTTTAGTTTGCAATTAATATATATATAAGTTTTTAATGCATTTACTGGTTAACAATTGCTTTAATTCTCCTAGGTCACATGCACCACTTAGCTTAGCATTGTAAAATGTAAAGGTCTGAAACCAAGCCGCAGTGCATCTTTAATATAGCCTGTGCTTGTGCAGATTGTTAGGATTCATGAATGGCTCTTGATTATCAACACGGTTTTGCTAAGAAGAACAATGCTTTTGACCAAAGAGGACTACAGATGGCCACCATCAAATAACAAGGGTAAACCATCTGAAAAGATGCTGTAACTAATATGTACGTATTCCAAAAATGCTGTAACACATGCGATGTGATATTTTTTGTATTTTAAATATTAAAAAGCTATGATCATTTTTACTATAAGGAAAACAATTTGTCAGATTACTGTACTGTATTTACACTTTTTCCCCTTAGACTAGATGGTTCTTGAACTTTTTATAATAAGATTAAATATTTTGAAAATGAAAAATGTTAATATTTCTTGACATATATATTATCTTAAAAAAATACCATAAAATATTGAAGATTCATGATGAGAATTTCTATCTTGTAAGCTACTTTAAGTAATGCTGTAATCACCTCGTATTTCTGCGTGAATATGGAGTATTTCTCACAATGTATTTTATCTTTATTTTTGCAAGAGAAGAGAATAATATTAACAAACATAAATTATAAGATTTACCAGTAACACAACATTTTATTTCATGCATTTCAACTGATTTATAAGATACTATTTAATTTCATAATTTGCTAACTTTATTTTTAACACATATTTCTGTTTCTAGTCTCCCATTGTATTGTGATCATGATAATGCAGTGTGCAACAACTAAAAAAATACACTTTCCATATTATTGTTGCAGTGTTAAAGGGCACTACACAACTTACCACATTAAAAAAATGTTATTTTTCATCTTAACATAAACTACCTGATATTTTACCATTGTAAGTTGCATTCTTTGTCATACACTATGTGATATGAGCATCTTGTGTATGTGTATGTGTATATACTGCGTCTATATGTTGATGTGCATATTTTCATTTATGTACTGTGAAAACCTTCAAAACACATGATTCTTGCAAATAAAGGAATAAAGGGCCCATTAATAGAAAACAAAAATATAACTTTAAGAAGACCTCTTAAATACTGAAAAATGGTTTTAGCATATGTATTGATCACGTTTTACACATTGTAGTGTCAATGTTTTACTTATTGTATTGTCACTGCTATAGATACATAGATACATAGATAGATAGACAGACAGACAGACCAACTTTGGTTAGATGCTATTATAACAGCTATCTATCTAGATTGCAAGGTATTATTATTATTATTATTGGTATTTATATAGCGCTAACTAATTCCGCAGCGCTTTACAATATTATGAAAGGGGGACATTTTACAATAAATGAGACAATTACACAGAGACACAGGAACAATTGGTAAATGAGAATCCTGCTCAAACAAGCTTATAGTCTAGAGGAGGTATAGAGTTTATAGATCTGTATGCTACAATGTCAATTGTACCGGTCTGTTATAATACTATAACTGTCCTGTCTAGTTAGGTTGCATTTTTCTACTACACTCATTATACATTATACCTCCCTGTGCTGGAGTTATAGGTAACTATATACATTTCAATTCAACCCAGCTCTATGCAAGCCTAGGTAGACTCTAAAGACCTGGGGCTCCATGTTATTTATTTATTTTTGTGTTACAGTGAGCCAGTTACAAAATGTCATGTTCCCTAGTTTCCGCACAAAATACTCTGTGACAGATTCTGATATTTTCCACATTGTTACTCTGCGGTGTTGTCCGCAAAACTAATAACAATCACATATTCGAAATAACATATTGGAAATGAATCATAGAACTAAAGTACAGGATATGTACAGCTGCCAGAAATCTTTTATTGTATTTTGCTTACACACCTCTCAGACTTGGATATAAAAATACGATTAGTTACAATATAGTGTTTGTATCTGTTTATTAGAAGTTTAGATTTAGTAAAAGGGCTACTGTAATACTTGTAGGATGGTATTGATACTACTGTCTCACCATCATGGTTTTTTCTTCAGATGTAATGAATTTTTTATATTTCTGTACTCATAAAGCTGAGTTTTATGTGTGCATTGAGTATAAAAAAATTGTTGAATGGATCAAAAATTACATGTGGCCAGAGGACTTAACACCATTTAACTGCTACTAATCTCAAGAAGTCTTCTATACTGCTAATGTTATAATATTTAATGGTCAGAGTTCATATAAAGTTCAAGGAATTGGAAAAAATATACACTGATCAGCCACAATATTAAAACCACTGACTGGTGAAGTGAACAATATTGATTATATCAGGACAATGGCACCTGTCAAGGGTTCGGATATATTGGATGGCAAGTGCACAGTCAGTTCTTGAATTTTGTTTGAAGCAGAAAAAATGGGCAGGCGAAAAGATCTGGGGGGCCTACACAATATTTGGCTTTATTGTAGTGTCTGATCAGTGTAAAAGTGAAGATTTATACTTTTGTGAAATATATTGTTAAAGGGTCAGCCATGGAAAATGAGCAGTGCGACGAGGGAAAAAAGGTAAGTTATACCTTTTTAGCACTGGTGGCAATTGTCTTAATAGTGACAAAGATTCTAATGTTCCTTTAAACCTCTGAATAAGCTCGATATCATTGTGAAACTCATATCTCTTTACACCTCCTGCTTTTGTATGTTTCATGCAGTTATTTTAATGAAAAGTTTAGTATCATTTTTTATTATTATTTATTTATGTAAGTATATACTTAACTTTAAGTATACAACTACCAAAACCAGATAAAGTGAATACAGTTTAAGAAACCTATATTATCCACATTTCTTATACTATATTTCATCGATATATGCTCTGTAATAAATATAAAACACAGCAGTGCTCTCTTTAAAAGAAATGTCTCTATGCAATGAGCTCTAGTAAGATTGCTGATGGTTTGTGGAATGCATTTTGTTATACAAGATTCATGCACATTAACAAACACTCTGGTTATAATTTAGGATTCAAAGTCCATGTTTATGCAAGTTTCACACTGTGCTATAATTGTATCATTATACTATCTTGTTTAAAGACGTTTAGATTATTTCATATTCATCTAATATTTTACCTTATGTGACAGTAAAACACTGTTACAAGATGTTCTTTTTAAAGTATTAATCAAATAGTCTGCTAGAATTAAAACTTTCCTACAGATAAATTCAGTATGTTTCACCAGTAACATTATGATGTAAAATGAAATTAAAAGGACACTATATGCACCATAATAACTTTTAACTTAATGAAGTAGGTTTGGTGTATAGATTATGCCCCTGCAGTCTCATTGCTCAATTCCATTTAGGAGTCAAATCACTATATATATGCAACCCTAGTCACACCTCCCTGCATGTGACTTGCACAGCTTTCCTAAACACTTTCTGTAAATATCCTTTTTTGCACAGTCTGTTTAATTTAGAATTTCTTATCTCCTGCTCTGTTAATAGCCTGCTAGACCCTGCAGATGCCTCCTGTGTGTGACTAAAGTTCAATTTATAGAGCAGGAGATAAAAGCTGCTAAAGCAAGTTTAAATCTGTATGAAAGTGGAGGGGGTGTGTGGCTTGAGCCTCATGGCTGCTGGTCATGTTTTGTAGGAGCTCCCGACTCAACACTCACTCTCAACTGACTTTTCTGACTACCTGCTTATCTAAACGACTGAATCTTGGACTCACCTGTTTCTGAAGCCGCAAGAGGTGCCTGGAGCTGACTGATCCGACGTTACCTTATCTTATGCTGCAGATGTATATCTCAGTGGGGCCTGGTGGCATTTCTTGGCAGCAGATGCAGTTGATCTCTCTTCTTGTGGATCACCGTGCCTTCACACAATTGTTTTACAGCTCCATTATCCCCCTCTGAACCGGGGGAATTATCCTGGCCCACACTGATTTACTACTCATACCAATGCTGTAGCAGTATCTGCTAAGATAAACTTTCAGCATCACTCAACAAGATGGCGGCTGAGTTCTCTTCTTAAGTTTATAGGCCTACACAACCTGCTTTGGAATATCCACACACAGTGGCTCAATTCTTGAAGTGGCTAGATGACCTCTTTAATCACTTCTGGGAATCCTTGAAGGCATGTCGGTCAGCTACTCTACCTCAGACTAAGGAGGAGAATCAAGTGAGTGAGGGCCAGGCGTTAAGTGAGCTTCCTCTGTGCAATCATTCTCCTCATACAAATCTCCATATAACTAGTAGCCTGCCTGGGTTGAGGACCACAAGGGGCATAGCCCAAAATCATTGTTCACATTGACAGAAAAACGACAGCTACTTTTGTCGGTGCACCATCCAGACCTTCTATGTCTCCGCAGCGGAGATGGATGTGGACTATTACCCTCAAGTCCATGGCCCACAGATGCTGGTCAGCGATCCAGCCTGAGGCTAGAAGGAATGCCCCACATTGCTCCTGGAGCATTGTTGCCTCCTCAACCCTCCACCTGTTGAGCCTCCCAGATGTCACAAAAAGGCTGACTGAAATAGTCATCGAGTTACACAGCCATCTATTAGCCTGAACAGCAGAGTTTCTTTAATTATATGATTTAACCATTTGTTTTATTACGCTTAATATTTATTTGTTTTAGTTTGAGTACTGCATCTCTCTGTTGTCCTAGACATTCAATGGTAGTACAATGGATAACAAGAAAAAAGAGCTGTGCCAGATAAAAAAACAAAAGAATAATAACAAACTAGATAATAATACAATACTTTGTATCAACAAGAAGAATAATCCAATATATCTGATCTCACTGTAACAGTGGGATTAGAATACTTCTGGGATCACATACAAGATGCTTTATTTTGGGTGTAGGGTCCCCAGTGCCTTTAGTGATCTAACCTCTCCGCTTGTATGAGGTATAAAAAACAAAAACGAAGACAACCAATGGTGCAGTATGTACAAGCCAGTGTGGATAAAATGAACAAATATGTGTAATCAACTCACATTTAAAAGAGCTATAGCCAGCTCAGGTGTGAAGAGCGTACAGCGGTATAATCCCTGCTTTAAAGAATATGAAAATTGAAAAACGGTCTGGTCACTAAGGAGTTAATGTTACATGGTGTTTTTTATTTTTCTCTTGCATGTCATGCCATTTTACTTACCTCAATAAAAAGAGATTGACAAAAATTTGATTTAAAGTAAAGCCATTATTTTTCCTGCAGGATATGCCAGTCATAGCAAGGGGAGGTATGGCTAGGGCTGCATGCGCAGAAATACAACTGATCTAACTCCTACATGGCAGAGAGACTGAAGAGGCATTGTCTACATACCAAAACTGCTTAATTTAAGTTGCTTGGATGCCTACAGTGTCCCAATAAATGTAAGGAAGTAAACAAAATGAGACGAATCCCTGTTATTAACTGTATGTACAATATAACTGCATTGAGTGTGATAGAGCATAAGACTAAAGGCTATAGACCCTTGGTCATGGAGAGCTTTAGGAGTTTGTTCACTAAAAACCAAATTAACAGTAAATTCGATCACTAGGCATTGTACCAATTCTGTTTAATTAGGCTGAAAACAGGTACGATGTATGCACTATCTTCCAAAATGAAGCCATAATGAGTCAAATAGGCTCCTCTTATTTTCTAATGGGAAGTATTGCACATTGTGATTTGTTTGAAAATAACTCAACAGAACGGAATTAAGGTTGGCAGGTAGATTTATAAATTGGTGTTTTGATAGAGAGTTACAAGAGGTTTAATGGCAGTACTACAGTGATTTAGGGTTAAAAAACATAGGATTGTGAGTCCAATTTCCCTTATGTGTATCTGTGGCATTTAATCTTGGGCACGCAAGAAATTTTTTTTTGACGGGAAAGAAATTCTTTTCAGAAAACAAATTTTTTCTTAATACCTGAAGTTTAGTTCGCCAGAATTCCAATTTGGAAACTGAATCAGGCAAAAGGTTGGCCAGTAAATGAGTTGCAAAAGAAATACATAATATAACATTATGTAGATATGTTTTGCTGTACTGTGATAGTAGAATATTATCACCATTTAATTCACAGATTAAAGGGACACTATAGTCACCCAGACCACTTCAGCTCAATGAAGTGGTCTGGGTGCAATGTCCATCAGGTTTTAACCCTTCAGATACAAACATAGCAGTTTCAGAGAAACTGCTATGTTTACATTTGGGGTTAAGCCAGCCTCTAGTGGCTGTCTTCCGGACAGCCACAAGAGGCGCATCTGCGATGCTGGAGGCATATTATCGCGCAGAGCGTCCATAGGAAAGCATTGAGAAATGCTTTCCTATTGACAGCTTGAATGCGCGCATCACTTGCCGCGCATGCGCATTCGGATCCTGTGATGTCGGACAGCTCTGCTGACGTCGGTGGGGGAGAAGAGGTCACCAGCGCCGAGGGAGCCCGGCGCTGGAATAAGGTAAGGTAAGCTGCACTATAGTCAGGGGTCAAGTCCTGTGGAAAAAAGTGTGGGAACTCACCCAGAGATTCCCCAAAAATAAATTACATCTGGCGCATATAGTGCAGTGCAGGGTGTGTATAATGAATGTAGTGTGCTTGTAGTGAATGCAGAGTATGAATTATAAATGTAGTGTGTTTGTAGTGAGTGCAGTGTGAATAATAATTGTAGTGTATTTGTAGTGAGTGCAGAGTGTGTATAATGAATGCAGTGTGTTTTAGTGAGTGCAGAGTGTGTATAATGAATGTAGTGTATTTGTAGTGAGTGCAGTGTGTATAATAAATGTAGTGTATTTGTAGTGAGTGCAGTGTGTATAATAAATGTAGTGTGTTTGTAGTGAGTGCAGTGTGTATAGTGAATGCAGTGTGTATAGTGAATGTAGTGGTTTTGTAGTGAGTGCAGAGTGTGTATAATGAATGCAGAGTGTGTATAGTGAATGTAGTGTGTTTATAGTGAGAGGGTGTATAGTGAATGTAGTGTGTTTGTAGTGATGAAGAGTGTGTATAATGAATGCAGTGTTTGTAGTGAGTGCAGAGTGTGT
>OW240914.1:307958933-308015351 GCA_933207985.1 Pelobates cultripes
TGGGTGTGTGAGTGGAGTGCTGGATGATGGGTGTGTGTGTGTGCTGGATGATGTGTGTGTGAGTGCTGGATGATGTGGAGTGCTGGATGATGTGTGTGTGAGTGCTGGATGATGTGTGTGTGTGTGTGCTGGATGATGTGTGTGTGCGTGTGCTGGATGATGTGTGTGTGCGTGTGCTGGATGATGGGTGTGTGAGTTCTGGATGATGTGTGTGTGAGTTCTGGATGATGGGTGTGTGAGTTCTGGATGATGTGTGTGTGAGTGCTGGATGATGTGTGTGTGAGTGCTGGATGATGTGTGTGAGTGCGCTGGATGATGTGTGTGAGTGCGCTGGATGATGTGTGTGTGTGAGTGCGCTGGATGATGTGTGTGTGAGTGCTGGATGATGTGTGTGTGTGTGCTGGATGATGGGTGTGTGGTGGAGTGCTGGATGATGGGTGTGTGTGTGCTGGGATGATGGGTGTGTGAGTGCTGGATGATGGGTGTGTGTGTGCTGGATGATGGGTGTGTGTGAGTGCTGGATGATGGGTGTACAGGTGCTGGATGATGGGTGTGTGAGTGCTGGATGATGGGTGTGTGTGTGTGCTGGATGTGATGGGTGTGTGAGTGCTGGATGATGGGTGTGTGAGTGCTGGATGATGGGTGTGTGAGTGCTGGATGATGGGTGTGTGAGTGCTGGATGATGGGTGTGTGTGTGCTGGATGATGGGTGTGTGTGTGCTGGATGATGGGTGTGTGAGTGCTGGATGATGGGTGTGTGTGTGCTGGATGATGGGTGTGTGAGTGCTGGATGATGGGGGGGGACTTTTTTTTTTAACTTTATGTGTATGTATATATTTTTTATTTTATTCCCCCCTCCCTGCTTCTTACCTTGTCAGGGAGGGGGGAGATCGCCTGGTGGTCCGGTGGAGGGAGCCAGCCGCTGCACAGAGGGGCCATCACACGCTGTGTTCCCTCTCCAGCTCTAACTCTCGCGAGACTCGCCTGTGCGGAGCGTTGCCATGGTAACAGCCGCGGGTCTCGCGAGAGTTATAGCTGGAGAGGGAACACAGCGTGTGATGGCCCCTCTGTGCAGGTAGCAGGGCCGGTCCTGCAGGACAGGTAACGGGAACGGCGTTCCTGCTTTGGAAAAAGTGCAGGAACGCCGTTCCCATGCGTTCCTGCAGGACTCGAGCCCTGACTATAGTGTCAGGAAAACCGCTTTGTTTTCCTGACACTATAGTGATCCTTTAAGTGAAAATACGTAAAAAATAGAGGGAAAAAGAGGAATTGCAGTAAAAAACATCTGTAGTTATAAATATAAAATATGAATATACAATGTAAAAATATAGATATTTAACTGCTCCTCCTTTTTCCCCTGTATTGCTCATTTCTCACTTGATCCGTGAAGAAAATCAACATTTAGTGACTGTCTCTTAGCCATCAATCATCTTTTTTTACCCATCAATCATTTAATTTTGTTGGCGCCACAAGCAGAATTTAGATTATTGCCCATATTCTGAACATGTTCGGCATTGCATTGTTCATTTAGTATGACATTCGGGTACAAATTTTTAAGTTTGACAGAATACCTGATTGGCCCAAATTTGGATATATCTCTAATGGAATTGTCTTAACCAAATTAGGTGTATCTGGTTGTAATTTAGCTATAGTTTGTCTGTTTGTGACTAATGACTTAACCAAGTTACTTGGGGATTTTGCTGATTTTTATAAACAACTGAACAGTCAGGGGTTTTAGCCGCGAGGCAAACAAGGCATTTGCCTTGGGCGGCATTTTTCAGGGGGCGGCAAAAAACGCCACCCCCAAATGCCCAGGGCAAATGCCTTGTTAGCCTCGTGGCTAACAGACATGCCAAGCGGGCGATGCTGGGTGGGCAGGCGGGCGGCTGCTGGTGAGGGAGCTCTTCCTCTGAGCTGTCCGCTCAGCTCCCTCGCGTGCCGCAGAGTGAGGCTGGGAGCCGGAATATGACGTCATCTTCCGGCTCCCAGCCTCACTCTGTGGCGCGCGAGGGAGCTGAGCGGACAGCTCAGAGGAAGAGCTCCCTCGCCAGCAGCCACCTGCCTGCCCGCCCAGCGCCGCCCACAGCCACTGGACCACCAGGGAGATAGAGAACCCCCTCCCCCTCAGCATTCCCAAAGGTAAGGAGGGGGGGTAAATAAAAAAAAAGAAATGTGTTAATGTGAGTGTGTGTGTGTGTGTGTCTGTTAATGTGTGTGTGTTTGTTAGTGTGTATGTGTGTCTGACTGTGTGAGTGTGTCTGCTAGTGAGTTAGTGTGTGTCTGTTAGTGTGTGTCTGACTGTGTGTGTCAGTGTGTATGTGTGTGTCTGACTGTGTGTGTCTGTCAGTATGTGTGTGTGTCTGTTAGTGTGTGTGTGTCTGACAGTTTGTGTCTGTTAGTGTGTATGTGTGTGTCTGACTGTGTGTGTGTGTCTGTTAGTGTGTGTGTGTGTGTTAATGTGTGTGTCTGACTGTGTGTCTGTTAGTGTGTGTGTGTCTGTGTGTCTGTTAGTGTGTGTGTCTAACTGTGTGTCTGTTAGTGTGTGTGTGTCTGTTAGTGTGTGTGTGTCTGTGTGTCTGACTGTGTGTGTGTGTCTGTTAGTGTGTGTGTGTGTCTGTGTGTATGTGTGTGTCTGTTAGTGTGTGTGTGTCTGTTAGTGTGTGTCAGTGTGTGTGTGTCTGTTAGTGTGTGTCTGTTAGAGTGTGTGTGTCTATTAGAGTGAGTGTGTGTGTCTGTTAGTGAGTGTGTGTGTCTGTTAGTGTGTGTATGCGTATTCGTCAGTGAATGTGTGTGTGTGTATTTAGAAGGCGGGGGAAGGGTTGGGTGGGGCTGGCGCAGGAGGGGGGGGGGGCGCCTGAGTTTTGTCCTGCCTAGGGCAGCACAAAACCAGGATACACCACTGTGAACAGTACTCAAATAAAATAAACATTCAAATGAAAGAACCACATTTGCCATTTATTAATAGCCAAATGGGTTACAGTTTGTTATATACGTAGAATTGTGACTACTAAATGGCAATTGGCTGCCTTTTGTTTGTCGTTCAGCTTTTTGTGAATCAATGGATGAGTATAACTCATGGTATCTTAGAGAATAGCAGTGAATATCAGAAATAACAATCATTTTTTGATGTTGTTTTGTAGCGTGCCAGCAGTGTAGTAGCTGCCCCATATCTTTTATATCCATGCAGACTTTTCAAAGCATTACTTATCAACTAACATTCAAAGGTTTACAAAACGTATTTAAAATCTGCATTGTTTCTTGAATTTGAATTGTCACTGAAAAATAGTATTTGACCACGTTTATTGGAACATGAGGAAATCTCAAGACCCAATCTTTGGTCGAAATGTTGCACTGTTCCTCATGTTCCAATAAACATGTCTAAAGTTATAGGAGTGCATTGAACTCTTCTCTGTTACTGATATTTATTTTGGGCTTGTGCTGGCCCATGGTCTAGTATTAGCACCCTTGGCTTATGTGGATTGAGTGCAGTTCCTATTTGTATATTGTAAAAAATTATATTGATCACTTTTCTAGCAAATACAATATACACAGGTTTGATATAGTCAAACACCATTTATACAAAGTACTTCCAACACTTCATATAATGTATTGAGGACCAAAATATTAAATATATTCACATGTAGAACAACTCTGTAGTGAAGGCTTTAATTATAGGCTACACCACGAATACATTTAATAAAAGCATATAGTTTCTATTGATTTATGTTTTATAATAAATTCAATAGATCTATTAAACATATAGAAACATTTCTCAGCATCTATTTGATATTTGAATTGAAGATATATTTTTTTCCAGCATGAATGTCTTCAGAGCAAACTCTCTAGTTCTTTATTCACAAAGTGTGTTTGCTTAGTTGTACCAAGACTAATTCTCAGGGATGATACAGGCCATATGTTATCAGTGATAACTGAGCACTATAGGCTTGGAAAAAAAAAAATCAGGGTAAGTGAAGATTCAGGAGCCACCAAAAATTCAATCACTTTAAATTAATGCATTAAATTTTATCCACATTATAAACTGTTATCATTATTTTTTAAACTTCTTTTTTTTTTGTGGCTCCTAATACGCAACTGACATTTTCCAGGATTTGTACTATGATTCCTCACCCTCAATATTTCCAAAGAAATGACTGGCCCCCTTAAATGAATTCCTTTATATGTAATGGTCACCTTATCAGTTGATGTTTTACTTAGTCCTAGTACATATCACCTGAACGGCCATCTTACCACCTACGTCCATGTATCTGTATGTAACATTAACAATTAATGCTTTCTTTGCAAGTAAATTGTTATACTCTATTGGAACTTCCTGATAAAGATGACTACAAGCGTACAAGGTTTAAGTTTTATTCCAGATCTTGGTATCTAGTCTGCCAATTTTCTCACCTACTCTAAAACGTATTGTATGGCTCATGATATGTACTGCTTAGCCATAACTATTTCCCAAACATGTCTATATTTGATTAATTCGTTTACCAAGCAGTTTGAAAAAAAAAACCCAGAGTATTTTAGAAAGTAATTCTTAAATGTATTGTTTGTTTCAGCATGTATATATAGCATATTATTCAATGGGAACACAAACAAAAATTTGGATGGGACAAAACATATGTACATATAACAAAAAATAGACTTTTTTCCCCATACAGCCTATTATTTTTGGCATTTATAGAGCGCCAACAAATTCCAATATTATAAGAGGGGGAAATTTAACAATAAATGAGACAATTATAAAAACTTACAGGAACAAAAGGTTGAAGAGGGCCCTGCTCAAACGAGCTTACCATATTTAATAATATATATTAAAAAAATAAAAAAATAAAAATAAAATTATATATATATATATACAATAGAAAGAAGGCTTGCACTCACGGTCTTTTGAAGAAAATAGAAACTTCTTTATTGGGAATTAATCCATAAAATCATATCAACGTTTCAACCCTGGTTCGGGGCTTTCCTCAGGATGAACTGACCACATAAAACCATGCAAAAACAGTATTATATAGCCCATAAAAAAATTAATAAACTCACCTCAGTTGATGGAGTTTAAAGTGTTCGGCGTGCCGCCGAGACTTGTGCGCATGTGCATGCCTGTGATACCCGGAAGTAGTAAATACGCCTGTGACCTAGTTGCTATAGTGACCCATTAACGCCTACAAGCCGACGTAGCAGCATCCCAGCAAACAATGTGCGCATGTTCCTAAGAATGATATACCAGAAACAGTGAAACTGCACGATACTAAGTTATAGTTGCAAAGTATCACCTGTTACACTGTGGCAACAAATAGAATTGAAACAGTGTTAATATGACAAAGACCAACAGATAAAATAGAAGAATATCCTGCATAAATAAGGCCAAATGTCAATAGATCCCACAAGTACACAGGACTGAGACTCCTAGTTTGTATCCACGTAATTGCATGCAGTGATATATGCTAAAGTGAATTTTATAAAATTCAAACAACCATTGAATAAAGTGCATATATCTATAGTGTTGTGTGCATATGTTTAAAATCCTGAGAACCAAATCTTGCTATAGGGAACAGCATAATATGAATATTACCATTTCTCAAAATTTATAACTGAAAAATCCAATAAGCAATAAGTTATACTATACATCGGCATATACAGATCATAACAGATGATGATCTTTTATCCTACCTAACCACCTTAAGTGGTATAAGCCTATATACATCATTAACCTTATTGCAAATATATATTCTAATATTTACTATTAATCTATAGCGATATTTTTTTTTCTAAGCAATATATATAGAACTTAGTTTATTTTTTTAAATTAAGTTACTGTTCATTATAGCTTTTGGTGATTTTAGTTTATGATAAGTTCTTAACAGATAATGTTAGTATAGAGATTTGATGAAAAGATGTATTTTTGTCAAAATATCGCTATAGATTAATAGTAAATATTAGACTATATATTTGCAATAAGGTTATTTTTTTTATAAAACTATATCTTCTACGTAACCAGAGCATCAGGTACTATATTTTTTTAAGTAGGAGTGCAAGAGCTTTGGAATAATTATACATATATATATATATATATATAGTAATGAATGCTGGTAGCAGATATTCGTTCGCCTATTTCCTCCCAAACTGCTGGAGCCTGAGTGATTCAAATGATTCGCCATATGAATAACAACCTCCCAAGTGTATTCTCCCAGCAAAGTAGACAGGTACCCAAACATCAGTCGAAACTAGATGAAGGGTTTAACAGGAATGATTTTAATGGGTGCCACACTGGCTTTTATGCAAGTCCCGATACAAGGGGTACTCCCACATGGACCTTGTTGGGGACTCTAACACAAAGTTATACACCAATCACAACAGGGTTACAAAGTATAACACTCCCATAGTAAACATATAATCCCTCCTTTCTGCCTAGGAGATAATTGGGTCAGATACTGTAATAACTCAATTATCTCCAGGCAGAAAAAAACAAATTTTCCCCAAAACTTCAAAAACACCCCAAAACTCATAAAATTCTCATAAATGTTATATCCCCTGATAGCCCTGATCTGGGTGACCAACATATCTTAAAATTAGAAAAAGAGAAAAAAAAGAAAAAAACAGCGCTAAATTGCCACAATAAAATTATTAGGAAAGGCAGCACTCCTCAAAGGGGAGTCCCCAATAATCCCCTAATGGTAACAGATAGCAAGAACAAACAAAGATATAAGGATGTGCCTAAAACTTGATTAAATAAAGGACTAAATCAGATAAAATACAGAATAAAATAAGTAATAAAACAATAGTCCAATAAAATAGGCTTATCACAGTCCGTGAGGGTAGGTCCCACTTGTAAAGGAATGTTCTTTAGGGTGTAGATGGGATCGTATCTTCAAATGTTGAAAATTCAGCATATGTGGAGAGAAAAATAAAAACAGGACTCCAATGGCACAGTAAATCAGTGTATAAAATAAATATAAAAGTATAAAATCAGTCTTACACACACTTTTCAGAGATAGGATCAGCTCTGATATTGCTCGCGTAAAGTGGAATGATCCCCACTTCAAAGATATATGGAGTGAATTTTGATAGTTGAATATCTGACGTGGGTTCAGCGTTCAATTTGACGTGATACGACCCAGAGGAAAAAGTGAAATAAAATATATAGTGCTCACTGTATGTAATCCAAAATTAAAAGAAAGTAAAGTATACTACTCACGTAAAGTAGAGCAGACTCAAAACTGCTCAATGAAGGCGCTCGGGTGGTATAATCCCCACCTATGGATTCTTTGCACTTCCTGCAGGGTGAGCCGTATACGTAAAATCAATTAAAACAAAATGTATGTAAAATCAGGTAAAGGAGAAAGCAAATGGCAATAAAGTATTTTATGCCAATAAAATATCTTTATTATAAAATTAAGAACAAAATCTATTAATATCTAAACGCGTTTCGCCTTAACAGGCTTCTTCAAGTAGATAGTAGGAAAGAGTACTATCTACTTGAAGAAGTCTGTTAAGGCGAAACACGTTTAGATATTAATAGATTTTGTTCTTAATTTTATAATAAAGATATTTTATTGGCATAAAATAATTTATTGCCATTTGCTTTCTCCTTTACCTGATTTTACATACATTTTCTTTTAATTTCAAGTGGATACCTGCTTATCTTCTCTGCTCACAAAGGTGGGCAGGCAAGAAAAAAGTCTGCGCAGCGCACAGTTCAAAGTTTGTGAAAGGGGCATGTCCACCCTTTCCGCATGGTTCTAGTGCCCAATTCCTTCCTGTATCTTAAAATCTGCCTGGTAATACCCCAAAATGTAAGACTGTCCTTGCAAATTCAATTACCCAAGATGCTAGATTGTCCTTGCAAATTTAGGACTGTTAGCAGCTATAAAAGTATTAATTGTAAACCATCCTTACGTTAAATCTAAGCCTCTTTACCTCCCATTTTAGACTGTGAACTTTGACTGTATTCACAGTAAAGAACATCCTGTACTTTGCTTAATCCCGTAATGTAAGTTAATGTTCCTATTATATTAAATCAAAACCATGCCTAGTATTCTCAGCACTTGCCATATTCACATACCTTTGTTTGGCAAATATTACAAACACAGTTATTTAATTCATCGGGGCATTAACAGGGCATTGCAAATTGTGGGCCATAATTCCACTAGAAAAATAACTGATTTGGGAATTTCTTCTGTTAGCTATTTTGACCTAACGTTTTACATTTCTTGGTCAATTTTCAACAATGGTTGAGTAAATATCCATGACATTTTGTTTCACATCCCTGAAGTACAAATGGTCCATACACATTTTGTTTTATATGATATTTTAACACATGGAACCTTAAAACCAATTCATTTTAAGTGACATTAGTTGGTTGTTGAGATTTTATTTAAAAGGGTATCAGGCAACCATACATGTCTGGTGCAATGTATACATAAGGCTACATTCAATATAATTCATTTTCCTCCCTTTTGACCTCTCCCTCCTAACCTATGGTGTTTCCATATTTTCTCCACAAATACTGCTGTACATAATGTTATGACTGCTACAGTAGAAAGACGATGCTTGAACTGTCCCTTGAGCATTACAAACCATGTAATGTTCATTTAAACTCAGCGCTGCTTTAGAAAATTAAAGGGACCCTCCACTACCCCTCTCCTCCCCCCCCAAAAAAACTCACTGTTTAGTAGATATAGCCTCAATTAAAAAATGCATGCATTTAATTAAGTACTTTTTTCATGTGTATTTAAAAACATCTTGCAATTGCTACAGTTCTCTGGTCTGCAGTCTTTGCACACCCTCCCCTTCTAACCCTGCCCAGACTTTCTGTGGCTGTCCAATCATATACTTCCCAATGCAGCTCAATGATGTGTCTTTGCAAAGTAGTCGCTCTGGGCAATTGTTGCCTCTTGAGTTTAGCTTTACTGAGCTAAACAACCAGGAAATAACAGGACCTTTTGTCTTATTGACAGTCAGGGGTCAAGGTTAATGTATTAAAGTGCCAATTTCTATTGAAATCCGCAATTTTTGTAAAATGAGTATACATTGAAAATGGGGAACATCGTTAATACAATAAAAAACATTCTGCATATAGGTTAACTAAATAGATATTAATATACCAAAAATATGTATATATAGAACTATAAAAGATGGGTAAATGCCCTAATAACCCTACAAATCCCAGTATCAGTCTACTAATACATTCATCAGGAAAACCCTAACAGTACTCTTATGACAAATGGTGCAATAAAACATTGAGACCAGGAATAATAATCACTGCTAACTGAGAAAGCTTAATAAGCGAAACACGTTTTGGCAGTTTGTATTGCTGGACTTTTGCTTTTAGCAAACTTTTATTGTTTTTATAATTGTTTATAATACATTTTAAAGTTACAGCACTGGTTCCAGCTGTTCTGTTATAGGATCCAGCCTTGTAGTAGGGGGAGGTGTTGCCCCAGAAACTGACACCAGGCCTAACCTTAACTTTAGAGCCAAGAAATGTAGGCTCTAAATAAGGTGAGCTTGCACTTTATAAATTATCCAGGAGGAACAAAAGGGAGTCTTGTCCCACCTAAGGGGATATCCTAGGGTGAAACAAGATGTTTAGGTCACTCCCCCTGCACCTCCCAGATCAAAAGAAAAGTCACCTAAATAGTGCTTCCAATTAGGGGATAACTCTAAAGTTAAACTACTGACAATGAGAACAAAAACAAACAAAACAAAGTGTCACCCAAAATTGTGGGATACACTGGGAGGAAGCACAAAAGTATTATAAGTAGCCAAAAAAAAACCTTAAACTTTATTCTCAATGATACAAAAATAATGGTCCGCTTAAAAAGAAAATATAAACAGTATTAAAACAGGGGTATAAGAGGTGGGTGGTGTCCACCTCTGGACAGGCAGGGAAGAGGGTATTTACAAAGAGAGGTAGAAGGTGTGAATTTTCTAACCCCTTAAGGACCAAACTTCTGGAATAAAAGGGAATCATGACATGACATGTGTCCTTAAGGGGTTAAACTAGACTCATCCAAACCTCCCATGTACACTGTGTCTTCCTCCCAGTGTATCCCACAATTCTGGGTGACACTGGGATGTTTTGTTCTCATTGTCAGGAATTTGCACTTTATCCTTTTCTATATTCATTGGATGTCTACTAGATTTACTGCTCTTTGTTGCTGTCATTGATTTATCTCTGAGTTGGAAATCTCCAGGTAAGAAGAAAGGTGGGGGCCACCTTGTTAAGCACCACTGCACAATTTAAGGAGCCTATTCTGATTGGCTCTATACAATGTGAATGTGTATATACCACATTATTTTCGTTATATATTTTTGGGTTGCTACCATCTACACTATTGTTTCTTTATTTGTATTTTTACATCCATTGCTGTTGCTACCCTTTATTGGCAAGAGGGTGAGAAATAATTGTATGTACATAGCACTCCAATTGAATTTCTACGAGATGTACAGCTCTATGTTGCTGTCATTTTGCTTTCGGAGTTGGAAGTCTCCACGTAAGTAGAACGGTGGGGTGCCACCTTGTTAAGCACCACTGCACAATTTAAGGAGCCTATTCTGATTGGCTCTACTCAATGTGAGTGAGTATATACTACATTATTTTAGTTATATATTTTTGGGGTTGCTACCATCTACACTATTGTTTCTTTATTTGTAGGAGGGTAAAATATAATTTTATGCAGACTGCGTTCCCCTTCTATGTTATAAGTTTGTGCACTTGTAATATATTTTAATCATATATTGTTGTTTGGTGAGGCGAGTAAGGTACCCTTCACGAGTGTTTAGAGCCGATTGAATTTTTCACTTTTGTTGCACACTACTTGCTATATCACAGTGGCTGATACATTGTTGACAGTGTCTCTGGACAAAGGGTGCAAGCTAGTTGCCAGCTACAGTTTAATCTATTTTATGGACATTTAATCCAGGGACTTTATTGGACATTGGTGGTGTAAATATCACTACCACTATAAGAGCACTTGTTATACAACTATCCGTGATCTATTTCTTTGCACCTACATTTTTGTGTACCGCGTCCCCCTTTTTTTGCTTACTTTTCCCTAAACACCAACTGAAAATATTGCAAGAGTTTCCCTTTTTCTTTTTGCTTAGTTTCCAAATCTTATTTTAAAGCTGTGAATGATAGCTCTTTTAAAATTTCTCTTTGAGGATGAGAAGAGCGGTTTTGTGTGCTTTTTCCATTTCTCATTGATTTCATCATTTATTGCTGATACCTGTTTGGAGTGTTCCTTTAAGTGTTCAGTTACCTTCTGATTTGGTGATATCTCAATTTAGAAGCTGTGAATGCTGGAATTTTGCACCAAATACAGCAACTACTAATCGTTTTTTTTTTTATTTAATCTTTATTGTTTTGCATATGCATTTCAAAGTATCATCTAAAGTAGGGGTGATGTTTTCAAACTACAGCTTCCATGTTGCATTGTCATTTTAAAGGCATGCTAAATGCATGCAAAGCATCATGGGAGTTATAGTTTTACAACATCTGTGATCTACCTTTTGGGCAGCCCTGATCTACAGGTATATAGCACATAAAAAAGGGGTCACTGTCATTCTAGTGAATTATAGGAAATTATTCACATGGATGATTTATTTCTGGTGGTAAAAATGATACTGCATATATGACCAGTCTGATAAAAAGCAGATCATAGAATAGTGTAATCTGCATCCAATAACATTATTATAATCATTTATGTAGTGTCAACTCATTCCACAGCACTTTACAGTTATAGAAATTTATTTAGAGGCAAAGAAAGCCCTGCTTAAATAAGTTTACAATTACTGAGGATTTGAGGTTGGCAAATATTTATCATTAGGTGTCTTGACCAAGGATGCTGGTAAGGTTCCCGGACCAGGATTCAAACCATAGTCAGTTCTAAGGTAGAGAAATTACTATTGCTTTAACCCCTTAAGACTGGAGGGCGTACTATTACGCCCTATTTTAGGCGGCTCTAAATGCCGCCGGGCGTAATAGTACGCCCTCCGGTCTTTCTTTACTTACCTGGTCGCCGGCGATCCCACGCCGGCGATCGCGGTTGGGGGGACTCCCAGGGAGCCCCCCGAGGCTCGTCTGACCCCCTGGAAGCCCCCCCGGCCATGTGAGAGTGAGGTCCTTGCGAGGACCTCACAATCACATGGCCGGGATAGCTGGCTGCAGCATTGCCAGCAGTGGGGCTGCCTGTAATGACAGGTGGTCCCCCTGCTGGCTAGAAATAAAATTAAATAAAAGTTAAAAGTGTAAAAAAAAATAATATATACTTAGATCTAAGTATATATATACACATACATACACACACGTACACTGTATAGGTGTATTTTACTATTAATATATATATAATTATATATATATATATATATATATATATATATATCAAATTACACGTAGACTGATACTGATTAAATATATATATATAATTATTGTTATATATATATTTATATATAATATAAAAGAATTAAATATGTAAATACGTTAAAAAATAAAATAAAATAAAAATAATAAAAATAATAATTCAAAAATATATAGATGTGTGTTATTTCGTTCTAACTGTTTTGTTATATTAATATATATATTTATATTTATGTAATAATTTTACATAATAGGGTATCTTAATTAATTACAATTAGCGGGACCTGCCTGGCAACCCATGCCGAAAGTAAAGGGAATTTAATTTGCTAGCACTATATTTAACCCTATAACTTCCCAAAACGCTATAAAACCTGTACATAGGGGGTACTGTTTTACACGTGAGACATCGCTGAATACAAATATGTGTATTTTATTGCAGTAAAAGCAAACAGTATTATGACATTGACAGTTAAAATGTCATGTAGAACTAAAAAAATTAAAAAAAAATCTTATTTTCTCCCATTTTTTTCATATTAATTATGTTTCATAGCTAAATATTTGATATTAAATGAAAGCCCTGTTTAACCCTGAATAAAATGATATATAATAAGGGTAGGTGCGTTTAATATGAAAGAGGTGAATTACGGTTGGACAGACATGTAGCGCAAATGCCAGGTTTTGTTTACATTTTGTTTCGTTCAAAACGTGTACATTTGGCTCTGTCCTTAAGGGGTTAACCACACATAAATTATACTAGGCCTCTGTTTATTTTATAGTGTGATAGAAATCATATTGTGAATAATATTATTATCGCTAATACTCAATGAAATAAATATAAGATAAGTAATGCGGATGAATAAAAAAAAATGTATATATATTGTATGAGACATTTTTATTTGCAGCCAGCAACCTGCTCTCAGGCATTAAATTGCAATCAATTCTGCCAAATTACTGATGATGGAATAAAAGAATGAAATGAAAATTCCTTCCTTAATTTGTTGTAACACAAATCATTATTTATTTAAATTCTTGGCTGCACGTGTAGTATAACCCTTTACCTCTGGATAAACTTGCATGTTGGCCTGTAATGCTGCGGCTGGGAAGTATTTCTACTGAGGCAGTAGGATATACAATGACAGGAGTGCATTTACCGCAAAACATAATATTAGCTTTAAAGAAATCAATATGTCATAGAAACTAAAACTCCCCTGTTCAACAAGAACTTAGGTTGATACATAGCGTCTTACTTTTTTATATATCTACTGAAAATACATCTTAATTCACCAATCATTCTGACAATGTAAATTTGTATTTAGCTATTTTTGTACATTCTTTATTTGGGTAAAAGAGTTAGGACAACCTTTGTTCAAGAAACGCTTTGTATAATGAATACATAATAATCATATTACACACTGTCATGAATAATATATTAACCATTTCGTAGTTGTATGGTAATTTAGGTTCAGCAAAAGACTCATGTCCAACCATCTCTACCTGTTACACATTGTTTTACATGTGGTTTATGTTGTTGATTCTGATATAGAAAACCTTACAATAACCCAACATTGAAGCACTTTCATAAAAACTAAAAATGTTAATTCTTTAGTCCAAAAAACATCAACTGGAGTTCTCCATATATCGATCCCCTGAGTCTCCATGGAAAACACTGTGGAAAATGTGGGAAGAAGTTGAAACAGAAAACGAAGGAACAGGCAGCGCTAATGGTAGTGCCGCTATGATAACACCCAAGTGTACAGTCACAAAAATACACTTAAATATGGTACAGTAAACCAGAGAAAAAGGTGTCCAGCGCACATATATCGTTTACCTTACAACAATCACTTAGCAACAAATATTTCTTTATGAGTAGTACTGTTTGACTACATATGACAGGAAATAAAATGATACATAGTATAGCCTGTATAAATATTTACAACTGGTCTATACAAGGTCAGCACACTCACACTTTTTAGAGCCTATTATAAGTTGGCTCTGGACTTATAAGGCATATCTGCTCCTCAAATCTCAGAGGTATTGCAGCTTATCTCCCCTCAGAGATTTGAGGAGCTGATATGCCTTATAAGTCCAGAGCCAATTTATAATATGCTCTAAAAATTGTGAGTGTGCTGACCTTGTATAGACCAGTTGTAAATATTTATATTTATATGCCTGATATATGTATAATTTCCTATAATTTATTTATTTATTTATTATCTTTTCTCTTAAGTATTATGGATGTATATAGTATTATTATTTCCCCCATATTGTATTCTATATTCAATTTTTTTGTTTACCATTTCTGTAACTTATGTCTTTTAAAACTCAATAGAAAAATTATTTGAAAGAAAAACACTGGAAATTTTGCCACCATGGACATCCAGAGAAAAAAATTCTGTGAGGGAAACCAAAAGTGTTAAACTTAATCCCCACACCATTATTTCATAGTGGTAATGGGGGAATATTATCAGGGTTATTTTCTAAAGTGAGAATTAAATGTGAATTTCAAATTTAAATCTAGAGCCACCAAGCTAAGCGTATATTGTACAACTATTTTGACCTTAAAATTGAAATTCTCTTTGAATTCACTTTGAAACCTCACTTTAGTAAATAAACCTGTATATTGCATTTCTTTCAGGGTTATTCTCTAAAGTGGGAATTGCTGGGAGTCCAACCCAAATTTAAAATTCTAACGCATGTCAAAATAGCTTGCAGCTAAACTAGAAGCATATCTGACTTGAATAATACCTCCAGTTGAGCTATTTTGACTTTACATTTGGAATTCACTTTGAATTCACTTTCATTTCACAACAATTCTTACTGTATTAAGATTTTCCAGACCTTTGTTAAAGCATACTACTTAATACTGCATTGATTCTATTACCTTAAATTATATACTTTACCTAAAACGAACCTTGTCATACTCATTTGTGATGACAAGTCTATTTTAAGCTCGCCTACCACCTAGCCCTTCTAGAAGAAGAATGCAAACAAGGAATCATGTTACATATTAAATTAATGTCTGTGAGTCAAAGAGAAAAATAAAATAAAATAATGTTGCACAATAAAATATTTAACCTTGAAAAACCACTTGATTGACTTCCCAGGTATAATGATGAGGAGATGGAATGTTCTTACAGACGCATCTTGCATCTTGACCGGTCATTTCTTCACAGAGTACAGAGTTAGCCATGGATAAATCTATACTGCAGGTGGTGTAGTAAAAAAAGAATACTTACAACACATAAAATTATACATAGTAAGAGTTCTACTTTGCAGTAAAAAGCTACATTTGGGAGCTCAGATTTTATTGTATTGTTTGCTATCCATCAGCATGAATAATGGAGTACCATAAATTTTCATAGGAAAGTCCACTTTCCTCCATTTACTAGTCTCTTTCTACAAATTACTTTAACCTCTTAAGGACAGAGGCAACTGTAAATGTTCTGAACCAAAACAGGACCTAGAACTGAGCTTTATGTTTGTTCAATTATAATTTACCTCTTTCATATTAAGTCCACTCACATTTATTATATATCACTTATTTTTCAGGAGCAATAGGGCTTTCATTTCACATCAAATATTTATATAGGAAACATTATTTAATATAAATAAAGCTTAAAAAGTGTGATAAATTAAAGGACCACTCTAGGCACCCAGACCACTTCAGCTTAATGAAGTGGTCTGGGTGCCAGGTCCAGCTAGGATTAACCCATTTTTTTCATAAACATAGCAGTTTCAGAGAAACTGCTATGTTTATGAATGGGTTAAGCCTTCCCCCTAATCCTCTAGTGGCTGTCTCATTGACAGCCACTAGAGGCGCTTGCGTGCTTCTCACTGTGATTTTCACAGTGAGAGCACGCCAGCGTCCATAGGAAAGCATTATGAATGCTTTCCTATGTGACCGGCTGAATGCGCGCGCAGCTCTTGCCGCGCGTGCGCATTCAGCCCACGGGGAGGAGAGAAGGAGGATCGGAGGAGGAGAGCTCTCCGCCCAGCGCTGGAAAAAGGTAAGTTTTAACCTCTTTCCCCTTTCCAGAGCCGGGCGGGAGGGGGTCCCTGAGGGTGGGGGCACCCTCAGGGCACTATAGTGCCAGGAAAACAAGTATGTTTTCCTGGCACTATAGTGGTCCTTTAAGAAAAAAATTTATTTTCCAAGTTTTGCATGGCATTTTATCTGTGAATGTCATAATACTGTTACTGCAATACAATACACATATTTGTATGCTGTGACGTCCCACGGTTACAACGATGCCCCCCATGAACAGATTTTATGGTGTTTTGCAAAGTTAAAATATAAGGTTTGCCTATTTCAGTTTTTACACATTGAAATTTGCCTTTGACAACATATCTTAGCCCAGGAATGAAAATTATCCTCATTTTATAGCATACCATTTGAAAAAGTAGACAACCCAAGATATTGAAAACAGGGAATGTCCAGTCTTTTTAGTAGCCACCTGACCAAAGTAAGTACTTATAATTATTTTTTGGCATTTTTCACACAAAAATTGCACTTTCACTGATGTTATCATGGTCATTATATGTTTTACTGCTCTAAAACGATCATATTTGTGTTCAGCGTTGTCACAAGTAAAACAAAACCCCCCATGTACAGGTTTTGTGGGGCTTTGGAAAATTACAGGGTCAATTAGAGAACATGACACTTCAGTCTGTACACCTGAAAATTTGACAAACTGATTTTCTGGGTCTTTGTTGCATGTGAGGCAGCCTAGGTAATAACATTTTCACAATTATGGCATACCATTTTCAAAAGTAGGCAACCCAGTACTTTGAGATTTTTGATCTAGCCACTTTATCACAAATACCCATTTAGTGGTTATACTTTTATTTGTCCCTTATCACACACATGATTTCCATTTTCACTGGACATTTCATGATCCTGATGTGCGTTAGTGTAATAAAGTCTCAATATTTTTACTTGGGACCAACAGTTCCCTCCATGTACTGGTTTTCCATTTTTTTGGGACGTCACAGGGCCTAACATATTTGATGTCTATTTTAGATTGGAAATGTGAAATTATTTTCTGGGCCAATGTCACCTTTGCGGCCGTGTGGCAGCCAAGGAAAGAAAATTATCCCCATGATGGCATATCATTTTTAAAAGTAGGCAACTCAGAGTATTTCAAATGGCATACTGTAAGTTGTTTTGTCTAGCCACTGTATCACAAATGCTGGCCACATTCAGTGGTTATATTTTCTTTTGTGTTTTTTTCACACATATGAATTCAATTTTCACAGGAAATCTCATAACCCTGATATAAGTGAGTTCAATAAAGTGTCAGTTTTATTTAAGATTGTTTTACAAATAAAACAATGACACCATGTACTGTCTTTTCAGACTTTTAAGGTAAGTCACACAGCAAAATATACTAGTTGCCCTTTTCAACTTGTAAAATTGACAATGTGATTTTCTGGGCCAAAGAGAGAGCATGGCACCCTAGGAACAAGATTAACCTCATGACGGCATACAGTTTTAACAAGTATTCTAAATGTAGTATTTTGATTGTTTGGTGTAGCCACTTTAAAATGGCTAAGGTCAGGGGAATCCAGAAGTCAGAGTAGTCAGTATAACAAACCAATAAGTTGGAACAGGTAGTTAATGAAGAGCAATCAGGACAAGTTGAGGTCAAGAATCCAGAAGATGTATCTAAACACATTTTCTTTTAACAGGGTTTGCATGTCTCATGCATACACATGGTATTACACTATCTCACCATTCGTTTTTTTTAAATTTTCAAGAAATTTAACACTGAATAATGGTCGCTGGCCACCGAGCACAGGGAAGATGGGCGGCTGTGGGCTCTTATTTAGCATTAAAACATAGAAAACTCTTTTACACTAAATGGAAATGTTGCCAGGGGACCCAGACACTATAACCACTTCAATAAGATGAACCAGTTACAGCGCCTACAGTGTCACCGCGAGTACAAAACAAGCAAACTCTCTCTCTCTCTCTCTCTCTCTCTACATACATATATATATATATATATATATATATATATATATATATGTACACTGCTCTAAAAAATTAAGGGAACACTTATACAACACAATGTAACTCCAAGTCAATCACACTTCTGTGAAATCAAACTGTCCACTTAGGAAGCAACACTGAGTGACAATCAATTTCACATGCTGTTGTGCAAATGGGATAGACAACAGGTGGAAATTATAGGCAATTAGCGAGACACCCCCAATAAAGGAGTGGTTCTGCAGGTGGTTACCACAGACAACTTCTCAGTTCCTATGCTTCCTGGCTGATGTTTTGGTCACTTTTGAATGCTGGTGGTGCTTTCACTCTAGTGGTAGCATGAGACGGAGTCTACAGCCCACACAAGTGGCTCAGGTAGTGCAGCTCATCCAGGAAGGCACATCAATGCGAACTGTGGCAAGAAGGTTTGCTGTGTCTGTCAGCGTAGTATCCAGAGCATGGAGGCGCTACCAGGAGACAGGCCAGTACATCAGGAGATGAGGAGGAGGGCAACAACCCAGCAGCAGGACCGCTACCTCCACATTTGTGCAAGGAGGAACAGGAGGAGCACTGCCAGAGCTCTGCAAAATGACCTCCAGCAGGCCACAAATGTGTATGTGTCTGCTCAAACGGTCAGAAACAGACTACATGAGGGTGGTATGAGGGCCCGACGTCCACAGGTGGGGGTTGTGCTTACAGCCCAACACCATGCAGGACATTTGGCATTTGCCAGAGAACACCAAGATTGGCAAATTTGCCACTGGCACCCTGTGCTCTTCACAGATGAAAGCAGGTTCACACTGAGCACGTGACAGACGTGACAGAGTCTGGAGACACCGTGGAGAACTTTCTGCTGCCTGCAACATCCTCCAGCATGACCGGTTTGGCAGTCGGTCAGTAATAGTGTAGGGTGGCATTTCTTTAGGGGGCCGCACAGCCCTCCATGTGCTCACCAGAGGTAACCTGACTGCCATTAGGTACCAAGATGAGATCCTCAGACCCCTGGTGAGACCATATGCTGGTGCGGTTGGCCCTGGGTTCCTCCTAATGCAAGACAATGCTAGACCTCATGTGGCTGGAGTGTGTCAGCAGTTCCTGCAAGATGAAGGCATTGATGCTATGGACTGGCCCGTCCGTTCCCCAGACCTGAATCCAATTGAGCACATCTGGGGCATCATGTCTCGCTCCATCCACCAACGTCACGTTGCACCACAGACTGTCCAGGAGTTGGCAGATGCTTTAGTCCAGGTCTGGGAGGAGATCCCTCAGGAGACCATCCACCACCTCATCAAGAGCATGCACAGGCATTGTAGGGAGGTCATACAGGCACGTGGAGGCCACACACACTACTGAGCCTCATTTTGACTTGTTTTAAGGACATTACATTAAAGTTGGATCAGCCTGTAGTGTGTTTTTCCACTTTAATTTTGAGTGTGACTCCAAATCCAGACCTCCATGGGTTGAAAAATTTGATTTCCATTTTTTAATTTTTGTGTGATTTTGTTGTCAGCACATTCAACTATGTAAAAAACAAAGTATTTCAGAAGAATATTTAATTCATTCAGATCTAGGATGTGTTATTTTTGTGTTCCCTTTATTTTTTGAGCAATATATATATATATATATATATATATATATATATATATATATATATATATATATATATATACATATATATATATATTTGTTTGTGTGTCTGTGAATTTGTGTCTGTGTGCATATGTGTGAGTGTGTGCTGTGGGGGTACTGCTAAATGAGTTAAAAGAGGCCCATTGGTTTCAGATGGCAGCCCCGATTTCACTGTTTGCTGTCCAAGGTGCTACAGCCTGACCTTAGCATATACAATGCAAATATGCCATTGCTGTCCATTCAGAGTTCTTCATATGATCCGAGCTCTTATAAATAAAAGGTAAATATTAAGAGTTTATACACAATGGACACATATGCAAAACATTAGCATATGAACAAATTAGCCCTACTAGTATGTAATATCTCTCAATTTTTGTCAAATAGGGTTTGATATATTCCAGCCCTTCAAAAGAAATATACAGCACAGGAATACTAAGCAGGGACATTCACTAAATTGTCAGATTTTCTTTTTAAATTCGTTATTTAGTCGATTAACATTACAAAGGGCTTCACAGCCTCACATTTTACAAATACAAGAACAAGTAAAAATTAAAACATGATAAACCATTAAGCTAGAATTCTTTGTGATACATGTCAACAGGTACTCCTGTGTTTAGATAATCTCTGCTTTTGGGTAAACATGTAGTCACCCCCTTTGAGTGACTTTTCTCCCCTTCTCTCTTAGATCAAACTAGACAGTCCTCCCAAGGCCCCCACACTTTTTGATACTTGTTCATTGAATTACAAACTATCACTGTGAGCTTATCCTTCAAAAACGGTTGTCCTCTATTTTAACTTTTATCTCTAGTAAAGTTGGTGTCCATCCTTCAGTCATCACACTGTTAAAGCTCTCTGGGCTGCCAGCACTATCATATTGATTAATTTTTGTGAATGTGGGGGAACCCCTCAATGGGTTCAGACAGGAAGTATGCCCAGGAATCTAGGTTAAATTGTTGGAGAAATAGTCAGTCTAGTAACGACTGAACCATTTCCCAAAACTTCATCCGTGGGCATCCCCACCACATATGCAGGTATGTCCCTTGTGTCCAACATCCCCTCCAGCATTCATCTGTTGGTATTCTATACACTTTCATTGGTGTTGTATAAAACCACATGATGACTTTAAATATTTGCTCTAGTAGGTTCACACATTGACACCTTTCTAGCATATGTCTTCCGACCCTCCCTCTTCTAGCTCCTCTCCTAGATCTTTTTCCCACTGCTTTACATAGTTTAGGTTGCTCCAAATCTTTAAAGTGCAACAAAGGGTCAAGTAAATCTCTGAGATAAGGTCCTTGCGCCCTCCTGTGGATTCACATAGTCTCTCAAAGAAGGTCAGGCCTCTAATGACCGCTAGGCAGACCTCTTACCTTCTTGCTAGGTCATGGACCTGCATGTATCTAAAAAATCTTTTTGGTGAAGACAAGAGTCCCTCTCTAGATCTATTTAAAATTCCTGGTATAAATAAAAATCTTTGTATCTTTGTAGATCCACCGTCATCCCTGTCGAAAAACCTCTATTTCTCAAAATGGGAGTAATGGGTGTGGGGAAGGATATTAGCCCATACTTCACTGCTACTCTACCTCAAAGCCCAGAGTGTGTATGACTGCTGTGCATTGGGTTCTCCAAAGGTCCCTATATTGCTTAGGTAAGTATGTAAAATTCTGGTAAGTCCAATACCATTACCCCTACCTCCAAGTCTGCCTATCTTCGAGTCCCAGCAGGGACGTATCACAACACCACCTTGGTAATTTGTGCAGCCACATAGTGCAAATATAATTGTGGCAGACCCAGTCTTCCTGCCTGCCTAGGTCAGTACAATAGTTTATAGTTTCCTGGAGATCCTATGTCTCCCCACCCCACATAAATGAGTCAACTGCAAGTTGTAGACCATCCAGGTCCTGCCGGGAATGGAAAGTCCTGGAATCAGAACAGCAGGACATTCTCTTTTACAATTTGTCTTCTGCCCAGCCATGATATGGGCTTAGCATACTAATTCTCCAGGTCATGCTTAAGATTGCACATCAGTGGTCTGTAAATTTCCAGGCCCATACTCATTAGGTCTGCTGTAAGGCGCACACCCAAATATATAAATGAAGTTGTTTGTAGGCAAATACCAGATCACTTCTGATGCTGTGCAGTGTCCTATCCCATCATATTAAGTAGAATAGCAATAGGTTTTTTTAAAAGTTTATCAAATAACCCGATATGGCTTTAAACCGTGACAGTAGGTCAAATAATGATGGGAGACTAACCACTGCTAATGTGAGGGTCAAAAGAATATTGTCTGCAGGGCTGTTTTGTAATCCCAGTCCTGACCTGTCAATCCTCCCTGCCAACTCCCTCCGAATGAGGAATGCTGGACCACCAAAATCTCTGGTCGGTTTTCCCGTTCAATTAAATAGAGAGAGGATCCATAGGAGGTAGTCTCTAAGAAAGCTTTTCATATAGTCTGGTTCCATTTAGAAAATGTTCCCACCTCCACACACTCCCTGGGTAGGTGTTGCAAAGTAGGGGTCCTAAGGTGGAATAATGTCTAGGGCTCTAAAGAATCTTCTCATGTCTGAGGTGGGTTGTAGTGTGATATTTTTTTCCTCCACAGAATGACAACATTTTCAAGTAGTGACTGCATGCAAATATTATATTGTGGCAATGTATAAAATCTGCAAGGGATTTCCACAGGTGACATTTCTTTAGGGTATCAGTTCACAGGTCCTGGAATACTTGTAGAGTTATTTCTTTGTAGCGGATGATGGTGCTGTGACTTATTTTCATTATAGCTTCTTTGGTATTTAAGCAGTGAAATCAGACAATTATGTTCCTTAGTTACTCCCCTTCTGACCTTCAGACTTATTGTGCTCTGTGTGTCCTGTCTATGACCCACATATGGTCCGGAATGTCTGGAACTAAGGGCCAGATCTGCTCCAAAATCAGGGAGTTTTACTGGTCCTCACCTACCTTCCCAGGAAAGCTCCTGATGCACAAAGTGTTTCTTCTTGAGTGATTGGAGAGATCTTCTAAGGTGTTTTCCACTTCATCAGTGTAAGTCTGTAGGGCTTTAGAGTAATTCACCACATTGTTGTGGTTCTCCACCATGCTTTCCACTCTGGTTTCCAGTCCTGCAGTTCTCTGCCCCAGGGCCCGTATCTCCTGCCTTATCTCCTGTGATAGGTGGGTTTGCAGTTCCCCTTTCAGAGTCAGTATGCGATCTGTATCTGTAGGGGAAAGAACAGAGCAAACAGAGCACCCAGCCTCCACCTCTCCAGAGCTCATGGGGATGTCCCGCTCCTCATTTTAAGTGCCATCTTGGCTCACCTCATGGGTCCTCCACATCATGTCAAAGAGATAGTCCACTGATCCATCACTTTCCTTTTCTTTCCTCTTTTGAGAGGTGCTCATGTTGAACTTACTGTGCCTTTTCACACCCTCCAGGTCTGGTAAGTTACTCTTCTTTGGGTTAGTTGTGCTTTTTACTGGGTGCCCAAAGTGGAACTACTCAGCTATGCTGCCATCCATCTCAGCTTCCACACTGCACCCCCTATTTGTCAGAATTTTAAAGTGAATTTAAAATTGCCTGTATTGTCAAATGCAAAACATAACTGAGATGTTTTACAATTTAACTATTATGGCTTAAAACTTTAAATTTGCTCTGAATCCATTGAAATGTCATTTATAATTGGAATTGCTTTTTAGTTCTCAATGAGTAAATTATTTCTATTTTCAGTATTCTAAAAAGGACATTTTACATGATTAAAGCATTTTTTAGTCACAAACAAATGATTAGTTGCTGGATTAACTATGGTTTGTGCTGGACTGCAAAAAATGAAATGTTTAAATGAAATAAATGTGCATGAAACAAAAACACGTTCATTTTATTCACCTTGTGTGTGGTCTTATTTATAAGCTAGAGATTTGTGTTTCACATTTTGGAGATAATTTTGAATGCAATCTGCCCTGTACAGGTTATCATTTTTATTTTCACAGGTTCAGAATCCAGTAGCTTTGTGCTCTCCGAAGGTGGCAAAATCTAGCCAGTGTATGTCACAATCACAAATGCCAACCAACAGTAATTACGCATGCAGCGTATAGGCATTTCTACCTATAAGAAAATGTACGCTTCCTTTATCATGTTGCATAACCGTATCCCATCTCTGTAGATTAAAACCTTTTGTTCCTCTAAGTCAAACATGTAAGTTGAACTCATGTGTTTATTTTGTTAATCCATTTTATAGTTTTGTGGAAAAAATACTCTCTTTATAAATAATAATAACAATAATAATGTCCCACTATACCCCTACCCATCTTTTCTGTTTCCTCATTCCTCACACTTTCTACCAAGCCTATATCCATGTTCTCCTTCTTGCTTCCATTCTACTGAATCCTAGTTACATAATTGCAACAAGCTCCCTCCACAGATCCAATGAATCACTTCTCACTTATTCTTTCGTAACGTTTAGAAGATACAAACATCATACTTAAAAGCTACTCTTGATACGTCATAATTCAATTCCCATAATGCCTCCAATCAGTCAACATGTTCTAATCTCACACCCTTCCCAATATTCCTTCCCCCTCAGCTATCACTCCACCAGTTCTGATTATCGTAAGCACACACTATTTTTATGTACTATGTAACTATAGATAGATAGATAGATAGATAGATATTGTACTCAATCACATCACTGAATAAATACCAAACTTAGCCTACAATTTAATATCTCTGATCGATTCTTGCTCATTCCAATTTAGGTCTTATTTCAATGGTTGTTTCAATCATTTACTGACCATCTATTGCTAAGGCTATTACTGACCATCCATGGCTAAGACCAGTACTGACCATTCAAGGTCTAAGACCATTAATGACCATCCATTGTTAAAATGGCTGTTGATTACCAGATGTTTCCAGACTACAACACGTACAGTTTACAACTGATAATTTGCAGCTATCAAAAGTTTTAACTTCTCTAACAGAGATTATTAGGACATAATGAACATTACATAATTCCTGGATTCCATCCATTCAGCAAACATTACCAAATGTTGCTATATGACTAAAAATGATGCCTGCCTCTTCTATGTGTAAAGTTACATTAACATTGCAACAGCAAATTCTTAATACATCATACACTGAAACTTGTTTATTCTGTATTTAAGTACTATAGCCTATTTATGACCACAGTATGTAGTTTACAGTAAATGCCTGTGAAATTTGGCAAGTCAGGTATATGGATTAACAATGGTTAATTATTATTATTATTATTATTGCGATTTATATAGCGCCAACAGATTCCGTAGCGCTTTACAATATTATTAGAGGGGGATTTGACTATCAATAAGACAATTACAAGAAAACTCACAGCAACGAAGGGTTGAAGAGGGCCCTGCTAGAACAAGCTTACAGTCTATAGGAAGTGGGGTATAAAACACATTAGGACAGGGAATAGAAGTCAAAATAGGTGGGAGTGAAGCAGAGCTGGAGGAGAGAGTAGAGTGCTGCCCTTTAGAAGAGAGCAAGAGACAGGTATGTGAGGTAGAGGTTAGTCTGGGAGGCCATAGGCTTTCCTAAAGCAATGAGTTTTAAGGCACTTCTTAAATGATTGAAGACTAGGGGAGAGTCTGATGGCGGTAGGCAGGCTATTCCATAGGACGGGAGCCGCCTGTGAAAAGTCCTGCAAGCGCGAGTTGGCCGTACGCGTACGAGCAGCAGACAGAAGGTGGTCACAGGCAGAGCGGAGAGAAGGGGCATACCTATAGATCTGTGAGGAGATATAAGAGGGGCTAAGATTATTTAGTGTTTTATAGGTATGGGTTAGCACTTTGAATTGACTCCTATAGGATACAGGAAGCCAATGTAAGGACTGACAGAGAGGAAAATCTGTCTAGCGGCAGCATTCATTACAGACTGTAGCGGGGAAATACGACTATTGGGAAGACCAATTAGGAGAGAGTTACAATAGTCCATGCGAGAGATTACTAGAGCATGGGCAAGCTCTTTGGTAACATCTTGTGTAAGAAAGGGGCGGATGCGGGCAATGTTTTTGAGGTGGAATTGGTATGATTTTACAACAGACCGGATGTGAGGGTCAAAGGTGAGGCCAGAATCAAAAGTAACACCAAGACAACGTGCTTGTAAGGATGGGCTGATATGGGTACCACCAATCTGAAGGGAGAGTGAGAGAGGAGGATTAATATTAGGAGGAGGAAAGACAAGAAGTTCTGTTTTGGAAAGATTCAGTTTCAGAAAGCGGGAGGACATCCAATCAGAGATAGAAGAAAGGCAAGAGCTGACACGTTGCAGGACATCAGGGGAGAGGTCTGTGGAGGAGAGATATATCTGGGTGTCATCAGTGTACAGGTGGTATTTGAATCCAAAAGAGGTAATAAGCTTGCCAAGAGAGGCAGTGTAAAGAGAAAAAAGAAGGGGACCAAGGACAGAGCCTTGAGGGACTCCAACTGAGACAGGACAAATGGTGGAGGTATCATTAGAAAAGGAGACGCTAAATGAGCGTTGGGAGAGATAGGAGGAAAACCATGGTGAGACGGGACAGGATCAAGCGGGCAAGTGGTGGGGCGAGAGGAAAGGATAAGTGCAGCCACCTCTTGTTCAGTAGCCTGGGAGAAGGTTGGAAGGGTTAGAGAGGCATGATCCAGGGGAGGTTGAAAAGGTGAGGGGCAAGGTGATGAGAATTCTTTCCTTATCTGTTCAATCTTGTCAGTAAAGTACCAAGCAAGACTATCAGCTGTGAGGTTTGTAACGGATCACCTTGCACCCCGACTGGGTACCTCCATTGAAGGATGCTCCTAGCGCTTCCTGAGGACTCCAGGAACTCTAGCCGACACCACAACCACTGAACCGGAGAAGCATACGAATGCTCTCAAGCATAGGAATGCTGTAAACAGCTGAACAGGAAAAACATACAATCAGCTTACACTCCTGGCAATCAGCATACAATCCAATTCCCCCAATAACGAGACAACACTTCATTTTGAGGTCAAGCAGAACTGACTGTACTGGCACATACAGCCTCTTTTATTCACATTCTACAAACATAGTACTGCCCACAGGGTTTTGAAATACAGCCAATCAATCCATACAATACACACAGACAAAATCCTCCCCTCTGCCTGTGATATGATTACTGAACACAATGGTTAATATAATTATCACAGGCAGAAAATTCAGTATTATAAAACATATCACAGGGACCCCAAAACATGCAATAAACTGATAAAAATATGTATATCCTCGGAACCGGGGGATCTGGGTGAACCATATATCCAAAATTCACCCAGATCCGTTCAGTAGTTTGGAAGATACAGTTTATGCAGATTGCGCAGAACATATACAGGCTATATGAAAAATAATTACTGTATAATGTATCCCCTGTTGTATAGTTTAAAACTACTGCAGGATGTCTTTGTGTACCAAATACCGGCGAGATGGCACCGTGTAGAAAAGTCCAAACAGTTTCTGTGAGTTAAAATGGCCGCCATCCATTGTTCTCACCATGTGCCTCTGATACATGAAATGGTGGCCACCCAGTAACTCAGTATGTCCCCAGATGGTTCTTAAAGGGCCAGCAGCAGCATAATAAAATACAATATGCCCAAATCAGTTCCTAGAAGGGCAATACATCCCAGGGCCATAGTCACAGGGCAGGAGGCTGGCAATCAGTCTTCTCCAATGCCCAGTGGTGAGGCTGGTTCTGCCACAAGGTTAGTTTGGGGGGTGGCCACAGCAGGGCAAAGAAGAGAGTTAAAGGTATCAAAGAGACGCCTGGGATTGTGGGAGCATGAACGAATAAGAGAAGAAAAGTATGACTGTTTGGCAAGGGCAAGGGCTGTGCTGTATGAACGCAATATAAGTTTAAAGTGTAGAAAGTCTGACGTGGTGTGAGACTTCCTCCAGCAGCGTTCAGTAGAACGAGAACATCTTTGCAGGTAGTGTGTTGATTTAGTGTGCCATGGTTGGGGGCGTGTCCTCCATGAGGTGTGTATTTGGAGAGGGGCTGCAGTGTCCAGGCCTGAGGTGAGGGTAGAGTTATATGAGGAGATAGCCAGTGAGGGACATGAGTGAGCAGAAATGGATAATAGTTGGGAATTCATATCAGCTGACAGCTGCTGGAGGTTTATAGAACTCAGATTCCTTCTGAGTTGAGGGGGGTTAGGTTGAGGTCATTGGGGGAGGAGGCTATTGAGAGCAAATGATAGGAAATGATGATCTGAGAGAGGAGATGGAGTGTTGCTGATTGTAGAGACTGTACAATCATGAGTGAAAATAAGGTCTCGAGTATTGCCTGCTATATGGGTGGGGGAATTAGCCCACTGTGATAGCCCAAGGGAGGAGGTAATAGAAAGTAGTTTTGAGGCTGCTGAGGTCAAGGGTGAGTTAATGGGAATGTTGAAGTCTCCAAGAATTACAGATGGAATGTTAGAGGAGAGGAAGTAAGGAAGCCAGGCAGCAAAGTGGTCAAGGAAGAGAAGTAGGGAACCAGGGGGACGATAGAGAACCGCAATGTTAGCAGAGACGGGTTTAAAAAGACGGATTGAATGAATCTCAAATGATGAGGAAGAGAGGGAAGCGGGTGTGGGTAGAGGTTTGAAGGAGCAGTGAGGTGAGAGCAAAAACCCTACGCTGCTTTGTATCGACAAGCATTATAGTCTGTAGTCAATAACGCTTTAGTCTTAAGATGCAGTATTTGTTAAATGTATATATTGTCTGCAGAAAACACAATTCATCATTATAACTTTTACTCTATTTATAGAGATTTTTTGCTTTTTCCCTGTTTATGGAAACTGCAAAATGTTTTCGTTTATGAGATTGTGTCCAAAGATGCATTCTATGTAAACTTTCTTGAAAACTGCGAAGTGATAGGGATTTTAATGTTTTATGTACAGCAGTGGTTCTTAACTATTGAGTCAAGACCCAAATCTTGGTCCCATAATATTACAATTGGTTGCCAGTGGTTTAATTGTTATAATAATTTGGTTTCTCTTTCATTTGCTCACAGTAACATGTTTACTGTGTCAGCACTACCTCATTCAGAGTAACAAAGAACTCTACAATCAAAGAAATATTCTACTTTAAGTCTGACACTTTAAAAGGAAGTAAAATAACTTAAATTTTCTATACCCAAACTGATTTTCTTTTGGCAGGCAAGTCAATTGTGCGTACTCGTGAATATTGCTCTAGAAGATTTTATTACAAATGAATGTTTCAGTCATTTTAAATTTTTGCTCACCCATTCAATCCTGCTTAATTTACCAAAGCCATTTGTATTTGCCTAACTCGGCAATCCCGTTCATTTTCGTAACATCAGCAGAATCTGGGTAATTGTATCATGTTAGAATAAAAATTGACAGAACTTCAGGACGCAGCAAAGAAAGAACATCGTGTTCAAGAATGGTTGGAACACTATCTTAAGCAGATGTGTAAACCCTGGCAAATATTCTGTATACTAGTCTATGGAACTAAAACAGAAATATTAAAAGAGTGAGTCTAAATAAACCAAAATTCATGGTTTACTTTCCAAAAAATCCTCTACTTTGAGTGACCTTGTAAAGAAACTAAAAAAGAAAAGTAATCTAAACAACAGTAGAAAGGATTAGAGAGACAGATAGAATGTCCTCTTGTTGGGAAATAGTACAAAAACGTAATCTTTACTTATTATTTTTTGAGAAATTATTTATTTAACAGATTTGAGGTTTGTCATACACATGGTAATCAAATATTTACTTAACGGTGTACATGGTAGCATTAAATATATAAAAGAAAACATATAACAAAAGATGTCCATACCTATTTGTGGCAGCAACCGCATATTTGTTACAGGCGTTAAAGTAAAATAAGCTGATAAATGTCACAAATCTGTGTTGGTAATGGTAATGCTGAATTCAGCATACTATTATAAAATTATTCATAGTTTAAAAAATATATATATTTACTAACTAAGATAACCTATTTGTTAGGAATGTAACCAGTATACAGTACGAATTCTATAAAATATACCAATTTAAAGTCAGCACTATCGTAAGGCACCATGGGCGGCCACCTTAGGATGCACTGGCCCTGGGGTGCAAAGGCCAGGTGACTGGCTGGAGAGGAACACAGTGCTCCCCTCCTGTTGATCACTCTATGTAGCACAGAGCACAGTATGCTCGGGATGTGTGAGTAAGTGTAATTGTGACTGTGTATGTATGATTGTGCCTGAGTCTGTATGACAGTTTTCCCCCCTATTTGTAGACGTGTCTGTATATCTTTGTGACTGTGTACCTGAATAACTGTGACTGTATGATTGTGTGCCTGTATGTTTCTGTCTTTATGCATGCATGTATGTCTATTTGGCTGTATATAAGTGTCTGTGTGGCTGGGGAGGAAAGAGACACACAAAGGGACTGGGGGACGAACAAAAGGGCTAGGGGGTTAAAAAGACACAAAAGTATAGGGGGAGGGACACACAAAGGGGTTGTGAGGTGAAAGAGACAAAAAAAGGGGCTGGGGTGAGAGTCGAAGAAAAGGGGCTGAGGGAAGAAAAAGCCATACAAAGGGGTTGCGGAAGGGAGAAAGGGGTTGGAGGAGAAATAACCACACAATGAGGCTTGTAAGGAGAAAGAGCCACACCAAGGGGCTGGTGGGCGGAGAAAGAGTCCCACATAGAGGCTTAGAGGAGAAAATGCTACACAAAAGGACTGGGAGGGTTAAATAGGCAAACAAAGAGGATGGGGCATGAAGAAAGAGCCACACAATAGGGCTTTGGGGAGAAAGAGTCATGTAAAGGAACTGTAGGGGGAGAAAGAGCATCACAAAAGGCCTGGGAATGAGAAAGAGCCTCACAAAGGGGCTGGAGAGGGGAAAACAAGTCACACAAAGGGTCTGGTGGGGAGAAAAAAAGAGCCACACAAAGGGCATGGGAGTGAGAAAGAGTCACACAAAGGGGCTGGAGAGGGGAGAAAAAGACACAAAAAGGGAATCGGTGGGGAAAGAGTGACACAAAGGAGCTGGTGGGGGAGGAACAGCAACATAAAGGAGCTGGTGGAGGAGTAAGAGCCACACGAAGGAGCTAGGTGGGGGAGAAAGAGCCACTCAAAGGGGCTGGTGGGAAAAAAGAGTCACACAAAAGGGCTGGTGGGGGAAAGAGCCACACAAAGCAGCTGGTGGGGAACAAGAGCTACACAAAGTAGGTGGTGAGGGAAAAAGAGCCTCTCAAAGGAGCTGGTGGGGAGAAAGAGCCACCCAAAGTGGGTGAAGGGTGAGGGAAAGCCACAAATTCTTGCACCAGCTATATAGGAATATGATAATTATCTTTGCTTTCCAAAAGTACTGTAAAATGTGTAGGTGTTGCAGAAGAATAATTCTTATTAATTAAAATGCATTATCACAACATTCTATATGAGGTGAAAACCATGTATTATAGAGTTTATTCTCTGTAAACTCAGTTAGTCCCTAGGGGAACATCAGTGAACTTGACTGTGGCCATGTATTTATGAGTCAAGTAGTGCTAGGGATAGATAGTAGTCAAAGGCTGAAAAGGAGGACTGCGAGTTTATTGCCCTTTTGGCCATTAACATACAGTATGTGCAGGCTGTAGACTAAAAGCACTATTTGTTTTCTTATGAAATTAAATTGGAGGTGTGTTGGAATGCCTATTGTATTCTCATCTGCAGCCTTTGCAAGCCCTGCCCCTGAAAGTCTGTGCTGGGGATTACTCCAGTCAGGAGCCGTGTGTGTGCACACAAGTGATCATAACTTTCCAGTGCTTTTCAATGAGCTGTAGAACATAATAAAAAAATACATTATGAGAATAAAAGAGTTCCAACGAATACTATAGAAACTACAAGGGTATTTACCATTCAATATAAACATAATTTTTTGGCTAATCCTATCAGGTCAAACTACAACATGTTCATGGGCATAAAAATTCTTATTCCTTAAGATTAAGAAGAGAAAATTATTTTAGTTTCAATACTTAAGGAACAATGAGACAAAAAAACTATTTCAAAAACATAGTCTTTTAAAATCCTTTATTGCAATGTAAGGTAGTACTCATTCAATAACAGAAAAACTGGATAGAGCTCTAGGGGTGCGAAATAAACGGGTCAATCTCATGCTGGCTTCAGTGCTTTATAGAACAGATTGTGAAGACAGTTTAAAATATCGATGGACTTTAATGGGTTAATTTCTTAATGTTATTTTATAGCTATTAATATCAACACAATTGTATTTTTTGTGTGCTATGTTACAGATTTTCCTTTATCACAAACTGAATTTTAAATCGACATATGGATGCATCCTGCAAAGAACCCATCAAGTATTTTCTGAACAATGTGGAATCAAAATGATTTGTGATAATGTTCAAGGAAAAATCAGACATCCAACATGGTTGTTGAATACATTAGAAAATAATTGACATGCATCTTATGGCTGTTTTGAGCAGATAATGACAGGATGGTCTCACCAGGTGTATTAGGAAAATGACACTGCAGGAAATCATTCTGAATTATGGTTCTAGAAGAACAGTTCAGAGATGCCCGGAGGTAATTTTAAATTATGCCAAAGGTTTTATGTCATAGTAAAAATGTTAATAGGATCTAATAATAGATAGCATTATATTATTTTTAACTGTGCTCAAACTGTCTGAAATACATTTAACAGTGGAAATGGATAGTATTTTTTCTAAAATTCATATTTTCTAATCTTTGAAACTTTTTACATTGATTATTAGGGTACTAATTTACATGTAAGAATATTTAACAATTTCTCATAGCAGACGCTCATACTGTTGCTAATCCAATAAATCATTCTTCTTTATCATTTTCTTTTAAAAATATTCCATTCTTTAGCTGAAAAATAGTATATATAGACTTACATAAAATTATAAAAGGACTCCGCACACTACTATCAATGTGTTTCGTACATACAAACGTACTTCCTCAAGTTAATTTACTGGTTGAAAATGGGATCTGATAGGAAGGAAAGTGTAACTTAGCATGTTAAATGTTTTCCCCTGTTGGCTACTTATTGATCTGTGAATAAAATCAATGTTTAGTGATTGTTCGCTGTCCATTAATCATTGGCATCATTGAATTCCAAATCACGAAACATTGTGCAAGTTGTTTGGTTCCTGATTCGGCTACATTTTGGCTTGGAGTTTGGGGATTCGAACAATTCCCTGATTGTCTCAAATTCAAATTAATTGTAGTTCGTAGCGAGACAAATCTCTAAGTCTACTTTAATCAAATGTATATAATATATACTATAAAGTAGCTCTGACAACCCCTGCAATGGATTTTCAATGAAATTTCAGCATACTCAAAATATATTATAAGGCAAGGGAGTAATGACTTTGTCTTATGCTAAATTCTAAAGTTGATGCAACTACCACTGTCAGGTTTTGTCTCTTCCCCCAACTGTCGCTAGTGACGGCTCTGAGAATAAGTTTTTATCTTGCTCATCGAAAGATAATATTTATAAAAGCTCCTGTGGACTTGTGGATCCTCCGTAGACATCGGTGTTGTTTTCTCACTAATGTGTAAGAGTACAGCACTGATGTGGGCTCCAGGTGGATGAAGTACTACAAAGTAAAGATTGACAAAGGCAGCGCCCACAGGGATAATATAAGGTAAGTATAACTCACCTCTGCTGTAACCCAGCAAAGACCCCAGAGGGTCACAGAGCCACTTTAACTTTTTGAACTGAAAAGCTAAATATAATTTTGATGTATATTACGGTACAAATATGCCCCCCAACATGAATATAGGTAAAGAACCCCCCACAAAATGTGGTTGTATATAGAGAGATAATACTAGAATTGGTAAATTTTCTCTAAAAGTAGAAAAACTTTGATGCTTGATTGTCAATGCAATGTACCAAACACTGTGTTTAAATGTATACCCAGTAATTACTTACTTTTAATTTCCATTTATTGTAATGATGCTAACAATAGCACACTCATTAGCATCTGTAATTGGCAGTTACTAGAAGCTTTATCATAGAGACAATTGCTGCCAGTGGAGGAAAAAAATATAGACCATTCTGAGTTCATATATATATATATTTAAATTATTACTGTGCCAATCTGGCATAGATCTCTCAACTTTAGAAGCAAACATTAAAATGTTAATGTGAGAAAAGTCAGTGAACATGTCTGATTCGATTTGACTGAATCGGTACCATTTGGTTCAAGGCGATTAATATCTGATTTAAAATCAATGCTTTTAGTATCTGAACCCTATACAATGTATAGGATTCAAAATATGTGCAAAGCACCACTTGTAAAACTGAGTCAGGACTAAACTTGGAGATTCATTTTGTGCCAAATCAAAATTCATCAGCTGATCAGGATAATCAGCTGTTAAACAAAAAAAATTAATTCAGAACCCTTCATTAACCTAATCCCGAAGCAACCAAAATAACCAATGGATGACCCCCATAGACTTTTTATTTATTTACCTTAAAAATAAATTCAAAAAGGGAGCCTATGGAGGTCAATATGAACACCATATTAGTATAAGAGAAGTGGGGCCATAACTACTGCAAATTAACAGAGGTTACCTGTTCCCTCCTTGCTCCCACCTATGGATCAGTATGAGTGGCTAATTGATTAAACATGGTGGGCCTAGTCTGCTTTCCTGCCCCCACTTATAGGTGGAGAGTGTCTATTAATTTAATAACCAAGGGATGGCCTAAGGTCTTCCCCCAGAACCACCTTTGCTATTTGAAGCATCTAGGCACAGTGTTTAACAATCATTGTCCATATTTCAGCCATCCAGCAGCATTTGGTCTGAAATCCATGCCAGATTTATTCAAAGCCTGTTATGCAAAATGTGGACATTGTTAAATAGTGTGGACTATGTCCAGATTTTGTAGTCTGAACACAGTCCATAATACATTACATGATTTTTACCTATTCTGTACTTTGATTAGGCTAAACAAATGTAACTTCACGAGAATAATGGCAATCAGAAAGAATGTATTAAAACCTTGTTGCTTTGGGAAAAATCAAATCCTGGTGCTGATCCTTTCTGTAAATTCAAAATAACTTCTGCCTTTTATATTCTCTCTTTAATCACATTATCTATCTATCCATCCATCCATCCATCCATCTATCTATCTATCTATCTGTCTGTCTGTCTGTCTACCTATCTAAGTGACCCCGCAACAAATTGGCAAAACCATCTAGTGACATACATAACCATTCAGACTGCAAAATCTGGACATTGCTCACTCTATTCAGCTATGCCAAACACTGCCAGATGGCTAAAACCTGGCCCCCGATACTTAAAATCTGTGCCTGGCTTTTAAAAAATAATCCAAACCATTTGCCCGCTAGCATTGCTAACCTTTCTAGGGAATGGCAACAATGGCTGCCCATTCGCTAGTTTTAAAATTTAAGTAGGCATGCAGGTGGGGACATAGGGAGGTGAAATATCTCTAATGGAAATATAGGGATATACTGACACCCTACCCCTACCCCCACCCCACCATAGGCTTTTTTTAAATAAATATATATTCCATATAGTAATGAATCACCACATATTGAACCCTTGAGCTGTTGAGAGTTATTTAACTATTTGCCAGCTGGCTGCTACCACTATCAAAGGGCAAATAGTACTTAAAGGGACACTATAGTCACCTGATCAACTTCAGCTTAATGAGGTTGTTCAGGTGAGAACTATAGCTCCCTGCAGCCTTTCTCATGTAAACACTGTATTTTCTGGGAAAATACAGTGTTTACATTGAACGCTAGGAACTCCTCCAGTTGCAGTCACTCAGAGTGAACCAGAGGGACTTCGGAGTTGATGGAGGCATAATATGCCTCCATCCACTCAGATCTGCTGTCAGCAGAGCACAGGGCAGCACTGTGCACAGGATCCTGTGATTCAGTGTCTGCTCCCTCTGCATGCAGACACTGAACGTTCCTCATAGAGATACATTGATTCAATTAATCTCTATGAGGAGATGCTGATTGGCGAGGGCTGTGTTTAAATCAGGTTGGCTCTGCCTCTGATCTGCCTCTTTGTCAGTTTCAGCCAATCCTATGGGGAAGAACTGTGATTGGATCAGGCTACCACATGTCAGCAGACGGCTTGTGTTTCTGAGTCTAACAGCATGCAGATTTACAGCTTCAGGCTTGAATACAGTAAGATTTTTACTATTTTTATGGAGGCATGAGGGCCCAGGGGGGCTAGATGGTGGTGTTAACACTATAGGGTCAGGAATACATGTTTGTGTTCGTGACCCTATAGTGATCCTTTAAAATTCTCATTCACTTGCAAAAATCAAGAGAATCGTAATTTATGAATACATATTTTACAGAATGCAAACTTCTACTACTTTCTATAGGATTCAGATGCAAAAGTGCCAATTTTATTCTGGACACATGCATCTGGGCGTATTATTCAAATGCATGTAAAGCTGCGAATTGCAAATGCGTTTGTAATTTTGAAATATATGTGTATTTGTCCATATGGTGTTAAGCAAATAACCGAGTGTTTAGTGAATAACTCTGTGAGTAGAAGATAATGAATCTTCAAATGTAAATCTTAAATTATAGATAACCAATACTTTTTTACAAGAAGCCCCAAATGAGCTTAGTTTAGGAAAAGAAAGTTAAAAGTTGAGTGAGTGTAAATATCTTTATGAACACATTTCTAAAGTCATTGGCTATGATGTTAAATTATGAACGGACAGGGCATTTTATCTGACCTTTATCTGACATTCCACACTGTAAAAGCATGTTTCACTTCTACTATTCAGTCCTCTACCTTGTCGAGTAAGCAAACGTCACCCTCATCACTACCTTCTCTCACGATTCACAAGGGTCTCTTTAATCTTTAAATAACTACATTATGTTTACTTGACAAGACAGAGGATTGCTTTGTAGAACTGAAACATGCATTTACAGTGTGGAAAGTCAGATACAGTGTATTTCTCTGGTTAACCTCCGGAAACCTAAATTATTATTATATTACTTATTATTATGAACTAAGATGATATTAAAAATGGGCTTGCTTTGCTCAGTCACTTTTTTCTTTAAGCACATTATGGGTAGCATGTTTTTTTTTTATTTTGGTTTAGTGTGTTTTATTGAATGTCTGAGGAGCAGTTTCAGGTAGGCACTAGTAAAGTTTCTACGGTGTTGAAGTACTTAGGGACAGTATGTTGGTTCAATGAACTCTCTCCACATCTTTCAGCTCAAAATAGGTTCCACAGTTTTTTCATCTTTTTGAGTAGCCTACTACTAAGGCATTTATATCCCCCCCTATTTTTCACATTTTTTAAGAGATATATCCTCTTCATCAGTAAATATTGGTGGACCTGGGGTACATGCCATCTTCCATTAAGGGGACTTTGTCAACCCCCGTTTTTTCCCTTTTCTACCTTTTGAACCCTGTCATTTTGACTAGTCACCGTGTCAAGTTATACTCTGTTAGTGGTCCATGGCTTTTTCTTTCCACCTTAAATTAGAGTTGAATACCACAGAGACCTCTGGGGTCTTGTTAAGCTCTGTCTTTCACATTTTTACTGAAAATCATTTTAATTCATAAGAAAAGTTAGGGTTCTCCTTTCTTACCTACTGTTATGCCCACTATAGGTTCCTTCAATTTTAGGAGTCCTTGTTTTTAGCATTATTTGGAATTTCTGGTCAGGGTTACCCCCTGTTTAGGGGAGTGCAGTTACAGGTGACCTTGTGGTGGTTGTCCATCAGCCCTTGGCAAACTCCCAGGCTGAGGGACAGTTTCCCATACTTTTTTCCTTTTTCATATGTAATTAGTTAATTATAAGTTCAAGAGTTGGAGTCCAAAGTGAAGAGCAAGTTGTTGTTGATTCATTCTCCAGGATAGAGAACCAAGAGAAGCAGGTTAGTACCAACCTAGAAAACCATTTCAAAGGATCCAGGATAGTAAAGCAAGCTTTATAATTACATTTTAAATACTTAAAAATACAGAGATATATAATCACTCAGTCAAACCTACTGTATTCTGTGTGTTTTGGTAATTATTGTAAATGTGAATATTCTGAGCTTCCCATCACTTAGAGTGGAATATTCTCTGGTTCATTCTGTCAAGGTGCCATCTGCTGGTTTTTATTATGAAATAGTCTGTTGGCCAGACATTGGAGACCTCTTAATTAATTATTCTGTTCCTCGCAATGTGGTTACATATTTTCAATTCTCACCATAAATATTCTGTACCATCTGTTTTTACTTCAACACTAAACAATTGGAACAGGTCCCTGAAGTACATTGTTATCCCAAGATTGGGTTTTTGGTAATTTAGTGTTCTTTCCATTGTACCAAAATTCTTCACTTTAATATCCTGCAGATTAAGCACAATGACAATTTAGCATTTGAAATAAGGTAATTTAATTTGAAATTGCTCCTCTACAAAATTATAACATTCAATGTGTACCACATGATGTGTAAGACGTTGCATACTGACAAACAAACAAAAATGAATTTGTTTGGGTGTGAAGTGTGAATTCTGTGATTGATCTTTCCATCTGGATATCAACTGTTACATCTGGATAACACATTCCTACTTTTAGCTGTATTTGCTCTCACAAGTTATATGTCTTGGCTGTAACATCTGTTTTAAAAGTGACAGACTAATTAGGACATTTTTTTTCCTTCTACTGAGTGCACTCATAACGAGAAAATTAATGGTCACATATATGATCAAGAATATTATAACCGCTACTTTAGAATCACATAGAAATCTATGAGCTGCTGACTATTTTGTTCTGTAATATATTACATATCTGTAAATAACATTACTGAATATATCATTAAACGTTGCCTAAAACTTGTGTTAACCTATATGTGATGTTCTGCTATAATCATTCTGTTCTAAGATTTAGATGTTATCACATTTAAGTCATTTCATTAGCAGGGTACACATTGCACTTACCATGTTCAAAGACGAAGAAAAAAATGAACTTATAACAATGATTGATGAGCCACAAGGCATACCTTACGAACAAATACTTACATTTAGTAGATAACAAAGCATAATGTTTAATATTCCAGGAAGTGATATTTGCCTTGAAAGAAACCAAAAAGCAAAGCAGCAATAATTTTATGTTCTGTTTATGGATCACTCACAGCAACTGATGGAGATATCTAGGAGACCTAAAAACCCATCAAGGTGTATCAAGAATTGGAGAGGAGACTTTTAAATAATAAAGGCGTAGATCAAAATTTTACAGACCCTTTTCCTTCCTGAACTCATAAATATTTATAATAATAAGTAATGCATTTTAAGAGTTGTCCAAATTGTTACTGCTGTGTAAATAAATTATAAGTTAAAAAATATGTCACCGAGGGTTTTAGAGATATGTACTGAGAAATGTATTTCAATAAAAGCCATGGAAGGCACTCATAAGTCAAGAACAGGAAAATTAGACAGGTGCTTTGATCCAAAAGACATAATAGTAGAAGAGAGACAGCAGCGCAGCATTCCTCATTGAAAATGGCAATTCTACACTCTGTACACAACAACTGCTTCATCTTAATAAAGTGGTTGTGGTACCTGAAGTTCTTTGGTGCTATTTTGCCTTCCAGTGCCTGTCACATTGCCTCTCCCCTAATGCATGGTTAATGCAGAAGCATTCCCTCAAGCAATGAAAGCAAGACAGGGATAGGCTGAGAGCCTCACTGATGCACTTAGCCTATCACTGGCCACCCATTGTGAGTAATCGTACATATGTTTTTTTAAGCGATAATAGGCAAGCAGAGTGAATGCTTTAACGTTGGTCAAGCACCAGAGAAGAAGAAGTATGATGGGTGCCTAGGAAGTGTATGTCAGTGTCAAACAATGTCGATAAAGCTTTAACATTGGAAGGTAATACTGTGATGGGGACTCCAGGCACCACAACACTGGCGTACATACGCCCTGCAACCCGGGTATGTACGCCAGTGCGGCCATGGCCGCATTTTGCCAGGGGCAGTGGAATCACATTGAGGGCGGGCGGGCGTGCGAGGGAGCATTCTCCCCTGAGCTTTCTCTGCTCAGCTTCCTCATGCGCACCACAGTGATGCCGGAGCCGGAATATGACATCACTCTGGCTCCGGCATCAGTAAGAGGCGCACGAGGGAGCTGAACAGGAGGATCAGTGCTCCCTTGCCGCCTGCAGTGACCGGCGGCCCAGCAGCCCCACTGGACCCCAGGGAAAGCAGGAATGCCCTCAGCACTCCCAAAGGTTGGGAGGCTGGGAGATTAAATAAATAAAAAAAATGTGAGTGTGTATGTGTGTTAGTGTCAGTGTGTGTATGTGTGTATCAGTGAGTGTGTTAGTTGTGTGTTAGTTTGTGTCTGTCTGTTAGTGTGTGTCCGTTATTGAGTGTGTGTCTGCTAGTGAGTCTGTGTGGTGACTGTTAGTGTGTGTTTGTCAGGGAGAGTGAATGTTTTGTAAGTGAGTGTGTATGTTTGTCTGTCTGTCAGTGAGTGTGTATGTATGTCTGTCACTGAGTGTGTGTTTGTCAGTAAATGTGTGTGTCTGTTAGCTAGTGTGTATGCATCTGTTCGTGAGAGTGTGTGTGTGTCTGTTAGTGAGTGTGTGTGTATGCTTGTCTGTTAGTGAGTGTGTGTTTGTTAGTGAGAGTGTATATGTGTTTGTCAGTGAGTGTATGTGGGTCTGTCACTGTGAGTGTGTGTCTGTATGTGTGTGTGTGTAGGTATGTGTATCTTTGTGTGTGTCTGCATGTGTGTGTGTGTGCCTGTATGTGGGTCTGTATGTGTATCTCTTGGTCTGCATGGGTATCTGTTTGTCTTTATGTGTATCTGAATGTTTGTCATTAAAGGACCACTATAGTGCCAGGAAAACAAACTAGTTTTCCTGGCACTATATAGTCCTTACATCCCTCTACCCTTGTGGCCCCCCTCCCACTGGGCTGAAGGGGTTAAAACCCCTTCAGTACTTGTCTTTCTCCAGCACCGGGCTCCCTTGGCACTGGGGATCTCTCTGCCCTGATCCGCCTCTCAGCACCGAATGCACATGCGCGGCAAGAGCCGCGCGTGCATTCAAACCGCCCATAGGAAAGCATTACTCAATGCTTTCCTATGGACATCCAGTGTCAAATCACAGTGAGAATCGCGGAAGCACCTCTAGTGGCTGTCAGTGAGACAGCTACTAGAGGCTGGATTAACCCTCATGAAACATAGCAGTTTCTCTGAAACTGATATGTTTTCAGCTGCAGAGTTACAACTAGAGGGACCCTGCGACCTCTGCGACCAGGTGCCCGCCATGTGTTGCAGCCCCGGCCTGCGCAGTGTAAGCACCAGGACGGCCCACAGATCAGTTTTCGCACCGGGGCCCCATGGATCGTGTGTACGCCACTGCACTATAACCTCTCCTTTAAGATGAAGTAGTAATGGTGCCCATAGTGTTAATTTGTCTGAGATGGGTCTATATCAATATGCATGCGTGTAAAGTGCATCTAAGGAGCAAATTAGGTAGAAAGAGTCAATGGGGGGTACAAGTGAAACAAAAATATTTAATAACAAATGTAAAGAGAATCAAGATAGGAGTGATAAAAACATCATGCAAAACTGACCAACATAAAAATCAAATAGCATAATAAAATAGCAAGTACAATTGGTAATGAAATGGTGAACATCACACAATTCCAATTTTTAGAAAAACAAAGATTATTATAGTAAAATGAATGTGTACATATCACATAAGTGGAAATCTTTGATTAAATGATTCTTCTTGTATCACCATTACTGTTAAAATCATTGTAAAGTTAGATGAAAACGATTTTATGCTGTTTGAAACAAGAATAAAAACGTATAATGTGTAACAACAGCTGCACTCTTTTGAAGCAGGAACACAGAAAGTGATTATATTTCTGGCATATTACATCAAGCTGGCAAAACAGAATAAAATAAAGAAGTGCACATAATTAATCCAGTAATACAGAGATACGAAAGCAATACAATGAATCATATCATATAAAAATAAAATCGTAAAATTAACCTAGCAACCTGCCAAACAATCGTTCACTTGCTTTTTTAAAGGACCTATCCATTTGCTGATTGAGACTAAAATACCAAAGGAGGATCTTTCACTGGTCTTCCTTATCCCCTTATTTGTGGACATCTGGTGTGGCTGAAATTCAGTAATATGGGTTGGATGGATCACTGTCCATGCACATGCCCTCAACCATGGGAAGCACTTTGGGTCTCTATAATAAAACATTGGGAGGACTTGCTATATTCCCAATTGAGGGTAGTAATATAATAACTGAGGAAAGGAAGTTAAGTAGATATGTCAATGTCCTCCCTTACACCGCCACCCATGGACTTGAGGAGGGGGTATTGAAACAAAGCGGGTGGTGGATATTCTACTGTCCAATCCCCCACGCCCACACCGGTGGGCTTCAGGGGGGAGGGTCTTAAAACAATAGTGAGGGGGGAATACATCTAACACCTGTAAACAAAAAATGTCATACTTACTGTCAGAAGTCTTCTTTCTTGTTAAGACTTCTTTTCTTCAGCCCCTCAAAAAGGCCTGCCTGTACTTGCCTGACAATATGTTTTGATTGGTTTATTACAACCCAAACAATCAGAGTGCTCTGGCTGAGATTTCAAGGCATGTGAAGTCCTTTATAAAGGCTTTTCCCAACTGGTAAATCCCAATCAACCTACAACCATCGCAGATCACACTTGACATTTTTATTTTTGGCAGCATGGTATTGGTTTTTTGTTGCTTATTTATTTTAATAGTAGGGTCAGAATTATTAAAATATTTGGGATTTTTTTTACCATTACTATAGGGTTAAAGACACTAGTTGACATTATATAATGGAATTTCCTTTTCTCTCTTGAATGTAGACTCCAAACACCATGACCACTTCAAATCAGTAAAGTGATCACGGTACTCTACTAGGGTCGCTGTTAGAGATTTTTCAATGTCACTGATAATGTTGCAAGATCATCCAGTGGCGCAAATGCTTTTCCAGGATTCCTAGGGTTAAGACACTGATTGAGTAGCTCAGTGTCCCTCCTGCGGTGAGCATATAAAACGCAAGGCAGATGAAGCGGGTAAATGTAAAAAAAATATATATTGCTTTTTAAGCCTGCAGAATGGGACTATTGTCCCATCAAAGCAAAAGCTTTTAAATAAGACAGTTATCTCAAAGTGATGGATGCACATCTAAAGTTATACATTTTTAAATTATGAAAATTATATTTAAATTTATTACATACCCTGGTTTGAACTAGCAATGTGTCAGTATCTAGAAGTGTCTGGTAAATAACAGGTCAGTCAGCTTTTCTGGATAAAGCTATTATAATATTTAGCATTCAGTATCCATCTTCTTGTATAACTCAATGTTATTTCTAATTTGATTCAGTTGTTAACAGGAAGGGTACTGAGGATTCTGATTACAGTGTGCTCCTATAAAATGTATTTCTTCAAGCTAATGTTTGCTGGACCATTTAATTCATCAAACGGTATTTAGTTTCTCTTTTTTCTTGGCTCAGCAAATTTTATTTTAGCTAAATGTACAAAACTCCCACTCAATTTAGGTTCTGATGAATTTTCACCATTTACACATCAACAATCTTATTTTTATTAAAGAATTATGATCTCCTTTAAGATATCACTATTTTAAAAATAATTTTATTCAAGATCAAGTATCGTAAGAGCCTTAAAAGCTATGGAAATGTTGCACTTTAAAATGAGCCTTGGATTTCAAAATTAAGTTGATAGAAGACAGGAGAGGGAGCACCACCTTTTCTACCATTTACAGCAAGACTCCAGCGATGGGAGTGTATAGATTGGACAGCCACCAGACAGTATGACACACAACAACATATGGGACAATGTTTGAAACTATGTATGGTATACTGATTGTTATTGACCTGGTACGTGTATTAATTGTGTCTGACTCTGTATTCTGTAAAATGTGGCAATGTTAAAGTGGAATATCGCAGATGTATCAACTGAATGTAAAACAATAAACTTCAACTAGAAAAGCTACAATTTCTGGGGAAATTGTGTGAAGTGTTCTTGCCTCCACCAGTAGTCTACAACTGGAGTGGGCGGAGTAACTGTTATCATTTATAGAGCACATTTAATTGCAATGTTGTTGCACAGTTACATTAAACCATACATTTACAAAAACATTAGCAGGTGTTCAAAAGGCCCTGTCTATGACATCACTTGCTGCTGCAGCCTGGCACAGGTCAGAGTATTTTGGCGGTTGCCATCTTCAAACGGTCGTATTTTAAAAACTATAAATCCTAGTAGTCTACAACTGGAGTGGGCGTTGTAACTGGGTGGAGTGGCTGGAGTAACTGTTGTGTGGTTGGAGTGGCTGGAGTAACTGTGGAAAGGTTGGAGTGTGGTTCACTCACTCTACAGCAAGTGAGAAGCTTTGAAATCTTTCAAATCCCTCCAACATTCCACCAACTGCCAACAGGAACTAATAGATCTCAAATAGGGCAGAGAAGAGCGGTTAAAAACAAACGGCTCCAAATCGCTCACTTCACTGGTGGTTGCCATCTTCAAACGGTCGTATTTTAAAAACTATATATCCTACAGCGAAGAGCTTTATATTGTGAGAATCACAAGACCCAGACCTTGATGCATAGTATGTCTCTGAAGTATTAAAAATGAAGGCACAGTCGCAGTTTAGAAATTGCACTTCAAATTTGAGCTTTGTAGAGTGAAGTTTCAATGAATGTCAATGGACGGCGTTAGGTGCAAACAAATGATTATATTGTGAAAACGAATGCAGTGTAGTTAATGCAGAGTGTGTGTCAGTGTAGTGAATGCAAAGTAAATGTCAGCGTAGTAAATGCAGAGTGTGTGCATAGTGTAGTGAATGCAGAGAGTGTGTTAGTGTGTAATGAATGCAGTGTGTGTTAGTGTAGTGAATGCAGAGTGTGTGTTTCCCAATAACTCCAGCGCGTTACCAGCTGCAAGCATGCCAGAGGCCCCTGGCACACTCAAACCTAAAGGGGTGAAACCACTTGAAATAAGAATGGGTCTAGGGGCCTCCTGGCACCATTTTGATTAAGTTTTTATGGTGCCTTGAGTGTTCCTTTAATAGCAACCATGTGTACAGTGTAATGCCATACACTTTAACTGGCCAATCATAGAGTAAAGTACGCTCAAGGAGATCCCTTACAGGCACATTATGGTTAGAAACAGCTTACAAACCATATGTTTTGTGTGTTTTACCAATAAGCAACACATCTACAAGTGGTTGGTATCACTGCAAGCAGACATTACTAATGGACAGCCAGAAAAAAATTGCAACAAGTTTTTAGTACGGTTATTAATTATTAGCTGCTACTAACTACCTGCCTTTAATAGTGACAGATTATAGTAACTAAACTCAAGAGGCAACAATTAATCAGAGCACCTGTCTAGCAAAGACTTTTCATTGAGCTGTTTTGGGGAGTCTATGATTGGACAGCCCAGAAAGTCTGGGCGGGCTTAGAAGGGGAGGGCTTCCATAGGCAGTGGACAGAGAACTGTAGGTTTTGCAAACTGTTTTTAGATATATCCCCAATGAAAAAATGCATGATAAAATATATGCAATTTTTAATTTGGGGTATATATAACAGTGATTTTTAATGAATTTTGTATTCGGGCAGGGGATGTCCTTTTAAGGTATCTGATGAGGTCACAGCATTGTGGTGATGTCATTGACAGTTTAGGCTATATATATCTGCTGCACAGGACCTACCTTAACAGTTATTACTGTATAACCATGGCAGAAGAATTTGCAAGAGAGAAGAAGCAGATGTTTCCAGCTCTTTCGAGAGAAACAACACATGGCAAGGTGAATGGGGGTTATGTACTCACTAAATCCATGCACCCCCTGCCCATTTGACCTTCTAACCCAGTTCCTTTCCTTCTTATGCCCAATGTATGGCGATAAGATCCATATGGACCCCCCATATAAGTATAATAATTTTGGTGACTAATTTGATGCCTCATCATCAGAAAACATAAAATGGAATGTGAATAGTCATAGAAGATATACCAATATATGCATGCATAAAATCGTTATAAATGATTCTCTGTTTTAGGCATCTTCCATTAGAGCCAAGCCAACAAAGAGAAATACGTCTTCGGGGATCAAACTTCCACCATGTCCTAATAATCGGATTCCGATGCTAACCGCAAATCCCTCAGAAAAGGTATACGCTACAATTTAAATCCATAGTCTGATTCATATTAGGAAGGGAACATTTTACAGACACAGGCTGTAAACCTGAGATTTTTTTTTACATTGTCATTTTCTTGATATATATATTTTTTTTTAGTTTATTGTGGATGTCATTCTCCAACAAAGTATAAATTATTTTTAAAAAAATCACATTAATATGTACATTTTACATATGTTCTGTAATCTACATTAACTGAATTTCTATTTGTTTAGGTGGATTTCATTAGAGCACCCCCAGCAGAACAATTTGTGGATGTTCCTTCTGGAGTGAAATTTCCAGTGTGTCCTAAACAACCTGTCCAGTTCTGTACCACCAAGCTCTCAGAAAAGGTATTTAATACTAATCCAGACTAGTAAGCAGATATTTTCAAGACAATTGAAATAGGGCTACGGATTGATATGAAGGGTTGTATATTTAATGCCAAGCCATGGAATGATTAATTAAAGTAAGCATTAAAAGATTTTATAAATTAGTATCTCACATCAATCATTAGTTCTATTGTAGATTATTAACTCTTCTACCATATAACAAAATAGCTGAAGTGGATAAGCATTAGTCTACTATGTTTAACCTACTATGTTTAACCTTTCAAACAATCCCCAATTATTTCATATATTGGTTGTTTTATGCTAGTGAGTGTTCTTCAGAATAGGTTTACAGAATGAGTGCACAAATGTTTTATGTTATAATGTTTTTGCAGCTTTTTAAGCCAAGTCCATCATTTGACCTTGAGGATCCATATTGTCATTTGATGAGGACAACCTACAATAACCTGCATGACCCATACTTAAAAGAATATTACCAGAGTAAAGTACCCCGACAACGGATCCGTCAGCAGGGATTTATCACCAGTGATGATAAGGTAGGATAAAAAAACAAAAGCAAGCAACATGCCACTACCATTTAATTTTACACTAACATATTGCATACATAAATTTAACTGACTGACATGGAATTAAAAGAAAATGTCTTGTTTAGGTTGTTTGCTCTTTAAAAGAGTACAACGAGTACAGGGAGTACCTCTCAAGCATACATAGAAAGAAAATGAAAAACGTAAGTTGGATTCAGATTTATAGTAAAAACAGTCAACATAGTAGACAAAGTGTAATTTTCAGTGGGATGATATTTAGCTACTCAAATTAAAAACAATTTTAAAAAGATGAAAAAATAATAATAATCTGTTTGTTTTTTAGAAGTTAGAGAAACAAGGTAGACAAAATTCGTCTTCTAACCAATGATGCTCCCAAGATTGTTAGAAAACGTACTTCTTAATAAAAGTTCATTACTAGTTGACAATTTTGCCACATGTGATTTCCTGCAAAACAGTTCAAACATATGAAAATATGTCATCATACGAACATGTGGGTTAAAATATGAAATTGTATTTAAAGAAAAACTCTAGCACTATAACAATTTTGTCTAATTGAATTGGTTGTAGCGTCTGCAATCCACGGCACCTGCTCCATGGTTAATGTTAAATCACGAATAGTTTAACACCTAATGAGGGGCCTACTGCACATCCCTTGCTTGGAGTAGTTACACTCCACATTAGCTATACCAGTGTATAGCAGCAATAGATGTCTGTGATACTCTGAGAGCCAGCAGGTGGCGTTCCAATCACTGCCAACTATTGCTGCTTGAACTAATGTTTAAGTATGTGTCTAAACAGTAGAGGGGGGCTGGACAGCGGGCGTCCAGGGACCTTCATTCAGTGTTTAACAAATTGAAAATGATTCAGCTCCCAGGTACTCCAGTGTTACTTTAACAAACAATATAAAAAATCATACAGATTGGCCTTTAATCAGATACAGTCCGAGGTGTTTGCTGGTACCATTATACACAAGGCAAATAAGCACAAACTTCATATTTTAACTCGTAAAATTGGGCATTCATGTCATTAGGGATTCTTCAATTGTGGATTAATAAAAATGATTTGAAAATTATATTTGCTTTGTTTCTTGGTATTTGCGTGTTGTTACATGTGTATTCCTGCAAAGCAATTCAAAGAAAAATACAGATGTTAATTTTGATTGCGCTAACTGATTGGGAGTAATGTCTAAACACAGTACTATGAACTCTATCAATCACTAAACAGTAAAGACAAAAAGGAAATTGGGTGCACACCCAGAACATGCATTTCACAGGAATGGTGCTTCCATAGAGAGCAAGATATATACATCATACAGAAGGAACAAGGCACACATACAAATCTATTTTTTATTTTATAAGACTACTTGAAATCACGTATCTCAGCAAACAAATATGGGGATCCATGCCCACCATATGGCCATATCATATTGTGTTAAGCCCAGCACTACTTCACAGTATCCCAATATCGGTGGGTCCTTCACTAATTCCGGTGTAGGAGACAAATCAAAGAGTGCTAGTGCTAAGTGCGTTGCAGTGTATTTTAATAATCTGTTGTAAAAGTTCTTACAATAAAAATGAAGAACAGAAACTGGTAATTGTAAAACTCATAAGTGGGGGTGACCTCTGAGGAATAATATATACAAAAGTTCTTACAACAGATTATTAAAATACACTTTTGCTTATTTAGCACTCTCACTATTAAATTTTTCTCCCATGGTAGAATTAGTGTGGGACCCAGTGATATCTAATATATCTAATCATCAACTTATCAAAAAGCATCCTATTTATCTAAATGTGTGTCCGCTTTTGGGCTATCCCATGAAAATCTTTCTAAGATCTCATAATAAGTGCTAAACTAAAAGAAATGTACCTCAAATGTGCATGTAATAAAAAACAAAAACAAACAGCAACTAGAAAAGCTACAATTTCTGGGGAAATTGTGTGAAGTGTTCTTGCCTTTACCAGTAGTCTACAACTGGAGTGGGCGTTGTAACTGGGTGGAGTGGCTGGAGTAACTGTTGTGTGGTTGGAGTGGCTGGAGTAACTGTGGAAAGGTTGGAGTGTGGTTCACTCACTCTGCAGCAAGTGAGAAGCTTTGAAATCTTTCAAATCCCTCCAACATTCCACCAACTGCCAACAGGAACTAATAGATCTCAAATAGGGCAGAGAAGAGCGGTTAAAAACAAACGGCTCCAAATCGCTCACTTCACTGGTGGTTGCCATCTTCAAACGGTCGTATTTTAAAAACTATAAATCTTACAGCGAAGAACTTTATATTGTGAGAATCACAAGACCCAGACCTACATTTGATGATGCATAGTATGTCTCTGAAGTATTAAAAATGAAGGCACAGTCGCAGTTTAGAAATTGCACTTCAAATTTGAGCTTTGTAGAGTGAAGTTTCAATGAATGTCAATGGACGGCGTTAGTTGCAAACAAATGATTATATTGTGAAAACTATCAGGACTATGGCTTAGCCGTTGACATGTTTAGTGGCAGCAGGGATAGCTGAACGTTTTGATATAAGATTTGTGTAGGTGGGCCTGAAAATAAGGGAGTGGTGGCAGTTTAGAAATCATGTCCTGATTTTTCAGCTTTTGCCAGCTCCCACTCTAGCTTTGCCATTCATTCCTATGGGACAAATTTCGCCACAAGAACGACGATATTCCGTGAACCATTCGGCGAAACGTTCCACAAAGTAATAGCAATCCGATCGGGAACAATCTGCACGTTTTGGTAAATTTTTGTCTATGTAGTGTAAAAACTGTAGGAGGAGTTAGGGTGGCAAATTTTGCTATAATAATAATAATAATAACTAGAAAAGTTACAATTTCTGGGGAAATTGTGTGAAGTGTTCTTGCCTCCACCTGTAGTCTACAACTGGAGTGAGCGGAGTAACTGTTATCATTTACATAGCACATTTAATTGCAACGTTGTTGCACAGTTACATTAAACCATACATTTATAAAACATTAGCAGGTGTTCAAAAGGCCCTGTCTATGACATCACTTGCTACTGCAGCCTGACACAGGTCAGAGTATTTTGGCGGTTGCCATCTTCAAACGGTCGTATTTTAAAAACTATAGATCCTACAGTGAAGAGCTTTATATTGTGAGAATCACAAGACCCAGACCTACATTTTGATGCATAGTATGTCTCTGAAGTATTAAAATTGAAGGCACAGTCGCAGTTTAGAAATTGCACTTCAAATATGAGCTTTGCAGAGTGAAGTTTCAATGAAAGTCAATGGACGGCGTTAGTTGCAAACAAATTATTATATTGTGAAAACTATCAGGACTATGGCTTAGCCGTTGACATGTTTAGTGGCAGGAGGGATAGCTGAACGTTTTGATATAAGATTTGTGTGGGTGGGCCTGAAAATAAGGGAGTGGTGGCAGTTTAGAAATCATGTCCTGATTTTTCAGCTTTTGCCAGCTCCCACTCTAGCTTTGCCATTCATTCCTATGGGACAAATTTTGCCACAAGAACGACGATATTCCGTGAACCATTTGGCGAAACGTTCCACAAAGTAATAGCAATCCGATCGGGAACAATCTGCACGTTTTGGTACATTTTTGTCTATGTAGTGTAAAAACTGTGGGAGGAGTTAGGGTGGCAAATTTTGCTATAATAAGAATAAGAATAATAATAATAATATATATGTGAGATAACATTAAGTGGTCTTGCTATGCAAGAACACTTAAATATATATGTGAGATAACATTAAGTGGTCTTGCTATGCAAGAACACTTACTAAGAATAATAATATATATGTGAGATAACATTAAGTGGTCTTGCTATGAAAGAACACTTAATAATATATATGTGAGATAACATTAAATGGTCTTGCTATGCAAGAACACTTAATAATAATATATATGTGAGATAACATTAAGTGGTCTTGCTATGCAAGAACACTTAATAATAATAATAATATATATGTGAGATAACATTAAGTGGTCTTGCTATGCAAGAACACTTAATATATATGTGAGATAACATTAAGTGGTCTTGCTATGCAAGAACACTTAATAATATATATGTGAGATAACATTAAGTGGTCTTGCTATGCAAGAAAACTTCATAAAGGATGTTTGTGTAGTGGATGCTGTGTGTATAGTTAATGCAGAGTGTATGTTAGTGTAGTGAAAGCAGAGTGTGTGTCAGTGTAGTTAATGCAGAGTGTGTGTTAGTGTAGTGAATGCAGAATGTGTGTCAGTGTAGTGAATGCATAGTAAATGTCAGCGTAGTAAATGCAGAGTGTGTGCATAGTGTAGTGAATGCAGAGAGTGTGTTAGTGTGTAATGAATGCAGTGTTTGTTAGTGTAGTGAATGCAGAGTGTGTGTTGCCAAATAACTCCAGCGTGTTACCAGCTACAAACATGCCAGAGGCCCCTGGCACACTCATACCTAAAGGGGTGAAACCACTTGAAATAAGAATGGGTCTAGGGGCCTCCTGGCACCATTTTGATTAAGTTTTTATGGTGCCTTGAGTGTTCCTTTAATAGCAACCATGTGTACAGTGTAATGCCATACACTTTAACTGGCCAATCATAGAGTAAAGTACGCTCAAGGAGATCCCTTACAGGCACATTATGGTTAGAAACAGCTTACAAACCATATGTTTTGTGTGTTTTACCAATAAGCAACACATCTACAAGTGGTTGGTATCACTGCAAGCAGACATTACTAATGGACAGCCAGAAAAAAATTGCAACAAGTTTTTAGTACGGTTATTAATTAGTAGCTGCTACTAACTACCTGCCTTTAATAGTGACAGATTATAGTAACTAAACTCAAGAGGCAGCAATTAATCAGAGCACCTGTCTAGCAAAGACTTTTCATTGAGCTGTTTTGGGAAGTCTATGATTGGACAGCCCAGAAAGACTGGGCGGGCTTAGAAGGGGAGGGCTTCCATAGGCAGTGGACAGAGAACTGTAGGTTTTGCAAACTGTTTTTAGATATATCCCCAATGAAAAAATGCATGATAAAATATATGCAATTTTTAATTTGGGGTATATATAACAGTGATTTTTAATGAATTTTGTATTCGGGCAGAGGATGTCCTTTTAAGGTATCTGATGAGGTCACAGCATTGTGGTGATGTCATTGACAGTTTAGGCTATATATATCTGCTGCACAGGACCTACCTTAACAGTTATTACTGTATAACCATGGCAGAAGAATTTGCAAGAGAGAAGAAGCAGATGTTTCCAGCTCTTTCGAGAGAAACAACACATGGCAAGGTGAATGGGGGTTATGTACTCACTAAATCCATGCACCCCCTGCCCATTTGACCTTCTAACCCAGTTCCTTTCCTTCTTATGCCCAATGTATGGCGATAAGATCCATATGGACCCCCCATATAAGTATAATAATTTTGGTGACTAATTTGATGCCTCATCATCAGAAAACATAAAATGGAATGTGAATAGTCATAGAAGAGATTACTTTACTTTACCGATATATGCATGCATAAAATCGTTATAAATGATTCTCTGTTTTAGGCATCTTCCATTAGAGCCAAGCCAACAAAGAGAAATACGTCTTCGGGGATCAAACTCCCACCATGTCCTAATAATCGGATTCCGATGCTAACCGCAAATCCCTCGGAAAAGGTATACGCTACAATTTAAATCCATAGTCTGATTCATATTAGGAAGGGAACATTTTACAGACACAGGCTGTAAACCTGAGATTTTTTTTTACATTGTCATTTTCTTGATATATATATATTTTTTTAGTTTATTGTGGATGTCATTCTCCAACAAAGTATAAATTATAAAAAATAAATCACATTAATATGTACATATTACATATGTTCTGTAATCTACATTAACTGAATTTCTATTTGTTTAGGTGGATTTCATTAGAGCACCCCCAGCAGAACAATTTGTGGATGTTCCTTCTGGAGTGAAATTTCCAGTGTGTCCTAAACAACCTGTCCAGTTCTGTACCACCAAGCTCTCGGAAAAGGTATTTAATACTAATCCAGACTAGTAAGCAGATATTTTCAAGACAATTGAAATAGGGCTACGGATTGATATGAAGGGTTGTATATTTAATGCCAAGCCATGGAATGATTAATTCAAGTAAGCATTAAAAGATTTTATAAATTAGTATCTCACATCAATCATTAGTTCTATTGTAGATTATTAACTCTTCTACCGTATAACAAAATAGCTGAAGTGGATAAGCATTAGTCTACTATGTTTAACCTACTATGTTTAACCTTTCAAACAATCCCCAATTATTTCATATATTGGTTGTTTTATGCTAATGAGTGTTCTTCAGAATAGGTTTACAGAATGGGTGCACAAATGTTTTATGTTATAATGTTTTTGCAGCTTTATAAGCCAAGTCCATCATTTGACCTTGAGGATCCATATTGTCGTTTGATGAGGACAACCTACAATAACCTGCATGACCCATACTTAAAAGAATATTACCAGAGTAAAGTACCCCGACAACGGATTCGTCAGCAGGGATTTATCACCAGTGATGATAAGGTAGGATAAAAAAACAAAAACAAGCAACATGCCACTACAATTTAATTTTACACTAACATATTGCATACATAAATTTAACTGAATGACATTGAATCAAAAGAAAATGTCTTGTTTAGGTTGTTTGCTCTTTAAAAGAGTACAACGAGTACAGGGAGTACCTCTCAAGCATACATAGAAAGAAAATGAAAAACGTAAGTTGGATTCAGATTTATAGTAAAAACAGTCAACATAGTAGACAAAGTGTAATTTTCAGTGGGATGATATTTAGCTACTCAAATTAAAAACAATTTTAAAAAGATGAAAAAATAATAATAATCTGTTTGTTTTTTAGAAGTTAGAGAAACAAGGTAGACAAAATTCGTCTTCTAACCAACGATGCTCCCAAGATTGTTAGAAAACGTACTTCTTAATAAAAGTTCATTACTAATTGACAATTTTGCCACATGTGATTTCCTGCAAAACAGTTCAAACATATGAAAATATGTCATCATACGAACATGTGGGTTAAAATATGACATTTTATTTAAAGAAAAACTCTAGCACTATAACAATTTTGTCTAATTGAATTGGTTGTAGCGTCTGCAATCCACGGCACCTGTTCCATGGTTAATGTTAAATCACGAATAGTTTAACACCTAATGAGGGGCCTACTGCACATCCCTTGCTTGGAGTAGTTACACTCCACATTAGTTATACCAGTGTATAGCAGCAATAGATGTCTGTGATACTCTGAGAGCCAGCAGGTGGCGTTCCAATCACTGCCAACTATTGCTGCTTGAACTAATGTTTAAGTATGAGTCTAAACAGTAGAGGGAGGCTGGACAGCGGGCGTCCAGGGACCTTCATTCAGTGTTTAACAAATTGAAAATGATTCAGCGCCCAGGTACTCCAGTGTTACTTTAACAAACAATATAAAAAATCATACAGATTGGCCTTTAATCAGATACAGTCCGAGGTGTTTGCTGGTACCATTATACACAAGGCAAATAAGCACAAACTTCATATTTTAACTCGTAAAATCGGGCATTCATGTCATCAGGGATTCTTCAATTGTGGATTAATAAAAATGATTTGAAAATTATATTTGCTTTGTTTCTTGGTATTTGCGTGTTGTTTCATGTGTATTCCTGCAAAGCAATTCAAAGAAAAATACAGATGTTAATTTTGATTGCGCTAACTGATTGGGAGTAATGTCTAAACACTGTACTATGAACTCTATCAATCACTAAACAGTAAAGACAAAAAGGAAATTGGGTGCACACCCAGAACATGCATTTCACAGGAATGGTGCTTCCATAGAGAGCAAAATATATACATCATACAGAAGGAACAGGGCACACATACAAATCTATTTTTTATTTTATAAGACTACTTGAAATCACGTATCTCAGCAAACAAATATGGGGATCCATGCCCACCATATGGCCATATCATATTGTGTTAAGCCCAGCACTACTTCACAGTATCCCAGTATCGGTGGGTCCTTCACTAATTCCGGTGTAGGAGACAAATCAAAGAGTGCTAGTGCTAAGTACGTTGCAGTGTATTTTAATAATCTGTTGTAAAAGTTCTTACAATAAAAATGAAGAACAGAAATTGGTAATTGTAAAACTCATAAGTGGGGGTGACCCCTGAGGAATAATATATACAAAAGTTCTTACAACAGATTATTAAAATACACTTTTGCTTATTTAGCACTCTCACTATTTAATTTTTCTCCCATGGTAGAATTAGTGTAGGACCCAGTCATATCTAATATATCTAATCATCAACTTATCAAAAAGCATCCTATTTATCTAAATGTGTGTCCGCTTTTGGGCTATCCCATGAATATCTTTCTAAGATCTCATAATAAGTGCTAACCTAAAAGAAATGTACCTCAAATGTGCATGTAAAACCAAAAACAAACAGCAACTAGAAAAGCTACAATTTCTGGGGAAATTGTGTGAAGTGTTCTTGCCTTTACCAGTAGGCTACAGCTGGAGTGGGCGTTGTAACTGGGTGGAGTGGCTGGAGTAACTGTTGTGTGGTTGGAGTGGCTGGAGTAACTGTGGAAAGGTTGGAGTGTGGTTCACTCACTCTACAGCAAGTGAGAAGCTTTGAAATCTTTCAAATCCCTCCAACAATCCACCAACTGCCAACAGGAACTAATAGATCTCAAATAGGGCAGAGAAGAGCCGTTAAAAACAAACTGCTCCAAATTGCTCACTTCACTGGCGGTTGCCATCTTCAAACGGTCGTATTTTAAAAACTATAAATCCTACAGTGAAGAGCTTTATATTGTGAGAATCACAAGACCCAGACCTACATTTTGATGCATAGTATGTCTCTGAAGTATTAAAAATGAAGGCACAGTCACAGTTTAGATTTTGCACTTAAAATTTGAGCTTTGTAGAGTGAAGTTTCAATGAATGTCAATGGACGGCGTTAGTTGCAAACAAATTATTATATTGTGAAAACTATCAGGACTATGGCTTAGCCGTTGACATGTTTAGTGGCAGCAGGGATAGCTGAACGTTTTGATATAAGATTTGTGTAGGTGGGCCTGAAAATAAGGGAGCGGTGGCAGTTTAGAAATCATGTCCTGATTTTTCAGCTTTTGCCAGCTCCCACTCTAGCTTTGCCATTCATTCCTATGGGACAAATTGTGCCACAAGAACGACGATATTCCGTGAACCATTCGGCGAAACGTTCCACAAAGTAATAGCAATCCGATCGGAACAATCTGCACGTTTTGGTAAATTTTTGTCTATGTAGTGTAAAAACTGTGGGAGGAGTTAGGGTGGCAAATTTTGCTATAATAAGAATAATAATAACTAGAAAAGCTACAATTTCTGGGGAAATTGTGTGAAGTGTTCTTGC